>OY856411.1:1408466662-1409117495 GCA_963693085.1 Alisma plantago-aquatica
GAAAAAGGAGGGACAGATTATTCATTAATCATGCCCTCAAGTCTCCACATATCATCTTAATATTATGGAGATACCATGGATCTATAATTCACACAAAGTTCCTTTCATTAATTCCACCTTATCACTGTTTATGTTTAATAAGAGCATAAACCCCTAACATATGATGTCCATATTATTGAAAGGAAGAAGCATAAGAGAACATACTTCTATCATCACCCAAGAATATTTACCAAAAGAGAAACATACATATCTAACATAGATAATTCACTCAGAAATCCTTTATTATTATTTTGTTTTTGGGAAAATATTCACTAAGAAAGTTCACTCAGTAGGTTCACTGAGAATATTGTTTTGAAAATATTCACTGAGCAAATTCACTGAGTATGTTCACTGAGAATGTTGTTTTGAAAATATTCACTGAGGAAGTTCACTGAGTATGTTCACTAAGTATGTTGTTTGAAAGTATTCACTAAGGAAGTTCACTGAGTATGTTCACTAAGTATGTTGTTTGAAAGTATTCACTGAGGAAGTTCACTGAGTATGTTCACTATGTATGTTGTTTGAAAGTATTCACTGAGGAAGTTCACTGAGTATGTTCACTAAGTATGTTGTTTGAAAGTATTCACAGAGGAAGTTCACTGAGTATGTTCACTAAGTATGTTGTTTTGAAAGTATTCACTGAGGAAGTTCACTGAGTATGTTCACTAAGTATGTTGTTTGAAAGTATTCACTGAGGAAGTTCACTGAGTATGTTCACTAAGTATGTTGTTTGAAAGTATTCACTGAGGAAGTTCACTGAGTATGTTCACTAAGTATGTTGTTTGAAAGTATTCACTGAGAAAGTTCACTGAGTATGTTCACTAAGTATGTTGTTTTGAAAGGATTCACTGAGGAAGTTCACTGAGTATGTTCACTAAGTATGTTGTTTGAAAGTATTCACTGAGGAAGTTCACTAAGTATGTTCACTAAGTATGTTGTTTGAAAGTATTCACTAAGGAAGTTCACTGAGTATGTTCACTAAGTATGTTGTTTTGAAAGTATTCACAGAGGAAGTTCACTGAGTATGTTCACTAAGTATGTTGTTTGAAAGTATTCACTGAGGAAGTTCACTGAGTATGTTCACTAAGTATGTTGTTTGAAAGTATTCACTAAGGAAGTTCACTGTGTATGTTCACTAAGTATGTTGTTTGAAAGTATTCACTGAGGAAGTTCACTGAGTATGTTCACTAAGTATGTTGTTTGAAAGTATTCATTGAGGAAGTTCACTGAGTATGTTCACTAAGTATGTTGTTTTGAAAGTATTCACTGAGGAAGTTCACTGAGTATGTTCACTAAGTATGTTGTTTTGAAAGTATTCACTGAGGAAGTTCACTGAGTATGTTCACTAAGTATGTTGTTTGAAAGTATTCACTGAGGAAGTTCACTGAGTATGTTCACTAAGTATGTTGTTTGAAAGTATTCACTGAGGAAATTCACTGAGTATGTTCACTAAGTATGTTGTTTGAAAGTATTCAGTGAGGAAGTTCACTGAGTATGTTCACTAAGTATGTTGTTTTGAAAGTATTCACAGAGAAAGTTCACTGAGTATGTTCACTAAGTATGTTGTTTGAAAGTATTCACTGAGGAAGTTCGCTGAGTATGTTCACTAAGTATGTTGTTTGAAAGTATTCACTGAGGAAGTTCACTGAGTATGTTCACTAAGTATGTTGTTTTGAAAGTATTCACTGAGGAAGTTTACTGAGTATGTTCACTAAGTATGTTGTTTGAAAGTATTCACTGAGGAAGTTCACTGAGTATGTTCACTAAGTATGTTGTTTGAAAGTATTCACTGAGGAAGTTCACTGAGTATGTTCACTAAGCATGTTGTTTGAAAGTATTCACTAAGGAAGTTCACTGAGTATGTTCACTAAGTATGTTGTTTGAAAGTATTCACTAAGGAAGTTCACTGAGTATGTTCACTAAGTATGTTGTTTGAAAGTATTCACTGGGGAAGTTCACTGAGTATGTTCACTAAGTATGTTGTTTGAAAGTATTCACTGAGGAAGTTCACTGAGAATATTCACTAAGTATGTTCAGTAAGTAGTTTGTTTTAGAAAAATTCATTGAGAAAATTCACTAAGTATGTTCACTAAGTAGTTTATTTGGAAAATTTCACTTAGCTCTTCTTATTTAATTTCATTATACTCACTACAGGAAAAGTTAACAATAACAACGGAAAAAGTTGGTCATAAATGTGAATAAGTTTGTCGTTAAAACTATTAACGATGAAAAAAAAGTAGTCGCGTCTTGTCGTTATTGGTCTTGCCGTTAATAAAGATAACAATGAATAATTTCAGTTCGTCGCTATTACAAATCACGACGACTTATATAGTTGTCATTAACAGTTTTAACGACTATATAAAATGTCTGGCATTGATACTAGTTGCGACCACCCAATCTTGTCGCTGATACGAGTAACAACGACTAGCAGGCTTGATCACAAAGGTCAACAACGACGTTCTTTTTCCGTCGTAAATAGCTATAATGACAAAAAAATACCAAATTGCTAAATTTGTCTTTTATATTTGCAACACACTTGGATCCTAACCTAGGAAACACGAACATGTACACGAGCATGGATTTAGTGACAGACTAAGAGGCACCACAATTTGCAACAATGCAGGACATAAAACGACAATGGGAACAATTAACTTATTATTATACAAGTATGTATATTTATATATGAATATTTTGGCATACAATAAGCTTTATGTATAAACACACAAATTGATCTAAATCAATCATCTATGATGGAAATCTCCATGAAATCCAACCAACAATCAACATATAATAATATATCCACAAGTCAAAGTATGAATTAACTCACAACATATATCAAGATCCTTAATTATATAATTATTGTAGTAAGAATATATGGAATGATAAAATCAAAGTTAGTAAAATCTTGGAGACATTAGTTTTTGTTATTTGTGTAATTCATACTTGTCAAGGTGTGAAGGCAACATGGCATTCCCGTTGAACGCCTTGTGACTAGGCGCAACTAGGCATCGCTTAGGTGACCTTTAAAAATAATAGTTTATGTATATATACATGTGTCATGGTTTTCCCCCACTCATATACACACATTGTATAGTTATACATGTAGTTATCTACATATTTATGGCCGATCTCCTCATATATATATATATATATATATATATATATATATATATATATATATATATATATATATATATATATGACAAAATAACTGATTACATTTCTAATATATTACCATTGACAATAATGTCAAGGACACAAAAAAGAATTATTGTAAAGAATGTAAGAGAGTGATCAAAAAATAAATATATATTTATTGTCATACATAACTACAAGTATTGAGCAATGTAATCACTAACTTTCATACCATAGCTACTTAATACAATTCGAATTGATGGTGCAAACTAAGAAAAATCAAATCCGTACTAAGAGTATTAGATCCAGTTAAACCCAAAAAGAGTATTAGGTCCAATTAAAAGTGATATTTGACACATAACATAGGCAACAATGCTGATTTTGAACATTAGGATAGCCACATTAAACATTAAAATACGTCAATATAAAACCAAACCCAAAAAACTAAGTCAGCTTAGCATTATAGAAAAAGTTGTCTCGACTAGGCACAACCTTGGGATGTCTTACCGCTTAGGCGGATGCCTAGGCGCACACCTTGATAAGTATGGTGTAAGTAATGGTGAACATGTACCATTAGGAGGAAAAATGAGAGGCTGTAAGGAAATATGTTGGTGGTGATGGAGAAGATGAAAAATAAGGTGCCTTGGAGATTGAGAGGGAAGAAAGAGAAGAGGCATACATTTAAGTGTTACTTAAGATGCACAGGCAAGAGACGAGGAGGGGAGATGGAGATGTAGAGAAGCAAGAAAAGAGGAGGCATAAGGATGACAACACTGGTGTAAGTAATGGTGAACATGTACCATTAGGAGGAACAATGAGAGGGTGTAAGTAATGGTGAACATGTACCATTAGAAGATGAAAATAATTTTTCAATGCACTTAGTTAATTATAAGGTCCAATATCTTATGATTTAGACAGCTATGTTCCGAACAACTAAAGATGTGACTAAAAAATTATATAGTGTAGCCAATTGATACGTGCAGCTAAGTGTATTCAACATAGATTATTATAATGTTGAAATACTAAATTTATATCAATTCTGATAGGAAAAAAGAATGAGTACTCACAGTTGTATATTTTAATGAGTAAGAAAAGAGTACTTACCTTTTGATTGCACATATTTGATTTATCTTGATCCAAAGATAATGAGACACTCTTAGTGAAGAATAAGTGGATGAAGAAAACCATTTATAGCTAAATCCCATAATAGAGTGTAATATATAATCTGAATACCAATCACCATCACCATAAATGAAACCTACAAAAGAGATTTCAAGTATTAGAAACTTAATTCATGGAATGCACATATCTCCAGATGTGCGTCGGACACATAAAGTCGAATGTACAATGGACACATATCTCCGGATGTGTAAATGAACACATTTTCCGCATGTGCAACAGACACATATCTCCGGATGTGCAATGGACACATTTTCCGCATGTGCAACGGGGCATATTTTCCATATGCTCACTCGAAAACCATAACAACATATACATTATGCGTTGAAAAACAAAACGGCATGCGTTTAGAAGTTTAGGGGATAGGGAAGGGTTTCCAAGAAGTGTTTCAGTACAAGACTCCAGTCAGTCTTTTAATGGATGTGACATTCTTTTCTTGCATCAAAGAATTTACTGTATGTTAACCAAAGACTGAATAGAGAAGAAAATAATATATAGCTCTTTCCATAATGAGTGTGCACATATCATATGAACAGAAATCATCATCACATATATAAAACTATGTACCTGCAAAAAAATGATATATTAGGGGCACATATCACTGAATGTGAAACAAACATATAACTTCAGATGTGCAATGAATACATTTTCCGCATGTGCAACAGATATGAATGGCTTACCTTTTGATTGCACATATTTGGTTTATCTTGATCCAAAGACAATGAGACACTTGTAGTGAAGAATAAGTGGAAGAAGAAAACCATTTATAGCTAAATCCCATAACAGAGTGTAACATATAATCTGAATACCAATCACCATCATAACAGAGTGGGAATGTATATATCTCCCAAGATATCAATATTGTGCAAATCGAACTCATCAATTTGAATAACCTGAATTTAGAGCAAAACATATGAAGATGAGGACAATAAAAGAGCATAACCTACATAAAGAAATATTGATATCAAAATAAAGTGAAAGAACGAACCTTGTGAAATTTCATCCACGAGTATGTTGTAACAAAGAATGTTCATTAGTTTCTTCCAATAATAATTGCAGATTTCATTAGAGAATCCTCACATTCAGCAACAATATTAATAAACATTGCATGAATGAATTTCAAACCCGGGGATGCATTTTATCCACGAGTATATTCTAAAAAAGAAGGCTCAATAGTTGCCCATATCCCTAGGAAATATGGATGTAACAGATCATCATTCTGCTAGTGTAAGATCCTTTAATACATCTCGAGCATAGATCAAAGAGTACTGCTTGGCTTTGGACTAAGAAAAATCTGAAAAAAGAGAGAACAATATAATCCGAATTTTTTTGGACAAATATGCTGGAAAAATCTGAAAATATGGTGGAAACAAACCTCAAAAAAGCATAAGAAACTTGATAACTCTTTCATCTTCTTATTCACTTGGAACAATTAGCATAACCCAAGCTGTAAAAGAAAACAAGTATGGTCTGTAAGATGCCTTTTGATAAACTCTTTAAACAACACTATCTTATTAATGGAGCAATGTAAAATGTCATGTTCAAGTAATAAAACACTCCCAATTATAAGTCAAGTTCAAATCAAAATGGCATGGGATGTAATGCAACATTCATGCTCAACATGAAGAAGAAAGGCTATTCCAAAAGAAGATACATATTAGATTTATATACATGATTGGAAAAATACATGGAACCTATCACAATTACCTCATATGGATGTGATATGAAAATGATGTTGAATATATGGATATGTCACTTCTGAACATCCTGTATACATTAAAATGCAGCATATTCAATTAAAATTAGAATCAACCGAATTACCTATTGAAGATTTGTATGTTAATACATCTCATTTTTCCCGTGTTTTGGTAGTTCACCAAAAATAATCAAGTATAATTACAAAATTTCTAGAGGAATAATGATGTTGGATGGGTAACATTAAAATGTGTGTACTCCACTATCAGGTGAAAGTAACTACAAAAAAAGGTTTTAATTTTTCTTCCATCCAAACAAAACCATTGGACTCATTCTCTAGTTGACTTGTCATTGGATCACTTGCATCATCACCTACAATTGTGAATTAGAAAATTTATATCAATGGCACCTCAAATATATATATGTATACCAATGCTACCCAAAATCTTCTCCTTCCATTTCTGAGGAACAAATTAGAATAAGAAAAAGATAAAAGTATAGCATAAACTACATAACAATTTCTAATATTCATCTCATAAATGAAATTAACCTCGTACCTAATTTACACTAGTCTTTGGATATAGATGGAGAACCAACTGAACCATCAACATCCTCTTCAAATTGCACAAGTTGCTGAAATTTTGGATTTTTGACTATCATCTCTAGTAGATTTTCCACTTTGCTCAAACGACTTTGTGTTGCACGCTTTTCAACTTCACTTTCTTTCAAGGCTTTCTCTTGCACATTAAAAGCTTCCTCTTTATCTTTCAATGCTTGCTCCTTTGATTTTAGCTCATCCAATAGGGAATTCTTTGTTTTGTATGGTCCTCTTACATCTTTAGGCTTCAATCCTCCGCCATAACCTGATATGTATTTTCTTGTTCGTGGTTCTCCATATACTTTTTCTACAACCTATACATGATGAAGGGATGGCTCAGCTTGTTGGATGCTAACAATTTTTTCCTATAAGAGAAAGTAATTAATGTAGTGTAAATATACAAATAGTGACACGACATCTACAGTTGTAAGAATAGTTCCAAGAATACTATCACATATGTTTTTCTCTATATGCATCACATCTGAAGTATGTCATATCAAAAGATTTTTCTAGTATGGAAGTTTGAAGAAAATGCTTTTCTTATTCCAATTGTCCCCCCTACTCTTATGAGATGTCTTTTTAGAACCTTTACTTAAAGGATTTCCCTCAAGATTGTCGACTTGGTTAAGTATATCATCACCAGTTAGTGGTGGCATTGGTGTGCCATTCTCAATAGTGCCATCAAATTTAGATTTTTTTTTCTCCACTTGTGATTCATAGGCAAATATCGTCTATGACCCATGAAACATTGTTTTCCACCATTAGCTAAACGAGTGGAATGGGTACCCTTATGGCAACATGGGCAAGCAAGTTTTCCCTTAGTGCTCCATCTAGATAAAATCCCATATGCAGGAAAATCATTGATCATCCACATAAGAGGTGCATGAAGATTAAAATTTTGGCGCATAGTTGCATCAAATGTCTGTATTCCATTATTCCACAACTCTAACAATTCATCTATTAGAGGTTGCAAATAAACATCAATAGCATCACTGGGACCACTAGGACCAGGAATGAGCATAGACAAAATCAAATTGGACTGCTTCATGATCATCCAAGGAGGCAAATTAATGGAATAAGAATAACTGGCCAAATGCTATATGATGGTCTAGAATTGTTGAATGGTTGAAAACCATCACTAGCTAGTCCCAATCTATCATTTCTGCTCTCAGCAGTAAAATTTTCATTTAATTCATTAAATATCTTCCATGCCAATGAATCAGCCGGATGTCGCATATCACCATTATCACCATTATCATGATGCCACCTCATAAGTGCATATGTTTTTGTAGACATAAACAACATTTGAAGCTAAGGAATTAGTGGAAAGTAACATAATATTTTTATTGGTATTTTTTCCCATTTGCTTTTACTTTCTCCACCTCACTACAATTGTCATGTTTCCATCTAGAAGTATTGCAAATTTTACAATTATCAAGACTGTGGTCTTCCTTCCAAAACAACATACAATTGTTTGCACATGCATAAATCTTGTTATATGAGCAACCAAGATCTTTGATTGTCTTCTTTTCTTCATAATAAGAGGCAGGCAAAGTTGAGTCTTGTGGAAATAGCTCATCTTTCATTAGTTCAAGTAACATTCTAAAGGACCGATTACTCCATCTCCCAAGACTCTTGATGTGAAGCAACTTAACTAGTGCAGACAACTTTGAACTCTTTGAGCCCTTATAAAGAGGTTGTTTGAGGTCATTTAGCAACCTAAAAACTTTTAGGCCTCACAATTAGGTTCCTCTTCAAAATTATTGTGGTCAAAATATCCCATATCCCCAACATTTCCCTCAATATTATGATGGATTGGATGCATATCTTCCAGAAGCTCTAACATTTCATCATCTGTCTCACTATCTTGTTCATTGTCATTATTTTCAGCATCTAAATCAGAATCGGTTTCATGTCCCGTCTCACCATGATGATACCAAAAGGTATAATTCCTCATGAAACCATAAATCATTAGGTGTGTTTTGACTAAATCACGATGCATAGATACAACATTAACACAACGAACACTTGGGCATCTAATTTCAGTTAAGCTAATTCTTTGACATGCATAAATCAAAAACTCTTCGACACCAAATTTATATGATGGATCATCAAGTCGGTCATCAACAAGTCTAATCCATTGCTTACATGGTGCCATTTTCTACATAGAAACATAGAATTTTATTATAAATAGGGATATAAATTTAGCATTATTGTTGTCGACTATTGTTAAATAACAATGAATCACAAGACACTTCTTCAAATAATACATCGTTGTTGTATGTATCATTTATTGTATGGGAAATTCCAAGAGAAACACATCATTGTATATCCACTTATTGTTGGGTTTTAGGGAAGGCAGAGAAGGCAGCGGAAACAAAAATTTTCTCCCCAAAACCCGGAACAAGGAAACGCGTCAACGTCTATATAATAGGAAAGGGATGGTTTGTGGAATCATACCTTGTCCCGAGGCTTGCTCGGCGACAATACCTCACGCCTTGCGAGGTATTCAATTCTGGTCTTGGACGGTGTCTGTGTAGCTCCTGGTCGCACCGGAATTGACGAATCCTCCTCTTACTGGATTGTCGGGGTTGAGAGTTGTCCTCCTGAGCAGCAGAAACCTCCCGCCTCTGAAGTAGTCCACACGGACCACCTGGAACTCCACACTCCTTGTCCCACAAGGAGTTGGAAGGAGTCACACCCTCCTGTTGATGTACTAGTTGCCAACACACTCTCCTACCTCCAGTTGCAACTGCAGTTGTCTTTCCCTTGCTATGCCTCCCTTTGCAGGTAGCACTTGCTCGGGCTCTCTCAGTTACCAAAACCAGAGAGAACGAAAACTTTGCAGAGCAACTGGTTGCACTGAGTTGTTCTTTGAGAAGCCCCCAATACCCCTATATATAGGAGGGTCATGGGACAGGGTTCTCCATCCCGGGCAATGCGGGACTAAAAGCAGGAGTAGAAGGGTTCGAGATTTTCCACCAAAAACAACCAACTCACAATCTGAACCGATCGTTTCATTTCTGAAATGGTCGGTTGGGGATCTGGGCCGATCGGTTGACACTCAACCGATCGTTTGGGACCCATGAGCCGGTCGGTTCACTTTATGAACCGGTCGGTTCGTGGTCCTGACCAGTTCCCGATTGACTTTCCAACTTTTGTTTCTAATTGGTATCAAATACCAATCCTTGTTCCAATCAAATTGGGCAAGTGAAACGCAAGGAAAATTCTCACCAATCCGACTTTCCCAACTTTCTCGGTTGCAACAGTTGAACCGATCATTTCAACACTTGAAGCAATCATTCACCCTGTCCATGAGCCGATCGACTCACAACTTGAGCCGACCGGTTCACCAAGCTAAGCCGATCGGTTCATCTCATGAGCCGATCGGTTGGGAGTGCAGATTGTGCAGAATCAGTCAATTGCGGTTTCAATCAATTCGATACTCTAATCAGTTTGTCCAACACCTTGAACACTATGATTTCGAGCTATGAATCAATTGAGTGTTTAATTGAACTACTAAACTCCTTTAGTAATCAATCTAAACATTGTTTGTGGACAAAACTCCTCTTCCAGGTTATATCCTATGTGCGTGACCCTGTAGGTCCATTTCACGTTGGCAGTGAAAGTCCATAACACTTATGACTTCACAAGCAAAGAGCGGTGCCTAGTCACACATCAGTGCTACCCAAGTGAAAGTAGAAAGTTGGAGAACAACTTTCAATCCTACAATCTGTGAATGGTGTTATAGTGAATGTATAATTCCTTTGTCACTGATATCCCGAACGAACTCGAGGCATGGAACAATCATCCTATCAACGTTCATTCACTTTCTTGATCTCAGAGCAGATTGGAAGAGATATGTATGACATCAATATCACATACTGATTCACACATGCGTGCGCACACCTATTTCAATCCTACTCATCAAGTGGCATTGGATATCAAACTCCCTCATGAGGGACAAATCCCATATCTATCACTCACCCCTCAAAAGCCCCATGTGTCAAAGCCACCCAATCATCACCTTTATAACAACCCATGTTTCAGGACTGTGTTTGATGATGTCAAAGTGTGCCCAACGACATGTGTTGAGTGTAGTGATTTCAGGTCAAAGAATCACACTCACCACCATCACTGTGAGTACTGACTGTGACTACCATGTCATGGTTCCATGTGTCAAACTCACGGTGGGTCTGTCTGGTACACTTGTTCTCTAACAAGTACCTATGTGTTTGGTTTGATATCTCTATATCATGACTAATGAGATTCTGTCATCAACCAACACCACAATCTAGTCTTGTGTGTCATTGCTGTCTATCTACCTTCCAAAATGACATATGACTAGGGACATAACAAGAATGTACAAACTCTTAGCATCTGTATGATCTCATCGTTCAGGTCCTGAACCTGAAGGCATACATCATTGAGTATTGTCATTCTCTAGACATTCAATCTGTTCTATCACTATCTCATATGACTGAACCAGAAAGAATTGGAAGCTTTCCTTTGTTGTTTATCAAATCAATCTTAATTTATCCCACCAATCATCCCATGATTGGCTCTCAGGGCATACATACCAACAGACTCCCACTTGCACTGCGAGCCAATCACCCTTGAATCATATTCATAGTGATCTTCAAACATGTCCCACATGTTACTGTGCTCTTGTGCCAACATAGTGAGTTATGGAAACACCTTGCCAAAGTCAGTATAAATTGCATGTATCTCATCTCTTCGCTATACGTCACACGTATGAGATGGAGTTGCTGTAATATGTGATCTAGTATTCCTTTGCTAACCTTTAGCCACATTGCATGATCAAGGATTCCATACTTGTCATCAATGAGCGGAATATCTATAAGTTCATCTCATGAATTTCCAGATCCATATAATATCTATTGATGTTCTTCTAACACACAGATACTCGGCATTTCCCTTTTAAATGGCTTTATTGGAACACTTCCAATTATCAACAAACTTTCACTTTTATATATCCTATATATTTTGCGATTAATTTTCTGTCCTTTCGGAAGTTTGCATCAATGTAACTCTTTACATTGAACTCTTCCTTATCTCCATAGAACTAGTACTTCACAAGTACTTATCAAGTTCTCATCGTATTCCTGTAACCCTTACTGGAAGTAGACAGACATCCACTCGTCATGTCCCACATACGAGTTATCAGGATGAGCACATCATATTGTCATGTCCTACATACAAGATGATGAATGCATTTTATTCTTTCCATGTCCATACATGCAAGATAATGGGATGATTACATACATGATAGATCCATATCTATTCTTAGTGTTCCCATTCTTCATAATAATTGGACACTTGGCCTTGGGATACTAACTCCATGTAACATGGACAAGTTTTCTCCCACTAAATCTGTGCATACTGAACTCTTCAGTACAGATTGCCAATGTATGCTTTCTCTTTTCAGGTCAAGAGGTTTTTGAGAACTATCTCTATAGATCTCTATTCCTATCACATAGGAAACATATCTATCTTCCTTAAAGATAATTTCCACTTTGGATTTCCATTCTAGAACATTTCCATTTCACATCAATATGTGGAATGTGAACACGCTCCCACTAAATCACAAATCCCTTCTTTATCTTTGACATATCAATCAAACCCTTTGACTATATCATCAAAGTAAAGATCCAATTTTGAGTTGCTTGTACTCAATCAATCACATTGATTAGTCCATTGTAACTTATAGACTTCATTTGCATTAGTGGATTCATAAACCTTATAGGTTGTGTCACGTACACATCCTTATTTTATTCCTCATAGGAATGCAATTTTAGTATCCATATGCCAAATTTCTTAGTCATTAAGTTTCAATCAACAAGCATCATCCTTCTCAAAATGTTATCCATGTGTCTTAACACTTAAGACTCATTTGCACTTATGGATTTCATCCAATGGGTGCTACCATCAAGGTCATACCTTATGGTTCACATGGATGTCATTTAGGATGTAATGGTCATAAACCATAACTCAAAATTTGGTTCCTCATATTTATCTAGATAGTTGACTCATCACATGAACAACTCATCCCATAGATAATTGAGGTGTATCTGTCAAGGATATAAGAACTCACAACTCCTTGTGATTCTCAATGTCCTTTATTAGTGTGGGGTATTCTTTTATTAAGAAGAATTCAGTTATTTGATAATCATTCTCTAACTCCTTAGAGTATGATTCCTTCTTGATTTAGACATCACCATGCCTTAATCATGAGTTCACTATGATACACTATCATAATCTCTCATAAGGATCTCAAACATTTGGTCCAAGTATTTCATTCATTGATCTCATCAAGAATTAACACTTTACCAAATTTGTACTTCATCTATGATAATCTTGAACACTTCAAGATATTCATATTGGTATTTCTCTAAACACCATTTGAAGTATTAGCATTTACTCCAATAGGTATGTAAATACATCACATGTATTATACCTAATAGGATAATCATTCTCCCACTACCATTAGTGAAGATTGATTAATCATGTACAAGAGATTCATGTCTCTTGCTGGTTCTCTAACCAAAAGAGTCTAGATTTATCCATCACATGGAAACTAGAAATGAATTTCTCATGATTGATGCTAATTTGATTGTTTGAGTTATCTATAACTTTTAGGTATCATTTTATCTTATGCATATCAATTACCACAAGATAAACAAGGCATTGCCACAAAGATCATATCTTTAAAAGATTGAAACATCAACTTTATTGATTGCCATCATTGTCATACAATATGCAAAAATAAAGTGTTTCTATCTATTGGAAAATATGAAATAGCAGTTCTCAACTCTATTTCGTGCCATTTAGGCTGAAATAAACTGAAAGATACTCCTATCTATGGCAGCAACACTTGCTCCAATGATGGGTACTTCTTTATTGGTCCTTTCACAAAGGCCATCACTTCTTTGCGGATCTTGTATATCATATATGATAGATCCATATCTTGGTATCATATACCTCAGATAAAGAAGCGGTTCATTTCATGATACCTTAGGTGGAGATCTCCATCCCCTCCTTCATCTTCTTTTGTTCTTCCAGATATAGAGGGCAATTCCCTCATATACCCTTTCCCCGTGTGCCTTGAGGTTGAAGATGGCTTGGGCTACTGGCTAGCATCAGAACACTTCTTTGCTTTTCCCTTGCCCTTGCCCTTAAGACTTACCTTTCATTGATCTCATCAAAGATTAGGATTAGTCTTTCTTCATGTTTGCCTCTACTGTCCTCAACATGTCCGACAACTTTGTCAATGCTTGTCAAAGTTGTTCATGTTGTAGTTTATCATGATTTGTATGATTCTTGCAACATTTACAGTATCATACCAATAGCCAACTCTTGGCTCAGAGGGAATCCTTCTTAGTCAGGTTTTCACCATATACCCAATCACATTGAGTGTGTGAATACCTTACTGGATCTCCTTCTGTCACGACATACTAGGACAGTGTCCTTGAGACATCATATGTCTCATGTTGTCTCTACAACTCATAGTTCAGAGAACACAACATCAAGCACTCCTCATCAATGTCATCTTCGGTATGCTTCCATAAGCATACTTTCAGCCATTGATGTGGTGGGATTGAGTTCATCTGGTCTTGGTATAACTAGGACTTAGAGCTTTCGCTCTTTGAGAACACTTCTCATCATCCTAACCAGTCATGGAATTATTCCCATTTAATTTGTTGGTCTCGATCGCAAATAAAGTGATTTTTTGATTAACCATTTATTTTAACAAAAGGAAATATATGCAATTTTAGTCCAAAACTCTTTTTGACTTGTTTGATTGATTTGAAAAGTTGACGATAAAATTAGGCCTTTAATTAATTATCGCTCCCACTATTTTAGTTCAAATCGATAGCCCTCACCATCAATTCGGAAGATTGCAGCGTACAAACTTCTAGTGGGCAAGATCCTGAAATCCTCTAAGTCATGGACCAGCTAGGGCTGTCACCCACAACATAGATCTCTCAGGTAGGCAACTCTTGCCAATTGCATCATATGCAACTCTTGATAAGATGTCCTATGCAACTCCTTTCCATGAGCATCTCCATGCCTCAAGGTACTAGATCCCATCTAGATCACCTTTTTAAGTCCAACCCAAAGCAAACACGGTGAATATGCACCCTACTAGGGCAGACCCACACATTCATCCTTCACGCTTCCACGAGATAGACGGTGCACCACGCTAGGGCGTGCCCACACTTGGTCGATCAAGCTTTTCACGTGTGTCGCATTTGGAAGGCATCTAAAACTTAATATTTAATGAGGGATTTGGTTTTTGTATACATATACATATCCAATCACCACAATACATAGTACGTACCATATACATGCTATATCCCACATAAAACATGCAAAACGATAAAAGTGATGATTATGGCCATCCTAATGTGATTCCTCGAGCCAAGAGGAATCACGGTCATCTAGGTCTACATCACATGCAACATGTACAAGATTAACTATGTGCCTTGCCTTCGGAGTAGATCAACTCATCACGTGATTGACTTGCTTGTTCTGGCTCGGTCGTCTGGGTGCCACCAGCCGATCGGTTGGCTCCTCCAACCGATCGGTTCTCCTGGTCTTCGTGCATCTCATCATGGCCACCACCCGCTCATCTCGCTCCTCGAACCGGTCATCAGCCGATCGGCTCACTCCTTGAACCGATCGTCTGGAACATCAACCGATCGGTTCACACCTTGAACCGATCGTCTCAGCTGTCGTCTCGATGTCCTCCGGTCTTTGACATAACAGGAAATAAAATATATCCTAATATTACATTGCTTAAAAGGGAAACCCCGAGTTACATTTGGGGGGAGCAAAGGTAGGAAAGAATCTCGAATTATTTCGAGTTACATCAGGAATAGGAGAGGGAAGATCAGTGCGCAGACCGAGATGCAAGCAACCACATACAACCATACACAGATAGGGTTTATTGGCCATAACCACGCTATACATCCACCACAAAACTCGTTTAAGGGCGACGCGTATCGAGTGCATTAATAATACATATCATATATGTAATTGGGATTTGTGGATTTAGGATTGGACATGCATAAAGCCAATATTATTCGCATCATATGCAACAAATAAAGGCGACAAACCAAAATCGATCATATCGATATTCCTAAAATATAGAGCAGTTGACATGGATCTCATACCACTGTTGGGTTTTAGGGGAGGCATAGAAGGCAGCGGAAACAAAAATTTTCTCCCCAAAACCCGGAACAAGGAAACGCGTCAACATCTATATAATAGGAAAGGGATGGTTTGTGGAATCATACCTTGTCCCGAGGCTTGCTCGGTGACAATACCTCTCGCCTTGCGTGGTCTTCAATTCCGGTCTTGGACGGTGTCTCTACAGCTCCTGGTCGCACCGGGACTAACGACTCTTCCTCTTACCGGACTGTCGGGGTTGACATTTGTCCTCCTGAGCGGCAGAAACCACCCGCCTCTGAAGTAGTCCACACAGACCACCTGGAACTCCAAACTCCTTGTCCCACAAGGAGTTGGAAGGAGTCACACCCTCCTGTTGACGTACTAGTCGCCAACACACTCTCCTGCCTCCAGTTACAACTGCAGTTGTCTTTCCCTTGATGTGCCTCCCTTTGCGGGTAGCACTTGCTCGGGCTCTCTCAGTTACCAAAACCAGAGAGAACGATAACTTTGTAGAGAAACTGGTTGCACTGAGTTGTTCTTTGAGAAGCCCCCAATACCCCTATATATATAGGAGGGTCATGGGACAGGGTTCTCCATCCCGGGAAATGTGGGACTAAAAGCAGGAGTAGAAGGATTCAAGATTTTCCACCAAAAACAACCAACTCGCAATCTGAACCAATCATTTCATTTTTGAAACGGTCAGTTGGGGATCTGAGTCGGTCGGTTGACACTCAACCGATCGGTAGGGACCCATGAGCCGGTCGGTTCACTTTCTAAACCGGTCGGTTCATGGTCCAGACCAGTTCCCGATTGACTTTCCAACTTTTGTTTCTAATTGGTATCAAATACCAATCCTTGTTCCAATCAAATTGGGCAAGTGAAACGCAAGGAAAATTCTCACCAATCCGGCTTTCCCAACTTGCTCGGTTGCAACAGTTGAACTGATCATTTCAACACTTGAAGCAATCGTTCACCCTGTCTAAGAGCCGATCGACTCACAACTTGAGCCGACCGGTTCACCAAGCTGAGTCGATCGGTTCATCTCATGAGCCGATTGGTTGGGAGTGCAGATTGTGTAGAATCAGTCAATTGCGGTTTCAATCAATTCGATACTCTAATCAATCTGTCCAACACCTTGAACACTATGATTTTGAGCTATCAATCAATTGAGTGTTTAATTGAACTACTAAACTCCTTTAGTCATCAATCTAAACATTGTTGGTGGAAAAAACTCCTCTTCCAGGTTAAATCCTATGTGTGTGACCCTACAGGTCCATTTCACGTTGGCAGTGAAAGTCCATAACACTTATGACTTCACAAGCAAAGAGCAGTGCCTAGTCACACATCAGTGCTACCCAAGTGAAAGTAGAAAGTTGGAGAACAACTTTCAATCCTATAATCCGTGAATGGTGTTACAGTGAATGTATAATTCCTTTGTCACTGATATCCCGAATGAACTCGATGCATGGAACAGTCATCCTGTCAATGTTCATTCACTTTCTTGATCTCAGAGCAGATTGGAAGAGATATGTATGACATCAATATCACATACTGATTCACACATGCATGCACACGCCTATTTCAATCCTACTCATCAAGTGGCCTTGGATATCAAACTCCCTCATGAGGGACAAATCCCATATCTATCACTCACCCCTCAAAAGCCCCATGTGTCAAAGCCACCCAATCATCACCTTTATAACAACCCATGTTTCAGGACTGCGTTTGATGATGTCAAAGTGTGCCCAACGACATGTGTTGAGTGTAGTGATTTCAGGTGAAAGAATCACACTCACCACCATCACTGTGAGTAATGACTGTGACTACCATGTCATGGTTCCATGTGTCAAACTCACGGTGGGTCTGTCTGGTACACTTGTTCTCTAACAAGTACCTATGTGTTTGGTTTGATATCTCTATATCATGACTAATGAGATTCTGTCATCAACCAACACCACAATCTAGTCTTGTGTGTCATTGTTGTCTATCTACCTTCCACAATGACATCCGACTAGGGACATAACAAGAATGTACAAACTCTTAGCATTCGTATGATCTCATCATTCATGTCCTGAACCTGAAGGCATACGTCATTGAGTACTGTCATTCTCTAGACATTCAATCTGTTCTATCACTATCTCATATGACTAAACCAGAAAGAATTGGAAGCTTGCCTTTGTTGTTTATCAAATCAATCTTAATGTATCCCACCAATCATCCCATGATTGGCTCTCAGGGCATACATACCAACACTTATGTTATAATAGAAATTAGAATATGTTTCTTGTTTGACGCAATATCTCTTGGCATGAGTTTAAATGAGTAAAGATCTAAACCTATTTCTTCAAAAGTTTTCCATAACCTAAATTATCAGTAAATATGTAGTATTGTCCAGCAATTAACTACCAAATCAGAAATCTAACTAGTAGATGCAATTTAAGATCTAACAGTGAACATTCCAAGCAAAAACAAGCACCTAACAGTAATTATAAGTGTAATGTGACCAACCAAATCAGTAAGATAGTAACACACGAGAAGGAAATATGAAGAAAATGAAACATGAGAATGATGAAGGACTAAAGGAAATAATGAAGAGAAGAATAGGAAGTAGGAATAAGAAAGGGGATACCTATGAGTAGAGGAGAATTGAGGGTGGCGGACAGTGAGTGGGAGTGAGTGTCTCAATGGAGAATGTGGGAAAGAAGAGGCAAGAAAATACCTGTGAAAATGCAAGAAGAGGGGAGGGGAATTGACCAAACAAAGAGTTGCTAATAAAGCAGTGGTGGAGCTAGAATATTTTAGTAGGTGAGGCACAAGTATGAGTTCGTTATCAAATTTTAAGTTAGTGTCCAACATATTAGAGAGGCATGGCATTATTTCCTCACTTTGAATGTGTACATATAATCTCGATATACAACTTATAATATCTAGTTTAATTAGCACCAAAACCACCATAACTCACAAGGCCCAAGCTATCCCAGCAGCGCCAATGGCATGCTTATACTTTTTCTATCATTTTAGTCTAACAGTCTAGTGCCTACAGTCTTTGATAATTAATCTTACTCAGTGCAAAATCCTTTTTATAAGACAGGACACGACTTTAATCTTGGAAACTTTTGAAAATCTAGAACATCCTTAATGTAACAAACGAGGTTGATTCCATAGTGATTTTATTACATTCATCAAGAATCCATATACCATGACCATCTCTAATGTTACAACCCAATTCAAGCTAATATGGTAATCAAAGAGTTAATAGATAACCCAAGTACTAACTATTGTTTTTATAATTTTAGTTACCTTGTGAACTATTTTAGTATTAATATTTTAAATGAGTTTGTGGCACAAAAATGTAAAAAGATTAATTACGCATTCATAGAAATAAGAATGAACCAAATTAGAATTAAATGGAAAATTCACAGCCTTTTTACTCTTCAAAAAAATTTCATTAGTTGATAGATAAAGGATTTAGATCAAAGGTTTTACATATCCATAGATCAAAGGCTCTCTTAGTTTAAAAAATGACAATTACCTAGATGATTTGAAATGAAGGTTGTGCTGAATATATAGATCAATGGTTTACAAAGTCATTGAAAATAATGGTTCTATATTTTAATAGATCAATGGAAGAGGTAGCCACAAATTGAAGGTTTACTAGTGGAAATAATAAAAGGTCAGGTAGACTGTTGTCTTAGTGGGGAGTGTCTTCTGAACATTTTTCTAGGTGCCACAACCCAAAGGTTGGATGGGAGAGCATTAGCTGAAGGATGGATTGGTGTATATCTACTGATAGTTAGAGTGAGGAATATCAACTGAAGGCGGAGCATACCAATGGTTTTGATAATCGACAGTTGTGCTAATATCCATCAACCAAAGGCTCAGTGGTCGAAGGTAAACTGAAGGTTGCATAGACCATCGATAGAACCAATCAATGACTCATTTGTCAAAGATATCAATCAAAGGAGTATAAATCAAAGGTTTTTCCTTTTATTGATTTGATTGTGATGCCACCTAGATTATTTGAAATATAGGGAGCTTAGATCTATTAATACTCAATAGAATTTGATGGAAATAGGTTTGTTAGCTTTGTCTTGGATCCTCTTCAATCTTAAAACCCTAGAGTGAAAAGCATGGAAATTGTGGAGGTGATTCTTATGATGAGGTTGAGGAGGTACGTGAAAAGGCAGTGAAAACTGATTTTTTTGCCTTAGATCAGACTTGTTTAGTAACTTTTAAGCTTAGACTATCAGACTTGTTTAGTAACTTTTAAGCTCAGACTTCTTCTTCTATTGTTGTTCTTTTGCGTCAAACCCTCTATTTCAGCATCTAAAGGATTTTCTTAATCTCCATATATCATCTTCTACCTCCAACTCACTTCTTTAGAGTCTGAATACTTCTTGGGGAATGTTTATGGATGAGATCTTAAAGTTTTAAGCTTGAATCATATTTGAGCAGGCTAGGAGCTGATATTAGTAAGCTAGGACTTGTACAAGTGAGTACAAAATAACCTTCTGACCTTGATTTAAAGTATACAAGTCTAAGGAGGAAGATGGGATGACGATGAAAATGCAAGAAAGAAAACAGAGATGTGAAAGGGGAGCAATCGACAAAAAGAAAAAAAATGCAGAGGATGCATAAAAGGTGGAAGAGCATAAAGACAACCCCGAGCCAGAGTAGGGTGGATACGACTATGAGGAGGAGGCAACCATGCTAAACACACAACAACGGGTTATCAATCGGTCACAAAGACATGGAGCATCAAGCTCCGTTGGTCCATCACCTGATCAGTAGGAAAACATTGAGGAAGGGGAGGAAGATGCGAGGAAGAGGAGAAAGATGCGAGGAGGAGAGTGTACCTGTGGGCTTTAGTGGAGCTTTTCGCCAGTCACAAGGAGAGGAGAGTTTCCGCCTTAGGGAGAATGGCCACCGCCTTCGTCGGAGAGCAATGTTGCTGCCACCAGAGTGAGATGGAGCGTCGACCACAGGGGAAGCGTCGGCCACCAGGGGATCGTCGGCTACCAGGGGGAACGGCACCTGCCGCCTTGCCCTAGTCTCCACTCTGTTGGTCCTCTGTTGGGATAAAGAGGCGCAAAGTAGGGTCGGGGGTGGGGTGAGTGTGAGGGATCGGGGAGTGGGGTTTACGGGCCATCATTTTAGTTTTAAAAGAAAGCAACTTAATAAAAAACGTTGTTTAAACACCCACATAACCTGGATCGGACAACTTTGGGCAGAGTAAGGTTTAGGGAAGAGTTTTAACGGCGGAAAATTTATTTATTTAAGACCGATAAAAAAGTTGTCGTTGTTTCCTACACCAAAAACGGCGGAAAATTTATTTATTTACGACAGACAAAAATAGTTGTCGTTGTTGCCTACACCAATAATGGCAGAAAATGTTGTTTGTCATTTTTACTGTATTTATTGTGACAAGATAATAAAGTGGTTGTAAACTTTGACGTTAATACACCAGTTTCATGTAGTGACTCTCTAGATTGTTTCAGAATGACTACTTGATCAGAGTAATAAAAAAGATAACAATCTAAGAGTTTCATACTTGCTTTATCTACAATAATCATATACCTGGCCAGGGTATACAAGTATTGATATTAGGTAGTATGCACATTATTTACTATCATATTCCTCACTTTTCATATCATTATACACACCGGATTTTCCATTCTTGAATTTTCTTCAAACATCATTTCTATATCTCATCTTTCAACACACAGATAAGGGAGATTATAAACATTTTAAGGAACACTGAGTAAGATATACGTTCTCCTTTCCCTTGTGTCCTTATAGGACTAGTCAAAGGAATTCAAAAACAACTATTTTCATATCTTTAACACATAGAATCATGAAATGAAGTATCAGGATGAATATATTTTATTTAAGTATTACCCCTCAAGGTCACCTACCACATTAGGTTGATTTCAACACATAGTGTCCAGTTATCTCATGTTGCTGCTTTTGCCTTTACTTAGTGGCTACTTCCCTGGTGCACTAGGCATTTATTGCACTGGTGACACCAAAAACTTTGGCTTTTCAGAATATCCAGGCAAATGTCTCTAAAATTGTAGAGACCTTACCTTAACTCATAGCTTATGGCCCCTCCTTGGGCACTACCATCACAGATGTATTGTTTGTCCAGACTTATGGTAGAGTCTACTTTCTTGCCATTTGTTAATCTTTCCCACATTTCCACTGTTCTAACATGACCATGTCACTCAGGAATCCTTTCAAAGCCCAAAGTTGATGCATTAAAGACTGGTAACTTAGGTTGTAATACTAGTATCCAGTCTTCTATATGCATTACTATTGTCCTATCATGCCCTTCAAGAGCATAACATAGGATTCTCTATCCTGATGAGGTCAAGGTGGGAATTCTCAGGCACTTGTTCTCCTCTTTTCTGGTCCCATTCACTCTCTCCTGGTGCAACAACATTTCCCTTAGAAATGTGTTCCTCATGTTCTCCAGTCATTTTCAAGTTCTTCCTCTCCTATGTGAGCAGAAGATACTATCAAATAAACTAGAAGACACTTAGAAAAGACTCTACGACCTTAGTCCTATGTCTCTGTAGACTTAACGAACCTAGAGTTCGGATACCACTTAATTGCGGCATACAACTCATAAAAGCATAATTAACTAATGCGGAAGCGTTCATTAAGCAGCGGATTACCAAAAATCACTAAAAATTAAAACCTTTTTATCAAAAGATCCATCAAGTAAAAACTTTCTCACATAGAACAAAAGTAACACATTTACATTCTATTTTTCAAAAGTACATAACTTGTATCATTTATTTCTGTGAGTTACAAGTATCAGCTGCCCTGTTAAACTAAACACAGGCAATATGAAAATCTCGAGGCACTGAGCTAAAATCTTGAAAGCACTAACTACTACTCTGAGGACCTGAGAGTATAGAGACGACACATATGACTCTATCTACATCTATATAAGGAATAACAGCCTGTGTCTCCACCTGAGACTTCACTTTTGTCCCTGCTACTGTTGTTGTTGTCCTTCTTCTATTGAAGGATTTCTACCTCCTCGTCTGCATCCACCTAAAAATGTAGTTCCCACGGGGGTGAGATAATTATAAATTGCCCCAATGAGAGATATAACTCTCCACCATTAACATTATTATTGCAGTTTAAGAAGATAAATATGCACAGAGGAATCATATTTGATTGACAGCAGCTAATTCAATATCTAACATATTAGAATATTATTCTTATCTAAAACATTGCAGCTAAAACTTGAAAGAGCCACATGTCATTTATTCATTAAGGAATATGAAGAACATGTATAACTTTTATTCACTACAACATCATTACCACAACATTAACTATCTTCAGGCTTAGATCATATATCTACTACCTGGCATTGTCATTGTGGAGTCATGGCATGTAGCCATACTCTTTTCACAAAGTGTTGGGATCTTAATCCCTCAACTCACCAAGTACATTTCCTCTTCTTAACAAATTCATCATCATGATTATAGCATTTGGGTATTTGAACCCATAACTCGGCATAGGATACTTATTACTACTTGTTAGGTAACTTTTTACCTTCAGATCATCTAACCAAAGACATCATAATTCATGCTATACAATGTATTTTACATAGTACACAAAGCTCATTGATTCTTACTACACAAAGCATATGAAGGCTTATAAATCCTATAAAACATTCTCAATAAACAAGCATCATAGCCCATACCTAGCTATGCTTATCATTTCATCATCCCTGCATGATTAGTATTCATGGTAACAATTATAATGCTTTCATATCAGTATCATACAACACTAAGTAGTATCATCCCTTTTAAGGGTTCATGATTTCTCTTTCACATCAGTACCCCTCATTAGGGTTTTCCATAAATAACCACTTGAGCTCTTAATATCATATCATTAATGATCAGCCCTATTCCATTGCTTCTCATAGCTGGAAACCAAAAATAGATATCATAAGTATTCAAACATACTTATATATCCTCATCATTCATCATTGAATGTATTATCAACAAAAAGTATGAGTTTCTTTCTCATCTTTATCAGTCTATGATTGAATCATAGTATATTAATTTGGATTAACCTTTTCATAAGGCATGTTAGCCTACAACCATCAAGGTGTATTATATCTCAATGTAACAATTGACATGACACATTTCATGTGTCATCCATTCCAATTATAATGAACTTAGAACACATCATGGTATATCAGAATTGGGGTGTTGGATGTGATATCTATCATACCTTGATGTATCACTTCCCTCAACACCTTCATCATACCTGAGTTATTCACTTAGCTTGTATTAGGGTATCACTCATCCTAATACTTATGCACTAGATCATCACATTCATTATGCTATGTATTGGTCATGATTCATCTATTTTAGGAAACACAACCATTGCTAAAGATATGGACTCACCCTTGAGTCAGGGACTATTAATGTAAGGATATCCATAATCAGCCCCTTTAGGTATTTTATTTGTCAATACATTAATCATTATTCCAATAATAGGAATAATATTTCCATCATAATAATTGAGGTTCACTTAGCATCTCATAAACATATATAGATTTCACCTAGGATCACTCTTTACTAGGGTTTCACATAACATCCTTCTATATCAGGGTTTCACCTAGTATTATGTGAAATTAAGGTTTCACAACACATCACCCAGTGTTAAGGCTTCACATTAGTATTAAAGGCACTACCCTATATTAGGGTTTCATATACCTTTATCCCATTTTAGGGAATTAGGGTTTACCATTCACATCCAAGTGGGGTTTCTCTTTCCTCATACTCAAATTAGGGTTAGGATATACAATTCCCTATTAAATTAAGGTTTCTTGCATTGTGACACTAAGTTAGGGTTACATCATCACCCTAGATTATGGTTTCACTGAGCTTTGTCCTTAAATTAAGGTTTCACATGACCTTGCTCTAATTTAGGATCAAGGTACATCAATCTTTTCAATGAAGTTTCATGATCTCATATTATGAATCAAACCCTGATTACACATTTATTCACAATGAGAGAATTAGGGCTTATTAAGTAAGCAATCATCTCTCCCATTCACTCTCCCTCTCATCCTCACTAGGATGTTAACTATTCCAAGATTAATCTAGGTCAACTCTTTACTTGAGTACACAAAGCTAGGGTTAACCTTCATAATCATCATGGGTCTACATCTTTAATAATCACATAGCTAATTGATCTTTGATCATATTAGATGTCCAAATGGTCTAATCAATTAAACCATCAATTATATAAGGAATTCAAAATAATTGACCAATTAAACTTTCAATTCCACAAAGTGATCAATTGAATTAACCATTGAAATCTTCGATTGCATTAAGTATCCAAATGGGTTCACCATATTGGACCTTCAATTACATGAGGTACTCAAATGGATTAACCATGTTTATCTTCACAAAGTTAATTACTTAGACCCTCATTGATATTGGTTCTCATATATCAATTGGTTGAAAACCATTGAACAAGTTATACTTCAAACCAATTGGACAAGGTAGGTATTGAAAACCGTTTGCACTTTGGGTCTCCAAACGGTTTGAGATCGTTTGGTCCCAAACAGTCTTGAGACCGTTTGGTCCCAAACGGTCTTGAGAATGTTTAGATTCAAATGGTCTGGAGACCATTTGGACCCAAATGGTCTTGAGACTATTTGGTCCAAACCTTCTCAGAACCGCATGGACCAAAAACACACTTCAACACTCAATCGACTCAATGTTTCAATCCATGAACCAATTATAAATCGAACCAGTAAAGAATTCATCAATTGGACCCCTGAATCTCCATTCAATTAGACCATCAATTTAGGGTTTTGAACCCAATTGAACTAGGTTTGATAATCAAGAAACTATCACTTAGGGTTTGAAAATGAGGATCCATCAATGGTTAACATTGTGGAACCAAATCAATTGAAATCAATAAACTATCATCATCACATGATATGACCTGACCTCAAACAGTCTTGGATGACCACCAAATGGTCTTGTGACCGTTTGGTTGATCTCCAAATGGTATTGAGACAGTTTTCCCATTCCATCATCAAAATCCATAACATTCAATTAGGGTTTTGGACCATTGGATTGATTATCAAATCAGCACTTAGTTGCAATTCAATTTGGTACCATTGCACCTTCAAACACTTAGCCATACTTAACCCTAGACCTCCAAACAGTCTTGGGTGACCCCAAACGGTCTTGAGACCGTTTGGGTGATTCCCAAATGGTTTTAAAACCGTTTGGGTCAATCAACCCAAAACATCATCTCAATCAATTTCAAAATCAGCACTTAGTCGATTAGGGTTTGCAATTAAGGAATCATTCACACTTGAAACCTTCAAGATCAACCAATTGAAGCCATTGGATCAAGATCCAAGTACCACAACATATATCTTCAAATGGTCAACCATTTCAAATGGTCAACCATTCCAAACAGTTTGGGACCCAATCCACCAAATGGTTTGCAAACTGTTTGGTCCCAACATTGAAACTGTTTGCCCTATATATTTGGGGAGGTGTGTGCTTATGATGATTTCATCATCATCAAGCTCTAAACTCACGAAATCTACTGTGATTTTCATGGAAATTGCATCAATCAACCAAACTTAATTTAGGAAATGTAGGAATGATCACCAATTGATAAGGAATTGATTGCAATAATAAAAGTAAGGGTTCAAGTTATAAAATCCGCCTCCAATTGAGCTCCAAAGCTCCAATATCATGGCAACAATGGTGTATGAAGCTCTTGAAACTCCCCCTAGGCTCGTCCTCAAGTTTTTGGTTGAAAAGATTGGCTAAGATTGAAGAGGAGATCGAAATAAGAATAAATTAATGATTTATTTTCGATTTCCACCATGGAATCAAGGAGAACGAAGGTCAAGGGATTACCAACAGGTTGTAGGTCGTCCTCCTGATCCTCCATAGCTCCTTGGTCGTTTTCCAAGCAAGGGGAAAGAAAGAAATCTGAAAAAGCCTTTGTTTTGTCTTAGAAAGGGTACTTTTATAAGAAAATTGATGAGAGAGAAAATCTCTTATAAAATCTATTAATTCCAAAATTGTTGCCACCACTTCCCCCTTGGTTTCTTGCATGCAAGGGCATCTCTATCCCCATCGATATCCCTTCCATTATCCATGAGTTAAGGGAAAAGAAATTAAGCACCTTAACCCTTATAATAAGAATATCCATATTTGAGTGGAAATTCTTTTTCTTATAATAATGGTGAGTGGAATTTCACCTCCTTAGGATATGCTCGTGCCTTTGCAAGTCTTTAAGCTCACCCACACACATCTGAATCCAACTATTTTAATTTTGGTTGAAGGCCCTTTAATTAATACATTCATTTTTGCCCTAAATTGAATTAGGGTTTCACTTAGGATTAAATCTTGATTATTTTAATATCAAGATTCTCTCTCCTCCAACTTAATTCAAATGACGCGCCCCTCTCATTTTCTTTACTCCACATGTTTCCAAGAAGCATTAGGGACCTTGTTGAAGTGGTAATTTGCATATTGAACCCTAGGTTTTGGGTAAATTGCACATTACACCAAAACTAGGTCTTAATGCACAGGGATTGCTTTACAAGTTATATCTTGGTGCCCAAGCTTGTGAAAACCATACCACTACATCATATTCATTCTTATGATGTCTCAACATCAGAGGAACATTTTATCATGTGCAATTTGCAAGTTAACCCCTCAACTTGGGTAATTTGCACTTTAGTCCAAAATAAGCAAACATTGCTTCAACATTGTTCAAACATGACCAAAATTGAAACATAAGTTTCTCATGAGCCCTAATTACTTTTCCCAAGATAAGATTATGCATCTACTCAACCTTATTAGGTAAAACATCTGGGGTTAATTCATAACCTAGGTCAGGGATGTTACATTAATTAAGTCATTGATATGTCAGAACAAGGCGTAGATTGTCCCTTCTTATGACAAACATAGATGTTGTTGCATCAGCTTTTTGTTAATTTATCTTTTATTTTTTGTTCCTTTGTCATGTTTCAAGGGAAGTCTACTCTAAATTATCTTGGAAATATCAAGCTTGACTCAATCATCATGATATGGTGCTTATGGTGTGCTTACACTAGTCTTGTTTAACTTGTATTAGCGGTATGATACATCTACTTTTCACTAGACTATTTTCTTTCTTTGTCTAGATGACCTCGGGTGCACATTCAGTTGCATTCCTAATTCATTTATCACAGTTGTAATGAGTGACTTTGGTTTTTATCGAATGAATGCATTATTATATAGAAATAAAACAAGATCAAACCTAAATCAAACTTTGGTGTCTAAGTTATTGCATAATTGAGTAGGTTTAGATTATTAGATTTTATTGGACCAACAAGCTATGTAATCTTGATTTAGACAAAGTTTGTGTACATGGCCAACGGATCAAATGGGATGAAGTGGCACAGACGAACTAAGATCAATATGAGTTTGATCCCGAACTAAAGACATGTTTATCACCTAGAGTTTCGACCTGTTGGTAAGAATAAGCTAATTCTGAGATCATCCTAGTCGGAGACGGATAGCACACAGTACGAAAGACAACCACACGGCTATGTACAATTATGCAGCAAAAGCAGGAAAATGAACCGCCCCCTTTTTCTGCGCGGTTGGTTTTCACACCTGTGCAGCACTGGGCTGTTGCACTGGCGCGTCTCTACTAGTAGGTCATTAATAACAAGTTTTCACGTAACTGCATACTTAAACAGCTTCCAACCAAACGTAATAGATTAAAGAAGTTGAGTTGAAGTTACCAGCAACCAAACGGTTGAAGGTGTGGTTACAATTCCTGTTTTGCATTTCCGGTTTTTAAAATCATACAGTGTGTTGCAACTGTTTGCAACCAGACGAGCCCTAAACCTCGTTTAGAAGTCAGTAGTCTGTCGGGGGAAAAGCCACGGGCAATAGCCGTTGAATAGCCGCGTTTTCTTTCGGGAAATCATCCTAGTCGGAGACGGATAGCACCTCGGCCGCGTTTTTTTTGCCGGCGTATATAAGAAACAACACTCCCTGGACGCTCTCTCATTCCAGTTACTTCGCTGTGTTCCTCTGCGCGCAGCCAAGAACTTCCGAGGTGATACATTCTTCTTCCTCCAAACCCTATTTCCTCCGAGTTGCTTCTTCGGCGCCGACGAGATGGCTATGCCGCTGGAGAAAGGGTGTCCTAAATGGTGGAGGTGTTACTTTCGTTCGTCGGGGATGGACATGAGCGATACCATCATGAAGGCATTTCAGGTATTTGCCGAAGATTACCCGGAGGAGTTCACCAAGCGGAGCGCCTCTCTCGTCCAAGAGATACTGTCCCTAACATACTCTGTCTATGACCGTGGCGGCGCCGGCGCTAGCTTCCAGCGTCTAAGTTCCTCGTCCTCGGCGATGCCCGAAAAGAAGGAAGAGGAGAGTAAATATGGTGAGCTGCTTAAGCCTGAGCGGAAAAGGCTCGTCGTCAGGTTACCGATCTGTAAGTTGGACTCTGCCGCAAAACATGTTGCCGATCCTGCTACTATTGATAAAGAACCCGTGTCTTCCGTTTCCTCTCCAACCGCCGGGGTCGGTGCTTCTGCAGTCTCTTCCACAATCGTCAATGGTGCTTCTCCTGATCTTGAAACAGCCATTGCTGCTTCCTCGCTATGCCAGAAGCAGGAAGGTGAGGAGTTCTTAAGCGAGACTAGACGACCAATAGTTTCGTCTCCTGTCTCTGTGCCAAGTAAGCATCAAGCTGGTTATGGGAGACGGGCTGAGAACCAAACGACGGTCTCTGGCGTAGAACAAGTTGTCAGTTCTGCTCATGATCAGACGGAGGGTAGGGTATGCATCAAGCGGAGTCCTCCCGTTTCCGATGTGCTTGCCGCCTGCACAACCGCGGTTGGTGGTTCTGTTGATCTGGAGGCCGTCATTGATGCTTCCACTCTATGCCATAAGCAGGGAGTTCAGAAGTCCTTAAGCAAGCCTGGACGATCTTCCATCTCTGTGCCAAATAAGCAGCAAAATGGAAGGCGGGTTGAGAAACCAAGTGAGAAATCCTGCCAACTAAATGGACATGTCTGGATCAAGATGCAAACTCCTACAATCGGTGGCTCTCCTTTGTCCATAGCCCCCCACACAGTTGCTGCTCTCAAGGCTGTGTTCGGGGATGATTTTGATGTGCAAAAAGAACTCTCCGGCTATCATTATGATGTGCAACAACAACAGATGGACACTAAAATAGAGAACACGAAAAGGAAATTACAAGAAGGTTACCAGCAGGAGATTGGCAGGAAGCGGGCAAGGAAGATCCAGCTGATCAATCCACGTGACCTGCCCAAGCCATATCAGGTGAAGCAGAATGTGCAAGCTACACGAAGGACTGGGCAATCAGCAACGACACGCCTAATCAAGAGATAGAAGCCATCAACATGTTACTTTGTGGACTGATGGATAATTTTTGTACATAACAATTGACGTCTGTTTAGCAATTGATGTATATATTTTTTAATCTGTTTGTGTACATGAATTTATGAAATGTACATTCTGTATGTGTTGCACATCTGGTTTAAAACCTATTGGGTTTTTTCTCGAGCGCCACTACTATTTTGCAAGTTTTATGATAAGACAAGTTACATACTTCAGTTAGTTTGTATCAAACCAGAATTAGTAATGTACAACTTGCTCATGAAGAAGCATTCACGGCCTCAAACACAATTACATGAATTTGTGAAGTATTGAGCCCCAACAAGAAGAGATTCATAATTGACATGCCACCGAGCTTTAAAGTGGGTAGAAAGAAGAGATTCATATTAAAATCTGGATGTCTTGTACTGTTCACGTTACAGACTTCTGAATTTTTACAGTAACATTCATGTCTTATACAAACTCAGTTTTCGAGGGTTCCGTAAGTTGTACTATAGGCTATTTAGCAAAAGTAAAACAAAACAAATTTGAAAATGTGAGATTGTTGTTTGTTTATACGGAAACAAAATCCCTTCTAATTTCTAAGGTTATTTTCTCACTATAGAATTATAATCCCTCTCTAGATCTTATAGACATTGAGTCAAATATTCCAATATACATTTAATCTAGAAATAATCAAATGCATCAGGTAGGTTTGTGGCAATGATGCTGCACATGGTAGTTACTACTATTGGATTCTTGAACAACTTTGCATTAGAGTTGTTCTATCGGGTTTTTTCTATATGTTAGGGTTCCTGGAGGAGAGACACGAACTTTTCCTATCACCATTGGGGTACATCAAAGATCGACACTCAGTCCATATCTATTTGTTCTTATTATGGATGAGTTGACAAAGCATGCTCAAAATAATATCCCTTGGTGCATGCATATTATTTGTTGATGATATTGTGTTGATTGATGAAAGAAAAGAAACATTGAATGATAAAATTGAATTATGGAGATATGCATTGGGGTCTAATGGATTTATGATCAATAAAAGCAAAATTCAATATATGCATTTGAACTTTAGCCAATCTAAGATTGTGAATAGTGGAGTCATGTTGGATGGAATGGATGTACCAATATGTGATAAACTTCATTACTTCAGTTCTATTATTGAAAAGGAGGGTGAGGTCCATGATGATGTTTGTCATAGGATCACAACAAGATGGTTGAAGTGGAGGAGTGCAACTGGAGTAGTATGTGACCAAAAGATCACACTCAGATTAAAAAGCAACTTTTATAGAATAGTCATATGACCAACCATGCTGTATGGGAGTAAATGTTGGACAATGAAGAAATATGATCTCAACAACATGAATGTGGCAGAATTGCTTATTCTGAGATGGATGTGTGGAAAGACAAGAAAATATTGTTTGAGAAACGACTATTTCAGGAACAAAGTGGGGGTGGTGAGCATCGAGGACAAGTGGTGTGAAGCTCTTCTAAGATGGTACAGACGCGTGCATCACCTTTCGACAAATGCACCTATCCAAACCAAAGTTACTGAGCCAAAGAACAATAAAAAGAAGCAGAGGCAGACCTAAATCATCTTGAGAAGAACTTATAAAGTGAGATTTTGAATCTTTACATCTTGACCAGAGTATCCGATTATAGAGTTGGTTGGAAATGAACGATCTATGTAGCCAACCCCAACATGGTTGGGATAGAGGCTTATATGATGATGATGATGTTGATGATGATGATGATGGTTCTAGTAATGATTTTAAAAATCATATTGCATTTTAGTACGGAAAAGTGAGAATCAGATTTCACTTCTATGAATGTAATGAATAGTTTTGATTCTTCTAAGAAAAATGCCTATTTGAATGTTGTAATGAGGCCAATAAATTGACATTCATTGCCAAGGTAATGTGTGGGGAAAAACCTCAAAGTATTCAACTCAAAATTTGATAGTAGATCGTGCTTTTAAAGTGGTTGATGTTACATATCTAAATTCAAAATTTGATAATACATGCTACATATCTTGATTGAAATATACTCCTCACAATGATGATATTAAACCAACATAAATGAATGCATCAAATTACATCTACATACCATAAAGAAATGACACATTGGTCTCTTTGAATTTCAATTGTGTTCAGATGTGACACAATGCAATTTTCATAATAGCAGATACTGGTTAAACCTAGGAGTTTCATCTTGTCTTACTTGATAAGCAAGTAGATGGACATCTCATCCATACATATGTGACTTCTTAATAGAACTATATGATGGATGTGAACTCAACCAATCCTGGAAGTATGAAAATGTAGACAAGATCACCAATATGTAGCATTGCATGGACCACTATTGGATTCTATCATAGTTATGAACTGGTAATATTTCCCTATTCAATAACATCACCGGTTCAAGTTTAAAAAATGTTTGTGTATAGAAATTCCTGATATGTTGAGTGCAAACTATGTCAAAAGTACTAATATTTCATTCATCTTTTCATGATAATCTTATGGTCATAAAGAGATGTTACCATGGTATTTAAAAAAATCATCACTAGCTTGTAGCACTTTATTGTTAAGTTAAATCTATATATAATCACCATGACGAATATGAAATAATGAGAGAATAATTTTGACTTGTAACCTATATGAGACACTATGATGTGGGTGCTTTTACAACTTTAGGAGACATACATAGTTTACTAAAATCTTTCTGTTGTGGAATGTGGCTGGAGTTTTAATTATTTCAACGTAGATGGATGGGCTACTTTATGGTTTTTATCTTTCCATGTTGGGAGAGAGTTTCCCTATTTCTGTTTATGTGTCCATGGTGTGGTGGGTTGGATTTATGTAGTTGGTTTTCTCATTAGCATGTGAGATTGTCAATTTTTAGTCTCTGGTCAAATTACCTAATTGTTTGCTTATGATATCATCTGACACCATTTCGACTTCAATGTCAAGTGTGTGCATATGACCATGATAAATAATAGGCATTCCCTCTGATTAGGTGGATACACTCCATTCTTGGCATCCAGTCATGTCACAAACATAATTCATGGTATAATTATTGAAGTGCACACTCAATGGTATGCAACCACATCTAGGAAAAAGTATATTTTAAGTCTTCACTAACATCTACTATATCAAAAATGTAATTGATACTCTATATCCATGTCTAACAAGGGTACTATGAAGAGCATGCAAGATAGAAAATATCAGTTTGTTTTCAGTATAGCGAAGGATTTTGGTTTAAAACCTATCAGGGTTATTCTTAAGAACCACTCCTATTTTGCATATTCTATTCTAATACAATTTGCATATTTATGTTATTTTATAATGTGTAGAAACACAAAATTAGTAATGTACAACTTATTGTTGAGATAATTAATATCATAGTGTGATCGGGCTTAGCACATTTAGTATTTCTTACTTAATTGATCCTTATAACACTTAAGTTAGATCCATGCAATTCCATCTCCTACTATATATAGGAGAGATCTCTCAAAATTTTAGTGTAAAGTGCATTATCAAATTCCACATGGTATAAAAGCATTAGTTTTTGGAGACCTATGAACTATTAGCCCCCATCCAAGCAACAACAGTAGCATACCCAGCATTGCTGCAAAATGACAACAAAAGCCCCCATTCACCACCAACTTCATTGCTAAGGTGACTGATGTTAGTCTATTTAGGCACCCAACCACATTCACACTGCCAGATCTAGCTGATGCCACTAGTGCTCAGTAGGCTAGTGGTCAATGTTGATACAATGCTAGAAGTTTTCTTCACTTACAAGAAGGGGCATAGCTTCCCACATCAACAAAAACAACCATGTTAATGAGTTTATTCCTTCATTCCCTCCTTCTCTATTGTTTTGTCATGTATATAAAACAAAAAGGAACAAAAAAACTCGGGTGCTAGTCTTATAAGCATCTTAAAGAGAAAAAAGGGGATGAAGCACTAGCTTTCTTCTTTTTATTGCCCTTGTGGCTCCCTTAACAAAAATGGATGAGCACTCTATTACTAAATTAGGTGCATTTATGCTTTCACATCAAAATGACATATTGCATGATCTCTTATTTATCTTTCCATACATTCCAATAGGGAGCTTTTTTTTCTCTATTTCTATAACCTACCATTTTTCTATAATAGGTAGAGCTTTTTGTGTAGTTTCTTGAACGATGCTTTTAGTCTTATACTTACATACTACTATATGTCTGACAACATAGTCATTTATAATGAAATCCCACATAATTATGCAATGAAGTTAAATGGTGAAAATATTGAGCTCTAGGTGAATCTAGTTGAATAATTTTCTTAGAGTCATACATCAAATTAAAATACATGAAGGACACAAGAAATAGATATCAGTGATACTCAGGTGAGGGAACAACTAGGTCATCTTTTAGATCTCGTGATGTGTGGATCTATGTATTGTTGTCAAATATGTGGCATCACATTACCAAGACAATGCGGGATGCGATGAAGCAGTTATGCTCAAGAATACAACTACAACTACCTCTATAATGCAATTAAAAAGATCTCTACAAGAAAAACCACACTATATCCAAATATTATGAATGAATGAATGAGCTCATCACCCAACTCTACTTCTTCTCAACCACACCCTCTATTGAAGTCACCAAGGAGAGAGCTTTATCACTGTTGAGTGCTTGTTGAATGAACTCAATCCTTGGTAAGCTACAATCTGCTCATTGGTGCAACGCTTCACGAACCAAGTGCACTTTGTTTGTCCCAAGATGATATGGATCCATCTTGGATCTTCAACACTAACATTTTTGACACTAAAGCTACAATTGTTGTCGCAACTCATAGAAGTGGATGGGACGAGGACACTCACTAAATATGCATGGAATTCTAAATGTGGGTATCCGGCCCACCATGGATTTGAATGGGAAGAGGCACTGCACATTTTGTTAGGCTCCACCAACCTACGTTGGTCAAGGTCAAACCATAGTGTAAGATCCCCTAAAACCTCTACTAGATGCTTATCTCATATTTCTTTGAGGAACATGGAATATGAAGGTATCCTTTAGGCTTCAAAATGAGTAGGTGTAATATCCTCAAATTTGGTGAATTTGAATTATAATAAATATAAGGCTTGAATTGATAAGTAATTTCCCCAATTTCATTATTGACGGATGTTAGTTGTGTGTTCAAATCCTAAATTTATAAATTGAACATTACCCCACAAGTATAAGAGTGTGTGTAGTACTATTGAGGTCATCCAAGGAGAAGGATATCATCAGGCACAAGAGTGTTAGTCTTCAACAATGTAGATCAATTTCAAAGGTTGATTTGATTTTCACACCAATGAACTAGAAAACTAGAGAAAGCAACTAAACATAAATCACTTGTATTAATGATTAGATTTGTCTAAGGATTCTTGAGAATAGGGTTTCACATTCATATCATAACATGAAGACAACTAAAGTCACAAGGGAGATCTGTATCCTACATCCACCCCTCGATAATATAGAACCGTCTTAACTCTATCTACCACTCCAGTGGATAAACTTAGCTTCAAACTACATAACTTAATTCCCCAACACATTCCAACCACTCCTATGGTCAAGGTAGTGCAGCCAAGGCACATCTCCTATCTCCTATGCATATCTTCCCAGATTATACAAAGAGTAGAAATCAAACATACAAAGTGGCCAACAAAGCATGTAAGAAGAATTAAACACCGATGAACCTTAGAATAGTGAAACAACTAACATTATATATGAAATTTATGTTCAATAATGTCATAACGTGGGAGTAACTCCCCCATGCCCAAGAAATGAAAGTCTACTCGCTCATGATGGTGAAACACAAGTACATGCTACAGGATTGGGAGCTAAGCATGACTACATAAAGAAAGAACAAAGGAAATCCAAAGAACAAGGATGAACTCTGGCTAGAAGACAAAACTCTACCCTTGCTGGTGCTTCTTCCCCAACAACCTTCTCTCATGAGTGGATGGAGTGGAGAAGAGAAGATTTTTCTAAAATCCTTGAAGGAGAAATGAGTAGAAAAGAGGTTCTCTCTCAAGAAACCACCTCTTCTTCCCCGAAATCGCCTCTCCTCTATTTTGGTCCATTCTCTGGTAGAAAAGGGTTTCAAATGATGAGAGATAACTGACCCTTTAAATTTGCTTTCATATTTGAAAATGAGGGATGGTTGTTGTGAATATCCAGAAATTGATTACGACATGGCATGCCACCTTGAGTAACTGACGTCAAAAACTGCCTTGCCCAATGAGTGCATAACGTGTCATCTAAAAGACATGTTGTGTTTTTGAAAATCATGGAGAACTTGGGTAGATCTAATCAGACCGAACACATCTTCTGCTAATAAGCACATGGCGTGTCTTTTGGAAAAACTTATGGTGAGATCATCTGAATGAGTGGGTATGATGTGTGGTCTCAAAGACACAATGTGTTTCTTCTTTTCAAGAGGAATGTAATCTATCCATAAACTTGCATACCATGTGCTAAAATGCGCACACTGTATTCCCTTCAGAAACTTCAAAAAATCCCTTGTGATATGTGCAATCTCCTAGGGAATCCAACTAAGCTCATATTTTGGTTGGATAGACCCCATTTCCTTATCATAGTCATGTACATGTGGTCACAAACATGAAATTAGTAAAACAACTGATAAGTGAAAAATATAGCATGATTGAGCATGGATTATGGTCAAAATGAGTGAAAAAGTGTATCCAGAAAAGATTCAAAAAGTGATATGATTTGTGCACATCAAAATCCCCTAAACATGAACCATTGCTTATCCTCAAGCATAGAGAAGTAGATATATGGCTAATGATAAACATTTGAGTACAACATCATATCTTCATGAATATGGATTGATAGATCATATATTGGCTAATTCATCACATAGATATGTGACTAATCCTGAAAGTAATTCTAACCCTCAAGGTAAGTGATTAAGTTATGATAGATATTCAAATTTCTTTGGATGAATCAACTAGATAGAAATTAGTAGAAATAAGTTGATAGAGACAAATATATAATGATTTTCCATAGAATTCTATTGATAGTTCAAATGAAATGAAATGAAAATACCTTTAAATATATATCCATTTGCAATGACATTATTATTCAAACCATAAATATTTTCAATCTTGGCTTCTTTTGCACGATACTCAACTACTAATTTAGGCTTACGTGCATGTGAAATACTGTTTGGGGATTCATTTCCCTCTTCTGGATGTAATACCCAACCTTTATTGAGTTGGTAGAAAATGTGGGTGACTTAGCTATCTTTTGTGGGGTTTAAAAATTTTCAAATCGAAACCAAGATCCAAGATTCCCGTTTTAATGTGATTTGGTCTCCACTTTGAAACTAGAAGGTCATGTGATAAGTTAGTTTACCCAAATTATTCAAAAATTTCATGCAGATGGATAATATAAAAGGTGGAAAAGCATTCATTATTGCAAAAAATTTCTCTATTAGAGCAATGAAAATGCATTATAGAATTGTCAATGTCATCATACTTCTACTCAAGGCTATAAAGTTGGGGGATGCAAGGCATTTGAATTCTTACATGATTTAAGAGCATGAGTGAAAGAATTGGAATCTATGTTTATTCAGATACCTAAATATATAGATGAATATCCATGATTCAAACTTTCACAATTAGGGTGATGCGTTCCCAACTATCTTATGTGTCCATGATCTTGACGTAAGCAGATGGTTCAAGATAAAATAAGAGATATTGACCACAATCAAATTGTTAATTCATCATCATGCAAGACCTCAACAAAACATGGTGAAATAGATGCAGAATCTAACAGAAAGAAACAATTTGCAAAAACAAATAATAAAATTAAATTAAATGAAATGGAAATATGACTAAGGCTAAAAACTAATAGCCGGTTGCCACCCCCCCCAAGATTTAATTTTGCACTATCCTCAATGAATCAATCAAACTCAAGTGGATAGAAACCAAGTACCTATCATGGTGAATTAAAGTGAAGGGCCAATGCCATAATATTCAACTTGAAAATGATGGTTCAAAAGATCATCATCAGGAATGCCAGTGGAGGTTGGCTTCTTCTATGTTGGAGGTGGTGGTGGAGGCATGGCATACTGTCCTTAAGAGATATGCCACATATCCATGTTGTGAAGCATGTTGTGCATTTCAGACTACTGCTGACTCAGCTAGTCTAGTCGGGTATCCAAATGATCAGAATGATGTTGGACATACCCATATAGATGATGCACGTCTAGCATAGACCACATGTACTCAGTCTGAGTACCATTAGAAGGAGGAAAAAATGGTGTCGTTGTAGCATTGGAAGATTCAGGTTGGTATTCAGAGTCAGTTCCATCATCAAAAATGAATTTCCAGTTGCCCTTGTTTGTTAAGGTAGCCGCCTCAAGACCAGGAAGCTCAATGTACTTGACATGATCATGATATATTGTCTAAATTTTTGATCATTGGAATTATCCCTAATAATGAATCATGAAGAGATGAGGAACTAGAGGTCAATTTTATTCTTCCCGGGAGAAGCTTCCAATTCTATCAGTTTAGCATCAACTTTACTAGCAATATGGGTTATTAGTCCTCCAATCATGATGTCACCAGATTTGTTTCGTCTGATTCCAAAGAAATGATAGAGGATATAATAACTAGAATTACTTTTGAAATTATGCAACATTTCCCACAAGAAAAATATCTCTTGTTTTCTATAAATGCCTTGGATTTCTTTTCTAGCAAATAACGAGTGCTAGAATCTTGTGCATATAATGTAAAATAGGGTCATGGATGTGTGACGTCCTATCTTTTGTAGTATCATGTATGTCATCCTCGACGATTTATCTTCAAAAATCATCACTTCTAAATTGAGATGGGTAAGACATTGCCCCTCTATAATGGCATTGAAAAGCAACATAGAATTGCTTGAAGGTAATCTTATAGTTGTGCCTAAGAAGTAGGAAAGTAGTGATAGAAAATGTTTCATACGGATAATTTGGTTCATCCTCAGCAAATAGAGTAGTCAAAATTTCATAAGTTAGTCTTGGATAGGTAGGTCTTACAGTGCATCATGTATACTTGAGCCCTAGTTCTTTGACCAATTCCAAGACTTCATCCTTGAATCCCAATGCCTCTAATGTCTCTTCACAGGAAAAGTGTGTAGGTAAAACCCTATGGCCAACTTACCTCCTTGAATCCTTGGGAGACGGGCTGAGAACCAAACGATGGTCTCTGGCGTAGAACAAGTTGTCAGTTCTGCTCATGATCAGACGGAGGGTAGGGTATGCATCAAGCGGAGTCCTCCCGTTTCCGATGTGCTTGCCGCCTGCACAACCGCGGTTGGTGCTTCTGTTGATCTGGAGGCCGTCATTGATGCTTCCACTCTATGCCATAAGCAGGGAGTTCAGAAGTCCTTAAGCAAGCCTGGACGATCTTCCATCTCTGTGCCAAATAAGCAGCAAAATGGAAGGCGGGTTGAGAAACCAAGTGAGAAATCTTGCCAACTAAATGGACATGTCTGGATCAAGATGCAAACTCCTACAATCGGTGGCTCTCCTTTGTCCATAGCCCCCCACACAGTTGCTGCTCTCAAGGCTGTGTTCGGGGATGATTTTGATGTGCAAAAAGAACTCTCCGGCTATCATTATGATGTGCAACAACAACAGATGGACACTAAAATAGAGAACACGAAAAGGAAATTACAAGAAGGTTACCAGCAGGAGATTGACAGGAAGCGGGCAAGGAAGATCCAGCTGATCAATCCACGTGACCTGCCCAAGCCATATCAGGTGAAGCAGAATGTGCAAGCTACACGAAGGACTGGGCAATCAGCAACGACACGCCTAATCAAGAGATAGAAGCCATCAACATGTTACTTTGTGGACTGATGGATAAATTTTGTACATAACAATTGACGTCTGTTTAGCAATTGATGTATAGATTTTTTAATCTGTTTGCAGTGACAATTTTCTTATTCTAGCCACTCTCAATTTCAAGTATCAGAGCTATCTGCTTGTTATTAATTCATTCGAAACGCTTGTATCATCGTGCAAGGCATCAAATCAACTACATTGGAATTAAAAAAAAAAGTTAACTTCTGTGTATAGTAATGAACAATCTTTGTTCTTCTAAGAAATTTTTCTTATTTGAATACTGTAACGAGGCCAAGAAATCTCCATCCCTTCTTAAGGTAACGTTGGGGGGAAGAAGCTCAAAGTAGGCAGCACGAGTTTGTCAGTAGCATGGTGCTTGTGTACTGGTTGATGTTACACATTTAAATGCAAACATCATTAATGCATGTTGCGGTATCTGGATTAAACTTCTACTCCCCACGGAAGAAAAAAATCAAAACCAATGATATTGACTGTATTAGATTACATTTATATAGAATAAAGAAACTATCAATTAGTCCCTTGCGAGAACAACCATGTATACATAGATGAGATACAGTGACTGCTGGATAATTTTTGTACATAACAATTGACGTCTGTTTATCAATTGATGTATAGATTTTTTTAATCTGTTTGTGTACATGAATTTATGAAATGTACATTCTGTATGTGTTGCACATCTGGTTTAAAACCTATTGGGTTTTTTCTTGAGCGCCACTACTATTTTGCAAGTTTTATGATAAGACAAGTTACATACTTCAGTTAGTTTGTAATGTGATAACCAGAATTAGTAATGTAGAACTTGCTCATGAAGAGGCATTCATGGCCTCAAACACAATTACATGAATATGTAAAGTACATTGAGCCCCAACAAGAAGAGATTTATAATTGACATGCCACCGAGCTTTAAAGTGGGTAGAAAGAAGAGATTCATATTAAAATCTGGATGTCTTGTACTGTTCACGTTACAGACTTCTGAATTTTTACAGTAACATTCATGTCTTATACAAACTCAGTTTTCGAGGGTTCTGCTAGTTGTACTATAGGCTATTTAGCAAAAGTAAAACAAAATAAATTTGAAAATGTGGGATTGTTGTTAGTTTATACGGAAACAAAATCCCTTCTAATTTCTAAGGTTATTTTCTCACTATAGAATTATAATCCCTCTCTAGATCTTATAGACATTGAGTCAAATATTCCAATATACATTTAATCTAGAAATAATCAAATACATCAAGTAGGTTTGTGGCAATGATGTTGCACATGGTAGTTACTACTATTGGATTCTTAAACAACTTTACATTAGAGTTGTTCTATCGGGTTTTTCTATATGTTAGGATTCCTGGAGGAGAGACACAGACTTTTTCTATCACCGTTGGGGTATATCAAGTATGTGCAGCAAAGTTATTGACCCTGATACTCTCGATAAATTACAAAGAGAAGTGGTTGTTACCCTATGTCAGCTTGAGATGTATTTTCCTCCTTTGTTCTTTGATATCATGGTACATCTTGTTGTCCACTTGACTAGGGAAGTGAAAATATTGGGACCAATTTTCTTACATTGGATGTATCCCTTTGAACGATACATGAGTATTTTTAAAGGTGATGTTTGAAACCGTAGTCGGTCTGAAGGGAGTATTATTGAGGGTTATGTGGCGAGAGAGGTTATGGGTTTTTGCAATGACTTTCTGAGTGGTAATGACGCTCCTGTTAATGACAAGAATATTGAGGAGTATTCTGGGAAAGGAATTTTGGGATCACAGATGAAAGTAATCAGTCGTGAGCAGTTGGAACAAGGTCACTTGTATATTTTACACAACATCAACGAAGTGAGTGTTTATATCGAGGAACATACTAATTTCATCAAGAGACAACATCCTCGAGCCAATTCAATGTGGCTTGCTAGAGAGCATAACAAGACATATATTAAGTGGCTTGAAGATAAAGTCTTACATCAACTATCTCAAACACCAAATAATCTTACTGAAACTATCAAATGCCTCGCCTTTAAACCAAAATTGAATGTTATGACTTATGAAGGGTTTAACATAAATGGATTCTCATATTACACAAAGCGTCAAGATGATAAGAGTGTTGTCCAAAAATATGATACATCGTTCGAACAAAACATTATTAACTAAACTAACTGATGCGGAAGCATTTCGTTAGTAGTGGAATTACTGAAGATCACTAAAAATTTAAAACTCTTTGCACAAAGAACCACAAACTGCAGAACTCTTTCATAAAGAACCAAAGTGAGGTATTTACATTCTAATACATCAGTTCATCTCTGTATCATCCCATCTCGAGAGTCATAAACATTGACTACCATGTTAAACTGTACATGAGCAGTATACAAAAATCTCGAGGCATCAAGCCAAAAATCTCAGATCTAATTCAGACCATCTACTGACTCCTAGGACCTGAGAGTACAGAGACAACAATAGGACTCTCTATATACAGACCCTAATAGACAGTGTCTCCACCTGAAGATCACAGCTTCCCTTGTTGTTGCTACTGCTGTGGCTGTTGTTGTTGCTGCTCACCCACTGAAGGGTTTCTTCTTCCTCGACGTCTACCTAAAAAGTTGAATCCCACGGGGGTGAGACAATTGAAAATTGTCCCAGCGAGAGATATAACTCTCCGCCAGAAGCATTGTTATTGTTGATAATAGAATAGCACTGAGCAGTAAAATTATAAATATTCAACAGCAGATAATTCATTGAATAAGATATGCAGAGTAGTATTCGGTATGCAATCATTTCAATTATAACTTGATTAAGCAGCAAGCCATTCATTTAATAAGGAATATGAAGAACATGTATATTAATTATCCAACTAGGACATATTAAATAATGTATCATCAAACATTGATTATCGTAGTTCAACCCTAAGCAAATGTGCTACACGACTGATTACATTTTACAAACATACTTATACCCTGAGGAGATGAGGTATACCGCTCATACTCCAACTGACCATTACGAAATCAAAATTGGTACCATACATAGGTCATCATAAGAGTCGGAGTTCTATGAAATCATCATCCTCAATCAGTGTGAGGAACAACATGTAGGACATCTTATGTCTCTGCTAAAATACCTTTCCAGGGTATTCTGGCAACTTCGCTATTAGAGTTACAGTGACATGTTGTACTCTCTTCGCCATCGAGGGATTTCTTGTTTATCTCACATCGATGCAGCATTAACATCATCATCGGGAGATTAGTGATACATCATCCCGGCATATACATATAATGAAGGATTGAGGGATTTAATGTTTATCTCACATCAATTCCTCCATTAGGACGTAAGGATATTCGCATCCATAACCCCCACATACTCAAAAGTATGCTCTCTAGGAGTTCCCTTAGGAAAATTTGTTCACCATCATCCAACTTCTGACGATGATGGATCTATGGTCAGGGCTCTACATGATATTATTTCACTTGATTATTTAAGTACATTACAACATTCTTTTAGCATCAGACATGTTTTCAAGCATAAACTATTATAACAGATGCCATAAGAAAGAGTACTATTTTATCAAGTTCATTTCATAGCTTTATAAACATTGGGATCTCAATCCCTTATCAATTCATCATCATGATTCAAGAATATGGGTGTATAAACCCTTAAATCATCAAATCACTTGTTACCACCTTAACATGTAACACAATGCCATCAGGTTATTTGACAGTGTAAACATAATAGTAGCAATGCAGGTATTTCACTTGGCTCATACATCTTGTCAGTCTCTTTTGTTACCTTTTTGCTAGGCAACATAGCATATCATTGCTTACAAAACTTATAAAGTACTTTCATTAAACGAAGCGTCATAGATCTCACATGGCTATGTTCAATATCTAATGAAACATGCATGATTAGTATAGATGATAACAGATACATTTATTTCATATCAGCACAATGCAAAAAAATGATAACATCACTATTCAAGGGTTGCACCACTATGCCCTTATTAGGGTTAGGGCTTCCCTTTTCATTTCAATTAGGGTTAATCATCCCCTAAACTCAATTAGGATTAATGACTTATCATTTCATTATCCAATCATAGAGCTTCATGCTATAAAGCATAACCCAGAATTAGGGTTTCACACTTTCATATACTTATTTGGAATTAGGGTTTACTATTCACATTGCATCACCCTTGATTATGGTTCATGTTCAGCATACCCTGAATTAGGGTTTACTATTCACATCACATCACCCTAGGTTAGGGTTTACTATTCACATCACATCACCCTAGGTTAGGGTTTACTATTCTCCCCAAGAAGGAGTGATCCTCAAAGTTCCTTGAATTAAGGTTTATCATGTCATCACTATGAATTGAGATCATACCATTACCATCTATTAAGATTACTTCTAATAATACCTTTAGTTAGGGTTATGATTCATTAACCTTCATAATTAGGGTTTCATGATCTCACTATCATGGATCATACCATAATTAGACATCTATTCATAATGAGAGTCCATTACATAATTAACATTTATGTAGGTAATCCTTTCTCTCTCATCTTATAGGATGATGTTTACTTCAGCCTTGATTAGGCTAAGTCAACTCAACATGAAAGAGAATTGACATCATGGGTTATGTCATTATCATTATGATCATTAAGGCTTGATAATCCCAAGGGTACTAATCACCTTACCCCATTAAGATTCCATTACTATAATCATCTTTGATTTCATCATGTATTGGTCAATTGATCAACTTGTCCTTTGACCACTTTAAATACCCATGCGGTTTTGGGTTAATTATCCACCAAACGGTCTTGAACATATAGACCCCAAACGGTCTTGCACAAACCACTGAAACCGTTTGGTAAAGTTGCACACTTAAGACCGTTTAGTAAAGTAGGTGGTGTAGACAGTTTTCCAAAGTTGACTTCTGAGATCGTTTGCTAAAGGTGGTCACATGAAACTGTTTACTAAAGTAGACCCCCAAAACCGTTTGCTAAAGTAAAATTTTGAAAACGCATGAACCCAAAAAGTTTGAGACCGTTTGGTCCCAAACGGTCTTGAGACCGTTTGGACTCAAACGGTCTTGAGACCATTTGGTCCAAACCCCCTCAAAACTACAAGGACCAAAAAGGGTCTCAACCACCTCAATCAATTTAGGGTTTCCAAGATCGATGCCTTCCATGATTATAATCATGTTATCACTCATCAATTGGACTTGTCACCACACTTCAATTAAGTTAATTAGGTCAACCTTCAACTGATTTGACCCTCAATTAACCCTCAATTAATCATCAATTAGGGTTTGAATCAATTGAATTAGGGTTTGGGAATGTTGATCCTTCAATGTTGATTATTGTTGAACCAATTACTTGAAACTATTGGATTACCATCCAAATTGGGCATGACCTGACCCCAAACGGTCTTGAGGTCATTTGGATGACCTCCAAACGGTCTTGAGACCATTTTCCCAAGTCAACATCAAAATTCAAGTCAACCATTTAGGGTTTGGTTCATTGGATTGATCATCATATCAATATTTGATTGCTCTTCAACATAGCATCATTAGATCTTCAATCACCTAACCATAGTCAACCCTAGACCTCCAAACAGTCTTGGGTGACCCCCAAACGGTCTTGGGATCGTTTGGATGACCTCCAAATGGTCTTGAGACCGTTTTCCCATCACAGCATCACTAACCATGTCATTCAATTAGGGTTTGAATCCTAGGATTGGTCGCCAAATCAGCAATTGATTATACTTCAACTTAATATCTTTGGACCTTCAATTGCTCAACCATACTTAACCCTAAACCCCCAAACGGTCTTGGGTGATCACCAAACGGTTTTGAGACCCTTTGGGTGATCCCCAAATGGTTTTGAAACCGTTTGGGTCAATCAACCCAAGTTTCAAACTCAAACACTTATGAAATCAGCACTCAACCCGATTAGGGTTTAGGTGATTGACGAACCTTCAATTCATGAATCAATTGGAGATCATCAATCATTATTGATGCAGAATTGACCTACATTATTCTCAATAGGTCTCCAAATGGTCAATGCTTGGTCAAAGTCACCAAACGGTCTTGGACTGTTTTCTTCTATGTGGTTTAGTGAAACCATTTGCATTCAAACGATTTGGGAAACCGTTTGAGCAACAAAAGCAAACCGTTTGGTAAAGTAACTTTTTGGATATTTATCTAGGATGATGTCACCTTCATCTTCCTCTGTTCTACCAAGAATTGTTGATGTTCTTCACGGAATTTATAGCAAGAACTCACAAGAGTATCAAAGGAAGAAAAGTAACCAACGATTCTTATAGAAAAGAGTGCAATACTAATGCTTAGGAGTTAGAGTTATAAAACCCGCCTCTAGAACTGATCCAAAGCTCCAAGCTCCATGGATTTAATGGTGGATGGAGTTCTAGTATTTGTCCAAGATCCGTCCTTCAACTTTTGGATGAACAAGATGGCTAGAATTGGAAATCGTGTGAAGAAAACCAACAATTAACCATTGTTTTATGGTTTCCACCATGAATCCGAGGTAGATGATAATCCAAACTTACCAATAGGTTTGGTCACCCTTCCTCTTTTCCAGAGCTCTTCCTTGGTCAGCCAAAACAAGGTGAAAAGAGAAAGAAACTAAGGGAACGATTCTCATGTGTATTGCAAAAGATATACATAAGAGATATGTATATGGGTTTTTAAGCAAAATAGAAAAAAGAGAGTTATCTTCATTAATTTCAACTAATTTCCACCAAAGCTTCCTCCATTCCTTGGCCACATAGCCACCTTCTATTTTCCTTGCAAAACTTTCTCCATTATCTAAGAAATAATGGAAAAAGGTACTAAGCACCTTAATTAGTTTTATATTAATATCCATTCTTTTATTGGATATTGCTTTATATTATATTAATGTGGATGGCTTCACTCAACCAAGATCTTTTTTTGCCCAAGCATGGAACAAGCTCATCCAAACTATAGTAAACACATCCCTCAACTTTTGGTTGAAGGGTTCCTTAATTAATATATTTCTTTTTGCACTAAATTATATTAAAGAGCCATTTGTGCTTAAATCTTGATTACTTTAATGTCAAGATTCTCTCTCCTCCAAGATAATTCAAATGAGGCGCCCTTCTCATTTTCTTCACTCTAAATGATGCCAAGAAACATGAGAGACCCTCCAGAAGTGGTATTTTGCATATTGAACCCCAGATTTTGGGTAATTTGCACATTACACCAAAACTAGGTTTTAATGCACACGGATTGCTCTACAAGCTTTATTTTGGTGCCCAAGCTTGTGGAAACCATACCACTACATCATATTCATTCATATGATGTCTCAACATTAGAGGAACATCTTATTATGTGCAAATTGCAAGTTAACCCCTAAAGCTTGGGTAATTTGCACTTTAGTCCAAAAAGTAACAAAATAATGTTTCAACATTATTCAAAAAGGTCTGAAATTGAAATATAAGTTCCTAAAAAGCCTTAATTACTTTTCAAAGTATAAGAGCAAGAATCTAATCAACTTAATTAGGCAAAACACCTAGGGTTAGTACATAACCCAGGTCAAGGATGTTACAAATTGTCCACCCCTTGCAAGGATTTCATCCCTAAAATCATCAATAAAACATTTTAAGAGAAAAGAGTAGGGTATTTCCTTCTTATCTCTTCCTCTAGTTCCCATGTAGATTCTTCAACGCCACGGTGATTCCAGAGTACTTTCATAAGACTAATGTCTTTCTTCTTCAGCTTCTTGATTCTTTTATCGAGAATCAACACAGGTCCTTCAATATAAGATATATCATCATTCAATTCTACTTCCATAGGCTGCAGAACTGTCTCTGTGTCGGGATGAAATTTCCTTAGCATGGAAATGCGGAACATTGGGTGCAACTTTTGTAGCTCAGGTGGTAATTCTATCTTATAAGCTACCTTTCCAACCCGTTCAATGATTGGATAAGGCCCCATAAATCTAGGAGCTAACTTTCCTTTCCTTCCAAATCTAAGAACTCCTTTCTAGGGCGAGACCTTGAGGTATACTCTGTCTCCAACCTGGAATTCTAAATGTCTACGACGCTTATCAGCATAAGATTTCTGCCTATCCTGTGTAGTTGTTAACTACTGTTGTATTATTTTAATCTTCTCGGTGGTCTGATGCACAAGATCAGGACCCAAAAGTTGATATTCACCAGTTTCATACCAGCATAGGGGAGATCTACAATGTCTACCATACAAAGCTTCATAAGGTGCCATGTCAATGATGTGTTGATAGCTATTGTTGTAGGCAAACTCTATCAAACTTAGATGTAGATCCCAACTTCCTGTAAACAGGAGGACACATGCCCTAAGCAAAGTCCTCTAAGGTTTGTATAGTCCTTTCTGATTGTCCATCTGTCTGAGGATGAAAGGTTGTACTAAACCTCAACTGTGTGCCTAAGGCTTTATGAAGTCACTCCCAAAAATGACTCATAAACTGGGGACCTCTGTCAGAAACAATGGTAACTGGTACCCCATGCAGCCGCACTATCTCATCTACATATAACTGTGCCAACTTTTCAGCAGAATAGGTTGTTTTGACAGGTAAGAAATGTGTTGTCTTTGTTAACCTATCAACTATTACCCAGATGGAATCATGACCTTTGGCTATTCTGGGTAAACCAACCACAAAATCCATGGTCACATGATCCCACTTCCACTGTGGTATGGGTAATGGTTGCAGTGTTCTTGCAGGCTTCTGGTGTTCAGCTTTAACTTGCTGACACACTGGACACCGCATAACAAACTCAGCAACATCTTTCTTCAGACCAGGCCACCAATACATATCTTTCAAGTTATGATACATCTTGGTGCTTCCTGGATGGATAGCATACATCGAAGAATGAGCTTCTTCCAGGACTAACTTTCTCAAATTATCAACATTGGGTACTATCATCCTACCATGATAACAAGCTATTTGATCATCTGAATCATGGAAACCATCTTGTTTTTCACTACCATAATCTGATCTAATCTGATGAACTACAGTATTAGCTTATTGTGCCTCCTTAATCTGCTGTCTCAGAGTAGGTTTTATGTGCATCTCAGCTAACAACCCAGATAACAATGATACTTTTAACTGTACATTGTCTTTCCTTAAAGAGATAAGCATATTCCTCCTAGAGCACACCAAAGAATTCAGTTGTGCTTTATCTAAGGCTGGGGTTGCTGACTTCCTACTTAAAGCATCAGCAACTACATTGGCCTTCCCTGGATGATAATCAATTGTACAATCGTAGTCCATGATTAACTCCATCCAGCGGCGTTGCCTCATGTTAAGCTCATGCTGAGAGAAGATATACTTTAGGTTCTTATGATCTATGAAAATTTGGAATGTCTCTCCATATAGATAATGTCTCCAGATCTTCAAGGAATGGACTACAACAGCTAGTTCTAGATCATGTGTCAGATAATTCTCCTCGTGTTTCTTAAGTTGTCAAGAAGCAAAAGAAATCACTTGTTTATCCTGCATTAACACACATCCTAGTCCATTCTTAGAGGCATCACAGAAAACTATATACCCTTTCCCTTGCTCAGGTAACACCAGCACAGGTGCACTTGTCAGCCTTTCCTTCAACAATTGAAATGATTGTTGACACTTATCACTCCAGGCAAAAGGAACATCCTTCCTGGTCAACTTAGTCAAAGGTAAGGCTATAGAACTGAAGTTCTTAATGAACCTCCGGTAATAGCCTGCCAACCCTAAGAAACTGTGAATCTCCGTTGGTGTCTTCATCTGCTCCCACTGCAAGATAGGTTCTACCTTTTTAGGGTCAACACGAATACTTGAAGCAGATATTACGTGTCCAAGAAAAGAAACTTCAGGTAACCAAAACTCACACTTGCTAAATTTAGCATATTAACTTATGCTTTCTTAGCAAAGTTAGAGCTTGACGAAGATGTTGCTCATGCTGTTGAGCATCCCTACTATAGATCAGAATGTCATCTATGAAGACAACAACACACTGATCAAGAAAATGTCGAAAGATTCTATTCATGAGTTCCATAATTGCAATTGGTGCATTAGTTAGTCCAAACGACATAAATGTGAACTCATAGTGACCATACCTTGTCCTAAACAGAATTAGGTATGTCACCCTCCTTAATACGCAGCTGATGATATCTCGATCTCAAATCTATCTTTGAGAAGACTGTTGCACCACGCAACTGGTCAAAGAGATCATCAATCCTCGGCGAAGGATACTTATTCTTTATTGTTACTTTATTTAATTATCTGTAATCAATGCACAACCACATTGACCCATCCTTCTTTTTAACAAAGAGGACCGGAGCACCCCAGGGTGAATTACTCAGTCGGATGAAACCCTTCTCAAGCAACTCTTACAGCTGTTTCTTGAGTTCTTCCATCTCAGCAGGCTCCATCCTATACGGTGTTTGCACTATTGACTGCGTGCCCGGGATTAGATTAATCTCAAAATCAATCTCTTGGGGCAGAGGTACACCTGGAAGCTCTTCAGAAAATACATCTTCAAATTCCCTGACTACATGAACTTCAGCAGGATTAGGACTCTCCATGGTGGTATCTACCACATGGGCTGAGAATGCATAACATCCTTGCCTCATCAGCTTCTCTGCAACCATAGCTGACACAAGATAGGTTGGAAGAATCTTTCTATCTCCTTGAAAGATCCATGTGTCACTATCATTAGTGAACACAACTTGCTTGGACTCACAATCCAAGACAACCTTATACCTTTCTAAGGTATCCATCCCAAGAATTATAACAAACCCATGCATCTCAAGTGGTATAAGATCCACTTGAATGCGATGTTCAGAAAATAAAAGAATGTAGGGAGAACACACCTCCCGCAACACGGCAGATCCCATTAAAGGAGTTTCCAACTTCAAACTCTCTGCCCTATGACTTGTAGTCATATTGCAATCAAGAATCACTCTTCGAGTGATAAAGGAATGTGTAGCACCCAGATCAATTAAAATAGATACGACGCAGGATGTATACATATCAGAATAAAATAACTTCATCTGACATGTCACAACCCGAGGGTAAATACTGCATCAGGTGGATTCATCGCATAGAATCTTGTCGTTACTTGTGGTTGATACGGTGCTCGATGACTGGGTGTCGATGATCCATCTTGGGACGCTTTCCCACATCCTCTAGTGCCACCTGGAAACTGTATCCTTTGAGATCCTTGCTGACTCTGCCTTTCAGGTTGATTCACACTTGCCTCTCGGGCTCTGCAATCCTTCATCAAATGCCCCATCGTTCCACATATGAAACAACTTTTAATCCCTTGCTGAGGTCTGGATGGTCCTGTAACTGACACAGATGCTGAGTTGTGGGCTCCTTCTGGTGGTAAACTTCATCCACTACCCCTATTTGACGTCCACTGCGTCTGGGTACTGAATCTAGGTGGTGGTGTAGGCATGGAAAACCTAGGTTTCTTAAAACCTTTGGATGAGGATCCTTGGAACTGGGGGTACATCTTCTTGTTCTTGGTCTGTCACTTATCTGTCACAGACCTCTCTATACTTATGACAGACTCCACAAAAGTAGCAAATCTTTCCCTATTCTCCAAAGCAGACACATGGGTGGTCAACTCGGTGTTTAACCCCTTCTCAAAATGTCGACTCCGCTCTTCATCTGTGGTTGCCATATGCAGACAAAACAGCAACATCTCCATGAACTTAGCCTTGTACTCGCTAATGTTCATTGGTCCTTGCCTTAATCTCTCAAACTGAGAGATTTTCTCATCCAAGAACGTCTTAGGAAAGTATCTTTTGACAAATTCTCGTTGAAATACTTCCCATTCGATCTCCACACCTGGCCTTTTCCCTTCCTCTATGGTCCACCAGTGGCCAGCACTCCCTTTAAGAAGATACACAGCATGTCTAACCTTCTCAGCTTTTGGGATGTTCAGGATTCTAAAGGCCTTCTCTAACTCTGTTAGCCACATGTCAGCATCTGCTGGGTCAAGTGTCCCAACATATTCCGTGGCTCCAACACGGCGTAATCGTTCAAACGTCTTGTCGGCTCCTTGTCTTTCTTGAGGGGTAGGTGCCCTAGGTGCAGGTATGGGCATCCTATCAGTCATGTGGGTCATGGCAGTCATGAACTGCCCAAACATGGCTTGGAAGGCTGGGTTCCCCATGTCATCTTGATTGAACTGGGGTGGTTCAGGCACATGTTCCTCCCTTCCTTAGTCTCTTGCACCACCTCTGGGTGTAGTGATACTACTTTCACCAACATGTTCATCATGTGATCCAGACATTTTTAGTTTTCTCTTCTCCTCCTATATGAGCAGAAGACACTATCAGATAGACTGGAAGACACTAGAATAGACTCAACAACCCTAGTCCTATGTCTCTGTAGACTCAGCGAACCTAGAGCTCTGATACCACTAATTGTGATACACCGTTCGAACAAAATGTTGTTAACTAAACTAACTGATGCGGAAGCATTTCGTTAGCAGCGGAATTACTGAAGATCACTAAAAATTTAAAACTTTTTGCATCGAGAACCACAAACTGCATAACTCTTTCATAAAGAACCAAAGTGAGTTATTTACATTCTGATACATCAGTTCATCTCTGCATCATCCCATCTCGAGAGTCATAAACATTGAATACCATAATAAACTGTACATGAGCAGTATACAAAAATCTTGAGGCATCAAGACAAAAATCTTAGACCTATATCAAACCATCTACTGACTCCTAGGACCTGAGAGTACAGATACGACACATAGGACTCTATATATATAGATCCTGATAGACAGTGTCTCCACCTAAAGATCATTGTTGCCCTTGTTGTTGCTGCTGTTTTGGCTACTGTTGTTGCTGCTCACCCACTGAAGGGTTTCTTCTTCCTCGGCGTCTACCTGAAAAGTTGAATCCCATGGGGGTGAGACAATTGAAAATTGTCCCAGCGAGAGATATAACTCTCCGCCAGAAGCATTGTTATTGCTGATAATAGAATAGCACTGAGCAGTAAAATTATAAATATTCAACAGAAGATAATTCATTGAATAAGATATGCAGAGCAGTATTCTGTATGCAATCATTTCAATTATAACTTGATTAAGCAGAAAGCCATTCATTTAATAAGGAATATGAAGAACATGTATATTAATTATCCAAGTAGGACATATTAAACAATGTATCATCAAACATTGATTCGCGTAGTTCAACCCTAAGCAAATATGCTACATGGTTGATTACATTTTACAAACATACGTATGCCCTGAGGAGATGAGGTATACCGCTCATACTCCAACTAACCATTGCGAAATCGAAATCAGTACCATACATAGGTCATCAGAAGAGTCGGAGTTCTATGACCTCATCATCCTCAGTCAGTGTGAGGAACAACATGCAGGACATCTTATGTCTCTGCTAAAATAGCTTTACAGGGTATTCTGGAAACTTCGCTATTAGAGTTATAGTGGCATGTTGTACTCTCTTCGCCATCGAGGGATTTCTTGTTTATCTCACATCAATGTGGCATTAACATCATCATCGGGAGATTAGTGATACATCATCCCGGCATATACATATAATGAAAGATTGAGGGATTTAATGTTTATCTCACATCAATTCCTCCATTATGACGTAAGGATATTCGTGTCCATAACCCCCACATACTCAAAAGTATGCTCTCTAGGAGTTCCCTTAGGAAAACCTATTTCACCATCATCCAACTTCTGACGATGATGGATCTATGGTTAGGGCTCTACATGATATCATTTCACTTGATTATTTAAGTACATTACAAGATTCTTTTAGCATCATACATGTTTTCAAGCATAAACTATTATAACAAATGCCATAAGAAAGAGTACTATTTTATCAAGTCCATTTCACAACTTTATAAACATTGGGATCTCAATCCCTTATCAATTCATCATCATGATTCAAGAATATGGGTGTACAAACCCTTAAATCATCAAATCACTTGTTACAACCTTAACAGGTAACACAATGCCATCAAGTTATTTGACAGTGTAAACATAATAGTATCAATGCAGGTATTTCACTTGGCTCATACAGCCTGTCAGTCTCTTTTGTTACCTTTTTGCTAGGCAACATAGCATATCATTGCTTACAAATCTTATAAAGTACTTTCATTAAACAAAGCATCATAGCTCTCACCTGGCTATGTTCAATATCTCATAAAACATGCATGATTAGTACAAATGATAACAGATACATTTATTTCATATCAGCACAATGCAAAACAATGATAACATCACTATTCAAGGGTTGCACCACTACACCCTTATTAGGGTTAGGGTTTCCCTTTTCATTTCAATTAGGGTTAATCATCCCCTAAACTCAATTAGGATTAATGACTTATCATTTCATTACCATATCATAGAGCTTCATGCTATAAAGCATAACCCAGAATTAGGGTTTCACACTTTCATATACTTATTTGGAATTAGGGTTTACTATTCACATTGCATCACCCTTTATTATGGTTCGTGTTCAACATACCCTGAATTAGGGTTTACTATTCACATCACATCACCCTAGGTTAGGGTTTACTATTCACATCACATCACCCTAGGTTAGGGTTTACTATTCTCCCCAAGAAGGAGTGATCCTCCAAGTTCCTTGAATTCAGGTTTATCATGTCATCACTATGAATTGAGATCATACCATTACCATCTATTAAGATTACTTCTAATAATACCTTTAGTTAGGGTTATGATTCATTAACCTTCATAATTAGGGTTTCATGATCTCACTATCATGGATCATACCCTAATTAGACATCTATTCATAATGAGAGTCCATTACATAATTAACATTTATGTAGGTAATCCTTTCTCTCTCATCTTATAGGATGATGTTTACTTCATCTTTGATTAGGCTAAGTTAACTCAACATGAAAGAGAATTGACATCATGGGTTATGTCATTATCATTATGATCATTAAGGCTTGATTATCCCAAGGGTACTAATCACCTTACCCCAATAAGATTCCATTACTATAATCCTGTTTGATTTCATCATGTATTGGTCAATTGATCAACTTGTCCTTTGACCACTTTAAATACCCATGCGGTTTTGGGTTAATTATCCACCAAACGGTCTTGAACATATAGACCCCAAACGGTCTAGCACAAACCAATGAAACTATTTGGTAAAGTTGCACACTTAAGACCATTTAGTAAAGTAGGTGGTGTAGACAGTTTTCCAAAGTTGACTTCTGAGATCGTTTGCTAAAGGTGGTCACATGAAACTGTTTACTAAAGTAGACCCCCAAAACCGTTTGCTAAAGTAAAATTTTGAAAACGCATGAACCCAAAAAGTTTGAGACCGTTTGGTCCCAAACGGTCTTGAGACCGTTTGGACTCAAACGGTCTTGAGACCATTTGGTCCAAACCCCCTCAAAACTACAAGGACCAAAAAGGGTCTCAACCACCTCAATCAATTTAGGGTTTCCAAGATCGATGCCTTCCATGATTATAATCATGTTATCACTCATCAATTGGACTTGTCACCACACTTCAATTAAGTTAATTAGGTCAACCTTCAACTGATTTGACCCTCAATTAACCCTCAATTAATCATCAATTAGGGTTTGAATCAATTGAATTAGGGTTTGGGAACGGTGATCCTTCAATGTTGATTATTGTTGAACCAATTACTTGAAACTATTGGATTACCATCCAAATTGGGCATGACCTGACCCCAAACGGTCTTGAGGTTGTTTGGATGACCTCCAAATGGTCTTGAGACTATTTGCCCAAGTCAACATCAAAATCCAAGTCAACCATTTAGGGTTTGGTTCATTGGATTGATCATCATATCAACATTTGATTGCTCTTCAACATAGCATCATTAGATCTTCAATCACCTAACCATAGTCAACCCTAGACCTCCAAATGGTCTTGGGTGACCCCCAAACGGTCTTGGGATCATTTGGATGACCTCCAAACAGTCTTGAGACCGTTTTCCCATCACATCATCACTAACCATGTCATTCAATTAGGGTTTGAATCCTAGGATTGGTTGCCAAATCAACAATTGATTATACTTCAACTTAATATATTTGGACCTTAAATTGCTCAACCATACTTAACCCTAAACCCCCAAATGGTCTTGAACCGTTTGGGTGATCCCCAAACAGTTTTGAAACTGTTTGGGTCAATCAACCCAAGTTTCAAACTCAAACACTTATGAAATCAGCACTCAACCCGATTAGGGTTTAGGTGATTGATGGACCTTCAATTCATGAATCAATTGGAGATAATCAATAATTATTGATGGAGAATTGACCTACATTATTCTCAACAGATCTCCAAATGGTCAACGCTTGGTCAAAGTCACCAAACAGTCTTGGACTATTTGCTTCTATGCAATTTAGTGAAACAGTTTGCTCCCAAATGGTTTGGGAAACCATTTGAGCAACAAAAGCAAACCGTTTGGTAAAGTAACTTTTTGGATATTTATCTAGGATGATGTCACCTTCGTCTTCCTCTGTTCTACCAAGAACTGTTGTTGTTCTTCACGGAAGTTATAGCAAGAACTCACAAGAGTATCAAAGGAAGAAAAGTAACCAACGATTCTTATAGAAAAGAGTGCAATACAGTTTCTGCATGTGTGTGATGAAAAATAATATGAATTAAATGTGCTTATACATGTGTATGAATCACATGATCATAAATTGTTGTCTATCCTTGTTAATTTTGTAGGTTTGTGGCCTGTTATTGGCGGAAATCAAAGGGTGTTGTAAACCTACAGTTCAGAACTAAACTGTAGGTTCTGCATCCTATTGACCAGTCGGACAACATGCATGCAAACTGATAAGGAAAAAAAAATCAAAACATAGGCCTCAGTTATTAGTATAAAACCGACAACATAACCTTACTGTGTCATTTATTAGTACAACACCGACGTCGTTATCCCTTTCTGGGGGCTGATTTTTTTTATTCGAGATGGGTTATGGCGTTAGTTATTAGTATAAATTTGACGTCTTTTAGCAGGGATATAGCATTAATTGTCGATATAAACTGATGCCTATGGTTCCCTTGCTGGCATATTTTATTGGTGGCGGGAAGGGTTATGGCATCAGATATGAAACCGATGTTGAAAGTGTATACTTTTAGCGGCGCCCACTTGGGTGTCGCTTGAAAACAGATGCCAAAAGGCTTATATAACCGACACTAAAGGACATTTTTGTACTAGTGAAGAGATGCAGGAAGAACCTATTTTCTCTTGAGTAGCATGTATTATGTTAAAAATGTAACTGATACTCTGTATCTAACAAGAGTACTTTGAAGAACATGCAAGATAGAAAGAATCAATTTGTTTTTCAGTATAAAGAAGGATTTTTGTTTAAAACCTATTAGGGTTGCTTCTTGAGAACCACTCCTATTTTGTGTATTATATTCTAATACAGCTTACACATTTATGTTAGCTTATACCCTGTAGAAACCAAAACCAGTAATGTACAACTTAGTGTTGAGATCATTAGTATCACAGTGCAATTGGCCTTGGCACATTTAGTATTTCTTACTTGAGTGATCCATATAAACTCAAGTTAGATACATATAACCCCATCTCCTCCTATATATAGGAGAGAACTCTCAAATTTTAGTTCAAATTGAATTATCAAATTCTACATGGTATAAAAGCATTAGGCTCTAAAACCTAAACCCTATTAGCCCCCGTCCATGCAACAATAGTAGTAGGCCCAACATCGCTACAAAATGACAATAACAACCCCTAGTTTCCACCATCGTCGTTGCTAAGGCTGCTATTATAGGGCTAGTCAGCGACCCAGTCGCATTCACACCGTTACCGCCAACCGATGTGACACTCAGTTGGCCAACTTTCGACACCAATACAACATCCAGAAGCCAGTAGAACTGCCAAGGATGGACCTAGACTGAACAATCATGTTTGCATGTCAGGTTATACTTCTACCCCACCTTTTTCCAACCTCAATGTGTTTACTTCTCGGTCTCGAATCTCATTTTCCATGTCCTTGTAACATGTAATAAACATTCTCACACATGCAAATTCTTTTTAAGATATAGTACTGCAAAATAAAACTATCAATATAAATTTTTACAAAACATCCTACATGCTAAATCTATCAATGCATAACATCAAAATTATTGGAAAAAAATATGGAATACATCCATGCGGATGCCTGAGAACAATGCCACCAATTATGGGATTTTCCCTAAAAATGACGGACAATGAGCCTTTGGTACCTATAGATGATATGTTAATTGCAACCATCCTCACACTCTCTCACCTTCATTTTCATTGACCCAAAACCTAGATGATCCCTTTAAATAACTCATTCGAAATCTCCAGCAACACACGTCCATGTGTAGATACCTTTTAATATCTTTCTATAGCATTACCACAACCCTAACATCGGCCCTGAATGAGACCACATTCACCTTGGGGGTATATATGCATACATGATTCATGCACACCAAACTTACAAATTATATCCTTTGTCATAACACTCTATGACACAAATTAAAAAGCACACTGGCTAAGATGTAGTAGATTAGGTAAGTCAGTGGGTGATCCTTAGAGAGTGGATAAGGCACTAAAGCTAGGTTGTTCGTTTGGGTTCCTAGTACAGATGCTAATGTTTACATGGTTATAATTAGGTTTTTGATTAAGTGAAACATGCATGCAATTCAAATATCAAGGATGAAAACTAAGTTAAGATTAGAAAATCAGGTTAAATAGAAAAACAAGAGCATCTTGATGGTAACTATAACATCCCTGACCAAGGTTATGTACTAACCCTATGTGTTTTGTTTAATAAAGATGATTAGATGCTTGCTCTTATCTTTTGAAAAGTAATTAAGGCTTTTTAGGAACTTATATTGCAATTTCAGTCCCTTTTGAATAATGTGGAAACATTGTTTTGTTAATTTTGGACTAAAGTGCAAATTACCCAAGTTGAGGGGTTAACTTGCAAATTCCACATGATAATATGTTCCTCTGATGTTGATACATCATAAGAATGAATATGATGTAGTTTTTTGGTTTCCACAAGCTTGGGCATCAAGATAAAGCTTGTAGAGCAAACCTTGTGCATTAAAACCTAGTTTTGATGTAATGTGCAATTTACCCAAACTCTAGGGTTCAATATGCAATATATCACCTCTAGAGAGTCTCTTATGTTTCTTGTCATCAAGTAGAGCAAAGAAAATGATAGGGGCACCTCATTTGAATTATCTTGTAGGAGAGAGAATCTTGACATTAAAATAATCAAGATTTAAGCATATATGGAACTTTAATTTAATTTAATGCAAAAAGAAATAAATTAATTGAGGATCCCTTCAACTAAAAGTTGAAGGATATGTTTGCAATAGTGTTGGACGAGCTTGTGCCTTTCTATGGCACAAAAAGATCTTGGTTGAGTGGAAGCCACTCACATTATTATAATAAAAAGTAATATCCACTAAAAGGATGGATATTATTATAAAACTCTTTAAGGTGCTTAATTTCTTTTCCATTAATCTTTGGATAATGATGGAGTTTTGCAAGAAAATGAAGATGGATTCGTGTCCAAGAAATGGAGGGGAGTTTGATGGAAATTATTTTGGATTTAAAAGAAAATAATCCATTTTCTCTTTCCTTGAAAATCCCTTATACATGTTCTTTTTCCAATACACATAAGGACCTTTCCTTAGTTTTTCTCTTATCACTTTGCTTTTGCCAAACACAACCTGTTGGTAAGGTTTTGATCATCTTCTACCTCGGATTCATGGTGAAAACCCTAAAGCAATGCTTGATTCTTGGTTTTCTTCTCCCGATTTCCAATTCTAGCCATCTTTTTCATCCAATAGCTCAAGAACGGACCTTGGGCAGCTGTTGGAACTCCATCCACCATTAGATTCGTGGAGCTTAGATCTTGTATATCATATTTGAGGCGGGTTTTATAACTTTAACCCTTAAACATTGATATTGCATCAAGTTCTCTATGATTTGTTGGTTGTTTTCTTCTATTTTGAACTCTTTTGATGCATTGCTGCAATTTCCATGAAAAACGGTTGTTGTTCTTGGATGCATGAAGGAAGATGATTATGACATCATATTGACACATTTCCCAAGAAAATTATTAGGTCAAACGGTTTGCATAAGTTGCTCAAACGGTTTCCCAAACCGTTTGGGATCAAACGGTTTCAAACCGTTTGAGATGAAACGGTTTCACCAAACCGCATGAGGGCAAACGGTTTCAGACCGTTTGGAGGTTTTGACCAGGTTTGACCATTTGGTAATTTGTTTCTAATAATGTTGTTTATTGATCCACTAAATATAATTGATTAGTTCCAATTGGTTCATGAGTTGAAGGTCCAACAATCACCAAAACCCTAATCGGGTTGAGTGCTGATTTCATAAGTGTTTGAGTTTGAAACTTGGGTTGATTGACCCAAACGGTTTCAAAACCATTTGGGGATCACCCAAACGGTCTCAAGACCGTTTGTGGGTTAACCAAGACCGTTTGGAGGTCTAGGGTTGGATATGGTTAAGTGTTTGAAGATCCAAAGATATGGTATTAACCCTAATCGGCTAAGTGCTGATTTTACATTGGAATGAGTTGATGTTTTGGGTTGATTGACCCAAACGGTTTCAAAACTGTTTGGGGATCACCCAAACGGTCTCAAGACCGTTTTTTGATCACCCAAGACCGTTTGGAGGTCTAGGGTTAGGTATGGTTGAGCAATTGAATATCCAAAGATACTAGGTTGAAGTATAATCAATTGCTGATTTGGTGACCAATCCTAGGATCCAAACCCTAATTGAATGATATGGTTAATGATGATGTGATGGGAAAACGGTCTCAAGACCATTTGGAGGTCATACAAACGATCCCAAGACCGTTTGGGGGTCACCCAAGACCGTTTGGAGGTCTAGGGTTGACTATGGTTAGGTGTTTGGAGATCTAAAGGTATTGAGTTGAAGAGTAATCAATTGCTGATTTGGTGAGCAATCTAATTAACCAAACCCTAATTAGTTGACTTGGATTTTGATGTGGACATGGGCAAATGGTCTCAAGACCGTTTGGAGGTCATCCAAACGACCTCAAGACCGTTTGGGGTCAGGTCATGTCCATTTTGGATGATGGTCCAATAGTTTGAAAGTAACTAGTTTCACATTGTATAATGTTGAAGGTTCATCAATTCCAAACCCTAATCCAATTAATTAAAACCCTAATTGGTGATCAATTGAGGGTTAATTGAGGGTAAAATAGTTTTAAGGATGACCTAATTAACTCAATTGAAGCATGGTGATAGGCCCAATTGATGAGTAGTTCCATAGATTCAATGGTTAAAGGAACCAACATTGGAAACCCTAATTTAATTGGAGTGGTTGGGACCCTTTTTGGTCCTTGCGGATTTGAGAAGGTTTGGACCAAACGGTCTCAAGACTGTTTGATTCCAAATGGTCTCAAGACCGTTTGGGACCAAATGATCCCAAACCAGTTGAGTTCATGTGGTTTCAAAAAGATACTTTACCAAACAGTTTCAAGTATGCAACCCAGACCGTTTGGAGGTTTATTGAGCAAGACCGTTTGAGGTCTGATTTGGTCAAGACCGTTTGGAGTCTAAGTGGCCAAGATCATTGGTGGATAACTAACTAAAATCGCATGGATACTTAAAGTGGTTAAGGGACAAATTGATTAAATGATCAATACAAGATGTAATCAAAGATGATTATAGTAATTGAATCTTAGTGAGATAAGGTGATTATTACCCTTTGAATGAATAATCTTTAATAATCATGGTCATAATGACATAATCCATGATGTCAATTCTTCTTCAAGGTTGAGTTGACTTATCCTAATCAAGGTTGAACAAACATCATCCTATAGAGGATGAGAGAGAAGACTTCCTACATGAATGATAATCATGTAGTGGACTTCTAATATGAATGAATGCCTATATAGGGTATGATCCTTAAAAGTAAGATCATGAAACTCTAATTATTATGGTTAATGAATCATAACCCTAATTGAGGGCATTGATAGGTAAAATCATAACACATGATGATGATATGATCTTAATTCATAATGATGACATGAGAAACCCTTATTTAGGGTACTTTGATGATCACTCCTACTTGGAATGAATAGTAAACCCTAATCTAGGGTGATGCAATGTGAATAGTAAACCCTAATCTAGGGTGATGTGATGTGAATAGTAAACCCTAATCTAGGGTGATGTGATATGAATAGTAAACCCTAATCTAGGGTGATGTGATGTGAATAGTAAACCCTAATCTTGTGTGATGTGATATGAATAGTAAACTGGTGTGCTCCCGCTAGAGGCTTGCAACAAGTGCAATCCATGAGGTCGGGAGGCACGGGATGAGATGGGATCTTCGCTTTCGATATTTGTATAGTCCCACACTAACTACCTACTTCTACTAAGACATTACCCCTGCAAGTGCACGGGGTCGTGTCGTAGTATAGGTGAGGCGGAAAGTACGGGGTCAATCCACAAGGATAAAGGGGGCGCTAGAGTTAGACAGTGTGAGCTACGTTCCTAATGCGGAGAGTAGGGTTTTTAGGGTTTTAAGGTTGATTGTTGGTTAATTACACTAATGAGAAAGTAAGAGGTGCGAGATGAAAACCAAATTATGGAAGAGCAAGCAAATTAGTAAACTAAGCTATCAAACTAACTAAGTAAGAGCAAGGAGGGCTACACTACTCGAGCAAGGCAAGAAGCAAATAAGAATTGAACTAACTACTAGCAAGAGCAAGAACCTAAGTTAACATTGAATGGTAGAACTAAGCAATTGACTAAGTTAGACTAAAGCAATTGAACTAAGCTAGCATTAACAAGCAAACTAAGCGATTAGGGTTTTAAGCAAGGTGATTAAGGTGGGTGGGCTATTTGGGGAATGTCACTTTGATTTTAGTTGGGGGAGTTCATTAAACATGCATGGTTCTCAATTCATATCTAGATTACCAAACCAAACAACAAGGGCAATGCCATTAGAACATACCCTATACTACTAGTAGAAGACTAGGGTTAGGTGTAGTTCTAGTGAGATTGGCCAAATCTAGGTTTCTAGGGTAAGTGATAGTGGACAATTGAGGGTTGAGGGTAGATATGGGAGTGGAGATGAAGGGGTTTAACCTCATGCCACTAGCCACTCTAGCCTTTAGAAGGCCCTAGGAAATTGCATCACTCTCACTTACACTAGCCACTTAAATCTCACACTCATTTGTAGGAGGAGGGATGTGTATGTAGGAACAAAGGGGGCTAGCTAGGGATCCACTAATTGGACCTAGGAGCCATTCCTAAGATTGCCACATATACCCCAATTCCTCCTAGAAATGAAGTGTCATCAAAAACCTCAAAACAAGCAATTCATACAAGAAGCACAAACCACACGCAATAAGATAGGAAAAGAGATGGAAGCAAGAAGTAATCATCATAAATATGAATTGAGTTCATCACAAGAATTAATCCCCCAACATGGTATCAAAGTAACATTTTAATCCCAAACAGCCCACCACAAGGGGGCTTAGCTATACATGATCATGAAAATAGGAAAAGAAAGGGGTAGGAGAGGAAGAAACTCCATGAAGCTTGATGAAGTGGCCTTCTTCTTCACCTCCAAGCAGTTGCAGACGTCCTCCCTCCTCCAATGGTGCAGGGGTGCATGAAAATGGTGGAATAGATGGATAGAAACCTATAGAATCTAGGGTTCTATGGTGGAAATGAGTGGAAAGTGGGTGGAAATGGGGTTGAATGCAAGGAAGAAGGTGGATGGGAGTAATGGAGGCAAGGGAGCATCTAGGTGACGGCTAGGGAGTGCTCTCTCTCGAGCCCTAGAAGCAACTAGTGCTTATATAGGGGCTAGGGCTAAGTGGGGGTAAAAAAGGAAAAACTGTGGAAAAGTCTGCTGGAAAGAAGGCCACCACGACCGTGATGAAGGGCCACGGCCGTGGTGAAGACGGTATAACATGGTCGTGGTCAAGTGGTAAGGCTATGGTGAAGGGAAACTGGAAATGAATGGAGTGGCTCAATACGACCGTGGCGAGGAGCCATGGCCGTGGTGAAGTGGCTGGGTCACGGGCGTGGTGTGTGGCCACGGGCGTGGCATCTGGCGAACATTCCCATGTTGATTTCTGGCAATGCACATTACGGCCGTGGGCAGTGGCCACGGCCGTGGTGACTCTGGCTTGTCATGGTCGTGGTCGAGGGCCATGCCCGTGGTGATTCTGGGCATTTCTCCTGTTGGAATTGCTGCTCCTTGGCAATAAACATTACGGCCGTGGGCAGTGGCCACGGCAGTGGTGAGGGCTTGAGCAGGCTGATGAACTTCAAACTTTGTCAAATTCAGATGTCCTTGCTTGGTGATGACTCTTTGACCACTAAGGTAGGTTGAGGGAGCTTTGGGGCCTTCTTTGGGCCCCTCCATCACATTCGTCCATCCATTGTGGTCCAAATACCTGAAAATAGTGCAACGAACATCCATAAGCGTATTTACAATGATAATCAAATTGGGGGAAAATACTTGTAATCTAACATGTTTAGATGCAACTTATATACAAAATGGCATAGGATGGAGCCCTAAAATAGGGCTGCATCATAAACCCTAACCTAGGGTTATGTGATGTGAATAGTAAACCCTAATTATGGGTTGTTGGTTATAAACCCTAATCAAGGGTGATGTGATGTGAATAGTAAACCCTAATTCCAAATAAGATGAATGAATATGTGAAACCCTAATTCTGGGTTATACTTTATACTAAGAAGCTCTAAGGTTGGACAATGACATGATGAGTCCTTAACCCTATTTGAGATAAAGGGGATGATTAACCCTAATTAAATTGAAAAGGGAAACCCTAACCCTAGCAAGGGCATAGTGGTATAACCCTTGAACAATGATGTCATAATTATTTTACATTGTGCTGATAGGAAATTGATGTATTTGTTATCATCTATACTAATCATGCAGGTCTTATGAGATATTGAACATATCCAGGTATGAGCTATGATGCTTTGTTTATTTAAAGTACTTTATGAGCTTTGTAAGCAATGATATGCTATGTTACTTAGTGAAAGGTAACAAAAGAGATTGATAGGCTGTAAGAGCCATGTGAGATACCTGCATTGCAATTATCATGTTTACACTGTCAAATGACTTGTTAGCATTATGTTACCTATTAAAGTGGTAACAAGTATATTGATGATCTAATGGTTTGAATACCCATATTCTTGAATCATGATGATGAGATGATAAGGGATTGAGATCCCAATGCTAAAAAAGTTGTGAAACGAACTTGATAGAAATAGTACTCTTTCTTTATAGCAATTGTTATAATGTTTTATGGTTGAAAACATGCCTGATGCTAAAAGAATGTTGTAATGTACTTAAGTAATCAAGTGAAATGACATCATGTAGAGCCCTGACCATAGATCCATCATCGTCAGCAGTTAGGTGATGGTGAAATAGGTTTTCCTAAGGGAACTCCTGGAGAGCATACTTTTGAGTATGTGGGGGCAATGGGTGTGAATATCCTTATGCCCTAATGGAGGAATTGATGTGAGATAAATACTAAATCTCTCAATCCTTCATTATATGTATATGTCGGGATGAAGTATCACAAATCTCCCGATGATGATGTTAATGCCGAATTGATGCGAGATAAACAAGAAATCCCTCGATTGCGAAGAGAGTACAGCATGCCACTGTAACTCTAATAGAGAAGTTGCTAGTATACCCTAGAAAGCTATATTTATAGCAGAGACACAAGATGTCATGCATGTTGTTCCTCACATTGACTGAGGAAGATGAGGTCATAGAAATCTGGCTCTTCTGATGACCTATGTATGGTACCAATTTCGATTTCGCAATGGTCGGTTGGAGTATGAGCGGTATACCTCATCTCCTCAGGGCATAAGTTGTTTGTAAAATGTAATCAGTCATGTAGCATATTTGCTTAGGGTTGAACTACGAGAAACAATGATTATTGATACATTGTTTATCATATCTTAGAAAGATAAAGGATATACATGTTCTTCATATTCCTTATTAAATGAATGACTTGCTGCTTAATCATGTTATAATTGAAATGATTACACAGAGAATATTACTCTACTTAGCTCAATCAATGATTTATCTGCTGTTGAATATTCATATTTCTACTACTCAATGTTATTCTATTATCTACAATAACAATGCTTCTAGCGGAGAGTTATAACTCTCGCTGGGACAATTTTTAATTGTCTCACCCCATGGGATTCAACATTTTAGGTAGACGTCGAGGAAGAAGAAACCCTTCAGTGGGTGAGCAGCAACAGTAGCCACAACAGCAGCAGCAGCAACAACAAGGATAGCAGTGATCCTCTGGTGGAGACATTGTATGTCAAGTCCTGTATATATAGAGTGTCCTATGTGTCGTCTTTGTACTCTCATGTCCTAGGAGTCAGTAGATGGTTTGATATAGATCTGAGATTTTTGGCTTGATGCCTCAAGATTTTGTATACTGCTTATGTACAGTTTAACTGGGCAGTCAATGTTATGACTCTCGAGATGAGATGATACATAGATGTACTGATGAATCAGCATGTAAATAACTTACTTTGGTTCTTTATGATAGAGTTTTTCATTTTGTAGATTTATTTGCAAAAAGTTTTAATTTTTAGTGATTTTCAGTAATTCCACTGCTAGTAATTCATTTCCACTTTGGTTAATCTCATTTTTATAAGTTGAATGCCACAATTAATTGGTATCCGAGCTTTAGGTTCGTTGAGTCTATAGAGACATAGGACTAGGGTTGTTGAGTCTGTTCTAGTGTCTTCTAGTCTATCTGATAGTGTCTTCTGCTCATATAGGAGGAGAAGAGAAAACTAAAGATGTCTGGATCGAATGATGAACATATTGCTGAAAGTAGTGTCGCTGCACCCGGAGGAGGTGCAAGAGACTAAGGAAGGGAGGAGCCTGTGCCTGAACCACCCCAGTTTGATCAAGCTGACATGGGGAATCCTGCCTTCTAGGCTATGTTTGGGCAATTTATAGCTGCCATGACACATATGACTGATAGAATGCCCATACCCGCACCTAGGGCACCTGCCCATCAAGAAGGACAAGGAGTCGGTAAGACGTTTGAATGACTACACCGGGTTGGAGCCACGGAATATGCTGGGACAGCTGACCCAGTAGATGTTGACATGTGGCTAACTGAACTAGAGAAGGCCTTTAGAATCCTTAACATCCCAGAAGTTGAGAAGGTTAGACATGTTGTGTACCTTCTTAAAGGGAGTGATGGTCGCTGGTGGACCATAGAGGAAGGGAAAAGGCCTAGTCTGGAGATCGAATGGGAAGTATTTTGACGAGAATTTGTCAACAGATACTTTCCAAGATGTTCCTGGATGAGAAAATCTCTCAGTTTGAGAGGTTAAGGCAAGGACCAATGAACATTAGCGAGTACGAGGCTAAGTTCATGGAACTTTTGCGGTTTTGTCCGCATATGGCAACAACAGATGAAGAGTGGATTCGACATTTTGAGAAAGGATTAAACGCTGAGTTGACCACCCCTGTGTCTGCTCTAGAGAACAGGGAAAGATTTGCTATTTTGTGGAGTCTGTTCGAAGGATAGAGAGGTTTGTGATGGAGAAACGACAGACCAAGAACAAGAAGGTGTATCCCCAGTTCCAAGGGTCCTCATCCAAGGGTTTCAAGAGACTAAGGTTTTCCGTGCCTACACCACCACCTAGATTCAGTACCCAGACGCAGTGGACGTCAAATAGGGGTAGAGGATGGAGCTTACCACCAGAAGGAGCCCACAGCTCAACATCTGTATCGGTTATAGGACCATCCAGACCACAACAGGGGATCAAAATTTGTTTTATATGTGGAAAGGTGGGACATCTGATGAAGGATTGCAAAGCCCAAGAGGCAAGTGTGACTAAACCCCAAAGGCAAAGTCAACAAGGTTCTCAAAGGAGACAATTCCCAGGTGGCACTAGAGGACGTGGACAAGCGTCCCAAGCTGGATCATCGGCACTTAGTCATCAAGCACCAAATCAACCGCAGGCAACGGTGAGATTCTATACGATGAATTCACCTGATGCAGTGATCAACCCTCGGGTTGTGACAGGTCAGATGAAACTATTTTATTCTGATATGTCTACATCCTACATCGTATCTGTTTTAATTGATCTGGGTGCTACACATTCCTTTATCACTCAAAGAGTGACTTTTTACTACAACATGACTACCAATCATAGAGCAGATAGTCTGTTGTTAGAAACTCCTTTGATGGGATTTGCTGTGTTGCAAGAGGTGTGTTCTCCCTGCATTCTATTCTTTTCAGAATATCGCATTCAAGTGGATCTTATACCACTTGAGATGCATGGGTTCGATATAATCCTTAGGATGGATACCTTAGAAAGGTATAAGGTTATCTTGGATTGTGAATCCAAGCAAGATGTGTTCACAAATAATAGTGACACATGGATCTTTCAAGGAGATAGAAAGATTCTTCCAACTTGCCTTGTGTCAGCTATGGTAGCTGAGAAGCTGATGAGGCGAGGATGTTATGCATTCTTGGCCCATGTGGTAGATACCACCATGGAGAGTTCTAGTCCTGCTAAAGTTCTTGTAGTCAGGGAATTTGAAGATGTATTTCCTGAAGAACTTCCAGGTGTACCTCCACCCTGAGAGATTGATTTTGAGATTAATCTAACCCCGGGCACGCAACCAATAGCACAAAAACCGTATAGGATGGCGCCTGTTGAGATGGAAGAACTCAAGAAACAACTACAAGAGTTGCTTGAGAAGGGTTTCATTCGTCCAAGCACTTCACCCTGGGGAGCTCCGGTCCTCTTTGTTAAAAAGAAGGATGGGTCAATGCAATTGTGCATTGATTACAGGCAGTTAAATAAAGTAACGATAAAGAATAAGTATCCTTTGCCTAGGATTGATGATCTCTTTGACCAGTTGTGTGGTGTAACCGTCTTCTCAAAGATAGATTTGAGATCAGGATATCATCACCTACGTATTAAGGAAGGTGACATACCTAAGTCTGCTTTTAGGATAAGGCATGGTCACTATGAGTTCACAGTTATGTTGTTTGGACTAACTAATGCACTAGCTGCATTTATGGAACTCATGAATAGAATCTTTCGACCTTTTCTCAATCAGTGTGTAGTTGTCTTTATAGATGACATCTTAATCTACAGTAGAGATGCTCAGCAGCATGAGAAGCATCTTCGTCAGGCTCTAACTTTGCTAAGAGAGCATGAGTTATATGCTAAGTTTAGCAAGTGTGAGTTTTGGTTACCAGAAGTTTCTTTCCTTGGACACATAATATATGCTTCAGGTATACGTGTTGACCCTAAAAAGTTAGAATCTGTCCTACAATGGGAACAGCCTAAGACACCGATAGAGATTCGTAGTTTCTTAGGGTTGGCAAGCTATTATAGGAGGTTCATTAAGAACTTCAGTTCTATAGCTTTACCCTTGACTAAGTTGACTAGGAAGGATGTTTCTTTTTTCTGGAATGACAAGTGTCAGCAATCATTCCAGTTGTTGAAGGAAAGGCTGACAAGTGCACCTGTGCTGGTGCTACCTGAGCAAGGGAAAGGGTATATAGTTTTTTGTGATGCCTCTAAGAATGTACTAGGATGTGTGTTAATGCAGGATAAACAAGTGATTTCTTTTGCTTCTCGACAGCTTAAGAAATACGAGGAGAATTATCCGACACATGATCTAGAACTAGCTGTGATAGCCCATGCCTTGAAGATCTAGAGACATTATCTTTATGGAGAGACATTCCAGATTACAGACCATAAGAACCTAAAGTACATCTTTTCTCATCATGAGCTAAACATGAGGCAACGCTGCTGGATGGAGTTAATCAAGGATTACGATTGTACGATTGATTATCATCCAGGGAAGGCCAATGTAGTTGTTGATGCTTTAAGTAGGAAATCAGCAACACCAGCCCTAGACAGAGCACAGTTGAATTCTTTGGTGTGATCTAAGAGGGATATGCTTACTTCTTTAAGGCAAGACAATGTATAGTTAAAAGTATCATTGTTATCTAGATTGCTAGCTGAGATGCACATAAAACCTACTCTAAGACAACAGATTAAGGAGGCACAGCAAGTTGATGCAATAGTTCAGCTGATTAGATCAGAGTATGGTAGTGAGAAACGAGATGGTTTCCATGATTCATATGATCAAGTGGCATGTTATCATGGTAGAATGATAGTACCTGATGTTGATAACTTGAGAAAGTTAGTCCTAGAAGAAGCTCATTCTTCAATGTATGCTATGCATCCAGGAAGCACCAAGATGTATCATAACTTGAAAGATATGTATTGGTGGCCTGGTTTGAAGAAGAATGTTGCTGAGTTCGTTATGCGGTGTCTGGTGTGTCAGCAGGTTAAAGTTGAACACCAGAAGCCTGCAGGAACACTGTAACCTTTTCCCATACCACAGTGGAAGTGGGATCATGTGACCATGGATTTTGTGGTTGGGTTACCCAGAACAGCCAAAGGTCATGATTCCATCTGGGTAATAGTTGATAGGTTGACCAAGACAGCACATTTCTTACATGTCAAAACAGCCTATTCTGCTGAGAAGTTAGCACAGCCATATGTAGATGAGATAGTGAGGCTGCATGGGGTCCCAATTACCATTGTTTCCGACAGAGGTCCCCAGTTTACGAGTCATTTTTGGGAGCGACTTCATAAAGCTTTAGGCACACAGTTAAGGTTTAGTATAGCCTTTCATCCTCAGACAGATGGACAATCAGAAAGGACTATACAAACCTTGGAGGACCTGCTTAGGGCATGTGTCCTTCAGTTTACAGGAAGTTGGGATCTACATCTAAGCTTGATAGAGTTTGCCTACAATAACAGCTATCAACACAGTATAGACATGGAACCTTATGAGGCTTTGTATGGTAGGCGTTGTAGATCTCCCCTATGTTGGTATGAAACTGGTGAATATCAACTTTTAGGTCCTGATCTTGTACAACAGACCACCGAGAAGATTAAAATAATACAACAACAGTTGAAGACTGCACAAGATAGGCAGAAATCTTACGCTGATAAGCATCGTAGACCTTTAGAATTCCAGGTTGGAGACAGAATGTACCTCAAGGTCTCACCTTGGAAAGGAGTTCTTAGATTTTGAAGGAAAGAAAAGTTAGCTCCAAGATTTATGGGGCCTTATCCAATCATTGAACGGATTGGAAAGGTAGCTTATAAGCTGGAGTTACCACCCGAGCTACAAAAGTTACACCCAGTGTTCCACATTTCCATGCTAAGGAAATGTCACCCTGATACAGAATCAGTTCTGCAACCTATGGAAGTAGAATTGAATGATGATATATCCTATGAAGAAGGACCTATGTTGATTCTTGATAGAAGAATCAAGAAGCTGAAGAAGAAAGACATTAGTCTTGTAAAAATCCTCTGGAATCATCGTGGCATTGAAGAAGCTACATGGGAACTAGAGGAAGAAATGAGGAGGAAATACCCTACTATTTTCTCTTAAAATGTTTTTTTAATGATTTCGGGGATGAAATCCTTGTAAGGGGTGGATAATTTGTAACATCCCTAACTTGGGTTATGTACTAACCCTAGGTGTTTTGTTTAAAAATATTATTAGATGCTAGCTCTTATCTTTTGAAAAGTAATTAAGGATTTTGAGGAACTTATATTTCAATTTCAGTCCCTTTTGAATAATGTTGAAACATTGTTTTGTTAATTTTGGACTAAAGTGCAAATTACCCAAGTTGAGGGGTTAACTTGCAAATTCCATATGATAATATGTTCCTATGATGTTTAGACATCAAAATAATGAATATGATGTAGTGGTTTGGTTTCCACAAGCGTGGGCATCAAGATAAAGCTTGTAGAGCAAACCTTGTGCATTAAAACCTAGTTTTGGTGTAATGTGCAATTTACCCAAAATCTAGGGTTCAATATGCAATATATCACCTCTAGAGGGTCTCTCATGTTTCTTGGAATCAAGTAGAGCAAAGAAAATGATAGGGGCGCCTCATTTGAATTATCTTGGAGGAGAGAGAATCTTGAAATTAAAATAATCAAGATTTAAGCATATATGGAACTTTAATTTAATTTAATGCAAAAAGAAATAAATTAATTGAGGAGCCCTTAAATAAAAAGTTGAAGGATGTTGTTGCAATAGTGTTGGACGATCTTGTGCCTTGCTATGACACAAAAAGATCTTTGTTGAGTGGAAGCCACTCACATTATTATAATAAAAAGTAATATCCACTACAAGGATGGATATTATTATAAAACTCTTTAAGGTGCTTAATTTCTTTTCCATTAATCTTTGGATAATAATGGAGTTATGCAATAAAATGAAGATGGCTTCGTGGCAAAGAAATGGAGGGGAGTTTGATGGAAAGTATTTTTGATTTAAAAGAAAATAATCCATTTTCTCTTTCCTTGAAAATCCCTTATACATGTTCTTTTTCCAATACACATAAGGACCTTTCCTTAGTTTTTCTCTTATCACTTTGCTTTGGCCGACCAAGGAAGATCTCAGGAGCAGGATAAAGATGAACACAACCTGTTGGTAAGGTTTTGATCATCTTGTACCTTGGATTCATGGTGAAAACCCTAAAGCAATGCTTGATTCTTGGTTTTCTTCACCCGATTTTCAATTCTAGCCATCTTTTTCATCCAATAGCTCAAGAACGGACCTTGGGCAGTTGTTGGAACTCCATCCACCATTATATCTATGGAGCTTGGAGCTTGGAGATCATATTTGAGGCGGTTTTTATAACTTTAACCCTTAAACATTGATATTGCATCAAGTTCTCAATGATTTGTTGGTTATTTTCTTCTATTTTGAACTCTTTTGATGCATTGCTGCAATTTCCATGAAAAATGGTTGATGTTCTTGGATTCACAAAGGAAGCTGATGATGAAATCATATTGACACGTTTCCAAAGAAAATTATTAGGTCAAACGGTTTGCATAAGTTGCTCAAACGGTTTCCCAAACTGTTTGGGAGCAAACGGTTTCAAACCGTTTGAGATGAAACGGTTTCACCAAACCGCATGAGGGCAAACGGTTTCAGACCGTTTGGAGGTTTTGACCAGGTTTGAACGTTTGGGAATTTGTTTCTAATAATGTTGTTTATTGATCCACTAAATATAATTGATTAGTTCCAATTGGTTCATGAGTTGAAGGTCCAACAATCACCAAAACCCTAATCGGGTTGAGTGCTGATTTCATAAGTGTTTGAGTTTGAAACATGGGTTGATTGACCCAAACGGTTTCAAAACTGTTTGGAGATCATCCAAACGGTCAATACCGTTTGGAGGTCAACCAAGACCATTTTGAGGTCTAGGGTTGGATATGGTTAAGTGTTTTAAGATCCAAAGATATGGTATTAACCCTAATCGGCTATGTGCTGATTTTGCATTGGAATGAGTTGATGTTTTGGGTTGATTGACCCAAATGGTTTCAAAACCATTTGGGGATCACCCGAACGGTCTCAAGACCATTTGGTGATCACCCAAGACCATTTGGAGGTCTAGGTTTAGGTATGGTTGAGCAATTGAAGATCCAAATATACTAGGTTGAAGTATAATCAATTACTGATTTGGTGACCAATCCTAGGATCCAAACCCTAATTGAATGATATGGTTAATGATGATGTGATGGGAAAACGGTCTCAAGACCATTTGGAGGTCATCCAAACGATCCCAATACCGTTTTGGGGTCACCCAAGACCATTTGGAGGTCTAGGGTTGACTATGGTTAGGTGTTTGGAGATCTAAAGGTATTGAGTTGAAGAGTAATCAATTGCTGATTTGGTGAGCAATCCAATGAACCAAACCCTAATTAGTTGACTTGAATTTTTATGTGGACATGGGAAAACGGTCTCAAGACCGTTTGGAGGTCATCCAAATGACCTCAATACCGTTTGGGGTCAAGTTATGTCCATTTTGGTTGATGGTCCAATAGTTTGAAAGTAACTAGTTTCACATTGTATAATGTTGAAGGTTCATCAATTCCAAACCCTAATCCAATTGATTCAAACCCTAATTGGTGATCAATTGAGGGTTAATTGAGGGTCAAATCAGTTGAAGGATGACCTAATTAACTCAATTGAAGCATGGTGATAGGCCCAATTGATGAGTAGTTCCATAGATTCAATGGTTGAAGGAACCAACATTGGAAACCCTAATTTAATTGGAGTGGTTGGGACCCTTTTTGGTCCTTGTGGTTTTGAGGAGGTTTGGACCAAACGGTCTCAAGACCGTTTGAGTCAAAATGGTCTCAAGACCGTTTGGGACCAAACGATCCCAAACTGGTTGAGTTCATGCGGTTTCAAAAAGATACTTTACCAAACAGTTTTAAGTATGCAACCAAGACCGTTTGGAGGTTTATTGAGCAAGACCGTTTGAGGTCTGATTTGGTCAAGACCGTTTGGGGTCTAAGTGGCCAAGATCGTTGGTGGATAACTAACCAAAATTGCATGGATACTTAAAGTGGTTAAGAGACAAATTGATTAAATGATCAATACAAGATGTAATCAAAGATGATTATAATAATTGAATCTTAGTGAGATAAGGTGATTATTACCCTTTGAATGAATAATCTTTAATAATCATGGTCATAATGACATAATCCATGATGTCAATTCTTCTTCAAGGTTGAGTTGACTTATCCTAATCAAGGTTGAACAAACATCATCCTATAGAGGATGAGAGAGAGAAGACTTCCTACATGAATGATAATCATGTAGTGGACTTCTAATATGAATGAATGCCTATATAGGGTATGATCCTTAATAGTGATATCATGAAACCCTAATTATGATGGTTAATAAATCATAACCCTAATTGAGGGCATTGATAGGTAAAATCATAACACATGATGATGATATGATCTTAATTCATAGAGATGACATGAGAAACCCTAATTTAGGGTGATGCAATGTGAATAGTAAACCCTAATCCAGGGTAATGTGATGTGAATAGTAAACCCTAATCTAGGGTGATGTGATATGAATAGTAAACCCTAATCTAGGGTGATGTGATGTGAATAGTAAACCCTAATCTAGGGTGATGTGATATGAATAGTAAGCCCTAACCTAGGGTGATGTGATGTGAATAGTAAACCCTAATTATGGGTTGTTGGTTATAAACCCTAATCAAGGGTGATGTGATGTGAAGAGTAAACCCTAATTCCAAATAAGATGAATGAATATGTGAAACCCTAATTCTATGTTATACTTTATACTAAGAAGCTCTAAGGTTGGACAATGACATGATGAGTCCTTAACCCTATTTGAGCTAAAGGGGATGATTAACCCTAATTAAATTGAAAAGGGAAACCCTAACCCTAGCAAGGGCATAGTGGTATAACCCTTGAACAATGATGTCATAATTATTTTACATTGTGCTGATAGGAAATTGATGTATCTATTATCATATGTACTAATCATGCAGGTCTTATGAGATATTGAACACAGACAGGTATGAGCTATGATGTTTTGTTTATTTAAAGTACTTTATGATCTTTGTAAGAAATGATATGCTATGTTACTTAGTGAAAGGTAACACAAGAGATTGATAGGTTGTAAGAGCCATGTGAGATACCTGCATTGCAATTATCATTTTTACACTATCAAATGACTTGTTAGCATTATGTTACCTATTAAAGTGGTAACAAGTATATTGATGATCTACTGGTTTGAATGCCCATATTCTTGAATCATGATGATGAGATGATAAGGGTTTGAGATCCCAATGTTAACAAAGCTGTGAAATGAACTTGATAGAAATAATACTCATTCTTTATAGCAATTGTTATAATGTTTTATGATTGAAAACATGCATGATACTAAAAGAATGTTGTAATGTACTTAAGTAATCAAGTGAAATGACATCATGTAGAGCCCTGACCATAGATCCATCATCGTCAGCAGTTAGGTGATGGTGAAACATGTTTTCCTAAGGGAACTCCTAGAGAGCATACTTTTGAGTATGTGGGGGTAATGTGCGTGAATATCCTTACGCCCTAATGGAGGAATTGATGTGAGATAAATACTAAATCTCTCAATCCTTCATTATATGTATATGCCAGGATGATGTATCACAAATCTCCTAATGATGATGTTAATGCCGAATCGATGCGAGATAAACCAGAATTCCCTCGATTGCGAAGAGAGTACATCATGCCATTGTAACTCTAATAGAGAAGTTTCTAGTATACCCTGGAAAGCTATATTTATAGCAGAGACACAAGATGTCATGCGTGTTGTTCCTCACACTGACTGAGGAAGATGAGGTCATAGAAATCTGACTCTTCTAATGACCTATGTATGGTACCGATTTTGATTTCGCAATGGTCGGTTGGAGTATGAGCGGTATACCTCATCTCCTCAGGGCATAAGTTGTTTGTAAAATGTAATCAGCTGTGTAGCATATTTGCTTAGGGTTGAACTACGAGAAACAATGATTATTGATACATTATTTATTATATCTTAGAAAGATAAAGGATATACATGTTCTTCATATTCCTTATTAAATGAATGACTTGCTACTTAGTCAAGTTATAATTGAAATGATTTCACAGAGACTACTGCTCTACTTAGCTCAATTAATGATTTATCTGTTGTTGAATATTCATATTTCTACTACTCAATGTTATTCTATTATCTGCAATAACAATGCTTCTGGCAGAGAGTTATTACTCTTGCTGGGACAATTTTCAATTGTCTCACCCCCGTGGGATTCAACTTTTTAGGTAGACGTCGAGGAAGAAGAAACCCTTCAGTGGGTGAGCAGCAATAGTAGCAGCAGCAGCAACAGCAAGGACAGTAGTGATCCTCAGGTGGAGACACTGTCTGTCAAGTCCTGTATATATAGAGAGTCCTATGTGTCGTCTCTGTACTCTCAGGTCCTAGGAGTCAGTAGATGGTTTGATACAGATCTGAGATTTTTGGCTTGATGCCTCGAGATTTTGTATATTGCTTATGTACAGTTTAACTAGGCAGTCAATGTTATGACTCTCGAGATGGGATGATACAGAGATGTACTGATGAATCATCGTGTAAATAACTTACTTTGGTTCTTTATGATAGAGTTTTTCAGTTTGTAGATTTCTTTTCAAAAAGTTTTAATTTTTAGTGATTTTTAGTAATTCCGCTGCTAGTAATTCATTTCCACTTTGGTTAATCTCGTTTTTATAAGTTGAAGGCCATAGTAACTAAGAGAGAGAAGACCTAATTAACCCCAAGCAATGCAATCAACACACTAGGGTAACTATGACAATTGACTAATAAAGAGAGAAGCTATACTAACAAACAAAATTCAAGAAAATAATCACAACAAATAATTAAGTTATCCTATGAAGAAGCAACTAAGATTAATAAGTAATTCTATTTGAGCAAGTAAGAGTGATTAGAAAGGCTAAAAAATTAGGGTTTTAAGCTAATAATTGTGGAAATTATCCATTTTGGGGTAACTTGACTATCAACCTAGTTGGGGTATATCAAGCAACAAAAATGATAAAAAAATACTATCAAACCTATTGAATCTAGGATGGTCTCTAGAGGGGGGTGAATAAAGATAAATGCACTTAAACAAAATTCATTAGACCTTCAAGATCTTTCTAAGATAATATGGCAAGTATGAACTTTGAATGCAATTAAAACATACATAGTAAGGGTGATAGAGATTGAACAAGAACAAGAACACAATCTATGTAGAGTGGTACCATACTCCAAACTAGGAGTATGTCAGTCTACTACTTAGAGAGGTCAAACTCTAGGATTTTGCAATAATTGCACCTCCCTTATATTCCATTATAAGATATATAATATACAACCTTCCTTTTCTTGGCCAAGGATACCCAACATTCCCTTTAAGGATAAGGGAGCAACAACCTATTGAAGGACTTAACTATACAACAAAGAGTATTCTACCCAACCAAGGACTTATTCACTTTGTAAAGAGTCTTCTTCCTTCACCAAGGACTTACCCACTCTTGCACAATTCTTCAGCCTTTAAGGAATTACCCACTCTTCTGAGATCTTTTGCCTTTGACTTCTACTTTGCCAAGGAGAAGCTTTCACCAAGGGACTCCTACCCTTCTTATTCTTTAACTCTCTTAGCCACGAGAGTGAATCTTCATCTTCATCTTCATGGTAGAAATGAGAGATTGGGAGGTGGATGAAGTGAGAGCCTCACAAGATATACATGTAGGACTAGCTCTCTTACAAATATCCCACTCACTCTAATGGGTGTAGAAAGTAATTAAGCTTAAAGAGAGAGGTGGGCTTTTGGAGGCACTCAACTATAATAGAAGGACCTTCATAGTGCTTGGCTAACCATGGGATGAAGCACAAGGGGTCCTATTTATAGTTGGGGATGCCTACTAGCTAGTAGAAACACTTAAGGACAAATACTAGCTATTTGGGGTGTTACAATAGATAATTTTTTGAGTTTTGCCATACTCCAACGGCTGCAAACACTTTTTCTACACATCATGTATAGTGTGATCAGTTGAGTTTACTTTTGGGAAATTCGACAAATTTCACTATGTGACAAAGAAAATTTGAAGCATCAGTCGAGTTTATCCTAGATGAAACTCGGCTGATCGCTTATTTGTCCAGTGTAGGAATCGGTTGAGTTCTGTGTCAAGGAAACTGGACTAAACCATGATTCTCAAAATGCATCAAGGGGATCGATTGAGTTTGTCACAAGATAAACTCGATCAAAAAAACCATGTAATGGATTTTATAAAATGTCATTAGAGTGGTTAAATATCTAATTTAAGTGCTTCTAATTTTATCTAAGCTTAATTACAAGTCATACAATCATTACAAGTGATTTACAACATGATTCTAATAGAGATACATCACATTCCACAAAACTGCACTTATATTGATTTTGACTTGTCTTTTCTCCAAGTTAGGATGGACAAGTTAGGGCATTTGGAGTGTGTCTATACCTAATATGAAATCACTCAAGTAGAATCATTAGACACAAATAAGTGAAATGGTTAGTCATCATCAAAATAAGGGTTTAGTCAATTTAGACCTTGAGTCAACATTCTCCTCCTTTTTGAAGATGACAAACCATTCAATAAATGTATTGAAAGCATGTAAGTAAAATCATACCTTCTGAGAAACCTAGGGGTTCCAATATAATTGAGGTCATATTATCCCTCTCAATTGATGATCATGGAGTTCTCATACTCTCCCTTAATTGATGCTATTTCTCATGCATGGTTAGCTTACATATATATAAACTATGTCTTTGACCGGCCTAAATCGCACGTCCAAAAAGAGTGGATTTAAAGTAGTCAGACTTTTTAAAGAGATAACCTGACTCTCAGGCCCCCGCAATGATAAATGGGGTCTGATGTAGCGATCGGGGTCGAACATAGGGACAAGGTTAGTAGTGTTAAGAATGTAGAATCTAACACTCGTATACTCCAGCCGAGGAGGGTATATAAAGGTGTTCCCTAAAGAATGGTAGTGCACAAACAAGAATAGAAAGAACAAAGGAAACAAAAGAAATAAGATGAAACAATTATGAGGAGGGAAACTCGGGTTGGGGACATGCAACACTATCTCTCTCTCACGCGCATACTCTTATCAAGATTATAAGAAACCATCAAAAGCGTCTATTCCACTCCCTCTCAAGATGTGGAAAGATCTAAGTCTAGGAGTAGCCTCTCTCTTGAGAAGACCACACATAAACTTCGCAACAGAACATATGGTTAAAGCCTTAGCATTCCAACACCCTCGTGCATTCATACTACTCCATGACATGAGATAAAAGTGATATTACTCTCTCGAGATATCAACAATCAAACATCACAAGATGGTATCTAAGCATACAAGTGAAGCATTAAAATAGGTGCATGGAGATAATCTTGATAAGAATATGTATATTCAACAGAAAGAGACAATATACATGTTAGGAGACCCTTAATGGCTACTCCCAACCCAAGTTAAGGTGCTTAGTTGCTCATGCATGTGGAAAACATAACGATGTTATAGAAGGATAGATTCATGAGATACAACGAAGAGAGGGAGGAAGTATAACATGATGGAATGATAGATCTAGAAAAGAAGAGACGTGATACGACAGACTACTTCTTCAGATCTGGATCTATCACGTGGATGGTGTGGATGGTCTTCTTCTCTTGAAGAAGGGATCTTCGATCTTCTCTCTCCTCATCTTCTGCCTTTGGATATCCAAGACTGATTGATGGGATGGTCGGGGACGAATATGGAATGCAACATCACTTTGTGGTCCTCTGGATCAGATCCCTTATCTCCTCTCTTGACAAGACAGATGGGTGCGCTATTTATAGGCACACTCCACCGACTTAGAACCACAGTCACGGTCTAGTGATAAGTGAGGGTGACACTATGGTCACGGTTTGTGCCTTATTCATATCTTGTCACGATCTATCTTGGCCGTGGTCTTTTGGTATCTGTGGTCATGGTGTTGTGATAACCGTAGTCATGGTCCAGTGATAACTGTGGTCACGACTTTGTGATAACCGCGGTCGCAGTCTTTAGGAGTCCATCAGTGATTGTGGTCATGGTCTTTCCTTATTGCCTGATGATCAAGATCTCTAGGTACTTTGGAACCACGGTCACAGTTGAGAAATAAGTGGACAACGGTTGCGGTCCTCAAAACCGCGGCCTAAGCTGTGGATGTTCCTGAAAACATGTAAGTGAGACTTTAGTCAAAAGATAGAAAAATTATGTGAAAAGCTGACGAAAGTTATACTAAAAGTGGTGTAAAATATATATAGAAAGTACGTAAATTAGAGTGTTATCAACTCCCCCAAACATAGAATCAAACATGTCCTCAAGCTAAGTGTAGGTTTGAGAACTCAAAGAGAGAAAGAATGAACAATCTTAAAAGACAACATAATAACATGATTGAAATATCTCATTCTTGCATCAAGACTATTGTGGTATGTACTCAAACCCTTAGATCTCAATCTCCCCCCCTCAACCGAAGTTGCATAACTTCATTTCTCTGTCATAACCTTCAATTGTAAAAGGCTCCTCCTTCTCAACTTATCACTCCCTCCCTTAGGTAATGACCGTACTAATGCCAGATTTCACACCAATTCTTTATTTTTCAGCTGACCCTATGTTAATGTGTTCGGGTAGGCTTAAGGCATTTAGGTGTTTTCCTCTTCCCCCTGAACTCCTCACCCACAACTTTCGTAAGAACAATGTTGCCCTTTTTGGGCTTCTGACTTTAAGTCATGTGTTTTTGTGATATTCCATTCAGGATTGGAGGTGTGTGAGCTTGGCTTCAAGATTCTACTTACGGGCATGACATATCTGCATTCATGAGTGCAGTAATATACCGGCCGTGCAGAAACTTTTGGCATCTTTTCCGGAACAACTCTCATATATCTTTTTTTTTCTTTATTTATTTTTGGCTTTTTACCTCTCCTTTCAGGCTTGAGTTTGGGGAGTTTTACTTGGTCTTCTGGGTGGCCAAGCCTCTTTTAGATATTCTTTGAAGATGGCAACTTTTTCCCTTTCTATGGAGATAAGGATTTTCTGGTCAAAAGCATCAGGTGAGGGTGGTTGGTCAGGAGTATGACTAGGTGAAATTCTCTAGTCTCTGAGGGTTTCATGAGTTAACACTACTACAGAAATAGCCTTTGGCGTCGGTTGTTTAACCCCCTTTGGCGTCGGTTTTTGAGCGACGCCTATGTGGGCGCCGCTAAAGGTCGAACACTTCGACATCGGTTTTTTAACCGATGCCTATTTAAAATATAGGCGTCGGTCTTATAGTAGATAACCGACGCCAAAAGGGTTCGCGCCACAGAAAACGGCGTCATCTAGGACACATTCTGCATCGGTTATCTACTAAAAGACCGACGCCTATATGGACTATAGCGTCGGTGTTTACTTGGTAACCGACGCAGAAAGTGTCCTAGATGACGCTGTTTTCTATGGCGCGAACCAGTTTGGCGTCGGTTATCTACTAAAAGACTGACGCCTATATGTTAAATAGGCGTCGGTTTGACACGAACAGCCGACGCCATTTCCAGTACGGTTTTTGCCACATTAGGTGTCAGTTTTGGTCAGAAACCCGACACTGTAGGTCTTTGCTGATGGTTTTCTGTAAATAACCGACGCCTATATCTATTTTTTTTTTCATATCAGTTTGCAGGCCTGCTGTGGCTGGTTAGCAGGATGAGAACCTGCAGTTCAGTTTTCTGAACTGCAGGTTTACGACATCCATTGATATCAGCCTACAAACAGGCCACAAACCTACAAAAGTCCCAAGGAAAATTTCACACAAGTAGATACATTCAGACATCAATTCAATTCTCACATTCACACATATAGAAACATTCAAATACATGTATTAACATTCAGAAATATTCATTTACAAAGTACCATTCATTATCGCTATCAACATCCCAATTATATCTTACAGTTGCCACTGCTTGTATGGCTTTTGCCCATTCTTCTCTTATTTCATTTAATGCTTCCATCGTATATGGAGCATGTATATTTTTTAAGCGTTTACCTATAGTGTTGTCAGTTTTAAACACCTGCAAAGAGAATGATGTATATATATAAGTAATAATATAAAAATAAGATTGATATATTTCATACTAACTAATTAGACTATATATAATACCTCATGTATGGTATCGATGTCCAATGCGGCATGTTTGATAATCATCTGCATAAATTGCATCACATAGTATGCGCATGCCCAGCCATTGTCTTGTGTAGCGCACTATAAATTGAAACATACAAAATAATACAACTAAGCACAATTCACATCAATAATATATACATTGGAGTCGGGAACTTACTTGTACGTTCTGCCAATTTATTGGCTAGTTCTTTTTCCTTGGGACCATTCCTCCAGCCTTTTTGAATGCATCTAAACCCCTACATGTTAATATAACACAGTAAATTACATAAGTAAATAGTAATGTAATAACAGATGTTAACAGATACAAAAATGAAATATTTCTCACCAGAATAATGGCATTCTCATTACGTGTCCAATTTTAGTGTTTAATGTACTTCCCGCGGGATCTAGATAATAAACAGTGAACGTCCCGGGGACAATAACTAGTAACTCCCAATGTTTACCGCTAGAGGTAAAAAGTTAACAATTAATAACTCAAAATGCACAATAAAAATGGAATTTTCTTAAGTCCAAATTATAAATAAAGTAAACTTACTTGACATTAAATGGAGCTATTATTATCGTCTTCTTTTGCTGACCAAAAATTGTAAAAGCATCTATACAGTATTGTTGAACATTATCAGGGTCTTTAGCTACCATACTAATCAATGATGGAATCAAAAATCCCACATGATCAAATGCAAATTGTTTGCAATGATCTTTGACTAAGTAGCTGCAAAACATGTATTACGTATGCATTAATATATAAGAAACCAGATCACCGGATCTTACACAAGGTATATGGATGTATAAACAAGATCTCACCTTATCCATGTCTCTATCATTGATGTATTCATCCAATCATACATAAACAACTCAATAATATCTTGTATAAATAAAGAGTTATCGTATGATTGACCTGCATAATCTGCATCTAAAGAAACAATTATCGGGCAATGTATATTATGTGCCCGTAGCCAACATGCCTTCCCCTACAAGAAGGACCTAACGGGTATGTTAGGTCAGTTGGAACCCAAGTTGGTAATGCGGGAAGTGGAGGTGGAGGCCTAGGTGCTCCTGGTGTCTTCTTTTTAACCTGTATATATAATTTCAGATCAGTTGACATCATATATACACATTAACAGTCTAAATCAATGTAAATTTATCTTACAATTTCAGTAGTATAGACAACATCTGCTTTGGGCAACAATATGACCCCGCCTTCTGCCTCAGCAAGTGTATCAATATCCGGGTGGGGATATGGCAATGTACCTTCCCTACAATCGGGTAACACACGTAATGGGCCCACACGAACGTAGCCCTGTGGCATTGGAGTCCCGTGAAACCTTTCCCCAGGAAGGGACGGGTAAGCCTGCGCCTCTGCAACAACATAGTCTTGTATTCTTAAGCGGCATGGCTTCAATGCCTACAAATTTACGTAAAGAATGTTATACATATATACATATCATCTTGAAAACATATCATCTTGAAAAGACTAGCTACAATGTCATAAACAATACTTACAACAGACGTGTTAGATGATGGGTCTCCAGGATTACTCGCAGTCTGTGCATCAGGAGAAGAGTGGGTCGCCATAGGCTGATTGGAAGCCTGAGATGCCTACCACCGTAGCAATTCTTCCTTGACCTTCTCAGCAACTACATCGTTGACCTTCTTAGCAACTATATCCTCGACTCTCTTATTCTCCTATACATGGATAAAAGAAACATTAGCTTCTTATTATTGAATTTCCTTTTGCAGTAACATTCTAAAAAAAGAATAGGTTACCTCTTCTTGAGAAAGTCCCGCTCTAGGTTTGCGCTGGGATGGCCCAAAGAATGCTTTGATGCCCACACCAGCGCCTGCACCCCTAACACATCCAGGATGCTCTGGGTTACCCAGAGCAACTGTAAAATTCATCCCTTGTGCCCTAAGAGATGAACGTACCTTGTTTCCTCTGCTCGTGCAGCTCCCGCTAATCACCATCAATAGAAATTGGTATGTTAACACTACAAATAATCAATATTCAAACGATTGCTCTAAGAGTTGTATTTTACCATTTTTGCAGCTGCCTCAGCAGTTACGGGCTTCTTTATTTCACCCTTCTTGTTTTGCCTCCCAGCTATCCAGATATCATGGCGAGGCATGGGTGTGGCAGACTCCTGAGTAGCCGCAGACTCTGCATGTAGTCTTTGGCGAACGCTTGCATAGCCTTTTGGACCCATAGTGTGGTCATGCACATTCATTGCACGCTTTGCTTTTTGTGCATCACTGAGGGCCTAGTTAGTATGCACATTAATGATTTGGTTAGTATCACTAAATGTTAATCTTGAATAGGTGAATACAATGTATATTAATTAAATTGGGAGTGACACCTAATACCTTGAATTCTTCAGATTTTCTTGTAGCAACAAAATTGTCCCAATCTTCTTTGTCCAAGAAGTTCCATTGTTCAAGGGATGACTTATTTTTCTTATCACCCTCTTTTATGTATTCTCTATTCAGATTTGTCCTATAATCCCTAAGCATCTTTCCAGCGCGTTGCATCACACTTTTATGATGCAACTTCTCATTCAATGCAAACAGATTCTGTAAAATAGAAATTTTATTAACTAGTATCCAAAATAGAATTGCAAATAATAGAATTTGTAATCTACAAAATAGAATTGCAAATAATAATAACTCACATATAAATCCTTCCATATCAAGTCTTTTTTCCCCTGAGTAACTTTATGCCAATTATCATACTTAACACCACAATGGCTCCGAGTGGTACACCCAAGATAGTTTACAAAATCTATTGCGGTTCACTCCAATTGCATTTCCTCCATTATCAAACTCCACAACCAATTTGGATCCACTGCCACTAAGCGCTATTAACTTCTTCAACAGAGTGATGCCCCTTTTCTTGTTAAGTGTTTGGTGCTGCGCATCAAGTTGCTCCAGTGCTTCAGTGGGTACATGTGCATCATCAACCTAAAATTTGACAAAAATAAACACACTGAATTAGCCCAATATAGAAATATAAGATATATGACATAACTAGAAGATAATGAATTTTATAGAAATACAGGATATGTTTTTAGAACTTACATTGGTATCCTCGCCATGCTCGTCATGGACAGCATGCTCATCATGGACTTCATGCTCATCATGGACATCATGCTCATCATGGTCAGCCATATGAAAATGTCATTAAAAAGGAAAACATTTAGCATTTGTATTAACTAGAAAAAGGCAAACATTTAGCATTTGTATTAACTAGAAAAAGGCAAACATTTAGCATTTGTATAAACATACATGTCTCTAAAATTGTGATCTTTTATCAATTAACAATCCTTCATTGTGATCTCCGCGCACATATAAGTCATCATTAGCTTCAATATTTTGTGGAGTTGGCAACCCAACTGAGAATGGACTGGAGTCATCATACTTATCATAGTACTCTTCTTCATCTATAGGATCTTCAATGAACTGTCTTTTACCATGAAGAATAACCGACCATTTATCATTTGCAGGATCATCGATATAGAATATTTGTTTCGCATGTGATGCCAATATGAATGGTTCACCCTTCTCGCCAATCTTTTCAAAGTTCATCAAAGTGAAACCCAATTCATCCACTATAACTCCTTTGGTGTTATCAACCCAATTACATTTAAAGAGCGGAATTTTGAAATCTATGTAGTCAAACTCCCAAATGTCTTCAATGACACCGTAATATGACATTTTAGCTTCACGTGGACTCTTATCCTTTGCACTTGCAAAGTACATAGTCGACGCTTGAAATGTGACCCCACTATTTTGGACGACACTCTTATCATATTGGCGCTTTGTGTAATATGTGAATCCATTAATGTCAAACCCTTCATAAGACATAACATTCGGTTTTGGTTTAAAGGTGAGGCATTTGATAGTTTCTGTAATATCATTTGGTGTTTGAGATAGTTGATGTAAGACTTTATCTTCAAACCACTTAGTAAAAGTCTTATTATGCTCTCTAGCAAACCACATTGAACTTGCTCGAGGATGTTGTCTCTTTATGAAATTGGTATGTTCCTCGATATAAACACTCACTTCGTCCATATTGTGTAAAATATACAAGTGAGCTTGTTCCAACTGCTCACGGCTGATTACTTTCACCCGTGATCCCAAAATTCCTTTGCCCTCCTCAATATTCTTGTCATTATCAGGAGTGTCATTACCACTAAGAAAGTCAATGAAAAAATCCATAACCTCTCTCGCCACATAACCTTCAATAATACTCCCTTCAGGCCGATAACGGTTTCGAACATCACCTTTAAAAATGCTCATGTATCGTTCAAAGGGATACATCCAATGCAAGAAAACTGGTCCCAACATTTTCACTTCCCTAGTTCAAAGGGATACATCCAACGCTCATGTATCGTTCTTGAATGAAGAATTGTCACTCCGTGTGGCCATACTACATTGTGATTTCTTACCAAATTCATTGACAATGTCTTTTACTCTTGCATAAACAACATCCCCTGGTATAGGTTTAGGTGCACTTCGTTCATCATTCCATCCATTGAATGTTTTGTGCTTCCTACGATACGGATGGAATTTTGAAAGAAACCTACGATGACCAAGATATACAGTCTTTCCGCCATGTTTTAGTCTTATTGAATCAGTGTTTTCTTCACATATAGGACACGCTTTAGCTCCTTTGACACTATATCCAGACAAATTCCCATATGCTGGAAAGTCATTAACAGTGCAAAACAACATAGCGTGCAAACGAAATGTCTCTCTTGCTGAAGCATCATAGGTCATCACACCTTCAGCCCAAAGTTTCTTTAAGTCATCAATCAAAGGTTCAAGATATACATCGATATCATTTCCGGGTTGTTTAGGGCCCGATATCAACAACGACAACATAACGTACTTATTTTTCATACACATCCAGGGAGGAAGATTGTATATAACAAGCATGACTGGCCAAGTGCTATGTTGGCTGCTCAATGTCCCATACGGATTCATCCCATCTGTACAAAGCCCAAGTCTTAGATTCCTATCTTCTTCACCAAATTTGGGGTACAATAGATCAATCTTCTTCCACTGTGGGAAATCAGACGCATGTCGTAGGATCCCATCATTATTTTTCTTAACATCTGCATGCCACCTCAAATTCTTCACATCTTTCGGATTTGCAAACAAGCGTTGAAACCGTGATATTATAGGTAGATACCACAACACCTTGGCAGGAGAACCAGTTTTGGACTCCCCTGAAGTCGTCAATTTATACCTTGACGCACCACATTTTGGACAATCTTTCAAATCTACATAGTCCTTTTGAAATAATACACAATCATTCGGGCATGCGTGTATCTTCTTGGCCTCCATTCCCATTGGGCACAACATTTTCTTTACCTGGTATGTTGAGATTGGCAGCTCGTTTCCTTCAGGAAGCATTTCTTTCAACAAAGTCAACAATGAAGTGAAGCTTTTGTCGCTCCATCTATTGTTAGCTTTCAACTTATACAATCTCAACACAGCGCTAAGCTTCGTAAACTTAGCACAGCCTGTGTATAACGGTATCTCAGCATCATGCACAATGTTTCTAAAGATAGGAGGTGGATCGGTGTGCTCTACCCTACAACTATCCAGCATCGCATCAACGATGTCTGCTGGAACTGGTTCGTTCACATTTACGTCATCGGAGGCAATTTCTTCTTCCACCCAAGCACTGCTATCGACATCAACTGGTTTCGATTTTGAAATCTCTCCATGCCAGTGCCATTCTGTATAGCCTTGTACAATCCCATTGCACATGAAATGACTTTTGATTTCCTCACCAGTGTTGACTTTCAAGTTGTTACCGCAATGCCTACATGGACAGTAGAACCTATCTGTAGGTTTTTTCCTATGTTCCTCGGCAAATCTAATAAACTGATCAAGACCAGATATAAACTCTGGGGTGCAACGATTACGAATGGACATCCATGATCTATCCATTCTATCATCAGAGAAAACAAGTATATATTAGGAAACAAGTATATATTAGGAAAAGATTAGGGTATACACTTACATCCTAAGTGTATAATGTGATGTCATTCTTATATATAATAAATGTGTACCACCTATCCCATCCTTGAACACCTAATCTCACTAGTAAGTGTATAATGTGTATTGGGTTTTCAAGAAAATTTCGACAGCATTTCCCCACTGTTCTCTAAGTACATATGTACTTAGAGAAAAAATGGGGAAATACTACCGAAATTTTCTTGAAAACCCAATACACATTATACACTTACATCCTAAGTGATATTAGGTGTTCAAGAACAGTCCCAAACCGGGGACTATCCAAGATTTACTCCTAATGAGTCAATCTTGGACGGATTTCTAGGCCAACAAACACATTTGATGTCATTCTTATATATAATAAATGTGTACCACCTATCCCATCCTTGAACACGTAATCTCACTAGTAAGTGTATAATGTGTATTGGGTTTTCAAGAAAATTTCGACAGCATTTCCCCGCTGTTCTCTAAGTACATATGTACTTAGAGAACAAACGGGGAAATGCTATCGAAATTTTCTCGAAAACCCAATACACATTATACACTTACATCCTAAGTGAGATTAGGTGTTCAAGAACAGTCCCAAACCGGGGACTATCCAAGATTTACTCCTAATGAGTAAATCTTGGACAGGTTTCTAGGCCAACAAATACATGTGCTGTCATTCTTTTACCTACAATCCTAGTTCTTCAAGTTAGGGTGATTATTGATGTCTTTAAAAGCATGATTGGCAATTTAGGGAAAAGTTCATTATTTACATTCCAAGCATGTCACATGTGTGCATTACAGTTCATCATTAAGCAAGAAGGGTGATTAGGATTCTCAATATACTCAACAATATTGAAACAAAGACAATCATTTTTTTTATTAATATACTACTGCTTCAGTCGTGTACCAAACATGAAACATGCATAGAGTAACATCACATTAAAATATAAGAAGTATAACTAGAGCTTTCAAAAAAATCAAGTAATTCACTCATTTGAGCTAAATTTTCACCATTGTGATGTACCCATTATACATGTTCCTACTCCCAGTTCTTCAGTTACTTATTCTACATGTTTTGATAAGTTACATTGCAGACAAATGTTACTTCCCCTAGTTGACCACGGTATGAGGCAATGCCACCATGATGAATAGGATGAGGAACCAAAAGTCAGATGGATAATCAGATATCACTGTCAACAAACTGGCTTCCTAACTTACTTCAACATCAATGGATATGAGTTACTTATCAAGTTACCAATAAGTAAATAACTTAAATAAAAAATAAAAAAATGCCCAGCAGCAGCCTTGGCGTGCCTTGGCACCGCCCAAGCAGCCGCCTAGGCAGAGGAAGGAAGGAGGAAGAAGGCAGTACCTTGAGGGAAGAGGAAGAATGCCTGGCTTGGAGAGCAGCGGCCTGAGCAGAGACCTACAGGCAGCCGGCGCCGGCAAGTACAACACCAAAGAAGCCCCCGGCGGTGAGGAGAGCAGCGGCGCGGCGGCGAGGAAAGCTGAGGAGAGGAGCGGCGCGGCGGCGAGGAGAGGAGCAGCGGCGTGGGGGAGAAACAGCGGTGGCGGCGCGAGGGAGGGGGGCAACGACGGCGGGGAGCACCGGCGGTAAGAATCGCCAGACCTAGCAGGAGGTTCGCAATGAAACAGACAAATGGGGAAGAGTTCTCTGTTTCGTGGGGCTATTAAGTTCCCAAATAGCGTCGGTTGTTTCAAACAACCGACGCCTATTATCTTCAGCGTCGGTTGATAGTAAAAAACTGACCCCAAATTAGTTGGCGGGAACTATTATCAGCGTCAATTATCCAAGGATAATCGACACCTAAAGTGGAACTTTTCGCGCAGAATTTTATTTTAAATAGGCGTCGGTGAATAGTTAAAAACCCGACGCTGTATGTGGCCCAAATTTTTTTCGGTCGAAAATTGGATTTCGCGGGTGCTTTTAGGCGTCGGTTGGTTATAGTAAGCCGACGCTGAATACAAAGCGGTACCCGTGTCTGGCTGGTCTTCGAATATAGACGTCGGTTTGCCTAAATAACTGATGCCTGATATTATAGGCGTCGGTTTTCCTTAATAACCGACGCCCAGAAAAGCGACACTGAACGCTATTTCTGTAGTAGTGTAAGGTTTTTACATTTACAATGTCTTATTGTAAGAATGAGGTACAGCAGTATGGCTATGACTGTTGTTTTACTCATATATACTTGTATATGTTGCTCATATATTTCTCTCTAACAGCGCTGAAACACTACAATCAGAAAATTTAGCGAGAGAGGAGGCGAGCTTCTAAAAAGTTAGTTGTAACAAGAATTCAAAATTTCAATTTCAAAATTTTAGGGGCAAATTCAAAATTTTCAAAATTTTAGCAGTAAAAAAGGGTAAAAAGGAAAGTAAATTGTTTTTTAAAGGGAAAAAGGATGGTAAATGTACCTCTATAGCCCATTTATGACTCCTCCCCCAAACATGTCCTGCACCCCATCTTGGGGTGTCAAAATTTAAGTGAGATGTATAAACGGGCTTTCTTTATTTGTTTTTGTTGTTGTCGGTGGTGGCCCACTTGGACTCTAGGAGCATGCTTGCATATATACCCCTTAACATGTTATATTGCTCATACTGCATGTTTTCCACCTTGAAGCCAATAGTGGCTATGGCCACCATCCATGATAGGCAGAAGAAACCGCAGTCATTAGATAGGGGTACCTGTTGAGGGCAACTGTAGCAGAATTGTGTCTTCTTGAAGTCCTTGCCTTTTGTATAGTCGTATCCTCTACAATGTTGTCTTATCATGTCAATGATAGCTTCAGTGCATGTGATTGCCTTTTCTTCTGTGGGTGTCTTTGTTGTCGTCATATTGGTCTTTTTGTTGAGTGTGAAGGTTGCGTCGGAGATGTTGTATAGAATTGGAGTCTTTTTTAGAAGGTTGACATGCAGCAAAGTCCAATGGTTGTCGTGAAGAATAGGCAAGAAGATGTGCTCTGGTGCGTCCGTCTCCAGGCATTTTTGTAGGCACTCCTTCTCTCCTGACTTTTTGTCTTTGAGGATGTCATCTACCAGTAACAAGTATGCCATGTGGGTATTTGACATGGTATCGCCTAGTATTGCCTGGTAGGCTGACATCATGCTTACAGAAAGGTATCATCCTATTTTCAACATTTCTCAGAGGTCATCTTTTAGCATGCAATTGCCATCTCGCTCGAAGATGACATTTCCCAGTGAATTGTCTTCTTTCAGAGAATTCACAATGATAGTCAGTTCTTCCAGTGACACGTTGAAGCAGCTCCATCTGTCAAAAGTTTCGAAAGAAGACATAATTTCTCCTATCGGTCCGTCTGGTCTATCATCCCCCAGATCTTCCTCTTCAACCTCTCCTTCCGCAGGCTGTTCTTTTGGAGGTTGATTTTCAGGAGCTTCTGCAACTAAAGGTTTATGTGGCTCTTCATCTATCATGTGCTTCGCAGCTTCTTCATAGCCTTCATTCCAGCCTGCTTTCCATGTTGTAGCCCTGGCTAGTTCTATCAGATCGACCCACATGGCTTTTAGCTTTTCCCTCCAAGTGACCTTTTTGGGAAAGGGAATGTCCATGTGAAGCCTGTGGGATACAGCTTCTGCAGGCATCGCTGGATCGTTGGAGAACCGACGATCATAGATGACTTCCATAGCATACATACCCCACAGTCCATGCAGGTCCTCAGTGTCTAGGTCTTCCAGGGGGATGCCCTTGTTGATATCGTCCATCATGTGTAGTACTATGAAGGTGCAATCCCCCGAACCACCCTCTTCTTGGGGAACTTTCTTGTTGATGGAAAAAAGCTTCCAGGACCCTTGAAATTTGTTGTCCGCCTCCTTGATTTCTTATTGTAGGCACAGCCGTATCTTCAAGGCATCTCTGGCTTCCTTCCTCTTATAGACTAGTGAGGTGTTGTCCATTTTAGCTGCACATCAATTGAGCATCGTCATCTTACGCTCATGCAGATCGATAACTATTAGTGCCCAATGCTTTGCATTTCTTATTGGCAGCACCACAGACTTCGTCCCCTTTCGTCGGACTGCTGCCTTTAGTTCAACTACATCTGCCGCCATATAATCTTCATTATATAGGGTGCTGGCTAGATGTGTTGTCCCGTTGAAGACTGGTTGCAACTTGTCTCGGTGTAAGAATTCTTCCAGGAGGGTGGCACAGAGTACTTTGAACAACCTTTTGTGTACTCGCACCTTCTTCAGAAATATCCCCCTGAAGTGGTCTCTGGACATATGTCTACCCTTATTGTTGTACAATATGTCTGACCTGGGTAGATCGTCATTGAGCACATCTACCAAGACGTGGACATCTCTACATGAGATTTGTGATACCATATTCATGTCCATATCTTTCATCTTGTAGGGCAGAGGGGGAGCTACTGTAGGTATTTCTACTTTAGTCTGTGCACTCCACTCCCTGGAGGGTTCATCCGTGAAGAAAGTTGCCAGTCTGCCATCCTCATCATCAGACGTTCCCTCCTGTGCCAATGGTTCTGAGGCTTATTCTATTGTTTCCATGGCCTTGGCCACTTGTTCAACCACTTTATACATCGGTTGTGCAGTGGCTATTGGTTTAGGTACTTTTGAGGAGGCTGCGGCAGTTGTGTTGTCTTTGACATGACTCTCCTCAAAAGTTTGCCCCAAATTGGATTCTGCCATAATTTTTAGCGTTGCCTCCATCTTCCCATCATAAAGATAGTCACTATGCTCATGATGTGGTTGGAAAAGGAGGAACTCACTAGTCTCCTCAAGCCCGACCCCCAAGTCAGTTATAATTCGGTCAAGTTTGGTTGCTCCTGCTGAGCTGAGTTCTGTGACCACCTCTTCACGATGAGCAGTAGCAATCTACTCTTATAGTGTTAGAGTGTGTGTTGGTGGGGAGAGTTTATGCTCTACTAGATTTCCATCATCTTCAGTGGCTTCATCCAGGCCTTCCTCTGGGTCGCAGCTGAGTTCGAACCCCCTTGATGGTGTCGCATGTTTCTTCATTTGGTTTTCATTTTGGGAGCTCGACCGATTTCCTACTTGATCTATAGTGGGTGACACCCTCATGTTCACACTCACAGCTTTTGGCATGCCAGTTCCCGTGCCTAGTCCTCCCACATTGTCATCATGGCTGGAGGGGTTGGCTGAGGAGTGTGTGGGGCTCGCTGAGTGCCTTGTCTTCTTTTTCTCCCGTCGGTCCTCGATTTCTTCACATTCCTTCTCAAGCTTCTGGTGGTCTTCTCATAGGCTTTGATGCTCTTCTTCGAGGGCATCCATCGTTGCATTGTAGGCCCGACGCATGTGCTCATTGTCGGCTCGGATGGCTTGCCTCTTCTTTTGTAGGTCTGTCATCTCGTCCTGCATCTTTTTAAGCATCCACATCCACTAATTGTTTAGAACTTCTTGGAAGAATTCTGGGAGTGCTTTTGTTCTTTCCTCCAGCACTTGTACCTATGTTGTTAGGTTTGACAATGAAGTAGAAATTGTGGTATTTATTTTATTAGTTTGATGCATGTGTTCCCACATTGCATCAAACCTTGTACCTAAGGCACCCCTAAAGGAAGGTGTGTTCTAGTGTTGTTGGTGTAGCTGATGCTCTGCGTGCGTCATTGATGAGCTTGGCATTGTGGGTTGTGGAGGCGGTGGTGGTGAGCATTGTTCTTTCTCCTTTATCTCCTCTGATTGGCCCATGTCCGCTCCACCGATATCTGCATCCGGTACGACCTGGGAGCCTTGTCCTTCTGGCTCTGCCTCCGGTTTCTTACTGGGTTGTGGGTCGGCTTCTGTGGCCTTCTCTTTTCCCACCTCTGGCTCTACTGTAGTTGCTTCCTCATGTGTCTTGAGAGGTGTGGGTTATACGGCTCCCAATAGGTCTTCTTGAGGTAGAGTTGTGGGGAGGGGTTGTATTGTGGCCTTCTCACTTACGGTTGGCAGAGTAGTTGTTTTTGTTTTCTTTTTCTCCACTGCGGATTTCTTCTGCGGCTCTGTGCTCTTCTTCTTCTTTAACAAAGTTGGGGCACTGCTTTCTCCCATTGTATGTATTGGATCTGCAGTTGTGCCAGCGTGCAGTGCCCCAGTGCACATTTTCTCTATGTCGTCTTGGGTTAGCCGCAGCATGTGGGTGTCATAGTACGCCATTTCGGGAAGGGGAAGTGGTCTTTTTGACCCTCTCTATTTGTAGTACACCTTCGCCCCCTTCCATTCCAGAATACCTATGCTGGCTTGGGACTTGATTTCTATTCATTGTTTTCCCTCCATTTCTTTATATTTTTGGACCTATCCTTCGTCCAGAAGGTAATTAGCAATCATGGCTATCTGGCCACCCATGCAGAATGCAGAATTTCTTTTCACATCCCCACCTACTGTCACTGATAGACACTTGATTAATATTTTACCGATATTCACCAGTTTTATGTTAATCATGGACCAGATGAGGAACAGATCTCCCTTGTTGACTGTCCCTATCTCTGACTTTGCGTCAATCGTGTAGGCGGTGATCTTCTACATTATGTGGATGAAGCATGAGGTGATTTGGGAGGCCTTGGAGTTTTTAGAACTATGTTTCTCCTCCCCAGTTAGTTCTTTCCACATATCTTCACTATCATATGTCATCGTTTCTTTTTTGCTCGGGGCTACGGAGCAGGCCTTGGCTTCTTTCTCCATGGTTGTGAAAATTTTGTTCAGATTTGCCTCCGAGACCATGTGGGTTTTGCCCCCTAGCCTTACTTGAAGCTGGAAATCTCCACCTCCTTCTCTTTGTGTCTCACTACTGGTAGTGACCATCTTTAATGAGGACATGAATTTTAAGGTCAACTTTCTATAGGATTTCACCTCAGGTGTGCATAGGGTGTGTAGATTTGCACCTTCTAGGAACTTCATTGCCCTGTCCTAGATCCCCATTTTCTTGAAGTCTTACACATCTAGGTAACGTGTCGGGAAACATTCTTTGTGCAGGTACATCCAGTCGTAGGTAGACTGGTGCAATGCGTCCCTGGGCACAAATGGAGGCTCCTGGACTGTGCAGATGTTTCCCCTACTGCCTCTTTTCCCTTTCTTTCCATCTTCTTAATTGGTTTGCCGGCAACTTTTGGCTTCACCCTCTTGCTGCCCTTGGTTTCCTTGGGTGCAGCTTTTCTCTTTTTTCCACGCACTTGGCTCTCAGACTCTCCTGGATGGTACTCGGAGGTCTCGGTACCCTCGGTCTATTCTGTCTCTTATGGGGATTCATCCTGTGGCAGATCCCCCAGTATCCTTCAATACTGTTCCAGCCTCAGTTGTATTTCCACTCACTTTGGCACTGGCAAAGAAGTGCTCCTCTTCAGTGCTTATGTTAGATCCTTGACGATCTTCTCTACCTCCTTTAAGGAAGTAGCTTTCTCATACAGGGGGTCGCTGGTGGCTGGAGAAGACATTCTGTAAAATTTTTTAAGGAATTAGATTCTAATAGGATTTAATGAAAGTTATCATTATTGCATGAAAGTTATCATTATTACATTTAGCTGGGTAAAGCATTTCTTGCACGGGATAGGTATTCATTAACTTATTTAAGTTTGAAGTTCAAGAAGAGAGAATAGGGACCGCGGTCACGGTTTTGTAACTTCATAGTACACGATCACAGTTTTCTAAGTAGGGGTCACGATCGCGGTTCATAAGGAAGGACCGCAGTCATGGTTGTCTTGTGTAGAACAACCACAGTGGCAATTCCCTGAGTAAGGACCGCGTTCGCTGTTTTCTTCCTTCTTTTGGGCAGATCGCGGTTCTGGTAGTCAGAGAAAACACCGCGGCCGGTGTTAAGGTTTACAAGCACACTGCAGTCACAGTTGTAGAGGTGATGACCGCGATCACAATTTTCCTTCTTCTGACTCTTTCAGTTCCTCTCTCCATCCTATGATATGTTCTTCATTTTTGCCAGCAGCAGTCATCCCATTTATTAAGGGTTTTAGGGTTTTATAGAGGTTATGGACAACCGCCACCATGAAGAGGTCAGGATAACAAGGAAATCTAGGACAATCGTCAAAGGGGTGACTTACGGCCGCCGAGGGATAGGGTAAAAGGAATCAATTCGGGCGAGGGTTTAAAACGGGGGCGACAAGGTGGTCCGACGATTAGAAGCGCAAAAAGGAGTTTATCCCAAACAGTTACCTTAACGGCGGTTGCGACGACAGAAATGAATGTGGTTAGGTGTAGCAAAGCTTTGCTGCGGAGGCAAGTCATTGGGCACAATCGGTCAGGATGCAATATGGGTTATAGTAAATCACCTTACCAAGTTGACCCAATCCCTTGCCTAAGGGAAAGAGCATTGTTAGTGTGACATATCTGGTTGAACTATATATGAGTGAAAGATAGTTCAACTACACCATGATCCAAGTTCAAAGGTTCTGGAGTATGACCTCAAGTTTGCTTCCATGCAGTGGAAGTAGGTACATGAAGAACTCGATACCAGTTTGAAGTTTAGCACAGCTTATCACCCCTGAATGTTAGACGGTCAAGAGAGTATGATCCAGACTAGAGGGTCTGATGAGAGCGTGTGTTCTCATTCAGGGTGATACATGGGAGCATTTCCTACCCTATGAGAGTTTTCTTGTGATGATAGCCACCATAGCCAGTATCAGGATGTAAGAAGCTCTGTAAGGGAGTTTGTGTCAGTCACCGCTTCATTTGGATAATATCAGTGAAAGGACCTGGTGAAGGTCAGAGAGACCACGGGGTGTGCAAATGAATTCACTTTGATCGTGCGATGGCTGAGAAGCCCAGGGGTGACATGAGTCGTGAGCTGATGAAAAGCAGACTGACATGCAGGTCACTATGGGAGAATGTGTATTTTGAAAACCCGACCCCTTTGAGCTATAGCTGAGAAATATGAGTCCCCGATACATGGGTCCATTTGAGATGGATTGGTGGAGTTGCTTATGTTTAGCCTTACCCCTCAGGATAACGTGATGTATGATGTGTTCCATGAGTCTGATCTAGAGAATTATGGGAGGTACTTGAACCATGTGTTGAGCCATGAACCTATTAAGCTTCTTGGGAGGCTAAAATATCTTGAGTCACCTATGAGGGTATGATATGCCAAGGTGAGAGAGAAATCAGATGTACGAATATAAGATGATAAAGGTTCTTTGGAAGCACCATGGAGAGGATGAAGCCACATGGGAGCCGATGATGGACATAAGGAAGTCGTATCCTGTTTGTTTGTATGTTTGGTAGAATTTTGAGGGCAAAATTCCTATAAGAGGGGAAGGATGTTACAACCCCAAGTTTTGGGTTCTTTTGGTTGGAAATGCAATTTTCCCAAATAAAGGTATGATTATGTAAATTGAATGTTTGAATATATTCCATTGATAAATAGCCTTGTGTGTTTGATTTCGTGGGCCTTGTTGACTATTGGGCCCATTCACAAGAAAAAGGAAATAAAAAGGAAAAGGAATCAATTAGTAAAAGAATAACTAAGATAATGAGAAAAGAAAATTATGGAAGCATCTAGAAGGCAAAGAATTATCCTTCAAGGAGGGATTTTGTATCTTTGGGATTTCTTGGGTTCCAAGGAGTCCAAGTTGCAAAGATAATAGGAGAAGAAAGAGATAAAATCAAATAAAGCATTATTAAGAAGCAAAGTTGAGATAATGATGAAAATATAAGAAATATGTGGAAATATGGATAATGGAATCATTATAAGTGATATTTCGACTCCACATGGTTTCTAATGGTAAAATGAATCAAAATAAAGAAAATAAAGATTAAGAGAGAGAAAATATGCTTAAAATATGCTTTATTCAGAGATAACTTGCATATGAATAAAAGACCCTCATACTTTCAATTTTGAGTCCCAAACTTGGCACACAAGTAGTTTAAGTCATTATGGACTTTCCCCTAAAATTTGAGATTAAAAGGATAAACAATTTGGGAGATATGAATTTTGTAAGTTTCCTTAAAGTGAGAGGATCGATATTAAATGTCATGATTTCTAATTTGAATTGGATTATATCTTAAGTTGGGGTGCGTGATAGGAACTGTTACATCAAAATAAAATGGTTTCCTTTTTATCTTCTACCTCATGAAAAGTTAGGTTACCAATGTGAACAGGACCGAGATACTTACTCGATCGATCCTATCCCTCTCCCCTCCACTCACTGGTCTTTTTCCCCAGAGCTGAGATCGGGAGAGGGAGGTGAGTTTGGTAAGCCATAGGACTTCCATTGTCATGTTGTATACAAAAAGTTCCTAAAACCCAGTTTGTTTGGGATACATATGGTTGACAGGGCAACTATCTGGACCTCCTCTCATACCTATATAAGGATTCCCCTAGGACCCCCGTCCACAGAGAAACACGAAGCATCTGTTGATTTCGTGAGATCTGCTATAGACTCTCCCAACCCGCCGTGTCATTCTCCCCATAGTCACATGCTCTTCTTGGAGATTTGGGGCGACGCCTACAAATTCCTTGGGACTGGAAACCCGAGGCAAGCTCGCGGAGGGAACCAGGTCTTTGGGAAGGATGGTGGATGCCCCGACTGCTCCCCCAGAGAAGGCTATTACTGCCCTAATGTAGGCCAGCAAGCGACCTATGGAGGTGCCACCTCCTGCCACCGTGAGCCTCGCGCAGGTGCTCTTTAGGTGCGGCCAGAGCAAGCAGAGGCAGGGCTGAAGAGACCAGGGTCGATGGTAGCATATACCGGATAATCAACTCTATGGTTGACCTGTCCATGGCTAATTCATGAGGGAGCGAAGGACCAAAGGTGGGTGACAAGAAATAAAGAGATTACACCTCTACCCTCGGGTGGTAAACAGGAGAAGAGGGTCAAAGTGGTCTTTTTCCCCCAAATAGAAGGTAATTATTTTGTAATATCATAACTAATGCTAGGATGATCAGATTAAAGTGAACTTTATATGGAAATTGATCAGAAAATTATGTAGAAGCTATTAAAAATAGATTTAGGGCCTGAAACTTCTTGCAATTCAAAAAGTATGCAAAGTCATCATCTTTAATGATTTGATCAATGCAAAACCCTAAAGCTTAATGATAAATGAATCAAATGATGATTTTTGAATACTTAGAGTTTGAAATGAACTTCCTGTTAATAAAAGAATAGTTAGGTCGAAAAGTGTGGCCTTTATGTTTAATTGGCTTGATTCATGGTCCCATGTGTATGAAAGTACTTTAATGGATCAAAAAGCTTTAATATTGGTAAAAATCATAGAAAATTATAAGAAGATTGTATGAGGAAACTTTATATGTGAAAGTTGATTAGAAAATCATGAGGAATCTGTTAAAAATGTTATTAAAGCCTGATTTCATTACTAAATCCAAAAGAGCCTAAAGTTGATCATATGATGCATTAAACTTTGGTTAAAAACCCTAGTTATGATTGGAGATCAAATCTAAGGTCTTAATTGGTTAATTAGAGTAATAGTAAATTGTTGAGGGCCAAAGTGAGTTTTGAACTGGATATTAGATAATGAGTTGCTTGTTTTAGGGTTTTACACATGAATCTATGATAACACACATAGAAACCCTAATTTAAGGTAAAAACGGAGATTAACATGTTTAATTCGAGATTCCATGGGATAGTGCAATTATAAGTTGATCCTAAGCCTGTTAGGAAGATGGTAATGAGGAAATTAGGGTTTGCTCTCGGTTTTTCTATTTTTAGCGTTTTGGTAGTCATGATGATGAAAAGTGTAGAAAAGCCCTAACGAAACCCTAAAAAGGATTAGGAAACCCTAGGAAGCAATTTCAAGTCGAATAGATATAATCTTAATAAAGTGTGTAGTAAACAGAGTACATGTGATTTTTAGGATTCTTAATTGTGTTGTTGAACTACTTGCTTGGATTGCTTTCTTGGTTGGAATTGCTACTAGCTTGTTGAATCTGCTGAGCTGGTATGTGGTTATTTATGAATAATCGATTTAGTTTCATGGCATTTCCTGAATGTTTTATTGATTGGTTGCAACCGAAGTTGTTGCGTGTTTAATTATGCAATCCTATAAAGTCTCTATGATTATCACAATTAAGTATATATATGTATTCTCGAACCTACATGCCACCCTGATGTATGTTGCAAAGGTCTAATTGGTCAAGCCCAGGAGGGAAGATCATTGGGCACCATGAGAGGTGACCCCAGGCACCAAGCTCAGGATGGAGAAGGTAGCCCTAATGTCCCTTGCAAGGAAAAAACCCTAAGAGAGGGTAATCTAGTGTTTAGGGAAAAAGTGGTTGAGAATGTCACATGGAAAACATAATTTGGATTGTTAATAACTTATTTGTGATAATTAGGTTGTTAGAAACTATTTGTGGAAATTTTGATTGTTCCCTACATACTAGTATAGAAATATACTGACTGATGTTTTATTTGTTAGCGTTTTAGGTATTATCTGAAAAGGATAAACAGTAAAGCGAGATCTATGAAGATGAATTTAAGTAATCCAATGGAGGATTAGATAGTTAGATTTCTATTGTGGATAGAAGTCTTAGATCCTATTTTGAAAAGGTATGCAAAAGTTTTTTTTTATACCAGCTTTCCCGTTTAGTTAGTAGAATTTGATAATTATTTTTGATTAAGTTGTTAAACCATTGATCCTGAATCTTGGGATAATGCCTATGACCTCTTAGTCTCCCTTGATTGGGGGTTACTGGGAAGCAGGGTAGTTACAAGTTTATCCTAGATAGTTACCTTAACGGTGGTTGCGACGGAGGAAACGAACGTGGTTGGGCGTAGCAAAGCTTTGTTGCGGCGGCAAGTCGTTGATCACGATCAGAGCGGATAGTAGGGTTTGGCTTGGTGGAGACTGTGAGTGAAAAGAGCTTAAGATGTGAAGGTTCAAGTATATATATATATATATATATATATATATATATATATATATATATATAAAACTGCAACCAAACAAATAAAGGGGAAAGACCACAGTCACAGTTTTCATCCAGAAGAACCACGGTCACGGTGTTCTCGTGAAAGAACCATGGTCGCAGTGTTCCTAAGGAAGAAGACTGCGGTTGCAGTTTTTCAGTTGTTGCAAACAACAACTGCGGTCGCGGTCTCGCGTAAGCAAGTGCTAAACCGCAATCATGGTTTAGACTGTGACTAGATCAAACAAGGGTCAATTTCTTAGGTGAAACTTGAAATACTCAAAACAAGATGAGCATGTACATCAAAAAGAAGAAAACTTAAACGAAGTGAAAAAAATAAGAGAAAACAAAGATTAACTTGGGTTGCCTCCCAAGAAGCACTTGCTTTAAAGTCTCTTAGATAGACTTCATAAAACTTCATTCCTTGGGTACTATAGTTGGGTGTGGTAACTCTTCAGTGCTTCTCTCATTTGGCTGGCTTGGTTCCTCCAAATTGATCTCAGATCTTCTCATAAAGGCCTCATCTTCGTAAAACCTTTTTATCCTATGGCCATTAACCTTGAAGATTCCAGTTTTCTCTCCTTGGATTTCCATCACTCCTAATGGGTATATTTTTACCACAGTGAAGGGACATCAACACCTGGTTCTTAGCTTTCTAGGGAATAACCAAATTCTAGAGTTGAAGAGGAGTACTTTGTCTCCTTCATGAACATCATTGTTCTTTAGGTGGGTGTCGTGCCACACCTTGGTCCTTTGTTTGTAAATTCTTTTGTTTTCATAGGCATGAAATCTCAATTCTTCTAATTTTTGTAGTTGCAGATAACATCCTTGGCCCACCTTTTCCATACCCATATTCATAAACTTAATCGCCTATAGGGCTTTGTGCTCGAGTTCCAATGGTAGATGACATGATTTCCCGTATAAGAGTCTATAGGGTGTAGTCCCTATAGGGGTTTTGTAAGAAGTTCTATATGCCCAAAGGGCACCATCCAACTTCATCACCCAATCCTTCCTCATTCTGCTAAATGTCTTTTCAATAATTTGCTTCAGTTGTCTATTTGACACTTCTACCTGCCCTGAAGTCTGGGAGTGGTAGGGTGTAGCAACTTTGTGTTTGACCTTGTACTTTTTTAGCAAATTTTTAAACTGCTTTTCCTTAAAGCGGAAACCTCCATCACTAATCACAGTACGAGGTACACCAAATCTTAGAAAAATCGTCATCTCGAAAAGATTTATGACAACTTTGGAGTCACATGTTTGGGTGGCTACAACCTCAACCCATTTTGAAACATAGTCAACAACGACAAGGATGTATTTATACCCCTGGGATGGTGGAAATGGGCCCATGTAGTTGACTCCCCAGATGTCAAAAACTTCTACTTCAACCCATTCTGCCATAGGCATTTCATTTCTTCTTCCAATATTACCCGTCATCTGACATTCCTTACAAGATTTGATGTGAGCAGCAACATCTTTGAACCGTGAAGGCCAGTAGAAGCCAGACTGTAGGACTTTAGCGGCAGTCTTTCCACCTCCCATGTGTCCTCCATAAGGTGAGGAATGGCATTCCCTTAAGATGTGAGGCACCTCTTCCTCAAGAATACATCTTCTGTACAAGTTATCAGAGCATCTTTTAAAGAGCATCGGGTCATCCCAATAGAAGTTCATTACATCTAAAAAGAGTTTCTTTTTCTGATGATATGTTATCTCGGGGGGTAACTCCCCACAAGCAAGATAGTTGAAGATATATGCAAACTACGGCGACTTTTGTTCTTCAACTTCTATCATAAGCAAATCCTCATCTACATAGTTATCGTTGACTGGAGGCTCATTCTTGTCTTCGATGACAATCCTTGACAAGTGGTTTCAATGAGTTTGTGATCGAACTCTTGGAGTAGTAACGCCCACCTTAGCAGTCTAGGCTTGGTGTCCTTTTTTTGCATTATGTATCTTATTGCTCCATGATATGTGTAAACTTTTACTTTTGCTCCAATCAGATAAGACCTGAACTTGTCAAAGGCAAAGACGATAGAGAGCATTTCTTTCTCTGTTGTTGTGTAATTTATCTGCACTTCGTTAAGAGTGCAGCTAGCATAGCATATGACATGGTGTTTCTTGTCTTTCTTCTGTCCCAGGACTGCTCCTACGACATATTCACTAGCATCACACATCATCTCGAAGGGTAGCTCCCAATATGGATCTTGAAGAATAGGTGGGGTTACAAGTGCTTCCTTCAATGTCTGAAAAGCCTTCAAACAATCATTTGTAAAATCAAATCTGGCATCCTTGATCAGAAAATTTGACAAGGGATTTGAAATCTTAGAAAAATCCTTTATAAATCTTCGATAGTATACAGTGTGACCAAGAAAACTTCATACTCCAGTCATGGACTTAGGTGGAGGTAGTCTAGAGATAGCCTTGAATTTGTTGATATCCACTTCAATTCCTCTTTTTGAATCCTTGTGGCTCGGGACTATGCCTTCTTGTACCATGAATGACATTTCTCCCAGTTGAGAACTAAGTTCTTCTCCTCATAGTGCTACAAGACCAACGATAGGTTCTTCAAACAACCATCAAAATCTTTTCTGTAGATAGAAAAATCATCCATAAAAACCTCAACAATATCCTCCAGAAAATATGAGAACATCGAAATCAAGCAACACTAGAATGTTGCAGGAGCATTGCGCAGTCCAAATGGCATTCTTCGGAAAGCATATGTGCCATATAGACAAGTGAAGGTAGTTTTCTCCTAGTCATCGGGTAAGATAGGAACTTGGTAAAACCCAGAATAACCATCTAAAAAATAGAAGTATTCGTGATGCGCCAGTCTTTCTTGAACTTGTGATTGATAAAGAGTAGTGGGTAGTGATCTTTCTTTGTCGCCTGGTTTATCTTTCGATGGTCTATACACATTCTCCACCCGGTGACAGTCCAGGTGGCTACTTCATCTCCTTTATCTCCTTTCACAATAGTAACCCCCGCTTTCTTTGGCACAACATGAATAGGGCTTACCCAATTACTATCGTTGATTGGGTAAATAATGCATGCATATCTTAGCTTAATGACTTCCTTCTTCACAACCTCTCTTAACATTTGATTTAGCTTCCTCTGGGGTTGAACCAGAGGTCTTGCCGATTCTTCCAAATTTATGTGGTGCATGCATAGGGAAGGATTGAGCCCCTTGATATCATCCACGGAATAGAAAATAGCTTGCCTATGCAGCTTTAACTCCCTAAGAAGTCTTTCCATTTTCTCTTAAGTTAGATTTGCATTAACTATAATAGGGTTTCTCTTTTCATGATCTAGAAATTCGTACTTCAAACCTTCTGATAGATGTTTCAGTTCTGGTTTGGGTTTAGGTGCCTTCTCTTCCTCCGGTGCCTATTCCAGAGAGGCATACGTAACCGTCCTGATTACTTCTTCCTCCTCGATCAGATCTTCTTCATCTTGATTTAGGTAGTTGAGGATCTCAGTAACCTCGGGGTCTTCAATTTTTGAATTATGATTGTTTAATGCCCTCATAAGAGGGTCTACCACTGTGGTATCTTCTTTCACTTCTTCACAATATTGATTGTAGTTGTCCATGAAGTAGGCAGATTCAATCGGAGACGGACCCTTTATGGCGACTTTTACCTTGAAGTCAATGTGGTTGTTCGTGACCCTAAGAGTTATGATGCCTTCAGTGGCATAAATCAGAGCCCTCCCAGTTGCCAAGAAAGGGCGACCGAAGATGATATGGCACTTAGGATCTTCTACAGTATCAATGACAACAATATCACACGGGATGAAGAATCTTCCCACGTGAATCGGAACATCTTTAACTACTCCCACAGGCCTTTTGAATGTGTGGTCCGCTAACTCGATTCTCATATTGGTCCTGACCGTATTAGTCTATCTCAATTGTTGTGCAAGGCTTAAAGGCATCAGACTGATGCTAGCCCCCAAGTCAGTGAGACCATTTCTTTCAATGTTATCTCCCACAAAAAAAGGTATATTGAAGGCTCCAGGATCCTTCTTCTTGGTAGGTAACTCTTCCTTTACGAAAGCAGTTGACATACTGGATAGGTGCATTATTTCAATTCTTCCTCCTCTTCTTTTCTTTGTGATCAGGTATTTGAAAAACTTGGCATACGTTGGCATTTCTTCTAAAGCATCCAGGAATGGTACATCGAGATGGATCTTTTTCACAACTTCCATAAACCTTTCATATCTCTTTTTAATATGTGCCTTTATGAGTTTGTACAGAAATGGCACTCTTGGAGAATATCAACTCCTTTTGGTGAATATGTCCTCAATAGGGTTTGGTTCTCTAGCTTCAGCTTGTTGTCTCTATCCTTTAGCTAACCTCTCAAGAATAATTTCTAGCTCAGGTTCTTCAAGTCTTGTCATCTCAGGGCGCTCTATCATCTTTCCCGATCTAAGAATCGCCATCTTGGCAGACTCAGTGTTAGATGGTATCTTCCCTGAAGTGTTCTTTACTAGCTCAGCCAACTGCGCAAGCTGTTGGTCAATCTGGCGTTGATGTGTTTGCATATCCGCCATTTGGACTTGCATCATATTCAGAACGCCAGAGTTGGACAGTGCACTTTTTGCTAGTTGATTGGTCAATGTATCCTTCCTTTTGATGAAATCGAACAGTTGAGTTACTAAGTCAGGTTGACTGTTATCCTTTGCATGACCCTGTCCTTGAGCTTGTGCTTGTCCGTGACTTGTGTTTGCCACTTGGAAGTTTTGATACTTCCCCTGACATTGATAGTTGGCTTTGTTTGTCTGGAAAGTACTTGTTCTGGTATATTGAGCTTCTCCACCTCTCTTCTCGAAACCTGGTGGCTTCTTGGGTGTATTATTTACCTGATGTGAATTCTCTGCGGCATCTTTGTTGCCATAACTAAAACCTGGGTGATCAGGTCTCTTAAAGTTAACATAAGAGACATTTTCAACTTCCTCCTCCTTAGACTCTCTTTCACTTGATTCTTTAGGTCGGGTGTATATGCAATTATCTATACCGTGCCCACCTTCACCGCAAGTGACGCATTTCATCACTTTCTCAACGTGCTACTTTCCCTTTCCCCTGATTCCTTCAGCTGTCGAACATCAGTGGCTATCTTTTGTATCTGAGATGTGATTGCCTTGAGAGACTTTGATTCAATTGACATCCCTTCATTGGTGGCCTTTTTAGCACACCCTCTGTCGGTCCTATCATAATCAGTCCGAGATTGTAACTCAACCATGTTTTCGATGATTTTCTTGGATCTATTGGGCTTTTTACCGAGAAAGTCACTTCCTGCTACTGTATTTAGTGAGACTCTCTCATCTAGTGTTAAACCATTGTAGAACATCGTTATTAGGAAACCCTTCTTATAATTATCGTGAGGGAAATCTCTCTAATACTCCTGCTACCTTTCCCATGCTTCATGCAGATTCTCACCTGGTTTTTGCATGAAAGACGTGATCTTCTGCCTGTTATGAACAGTCTTCTCTGTGCGGTAAAACTTGTTCACAAAAGCATCAGCCCGTGCATTCCATCCATTCAAAGCGTGATGTGGTAATCCAAGGTACCAGGATAGTGCCTTGTACTCTAAGGAGAAAATGAAACCTTTGCAATAAATGACTTCTTGTGGAACTCCCCGCATCTTGATGGGGTCACAAATATTCTTAAAAGCATCGAGGTGATGATAAGGGTTATCGTTCTTTGAACTCCCTCAAAAGATTTTGTTTTGGATCATAGAGATTACAGCTGGCTTCAGCTCGAAGTTCACTACATCGAATCTTGGGATGATCACAAGGCATCTTCAGTTGTTGGCTCTTGTAACTGCCAACTCCCGAAGAGACTTCTCCTCCTCCTCATCATCTTTGCTATCAATGTTCTTGCAATTGCACTTGTGGTTGTTATGGTTTCTTCTGTGCCTGCGATGATGATGATGCTCCTCGTAGTGACAATCATCCTCTTCATGTCGTTCTTCTTGCTCTTGATACTGATGGTCGTCATTGTAATAGCCACCTCTATCTTCATCCATTGCTGGTGGAGGTGGGTGTTGTTCATTCTTCATGTTCCGCTCGTTGCCTGAAAGGGTAACGTCCACGCGAGGCGGCATGGCGAAAAGGAGTAAAGTCGAACAAGTTGCTTCTTCCTGGGTACCTAAATAGATAATACAATCAAGTTAGGAAATCAAACTAGTCCAAACAAACTGCTCTACACAAACCCAGGTTAGCAAACTTAAAGTAATTGTGTTGTCAAGCTTATTTCTAAGCTTGAGGCACGTGAGTATAGTAAGCGGACTCGGGTTCTTAACAGTGCCATTTTGCCTTGTCCCCGAAAATGGTGCCAAAAAGTTGACCGGCCTAAATCGCACGTCCAAAAGGAGTGGATTTAAAGTAGTCGGAGTTTTTAAAGAGATAACCCGACTCTCAGGCCCCCACAACGATAAACGGGGTATGATGTAGCGATCAGGGTCAAACACAGGGACAAGGTTGGTAGTGTTAAGAATGCAGAATCTAACACTCATATACTCCAGCCGAAGAGGGTATATAAAGGTGTTCCCCAAGGAACGGTAGTACACAAACAAGAATATCAAGAACAAAAGAAATAAGATGAAACAAGTATGAGGAGGGAAACCGGGGTTGGGGTTCACCTACTAAAGCATCTCACCAACATGCAACACTATCTCTCTCTCTCATACTCTTGTCAAGATTATAAGCAACCATCAAAAGCATCTATTCCACTCTCTCTCGATATGAGGATAGATCTAAGTCTAGGAGTAGCCTCTCTCTCAAGATGACCACACACAAACTTTGCAACAGAACATATGGTTAAATATTTAGCATTCCAACACCCTCGTGCATTCATACTACTCCATGACATGGGATAAAAGTGATATTACTCTCTCGATATATCAACAATCAAACATCACAAGATGGTAGCTAAGCATACAGGTGAAGCATTAAAACATGTGCATGGAGATAATCTTGATAAGAATATGTATATTCAACAGAAAGAGACAATATACATGTTAGGAGAGCCTTAGTGGCTACTCCCAACCCAAGTTAAGGTGCTTAGCCGCTCATGCCTGCAGACAGCATAATGGCATTACAGAAGGATAGATTCATGAGATACCACGAAGAGAGGGAGGAAGTACAGCAGGATGGAATGATAGATCTAGAAAGGAAGAGACACGATACGACACACTACTTCTTCAGATCTAGATCTATGGTGTGGATGGTCTTCTTCTCTCAAAGAAGGGATCTTCAATCTTCTCTCTTCTCAGTTTCTGCCTTTGGAGATCCAAGATTGATGGATGGGATGGTCGGCGACAAATCTGGAATGTAGCAACACTTCATGGTCCTCTGGATTAGATCCCTTATCTCCTCTCTTGACAAGACATACGGGTGCTCTATTTATAGGCACACTCCACTAACTTAGAACTGTGTTCGCGGTCTGGTGATAAGTGAGGGTGAGACCGCGGTTGCAGTTTGTGCCTTATTAATTTCTTACTGCGGTCCAGCTTGGTCGTGGTCTTCTGGTATCCACGGTCATGGTGTTGTGATAACCGCGGTTGCGGTCTGGTGATAACCACAGTTGAGGTTTTGTGATAACTGTGGTCGCGGTCTTTAGGAGTCCATCAGTGATCGTGGCCACGGTCTTTCCTTATTGCCTGATGATCAAGATCTCAGGGGTACTCTGGAACCGCGGTCACAGTTGAGAAATAAGTGGACCACGATTGCGGTCCCCAAAACTGTGACCTGAGCTATGGATGTTCCTGAAAACATGTAAGTGAGGCTTTAGTCAAAAGTATAGAAAAATTATGTGAAAAGTTGACAGAAGTTATACTAAAAGTGGTGTAAAATATATATAGAAAGTATGTAAAGTAGAGTGTTATCAGTCTTATACTCATATATGTTCTACATATATGTCTTCTCCCATTAACATAAGACATTATTTCTCCTTACACATTCCTTATCCCTATCTAACATAAGACATGCCTTCTCCCCCATTATCATTTCAAAAAGTAGGGCTGAAGAGCTAAAACTAAAACATGTTAGAAAAAGGAGATACCAAAAGTTTGAAAGGAGAGTAGAAGAGCAACACTAGATGGCTTGTCCAAGCATAGTATGTAAAGCAAATCAATACATGCATTTGAACAACCCTAGATGTATATATAGAAAAAAAATCAAGGTATGGCTATGCAAGCAAGTAACTCAAGATAGTGGATATGCAAGTCAAGGAGCAAGCTTGACTATGAAACAAGATACAATCATAGCAAATAGTATAATTCCACTTGATCAAAAGATGAAGAAGTATATAACTACATGTATATGAATTACTAATAGACTATATCACAAGTTAGGACTACTAGTAAGATCAGAACATAGCAAAAATTCACAAGTTAAAGAACAAACTATGAGTAGATGTAGAGAAAAATCCAAACAAAGAAATATGCAGTTTCAGAAGCATTAAAGGATATAACTCACTAGAAAATATGTGTCATAAACATCATATGATTACCACTAAGAACCTCAAGTTTATATCAAGATGAGATATACAACTAGATAGATGTAGAAAGTTAGAGCACAAAGAAAGCAACTTATGACACAATCAAGAGATCCAAAGAGATCATCATCAAAACCTACATAGCAACTCAAGATGGGTAATTGCAAGATATGAACATACAAGTTTTAAGAAATTTGAGAGATACAGTTGTATGCAAGATAGGAAATTTAAAAACATGGCAATATGCATATCATATAAAGGTACCAAGGGGAGTGTCATAGAATAAGGCTATTTGTTGAGAAAAATCTAATTGAGAGGGAAATCCTCATTCAAAGAGCCATGTGTGTATTATGTGCACAGTCGAGTTTTGGGTTGAACTTCTCGACAACAATGGTTGGAAACACCCATTAATGCTTGTGGTCGAGTTTCTTACAGAAAAACTTGACCGACAACAACTGCTATAAAAACACATATATTTGATAAAAACATATCTAGAGACATGATAAAAACATAAACCATATCCAAACATGTGCAAGCAAGTTAGCAATGCACTATCAAAGCATCAGAAACAATTTTTGAGCAAGAAAGTGATGAGAATCACAATATACCAATTTTGACTCAAAAATCATATGTATAGTGCATACTAACTTGACAAAAACAAGCTATGATTGGATATGAGAAAGATTAACATTACCTCTATTCTTACCATTGCTTTTCCACTTGTTGCCACCCCGTACATATCACCTCTTATCTTTCATGTGGATTGAGAAGTTAGTTCACAAATCAATAGCTCATGTCAATCCAATTGCACATGACCTACAAGAAGAAAGGTGAAATGGTCCCTAATCATATTTTTGGGTCTAGATCTGTTAGCTTGGCAACCCAAGTCCTATTGTTCTTGGGTGCTTTCCTAAAAGGACAATATGTGGAATAATGACCAATTTATTGCAATGATTACATAATCTCCTAGCCTTGGAACTAAGGATTCTTCATTGAAAATTGAAGGTCCTTTATCTTTGTTGTTCCTTTGACTACTGTCAAGTCCAATATCATTTCTACCCATTCGTTTGGTAGTATGATTTAGTATTTGATTAAGATTCTTCTTATCATCTAAGAATCTTTGCATAGAAGATCTCAAACTATGATTATCATGCATAAGAGAACTAATAGTGCAAGGAAATTGATTTATATTATCTCTATCATGCAAAAGATCATTTTCTAGGGAAACATCATTGGCCATACATGAATATTTATCAATATGAAGAGTTGCAATGTTATCTCTACAAGTATAACTAGAGCAAGATCCAAGAACATTGATTTTAGCAAGCAAGGAAGCATTTTTTTCAAGCAAAGCAATCTTGGAAGTATAAACACCATTTTTAGAATCCAAACCTTGCAAAACAAAATCTTTGTCCTCATTTTCAGTTTTAAGAACATCAATATCAAGCTTGAGAGGATTCATGATATTATTATGCTCTTCATTAGAATTAGGCATAAGAGGTTGAGCTTCTAGAAATCTAATCTTATCAAGCAAATTAGCATATTCAAGTTTAAGAGAATGTAATTGACTAATATAAGCATTGTTTTCATCTAGCAAGCAAATATTAGCACATTTAAGATCATTTATTTCTACATGCAAATTGTCAACAATTTTAGCAAGCTTTTTATTTTTCTTTTTAGAATACTTAAGAGAGGCATGATTAGCATGAAGAATAGCAATTAAAGATTCTTTATCTAAAGAATTTAAATTTTCCTCATATGAGTCTTCACATTTTGAGGCCATAAGAGCAAAGTGACATTCTCCTTCATCCCTAGAGTTTGAGCTTGATCCTATACATAATTCTAAACTTGAGCTTAAGTTGGAGGAATCACTAGAGCTTGAGTTGGAGGAGTCACTTGAGCTTTCGTGCCATTTCTCCTTCTTCTTGTACTTCTCTTCTCTTCTCTTCTCTTATAATGATATGTCTTTTTGTCTTGTGCACAATCTTCCTTGAAGTGACCCTTATTTCCACACTTGAAGCATCGGGTGAAGGAGGAGGAATTTCCTTTATAGAGTATATCCTTGGAGTACATGACCGCTTCTTTAACTTGAGAGGGTGGAGGTGATTGACCAACAATAGCTTCAATGTGTGCTTTGATTTCAGCCTTCTTCATTCACGTGAGCTCTTTTTCTTCTTCTCTTTCTTCTTCCTCTTGCTTGTCAAGTTTGACTTCATGTTCTTATAGATTTCCTATGAGCTCTGTAATAGGTATCACCAAGAGACTTTGTTTCTTCAATGGAGGTCACCTTGGATTCCCACCTTTTTAGGAGAGTTCTAAGGATCTTTGAGTTGATCTCTCCTCTATCCATAGGATGGCCTAGAATGGCAAGAACATTCACAATGGTGTTGAGCTTTGAGTACACATCTTACACCCTTTCCTCCTTTCCCATCTTGAAGTTTTCAAGGAGGCCTTTGAGCATGTAGACTTTGTTTTCCCTCACTTTCTTTGTCCCTTCATAAGTGATACATAACTTTCTCCATACCTCATAGGCCATCTCACAAGAGGAAATCTGGTTGAACTCAGTCGGGGACATGAAGGCATAGAGAATGTTGATGGCTCTTGCATTCAAGGTAGCTTTATTCAAAGTATCTTCATCCAATTCTTCTATCTTTGTATTCGATAGATCGTATGGAAGGTCTACCATTCTACATAGCTCAATACTTCATCCTTGGATGTAGTATTGTAATCTTCTCTTCCAACAGAGGAAACTTCTCTCATCAAAGATTGGAATGTTGATGAGGTACCTCCCACCTTGATAATCACCCATCTTCTTTACTTGTGGAAGTATGCTTGGAGAAGACCCAATCCAATACCACTTGTTGGATCCAGGATGGGCTCTAGAGGGGGGTGAATAGAGCTAAATGCACTTAAACAAAATTCATTAGACCTTCAACATATTTCTAAGATAATATGCAAGTATAAACTTTGAGTGCAACTAAAACATACATAGCAAGGGAGAGAGAGATTGAACAAGAACAAGAACATAATATATGTAGAGTGGTTCTATACTCCAAACAAGGAGTATGTCAGTCTAATACCTAGAGAGGTCAAACTCTAGGATTTTGCAGCAATTGCACCTCCCTTATATTCCATTTTAAGAGATACAATATATGACCTTCCTTTTCTTGGCCAAGGATACCCAACCTTTCCTTTAAGGATAAGAGAGCCAACAACCTACTAAAGGACTTACCTATACAACTAAGAGTCTTCTACTTGACCAAGGACTTATTCACTTTGCAATGAGTCTTCTTCCTTCACCAAGGACTTACCCACTCTGGCACAATTCTTCAACCTTTGAGGAATTACCCACTCTTCTTGGATCTTCCACCTTTGACTTCACCTTCACCAAGGAGAAGCTTTACCAATGGAATCCTCTCTTATCTAAGAGAGAGAATCTTCATCTTCATAGTAGAAATGAGAGATTCGGAGGTGGAGGAAGCGAGAGCCTCACAAGATATACATGTAGGACTAGCTCTCTTACATATCTCCTTCTCACTCTAATGGATGTAGCAAGTGATTAAACTTAGAGAGAGGGAGGAGCTTTGAGGCACTCAACTATAATATAGGAACCTTCATAGTGCTTGTCTAACCATGCGATGAATCCCAAGGGGTCCTATTTATATTTGGGGATGCCTACTAGCCATTAGAAACACTAAATGATGTATATTAGCCATTTGGGGGAGTTGCAACAAATATTTTTTTGAGTTTTACAATACTCCAATGGCTAGAAACACTTTTTGTGCACTTCCCATACAGTGTGATTGGTCGAGTTTACTTTTGGGAAACTTGACCGATTGCACAATGCGATAAAAAAATTGAAGCATCAATCGAGTTTATCCTAGATGAAACTCAGCCGATCGCTTAAATTTAGTTTGGCCACTGTAGGGATCGATCGAGTTCTATTTAAAGGAAACTTGACTGAACCATCACATTCTCAAAATGCATCAAGGGGATTAGTCGAGTTTGTCACATGATAAAATCGACTGAAAAACATCCTATAATTAATTTTGTAAAATGTCATTAGAGTGCTTAAATATTCGATTTAACTGCTCCTAATTTTTTCTAAGTTTAATTACAAATCATACAACAACTAATTTACAACATGGTTATAATATAAATACATCATATTTCGTAAAAGTGCACTTGTATTGATTTTGGCTTGTCTTTTCTCTAAGTTAGGATGCGTAAGTTAGAGTATTTGGAGTGTGTCTATACCTAATATGAAATCACTCAAGTAGAATCACTAGACACAAATAAGTGGAATGGTCAATCATCATCAAAACAAGGGTTTAGTCAATTGAGACCTTGAATCAACATTGACCTTGAGTCAACAGAACCAAACAACATAGTCAGATGAGGATGGATTATTGTATACTACTAGTTGAGCATCGATCGAATAAGTTGTATATACAGAACTAGTCCTTATCACCCTTATCAACCTTATGAGGTTCATTTGACTAGGTTATAAGTATACCTCAATTAAGATCACACTAGTATATATTTCTAGGAGTGATTCTCCTAAGGTACCTGGTGGCAAGGGGTGGTATGGAATGTAGAAGAAGGGAAATTCACCTCCTATTTCCATCCAACATTTATACATGTTCTCTGGTAAGTACACCAAGTGAGGCACAACTAGCCACTTAGACATCACACCTAGACATAGAGGACTAGAATGATATGTGGGAAGAGAGGTATCTATCTAAGTATACACTAGTTGGACTAATGATCTTTTACCCAAATAGCAACATAAACATCATTATCCCTATACTTAGGTAGTTTAAAGCATCAATCGACAAAGAAAGACATAGAAAATGAGAAACAAGCATGAAGATATCATTTCCTAACTAAAATATAGTGTTTGCAACAAGATTTCTCCAACATGTTATCAAAGTCACAAGTTTCCCCAACGAGCACACCAAAGGGGTTTAGCTACTCATGATATAAAGTAGAACAGAAGAATGGGAAGAAGAGAAGTAGAAATATATGAAGGTTGGTTAAGACTTCTCCTTATTCACCTCGAGATGTAGAAATCCAATAACCTCCCTCATCCAATGTCCAAAAGCATGGAAAATGGATTAGCAATTGCCAAAACCCTAAAAATTAGGGTTTTGGGGATGGAAGTAAATTGGGAGTGGAGTGTGGTAGGTGGCGACTATCAATGGTAGGTAGTGGTAAAATCTGCCTCTTGGCTACCAATAATGTATATGTAGGGGGCTAGGATGTCTAGGGTTAAGTGAAAGGTAGTTTATGTATTGTAGTACAAACAACATTAGAGTTTCATGGTAGACTGATCATTCTAGGACTAGAACGGTCGTTCTAGGACTAGAACGGTCGTTCTAGGACTAGAACGGTCATTCTAGGACTAGAACGACCATTCTGGCCATGTGTTCTTGGATATGATAGGGAATGGTAAAAAAGTGGCAAGTAGCACAACCTTTATGAGCATAGAACGACCTTTCTCCTTGTGAGGTGGAGTTACCTTTCTGGTTGTAATGGTTGTGATGGGCTAATGGAGGAAATATGCATGAAAACGAGTGTAATGGACAAGGATTGGGTGAAAAAGGATGAAATATCACAATTGTTTTGAGCATTGAGTAGTCGTTCTATGGCTTGGGTAGGGGATTTTGTCTTTGTAGTAGACTTGTATGGATTTAAGGCAAAATTGTAGGAAATGGTGAAATTCGACCAACATAGCACGACTATTTTAGGGGTAGAAAGGTTATTTGGTGGCCTAATGGTGGTGGTCTTAGAGTTGGGTGGTTTGAGGTGGTTAATGCTTTATTTTCTCTTGATTTCCCATTCTTGATGTAGAATAATCATATTTTGGGCGTTTAAACTACACTTGATTATTCTTGATCAATCGATGGAGATTTTTGCTTCAGTGTATCTTGGATGCTTCATTATGTTGGATTTGAGTTTTGCAACTCAATGGGATCCTCCAAGATTGGTGGGGAAATATGAATCACCTTTTTCTCCTCCTTCCATCAAATAACATTTAAAATTACTTGGAAAAATGAAAAAAAATCCCATTAGTGCATTTGACAATAATGTTAAATATTGGGAAACATGAATAATGAAATGCTAAATGTGAATAAGAGGAAACATGACACAATATGGAGACCCAAAATATAGATATGTCACCACCTCAAGCTTATATCATACTTGTACTCAACTATGCTTGAACTCAATCTCTCTTCAATCAATTAATTAAGAAATGATAAGTGCACTCACCTACATGGGTGTTTGACTAGGAAAATGCTATCTTGAAAATATACATGCAATTCACTTCTCTCTTCTCTTCATTACTAGTTTGAATACATATAAATCACAAAGCACATAGAATTACTATATCAAACATCCCACTCATGCAAGTGACATGGCATTTAGAAGACCCTGGGTAAAAATATTCAGTTTTGTAAATTTGACTTAAGATTTTAGGAATGTAGTTTTCATTTTTAATGATTTCCCCCCTAAATGGAGGTATAGGATTGATTTTCTCTAGACCAATATGAATTCAATTGGATGAAAGGGTCGTGGAAGGAAGATTGTGTGATATTTCATAAAATCATCCACTCTTCTTTTGTTAGATGCTATTACATAGGGGCATCTTTTTTTCCATTTTTTGATTTCTTTTTCTTTGTGCCTTGTGTGTCTAGGGCATGTTGTGGTAAGAAGAAGTAGGGAGATGAGGGATTGGCCAATCCAAGCTTTTATAGGGTGTCTAATGTTAAATATGTGCTCTTTGGCATCCTTTCATGAGGTGGTGAGATAAGAAATGGTATAGGAATAGTATATCAAAGAGTGGCTAAACAATGTGGATTTTCCTGATAAGGTTCCATGTATGAAAATTAGTCCAACGATCTTTACAAATAGAGGCAAACCATAATGAATAGAGTTTTCAACTACATTCTTTTCACAAGCCATGATAAAAAAAATATGGCTTGCTTTACTTGCCTCCTACCAGTCAATCCAATAAAAGAGAAGTGAAAACATGTATGAATTCAATCATGCAACTTTATTAGTCAAACCAATGTACATAGGGGGAGACATGCATTTATAAAAGTTATTTTGTAAAGTTCCAATTCACAAAGGTAGAGACTAAGCTAGAACAAACTCTAAGTGATAGAATAAATTCTAAAAATTTATATAGTTTACTCAGCTCAAGCGATATAGGTTATGATATTTTGGATAGATCAATTACATTGGAAAGTAAATAAGCAAACAGAGTGTGTTAAATACCAATTTAATCTATGTTTTTTTACTAGATTATGGGACAAAGATATCAAAAAAGCAACTAAACTCTATATTCCCTAAAATAGTTGCAGATATATGCATTGTAAAGGAGTAAACATGCATACGGATTGGTAGAGTCCATGATGACATAATAAAATCATACTAGTGCAGTTGAAGATATCTAGCCCAATGAGGACACTCTCCTGATTATAGTTTGCTTCTAAAATATAACTAGATATTTTGACGATACCTAGTTTATAGACAATAAAGTTAGTTCAGTAACCACAGAGTTAGTCAATCCTTGTGAAACCAATGGTGTAGGTAGTTTAAGCCAAGTGTTTTCACTTGCCGCATGTGCAACCAAGTTTGGAGGAGTCTGATTTTATCCAACTACATATTATATCCAGTGAGGATAAACGAGGTGACCCTCATCACAGTCTAGGGAATTCTTCTTGGATCATGTACATAATAACATATGTGAGATCCTCATCTGGTATCCAATACCTAAGATGATGAATTAGGCAGATTTATCTCAATAATGTATATACCTAAAATGGATGTCTCCATCCATTGCTTCTTCTTTTTTAGTTTCTCTATGTAAAGAGTCCAATTCCTTTTCCAATGTCCAGTGTAGTGATAGTGGTGGCACTTCCTTTCCTTAATCACTCCTCCCTTTGCTTTAAGTACAGAAGAATTGGATTTCTAGATAGCCTTAGAACTCTTCTTGGCCTTACTTTGCCCTTTAAATTCCTCTTCCCTATGCTGATAATCATCAAAAATCTAGGACTGTCCTTCTTTATTTATGTCTCGATAGTTTTCAACATGCCCAGAAACTTAACAACAATTTAGCAAAATTGTTCATGTTGTAGTTCATGGAAAATTGGCTATATGACTTAGGCAGCGATTGCAAAATCACGTATGTGGCCAAATATTGGCCTAAAGGAAATATGAATGTCTCTAGGTTTTCCACGTACCCAATCAATTTGAGCATATGGGGCCCTACTGGGTCTCCCTCTTCCATACTGCACTTAAACAACACCATTGAGATAACATATCTCTCTTGGATCTCTTGATTCTGGAACATATTTTTGAGATGTGTTACCATTTTGATAACTTCCATGTTCTCATGTTGTCTCTAAATATCATAGTTCATTGAGCATAGCATCATGCATTTGACATCTATGTCATCCTTAGAATGCTTTTGTAAGCATGTCTTTCATCTTGGGCATAATTGAAGTGGGTTCCTTTAGCTCTAGTGTATCTAAGACATAGAGCTTGTACTATTGAGTTGGAATGATTCTTAAAGTCCTGAACCAATCATAAAAGTTTTTCTCGTATAGTTTATCCGTCTCAAGGACCGATCATAAAGAAAAGGTGTTGGTGTTTGGCATTTGTTTCTACAGTAGGAAATTTGCATTTGTAAAAACACTTTTGATTTAATTTTCAAGTATTGCCAATGTAAATGAGGATTTTAATTAATTGTCGCACCCAATATTTTTTTTCAAAAATAGCACTAACCTTCAATTTGGAAGATTGTAACATACAATCCTCTAGTGATCCAAGATATGATATAATTGAATTATTACCCAACCAATGTCGGTGTCCATAACCAATTACTAAGGTAGGCAACATTTTCCAATTGCATGCAATGCAATTATTGGATAGATGTTATGCACAACTTTTTTTCATATCCCATCTGTATGATTCTAGGCACTTAAGCTTATTAAGTTCACCTAGGTATGTCTGGCCCAAAAGACAACATGATAGACACACCCTTACATGGCAAACCCACATGATTACCATCACACTTCCATGAGATAGATGACACACCATTATATGGCATGCCCACACTTCGTCAATCAAGCTTTTCATGTGTATTGCTTATAGAAAGCATGTAAGACTTAATATTGCTCGAGGGATTTTACTTATAAATGCATATTCATATCCAATCACCCCATACTTATAATACGTATTGTATACATACTATATCCACAAATGAAACATGCAACCACAAATAAATGGACAATGGTTATGGCCACATTGATGAAATTCTTAGGAGCCACAAGGAATTGTTGTCCACCTAAGGTCATACATCATATGTATCCACCTGTATTGCAACTTCTTGTGCTGATAATGGGCCAGTTGATCGATTAGATCATCCAATAAATCAGTTCTTCCTCCTATTGGTCTGCTTCTCTTCATAGGTCGGTCGACTTATTCTTGGCTCAAGAAGTTGGTTGGACTCCTTGAGTTTATTAGTTGGGCCTCTAGTCGATTGACTGGCTCTTGTTGTCCTCTAGTCAATTAAGTCAACTTCCAATCAGTCAACTCGCCTTGATAGAATGCCTTCTTCTTACCAAAATTAAACTAATGATAATCATAATTATATTCCATTGTGTAAGAGAATATCTTACATTACAGTTGAGGGAAGCATAGGGGGTTCAACATGAATTACATTTGGAGAAGAATAAGGAAGGCTCAGTACGCAAATCAAATTTATAAGACAGGAAATAAGCCATCCAACCAGACAAGCATCCAAGGGGTATTTGAGATAACCATGCATACATCCACCATCAAATCCATTTAGGGTGACACATGTGGATTGCATATATATATATATATATATATATATATATATATATATATATAGAGAGAGAGAGAGAGAGAGAGAGAGAGAGAGAGTTAGGCTAGAATACACTCGAGTGTATTTAGTGCAGAATACACTCGAGTGTATTCAGTGCAGAATACACTCAAGTCATTTTTCATGATGCAACATTTTTTTTATAAAATCTAATCCATTGATCTTCTTAAATATCTTGTGAATAGCTCATATATAAAATTTGAGCCCATTTGGATATTTGTAGCTCACGTTATAAAGACCACAAAAATTAAGCAGTTCAAATTAGTTTTGCGCGTCGATTTTGTTTCCCTTAGATGAGTGACTTACACTCATCCAAATGGGCTCAAAATTTGTATGTAGCCTAATTATAGTATGAAAATGAAGATCATTGGTTTACATTTTACAAAAAAAATGTCTTGGTATGCAAACACTACTTGAGTGTACCGTGTGATCTGTACACTCGAGTGTATTCTAGCCTGACTCTCTCTCTCTCTCAATCTCCCTCTCTCTCTCTCTATATATATATATATATGTGTGTGTGTGTGTGTGTATTTTATATCTACAGGACTCTCCCTAGTGTATGTGGTATTTACTTGAATATGCATACTAACCATTTGAATGTTCACATTGTATGAAACAAATTAAATGAAAAAATTAAATCCGTTCACATCGATTTGAATCCCAATATATCGTAAGTTGACGTGGCTCTGATACCACTATAGGATAATATGGGGTTAGAGTAGGCAGTGAAAATGAAAATTTTCTACCCATATTTTCCTTAACTAGTAGATCATGTCAACAACGAAGCATCTAGGAAATAAGGTACAAAGAGATACCTTGTCTTGGAGCAAGTCCAACAACTATTCTTGTAGAGATATATGCTCCCTTCAAAAGTAGCACACAATCAGAAATTGTTAGGATCCTTTTGGTGTAGCACATGGATGGCGGTTGATTATGTCCTCCTAGCATGGTAATAAAAGTTTCCACGCCTCTATGTAGTCTATGTGGACCACTGAGAACTCAATATTGTTCTTCTAGAGCCAGCAAGAAGGAGTTGTCCTTCTATCTATCAATGTGCTAGTGTTGAATTCCTTTCTCCTAGCTATCTTTCCCGTTTGGGAAGACTTCTAGGCTCTCTAAATGTTACTATAACTATGAGATGAAGAGTCTTGAGACAATCTCTTGACTACCTCTCTAGACTTTGTGTCTATTGTCTGTCTTGAGAATTGGCCACCCCTTCCTTATATAGGAGCATATGGGCTAGGGTTTCCAAAAAGGGGATATGAAAGGTTAGATCTTGTGGTTATATGGATGTTGCGTGTGACCAATTAGTTGACTAGCACACCCACTCGATCGAATGACACATGTAGTCGATCGAATGAACTATCCAGTCAGTCAACTAGCTTGTGGTAAGTGATGCACTAACACTATCTTTTAACGTGATGATTAATGCATGTTGTTACGCATGTCATTAATCAATTGACCTAGACAAACTATTCCTTTTAGATATTTTCTTTGACTCAATCAAATTGGTCATCCAGTTGTTTGGTTGGACATTCTGGTTGGTTGACTGGCTGGTTCCATCAACCATCTGACCAATTGATCGATTGGACACTCTAGTCAATCAACTGGCATACCAATCGGTTGACTAGACACTCCAGTCGGTCAACTGACAACCAATATTGTCTAAGTTCATTACCTAAACAATTTTAGTAATCAAGTTAAATCTTATCCATGAGTGAGCTCCTATTCTAATTGCATCTGTGTTTGACCCTATAGATTCTATACTACATTTACAGTGAAGTCCATAACCAATTTGACTATACAAGCAAGGAGTGGTATCTAGCAACACATTATTGCTATCCAAGTAATTGGAAAGTTGGAGAACAACTTTTACCTAGAATTCATGATTAAAACTATCATGATCATATAGTTATTTTATCTTTTATCTCCAAATTGAATCTGAGGCATTGAATCTTCATCCTCTATACTCAATCTATGTTTGTTGATTTTGAGAATAATGTTGAGATATAATGAGTTCACATATATCATATATTGACTCACATCAGTATGGTCATGCATTTTTCAGTCTTGCTTTAAAGAGCCTGGAATATCAAACTTTCAATAGGAGGGACAAGTCCTATCTACATCAATCACAGTAAATCTCAATGTGTCACAACATACCCAATCATTATCTTTATGTAAAACCATATTCTAGATCATGTTAGATGATGTCAAAGTTCATTGAACAACATGTGACCAGTGTAGTGACTTCGGGTCTAAGAACCACTGTTACCACTATCACTTGAGAGCTCATTCTGACTAACATTTCATGGTTCCCATGTATCACTCTCAAGGTGAGTTTGTCCAGTACCCTATTGTCGAACATGTACTTATGTGTTTGACTTGATATCCAATATCATGACGTAATGAGACTTTGTCATCAGTCAACACACATTCTAGTCTTATGTCTTATTTTCATCATTTTTCTTCGACAACAATATCCGAATAGGGACATAAAAAGAATGTATGTACTCTTATCATACATATAATCTCATTGTTCAGACCCTCAACTTGAAGACATATGCCATCAAGTAACATCATTCTTTATACATCCATTATGCTTGTGTCATTATCTCATAACTGAGACAAGCATAACAGATGAAATTACCTTTGTTAATATTATCAAATCAAGTACATGATGCCCCATATAATCATCAATTGATTCACTCTATGGGCATACATACCAACAAGATGGTAGGTGATGTGAGGTCCAAAAACCTCATTTCCACACTCCATTACTATCCTCAACCCCTAATTTCCCTAAGAGATTCTATCCTAGAAATCTATACTTGATTATATCATATTAGAATTCCACCTAAACCCCAATCCAAATGAGCCTTGCAAGGGTGGATAGAAGGTAATAGAGACTAGTTCCCTATATACATCCTATCCTATCAATGACCAGTTAGTAGTTTAAGGCAACTCTCTAGCATCTAACTTGTTGTTTGGTTTGATAATCTAAATGAATGAAAATTACTTGCATGTTATGACCCCTCAAACTTAGGTAATAGACACATCATCTTAAACAACCCACACTTCTTGTTAATTGATAAAACCCAAATTCTTCCTTATTTGATTAATACTTACTTATATAATCTCTTTAATTTCCTTGTTAGTTAATTGCTTTTGTCTAGATAGTCTCTTTCTATTTAGTTTCTTAATTTTCCTTTTGCCTAGTTTTCTAGTCTAGTCTTAGTGTTAGCTATTGTCTAAACTATAAGAATGTGAGAATCTTTCCTGGTGGCCATCAATATTATTGCTCTGATACCACTCTTGTATCAGCCCAAAGTGTAATTCTTATATAACTATAGAAAAATATGGACCACCAAAATCAGACTCAGAAAATGTCACAATAGCGTATATCGTTCATTACAATAAAAAAAGTTAACTTTACAAAAGATATGCATACATGAATTTTCATATGCATTCTTTTCACAAACAATAAATCAAGAAACATTATACATGATATAACTGGTGAACCTGATGAACCTCCTTTAATCTTATAGATGGCACCTTAAGAGGTCATGGGCTCGTACGTACATCCACCACATGTGATCTATCCCATGATGTAGAAAACATATGTGCATACACACATTGACGTGCATTCGAAAAACCGTTGTAAGTGGTTGGTTTCTAGTATCATATGGACATAACTTAGCATAAAGATAAAAAATGATATGATTGTCAATTTGAGGTATTTTCATAAAGAAATTCGTTAAGAAAGAGATTTTGAGAGTTTACTTCAACAAATGACAATAAACTCACCCACAAGATAATGGATCAATCATAGTATAGAACTGAGTCAAACCCAAAGATAAGATTTTTTAAAAATAATTGGATTGTAATATAATCAAGAAAATTGCTTACTAAGGATAGATCAAGTTGATGGTTTGGTTGATTAACTAAATGAACAAATCAATAAATAAAATCAATCTATGAAATAAAGATTTTTCATTCTAGGATAAAATCAATAGAGTGATAAGGTTCACTAGAATGGCCTACATAATCATTCCAATAGACACAACTCTTTGAATTCTTCATGTTTAGATCAAGACCATGAATTACATCCTTTTATAAAACAAATCTCACAAGGATCAGATTCCCTACAGACCTGAGATCTCAGTGTCCAGATATTATTATCCAGTATAACTCCTTCTGGGATCTCATTCATATTTTGATGCTTTCATTCAGTGGACTAATTCTAGGTTTCATGATCTTACGTAAACGATAATGAAAAACAAGTGATATGATAGATCAAGTCATAAAGTGAGTGCAAAGAACAAATGAAACAAATCCATCCAATAATATTCTCAAAGTTTATAACAACTAGAACAAAGTACATGCAATGGGAGTACATGTCATGTCCCAGTAATTGCATCTACTCACCCATGTTGTTCATGGGACAAAAAGAGAGAGATGAGAAGAATCTCATGGATAAAGTAGCAATGTAGAGGAGAAGATCGGTGGGTCTCGTCACAACTTCCAAATGATAACTTTAGTCTCCAATTTAGATTTATAAGCAGAGCATGTCTCCATATCAAACTGAAGACTTTCCTATCTAGCCTCCATTGGTAATAGATAGGATGCAGATTGGAGATATTTGGTTTAAAACCCTTTACCTAGGATGTCTCCAAGGATATTTATATCATTGGGTCTAATGTTGGATCAATGTGAACTAATCTGATAGTTGCCCACCTTTTGATGAAGATTTTTAGATATGGATGGAAGCTAGCAACTGTTGATGAAGAGTATTGGTCACTCACTAAGATGTTGGCAATCTCTGACATGATGCAGATCGTCAGTTGCCAAGGTAAAGGAATGTCAACGATTGTTGAAGCTGGACGTCCTTACTAATTGCTCAAATTAGGCCTAACACCCGCCTAAATGTGGGATTATCAACACTAGTTGAGACTATGTCCTCTTCTGCCAATATTATGTGTCAATGAAAGACAAAGAGATGAAATTAGGAGGTAATATCAAAACATGCCAAAACTATAAAATTTATCTAAGTAAAACTTTCTTAAGATGATAAAATGAGGATAAAATAGGCACTCAAATATCCACAAAATTGGATGTTATCAACCCCCAAACTTTGAGTCTAGCCTCTCCTCAGGCTAACAAGTAGAATTAAAGCATCAAACAAATTTAGAGGGCTATATGGAATTATTATTTTTGTCAGTGTGAAGAGTGTTATTACATCAGAATTAAGTCAAGACATATGTATTGTGACTAGGTGATGTCAATCCCAAGACTCTATCTCTTAGATTTGGTTTGTGATACTCGTATTGTTTGCAACGACCTTCTTCTAATGAAGGATTTCTCTATCGTGATACACTGATGCTCTTTTTCCATGTCATACTTGCACAAGGTTCTGGATGAGGTAGCTTTCACACCCAACTTTTATTTTTTTGGAGATCCTATCTATTGTGTTGGGGTAGGCTTAGGCTACAGTGTTTTCTGCATTTATTAGGTTTGTGTAACCATGTTTACTTTGTAATGATAGTGTTACCCAAATGGGTCCTGATGTAATGTTAGGTGGTTGTGTGAGGTTCCCTTCAAAAGGTAGGTGTATAAAAGTTTGTCTTCCAGACTCCAATATCGAGCACGACATATCTCCATTCTTGAGTGCAATAACACACCAACCGGGTGAATACTTTCGACATGTTTCCACGCACAACTCTCATGATTTTATTCCACTTGACTTTTATTCTTGATCACATGCTTGGGGTGTTAGGATTTTTTTTCCAGGATGGTTTTGGGCCGCCAAGCCTCTTTTGATCCCAATGCACTACAAGGGGCAGTTGTTTCTTCCTTGCCAGGATTGTGTTCTTTCCTACTTATACTTGAGAATAGTGTGATCAATTAGGAGTGTATTAGAAAGAGTCCTCCTTATCTCGAGGATTCACCTTGGGAGGATAAGCATCCTTGTGCATTTTTCATTGTCTTAAAGTAAGGTTGACGTTAAAACATTATCATACTCGAATTTTAGGTGAATTAAATAGTCCAAATCCATACTTCTTGAAATAATTATGCTAAGAGTTAGCCTAAAGACAAGTAAATTTAAGAGTGGGAGTTATGACTATTCCTAGGAAAATTGGATCCAAAATTTGCCTATAGCACTAAATTCTAATGATACTAGTTTAATTTTTTTTCAACTTTTCAAATTTCCCATAAAAAGGGTTTTCAAAATTTCCCATAAAAAGGGTTATGTACATCAAAATTGCAAGATAAAAAGATTTAGGCAGACGAATGGGGAGAGGGTATGGGATTAGTACCTCCCATGCCCATTTATAACTCCCCAAACTTATCATACACTTCATCCTAGGGTGTCAAAGATGGAGGTTGGAAATAAATAGGTAGGGTTTATTCTTCACGTGGAGTGTCTTAATAGCCCAGTAGGAGCTCAACAACATATGGTGTAGAATCCTTAGAGCATTTGATAGCTCTCATGTTGCATACTTTCTATTTTCATTCCCCAATTTGCCAATGTTGACATCCAGTAAAGGCAGTGGAAACCACAGTTGTTGGATTGCAAGATCTATTGAGGGATTCTATGGCATAATTGTGGTTTCTTGAAGTCTTTAGTGGGGTTGTGTTTGTATCCTCTGCCATGGTCTTGTATTATTGCAATTATTATTTCTGTACAATTTTGCACGGTCTCTTCTGTGACACTCTTTGGTGTTGTTGCATTTGTATACTTATTCAAAGAGAAGGCCACACTAGAACTATTGTAGAGGACTACGGTCTTTGTCTTGATGTTTATCACCAAGAGTGTCTAATGATTTCCATACAAGATAGATAGGAAGATGAATTCTAGCACAAACTCTGTAGGTGTTGTAGCAATCACACTTTCTCACCACAGTTCTTATTGTGGATGATATCCTCCATCAACATGGTATGCCATGTGTGCATTAGGCATACCATCTCCAAGAAGGGATTGGTAGGACGTCATTGCACTCATGGTCATGTAACCATTTGACCATAGTGTGTCGTAGAGATCATCCTTTAGAATGCAGATGCATTCTCTTTCAAAAAACCACTTCACTCAACTCATCATCTATTTTCAAACTCCCCATTATTATTTGTAGTGAAGAGATATGTCTTGACATGACCATCTATCAAAGTTTTGGAAGCTAATTTCTATTGTCCCAACTTGCCCTTAGTCCTTGCTTCTTGTAGTTCTTCTTCCTCAATCTCACCCTCCTCTTACATTGTTGTTTCTAGTTGTGCAGCTGACTTTGGTATGGCTAAGGGTGCTAAAGTCACTGAGACCGGTCGAGTTTGGGTTACATGTTGATATGTATTTGTCGACACTTTAGGCTTACCCTCATCTTAGTTTTTTTTTGTTTTTTTCCATCTTTCCTTCCATGTTGTTGCACATTTTGGTTCAAAAGGATCTAACCAAACAGAGTTCAGTTGTTTGCACCACGATTGTTTATCAAGAAGTGGCACTCTCATATGGAGTCTATGAGGTATTATGTTTGGATGCATCACTGGGTCATTGAAGAAACTACGGTCATGAATGACATCCATATCATATATACCTCAAAGTTTGAGTAGGTCTTCAAGTAAGAGATTCTCAAAGGGGATGCCTTTATTAACATCTTCCATAAGGCAAAGTACGATGAAGGCATAGTATCTCGACCGTTGTTCTTCTTGGGGACTTTGGTGTTGATAGTGATTTTTTTTCAATTGTTAACATGACAATTTCCTGCTCTTTGGATGGCATGTTGAAGTCTAATGGGGAATTTTTGAATGTTTCACACATCTTTGTTCTTGAATACTATGGTAGTACAAGGTAGATCGACGCTACAACAATTGTAGATTTTCATGTGTTGCTTGTATAGACCAACCATTATTATTGCCCAGTGCTTAACTGTTCAGATTGGCAATGTGACAAATCTTGTCTCTTGTCTTTCCATATTTTCCTGGAGTTCTCTTAAATATTTGGAAGCATAATTAACTTCATACAACTATTTTTCTAAACAACTTGTCATTGAACACAGGTTGTACCTTGTCAGTATGAAGAAACTCCTCTAGCATCATCACATAGAGTACTTTGAATAGTCTTTTATGTATCCTTCCTCTTCTTGAAAAGGTACTTCTAAATTGGTCTCTAGTAAGGATCCTACCATTGTTGTTGTATACCATGTTTGTTCCTGGGAGACTGTCATCTAAGCTATCTTCTAGAATATGGACATCTCTACATGATATACGAGATATATAAGTCATTTCCATTCCCACCATCTTACAGGGAAGTGAGGGAGGCATCAATCCTCTCGGTGCTTCTTCTGGGGAAGGCATATGTTCTCTTGGTGGCACATTAGTGAAGAACTAAGCAAGACCTCCTTCTTCTTCATCAGATGTCCCTTCCTTTGTCATTGTTGTTCTTGATGTCAACACTTGGTCATGTGCATGTATCACTTGAATTTCTGGTGAGGTTGGCATTGTTGTTGTTGTTGTAGTGTCTTCTAGTGGCATTGACCCTTTTGGCATTGTCTCAAGCATTTCTACATCTAGTGTGGCAAGAGTGCCATCCATCTTTCCATCATATATGGTGTTATTCTGTTCGTTGTGGTTCTGGTCTTGTAAGTTGATGTCACAAATGTCCATCCCTATCTTCATCTTGTCCAGATATCTGGTAAGCATTGCTTCATCATAGGTGACAGACTTGTCTATGCTAGCTTCATCCTACTTGAGTGCTTCTTCTATAGGTTGGTTCTCCAGGACAGGGTTGTCATCTATGGGTGAAGAGTATAAATCAAACTCTTGCACCATGGTGTTGATGTTGGTTGCAGATGCCTCTTCATGTTTTGGATCTTTCTCCTCTTAGACTGGCTCCTTTCTAGGCTCTGTAGGTATTCTTGCAACTTCATCTTCCCAAACCTAATCTGGGTTTAAAGGGCTCGAGGACACCTCTGAGGGAAGGGTTTAATGATTTGGTTTTTTCCTTTTTTTTATATGCCTCTCCTCTTGATACTTTTGCTCTGCTTCAATTGCTTCAAGGAATTTTTCTCATTCCTTCCACATCTTGTCTCTGTCTCTTTGCATCTTATTCCTCTCCCTCCTGAGTTCCTCCATCTCTTCTGCCATAGCTTGCATTGTTTGCATCATCATCCTTTGATTGGAAAGTAGGTCCTGCATAAACCATGGGAGGGTTGCGGTCCTCTCATTTAGCTTCTCTACCAGCATGGTTAGTGTTTGCAGGATAGAAGATATAAGTACATAATTAGAGGATGAGATTTGCATTTGCACACAGATGACATCAAATTGGCACTCTAGTTCTTTGCCAAGGCTTGTTGTCCACCGTTGTTCTTTTGTTGGTTTTGTAGTTTCATCCTTGCACCAGTTGACAGTGGAAGTTTCACCTTCTTAATCTGATGTTGAGATGGAGTTGATTGCTCTAGCTCCAATGACTGCTCTGCAACTACTTCTTCGATGGACAACAGTGCCTTGACTAAATTTTCTGACTTTGTTTCCTTTGCTTGGACACCCTCTAAGGTCTTTGGTTGTTCATCTGGCCTTTTGGCGGGTACTTTTGTCACTCCTTTGTCTAAGGGTGAGGTGGGATGGGCTTTGGCACCTGTGTCGACCCCATCTTCACTAAATGTAACTTGTTCTATTGAAATTAGCTAATCTATACTTGGTGAATCCTTCGTTTGTGGTTGATTTAGTTTTAGTTTTGATGTTGGTGCTTTAAAGACCACTTTTTGGACGTTGTCTAGTAGTTTTTCTCTTTTTGTTGGTTCTTCTGCCTTTTCTTCTTTTGGTTCTAGTAGTATGACAGCTGGTGAATCTCCAGGTCTTCTAATAGTACTTGATATCATTTTATCGATGTCTTCTCTTGAGATGATCAGTTTATGATCATCGATGTGGCTCATTTCTAGCAGAGGAAGTAGGATTTTATATTTGGCTTGTTTATAAAAGAAATTTTTTCCCTTTTGTGAAAATATTCTAGATGTTGTGAGGTACTTGATATCAATGAGGTTGTTTCCTTGGGTCACCTCATACTTCCTTACTTCTTCTAGGATCATGAAGTAGAATGATATTGATGTGATTTGGCCTCCCATCTAGTAATCCCTTATTTCGTTTGGTATGACAGTTGTGGACAGCTTGTCAATTAATAACATGTCGATGTTGACTGGCCTTTCTCTTGAGCATTGACCAGATCAGGAGAAGGTCCACTCTTGAGATTTTTCTAGTTTCAGATCTTGTGAACATTGTGTTGGTAATGATCTTCTAGGTCACCCTTATAAAAGCAAGAGGGTAGTTGCACCGCTTTAGAAGTCCCTGGTCTATGCTTGGATTGGCCCGTCAACCTCTCCCGGGTTTTGTGGTTGTTAAATCTGATCATATCCTTATCATTTCTCGCTTCCATGATAGCTCTGGGATGTTCCTCTATCTCAGTAAATATGCCATTCAATATCTTCTCTATTATGAAGTATTTTGTGCCATTTAATCTTACTTGTAGTTTAAATTCACCACCTACCTCATCTTTTTCTCTATTTGTGAGTGGGACCTTTATCAGTGAGGACATGAAATTTGTAGTGAGGCTTGTGTAGGAGCGTTGGACTTTCGTACATATGTTGTGGAGGTTTGACTCCTTCAAGAATTCAATGACCCTTTCTAGGACCCCTAGTATTATGAAGTCATACATGTCCATATATTGGGTTGGCTTGAACATTTTTGTCTTCATGAATAGGTTGTACTTGTTGAGGTGCTCCTAGTCCCTAGGTTGGAGTGTGGATGGCGATTTCTCATGGCTGTCATCAATTGATCATTTTGTCTCACTGGCAGTCGTGTCTACTGGTGTGGTCGATGATATTGTCCCTATAGTATGTGTTTTCATCTTCACAACAACCTTCTTCTTCTTTATTATTGGGGAATTTGGACCTGATCCTATATCCTTTTGCTTCCCTTTTGCCTTTGGTTCTTCCTTCGAAGGGACATATCTAGATTTGTTGGTCACCTCAGATTGACTAGATTCCTCCTAACATTGGGGGTTCATTACCCAATAGAGCTTCATATTATTCCTTATGTAATTGCAATAGCACCCTCTTCTCCAGTAAATGGCATGTCATGACTAAATCTTACAATCATGATAGACATACGGAATGTAATCTTGTTTGTTTGGCACTGAATATAGTCAAAGAGCCATATAAGGGACCATCAAAGATATTTACCCTCATCAGGTACTTTATGCCTTGTAGCCATCCTTTAAACCACCAATGTGTTGGAATCAAACATTCATATGGTTTATCATTGGCATTAGCATTGTCAAAAGAACTATACCACTAAAAGAAACTAAAATCAGTGGTTGCATGCTCAACTACATAATTGAATCTACTCAATAATTTCAAAACACAAGCTGACCTTCACGGGAGAACCCCTAAAGCAATCAATCACACTGGAGCTATTGTATCAAAAGAACCATCAAAAGCAGACTGAAAATACTCAGTCCTGTTGGAACGGACCCAAAAAATCAAGGACTGGACCGACCAAGAATAGACCGGGTAATAAATAATTATACAATTGGTGCTGGTTATATAATATTAAAACTATATTTAGTTTTATTAAAAGATGTGCCGCTAGTATATCACATGATAACAAGTGAAATAGTTGCTATTATATGGCTATTAAGAACATAGACAATAGTAGCACCTAAAGACTAAAAAACATTTCACCAAAAAAAAGACAAACACATTAATTTACAACATACAAAAATTTAACATCACGATAAATATACATTTGAGCTGCTTAATATGTACATGAGAATAGAGAAACCACATTGATTTCTCCAATACCTCTCGTAGACTAATAAATGAATACAACAAACATAATAAATGTATCAAAATTTGACTAAGTTGCTTGTTTAACTATCAAATCATCAACCTTTATTAATATATTGACACATCAAGTAAAGTCTAAAAATTAATATACTAATCAGAAAAGTCTAAAATAATCAATTGATTGACCACACTCCCACGACTATTAGATTTAATTAATATAAACAATAAGATGTTTTACGTTACCTGGTCCAACCAGTCTTGCACCGGACCAGACGGAGGATCGAGGACTGGATTATGAAAAAGTATAGGATAAAAAACCGGATCAAAAGTCAAGTCGGTCCAAGACTGGACCGGACTGAACAGTCGGTCCGGTCCACCAGTCTGAACCATTATATATACAACCCTAGAAATATAGCCTTATAAGTTTCTATGATTAAATTGATTCACTGACATTGTCAAAAAAAATGAGAGCCAGTTGATCTCATTGTGACTTGCATCCTCTAATAAGGACTGTCGAAGGCATGAAAAGAAAAGATTGTTTAGGAAAACCACAAAATCTATGGATGTTATAATGAAAGTGAATAAGAGCATTCACAGATTTGCTTCAAAAGTTCCACCATATGTATGTTTTCTATGACCTCCCATCCAAAGTTGAAGGAAAGAACTCACAAATTGTGATGCCAATGTCAATAATGATGCTTCCAAATAATGGAAAGGAGTACCTACACTGGCTTTCCCAAACAGAGAATGGACTTGCTAAAGACGGTCACAGAAAAGAGGCATTGAAAGAGACTATTAAAGACTAAAATGGGAAGAGGATATTATTAATTGATTTTATGATATGTAAGCATGATTAACATTAACATAGTTATGATTTAGGATCTTGATCATAAACTAGTCACTAAACAATGTAAAACATACCCGTAGACATTGCTGAATACGGAAGATGAGATCCTATAGAAGGAAAACTCTAGATCTGATGTACGTTTCTAGATTTGAAATATGTCTTCACTCTTTTCGCCTATAGTTGTCAGTGTGTTTCATGAGATAACCCTAGAGATGGATCTCGAGTTATATTAATAGGTAGAGAGAGGGACATATTTCTCTATAATCTTTAATCGCAGTCGTCCATCAAGGTTGCTAAATAACAGAGAAAGTCGTCTAAATTAAACCCTATTCCTATTAATTCAGCTTTTTTTACCATGATTGTTATATGGGCCACATAATAAAAACATTTAATGAAATTCAGAATACCCACAAGCCCATAATAATAGGGTCTTTTGTGGGGTCACAAAATTTCTAACAGTCTCCCACTTGATCCATATGACAATTCTTATGGTATATAGGAAAAAACATAAGGTGCACATAAATGTTGAAATAATATACATAACGGGTTTACCTTAATTACTTTGGTTAACCGGAATCATTGATGAGAGTCATAGCAGTTCTATATTAATTAAAGAACATAGTTCCTTCCCTGTACTACTGACCAACAATCAAATTAACCAATTTTGTATAGTGAAGCAATCATAATTGTCCACTTAATGTCTTAGGAAAGACTATTACTATTATCATACATTACAACAATATGTACATAACGAGTCATAATATGAAATAGAAAAATTCATAAGTTCCAATACTGAATACTCAAATAATGTCATTACAAAAGCACATAGCAATCCACAAAGTAAGAAAAGATATTGGTTACCCTCAAGACCCATTGTTTCTGCATGCTGCTTAAATGTCTTGGGCGGAAACCCTTTAGTAAATGGATATTCTATATTAGCACTCGTATTAATGTGCTCAATTGACACACTCTTCTCCCAAATTTCTTCTTTGAATGATAGATATTTCATCTCCATGTGCTTTATACCCTTAGAATACCTATCATTCTTTGAAAAGAATATTGATGCGGCATTATCACAATAAATTTTCAGTGGCCTAGCAATAGAATCCATGACTCTAAGCCCTGAAATAAAATTCTGCAGCCATAATGCCTATACTATAGCCTTAAAGCATGCTACAAATTCATCTTCCATGGTGGACGATGCAATAATGGTTTGTTTGTCACTCTTCCATGAAATGGCACCTCCAGCTAATACAAACACATAACCAAAAGTGCTTTTCCTAGTATCCACACATCCACCAAAATCTGAATCCGTGTAACCAATCACTTCAAGGTGATCGGTATGCCTGAATGTGAGCATATGTTTCTTCATTCCTTATAAGTACCTCAACACTTTCTTTGTAGCTTTCGAATGATCAATACCTGGATTGCTTTGATAACGATCCTACATACCAACTACAAAACTAGTATCTGGTCTAGTGCAGACCTGTGCATACATCAAACTTCCTACAAGAGAAGCATAAGGAATTTCTTTCATTCAATTACACTCTAATTCAGTTTGAGGACATTGACTTAAGCTGAACTTATCCCCTTTCTGAATTGGAACAACATTAGAATCACAAGATACCATATTAAATCTTTCCAAAACTTTTTTGATATAAGCATTCTGAGACAATCCCAAAAACCTACGTGACCTGTCACGGAATATTTCTATCCCAATCACATAAGAAGCCTCTCCCATATCTTTCATATCAAAATTTTGAGAAAGAAAACCATTGGTTTCCCGTAATAAACCAAGATCACTGCTGGCAATTAGAATATCATCAACATATAGAATTAAAAATGCAAACTTACTCCCACTGATCTTCAGGTATATACATTGATCAACAATGTTTTCAGTAAACCCAAAGGCAGTGATGGTATTGTGAAACTTAATATACCATTGTCGTGAAGCTTGCTTTAATCCATATATTGACTTCCTTAACAAACATACCATGTTTTCCTTTCCATCAATAATGAAGCCTTCTGGCTGAGCCATGTAGACTTCTTCTTCTAAACTCCCATTCAGAAAAGCCATTTTCACATCCATCTGATGTAACTCTAAGTCAAAATGAGCTACGAAATCCATAATGATTAGTAAAGGATCCTTTTTAGAAACTGGAGAAAATATTTCATTATAATCAATGCCATCTTCTTGATTAAAACCTTTAGCTACAAGTCTAGCTTTATGTCATTCGATTTTACCAAGAGAGTTACGTTTGGTCTTATAGACCCACTTACAACCAACTTTCTTATGTCCTTCTGGTAAATCGGCCAACTCCCAAACTTTGTTTGCAACCATAGAGTTTATCTCATCACACATGGCATCGATCCATTTCTCAGAATTTTTAGATTTCATGGCTTGTGAATACGTAACCGGATCTTTATCCATCCCTATGTTAAATTCACATTCTTGTAAATACAACATATAATCATCTGAAATAGCTGATTTCCTATTTCTTGTAGACCTTCTTAATTCTACTGTATGTGTTGCATTTACATTTAGTTCAATGGTGAAGACATGTTCATTATGGAGTGCATGATCATTGACATTTTGTTCTCGATTATTGATTGGATCAACAACATTAGCTGGAACAATGTCAGTCGGAATTGAGGGCAAGGGAATTGGTATTGGTGCCCTTATTTCTCGAATGATCACTTCTCTAACTTTATCACTCCCACTGATTTTTCCATTCTCAAGGAATTTCGCATTAGCGGTTTCTACAATTCTAGTAGTATGATTAGGATAGTAAAATTTGAACCCCTTTGATCTTTCTGGATACCCATGAAAAAGCCACTAATGGTTTTTGGATCGAGTTTCTTCTCATGTGGATTATAAATACGTGCCTCCGCTGGACATCCCCATACATGTAAATGTCTTAAACTGGGTTTCCATCCCTTCCACAACTCAAAAGGTGTTTTAGGAACAACTTTGTTGGGAACCCGATTCAAGATATACACAGCGGTCATAAGGGCATGCATCCACAATGATATGGGAAGATTAGAATGACACAGCATGCTCCTAACCATTTCTAGAAGTGTACGATTATGTCTCTCAGCTACACCATTCATCCATGGGGAACTGGGCATTGTGTACTGAGGGACAATCCCTAATTTTTCTAAGAGTTTAGCAAAAGGACCATGATGTTGTCCTGATTCATCATACTTTCCGTAATACTCACCACCTCTAACAGACCTAATGATCTTCACCTTTTTACCTAGCTTCCTCTCAACTTCAGTAATGTAAATTTGAATAGCATTCACAGATTGAGATCTATTATGTAGAAGGTAAAGATAATAGTAATGTGAATAATCATCTATAAAGGTAATGAAATATTTTTCTCCACCAAAAGATGGAACATCGAAAGGTCTGCATATGTTTGTATGTATAATCTCGAGAAGTTCAATACTTCTTGTGGCTCCTTTCTTAGTCTGTTTGGTTTGCTTACCCTTGATGCAATCCACAGAAACACCAAAATCAGTAAAATTAAGATTCGGAAGAATATCATCTTTTACCAATCGGTTAACTCTTTCTTTGGATATATGACCCAGTCTCTTATGCCACAAGAATGCAAAACTTTCACTTGTCCTACTTCGTTTAAAACCCACTTTAGGATGCAAGGTAACAAGAAGAGATTCAAAAAATGTATTATCAAGAAAATTTTGATATTAACCATTGATCAAAATTCATGCACCAAATAAACAATTTTCCTTAAACAAACTGAAACGTCCACCACCTATTTCTAATGAAAAGCCATCATTATCAAGTTTAGACATGGAAATTAAATTCTGAGAAATGGAAGGTACATAAATAGTTTGCTCCAAATCTAAATGAAAACCAGAGTCTAATACTAAACAAAAGTGCCAATGGCTTCTACTGGAGCTTTCACATTATTTCTCATGTAAAGATAGGCTTCATTTGGACTTAAATTCTAGAGTTGTAAGGAATCCCTGCATCGAGTTTGAAACATAAAAATTAGAGCCAGAATCAATCCATCAAGTATTACAAGGTGCTTCTATAAAGTTTGATTCAAAACAAACAAAAGCCAAAGGCTTACCTTTCTTTTTGAACCATTCTCTGTGCTTCACGCAATCTTTTTGAATGTGTCTAGGCTTCTTACAGAAGTGGCAATTATCATTCTTCCTTGCTTTCTTAGGTGCAAATTGGCTTGATTGATTAGATGGACTATTCTTGATGCCCTTCAAATTTTTCTTACTGACTTTGTTCTTCCCATTCCCATTTCCATGCATGTAATTTGCCTGAGCAAGATGACCATTTTGCCGCTTAATTCAAGCCTCTTTCTGAACCAGCTTATTGGTCAGTTGATTCTCATTCCATGTATCCTTAATCGTGTTGTAGTGAATCTAAAAAGGACCATATTGTTGAGGCAATAAGTTTAGGATAAATTGGACTAGGAACGAAACTGCTACAATCATGCCCAATTTATCTAATTTTACAACCAGATTGGTCATGTCAAGTACATGTTTCTACATGGTCTTGGTACCATCATAACGGGCAGTCGTTAGTTCCGTCATCAGTTTTCCAGCAACTACTTTATCAGCAACCTTAAAACGTTCCGTGACTATTCTTAAATACTCATTAGTTGTCTAACTCTCACTCTCAGGAATGGAAGATTTGATGTTGGTAGCAGTGGTTAAACACATGAAATTCAAGCATATTTTGTTAGCTCTAGTCCATGTGTTAAAGTTTTTGATCTCACTTTCTGTGGAGGTAGCAGTAATATTGGCAGGCTTGTCTACAGTTAATCCTGAGTCAATCTCAAGCACACCTAAGTAAAACTCAACATGTTCTTTCGACTCGGTATAATTAGTCCCATCTAATTCAGGGACTGAGTTAACAAAGGAATTAAGTTGGACATGTTGATGAACTGCATTATAGAAACATGCTCACTACAGTTAATCTTTGAGTTGTAAACACATTTAAACAAATATGACTAAGATTTATACATAAGAGAGTGATTAAACCAACAATTAAACGAGTATGGTATTTGTGGATATCCTATACAAGATTAATCACATAATGAATCAACTCCATAACGGTTATTTCACTACTAATGCATAGTCTACCTGTGGGTAATACATTATGCTAGTAAACAACCAACAATGCTTTTACTTAGTCCGACATTCATTACATTCTTTGAGTCCACTGTGGTGAACTACAACCAATAATGTGAATGACATACCAAAAGAAGAGAAACATTCATGCACTGAGATGAAATCACTGTGGTGATTATCAAAATAATATAATATGAATATTGCTCTTAAAGACATATTTTTCTCATCTGTTATATGCATATATGGCATTTATATGGACAAAATAATTAAAAAAATTATTTTTTGGTCCTACATAATAGAATTTTATACTAGGATCATAGATCAAGGTTCAAAAACATCAAAAAAAATTTCTATCATCATGTTTACATAACAAATATGCCCATAAAACACTTAAAATGTGATTTTGAGGGTCTAAACGGCCGAAAAAGGCTAAAATATGAAAAGTTTATGGAATAGCCATAAATCTTGAAGAAAACGCCATTTCCGTTTAGAAAAATCTATTTTCGTCAAATTCTGACACTTTTTCAAAAAATGCGGAAACATTGATAAAACGAAGCGACTAATTTTATCTTGATTTAGAACTAAGAATATGATCATAATGAAGTGACTGATACCACATATTAACTGATTCTATGATACATAAGCATGATTAACATTAGCATAGTTATGATTTAGGATCTTGATAATAAACTAGTCACTAAACAATATAAAACATACCCGTAGACATTGTTGAATACGGAAGATGAGATCTTGTCGAAGCAAAACTCTAGATCCGATGTATGTTTCCAGATCTGAAATATGTCTTCACCCTCTTCACCTATAGTCGTCAGTGTGTTTCATGAGATAACCCTAGAGATGGATCTCAAGTTATATTTATAGGTAGAGTGAGGGATGTTTTTCTCTATAAGCTTTAATCACAGCCATCCAACAAGGTTGCTAAATAATAGAGAAAGTCTTCTAAATTAAACCCTATTCCTATTAATTCAGCAGTTTCCTTTTTTGACCATGATTGTTATATGGGCCACATAATAAAAACATTTAATGAAATTCGGAATACCCACAAGCCCATAATAATAGGGTCTTTTGTGGGGTCACAAAATTTCTAACAAATATAGTTGTACGTGAAGGTGTTACAAGAAGAATATAACATTAGACGTAGAGTGGTGACAGACCGCAAAGGATCACAATGTTCTGAACTTGTAGAATGCCCCCCTTTTGTAGTACCAGCTCCTCGTGTGTGAAGTTGTTAAAATGGATAAGTAGAAAGAAGATGAAAATTGAATGTCGATTTTATGCTAAGAAGACAATAATAAATAACCAAATACAAAACACTAGGTTGGGGATGAGGGGTTTCATAATGGGCATCCGGCTGAAAAATATAAATAAATTATGAACAACCGACAAAATTAACAATGTAGCAATAATCACAAAGAAAATCAAAGTTAAAAGGAAGAACAAGTGGAAGAAGAAATGACAAGTCTGGTGATTCCATCTAGGAACCTACAGAAGCACAAACTACAATGGCTGGAGAAGCAGTATAAACCTTTTTACATTTGGAACCTGACAATTCAACAAACCACCATACATAAACTAAGACCTTATAAAACACAATAATAGGGAGGTTGAGGCCAGAATAACTTCAACAACGGAGATCAGGGATGATGATGGCACTATCAACCTCAGAGAAGAGGAACCATGTTCAAATGTGTAGGTTCAGTTTTCATGGAAATACAGTGCTTGTAATGTTAGGAATAAATTTTATGTTGTGCAAGTCTCTTATTTATGTCGATCATGACTGATGGCATTTGCTAGCGGTGGTAGTGATGGATAAATTGGTGCGTCGATGTTGTGTAAATAAAATCACCAAAGAGAAAGGAAGAGATTGAATTAGAGCATCACATGTTAGTTCAAAATTGAGTCTGAAAATGAAGAGAGGTAGTGTAAAAAGAAAAGGAAAGGAAAAAACTCAAAACATAATCTCAGAATAAGGTATATGGGGAGAAAAGGGAAGGGGTGCCACACCCGAGCAGTAATTTCAGTTATTGAGTCTGGAGCCTCTTTTTCCCTGTTATATCTTCCTTAGTTCCACCGAACACACCCTTAATCATTCTAAATTAACAACGAAAAGCATATTGATCAATACATTTCTCATGGCCATGGGGGAAAACTCTAATTACTTTTCTAATAAGAACACAAAAAGAAGCAAACACTGAAGAAATGTACTCACACAAGGTGGCAAAGGTGCTAAAGTTCCTGCTACATATTGCCGATCAATGATGATATTTCACATGTTTTCTTTACCACCACCTACTCTTGGTACCTACCGGCACTTACTTTTATCAAAATAGGTGTATTGCTCTTCTTCATCCGTGCTACCTACAACTCCCCAATCATCTTGTGCATTCCCATCCCATCTTATACCACACTAGCATCGCACCTGGCCCCACCACCGTTCCCAGGGTCAGGCGTCTGATGTGTTGCCTCCCAACTGTAGTAGCTTCCGTGCCTGTGGCACCCATTACCACTCATCCAATAGCATCCTTCGTCTGTTGTGACTCTGTAATGACCCCACCTCCCGATAACCCCCAATTAAGAGAGACTGAAAGGTCAGAGCCGTTACCAATAACCCAGATCAAAGGTTTGGCAAATAATCAATAACAATTAATAAACTTTACCAATTAAGCTGAAAACTGGTATAAAATAAAACTTTGCTTAACTTTTAAAAACTAGGATTTCTAAACTTCTATCCATGAAGATACCAATCTAACTAATCCTACTGTGCACGTTAATTCTCATTTAATTCTACATATGCCACTTTATTGTTTGTTCTTTTCATTTGTACCTAAAATGCCGACAAACAAAATGTCGGTCAGCAAGAAGCTGGTATGTGGGGGAAACAATAATCATGCAAATATAATAAAAATGTAATCATGCAATTAATCATTTAACAACCAAGATTACGTTTTGAGCCATACTACTCAATCCATACCTATCCACACCTCTGTGTTGTCCCTGTAGTGGACTTATATGATACCTCTATAAAGGTAGATCTTTACTCCCATGGTCCTACCTTACAGGTAGCCAATACATAGGGTAATAGAGTCACATGGCACTACCCAAAGGTAGCCCAATATCTAACTCAATATGACTTGATGGTCCTACCCTCTAGGTAGCCATATACTAAGTCATTCAATGACCTGATGGACCTACCCTCTAGGTAGCCATATACTAGGTCAACTATAAAGCCACAGAGGGGACCAGGATCTGAGCTAGTAGGCACATGTCTTATGTGATAGTCATATCCACATTATAGTTTGCATGAATTGAAATCATCCAACAATTAATTCATGACATCGATGAAAACTTCGGTAAACCTTGAAAAACTAATTCGAGATATTCATAAGCGTAACCACCTACCTTCTATTGCAAATTTCAAGAAAGATCCAAGTATGCAGAGAAACCCAATCAAACAAGCAATGAGGAATAGAAATCCTGAAATAAAAATACCAATTTCCTTTTATTAATAATTATCCAATTCCATTACACTATTTAGAATTTCAATTCCAATTTTAGGGTTTCTATGGAAATTAGGGTTTTGCTCCAATCCTTAATCATCAAGGTTCCTAATTTCATCAAATTCACTTAAAACCTTTATTTTAACATTCCCAATAGTTTTAAGATCATATCTTGGCAAATTACTCCCTTAATTTGAAATAACTTAGCTTCTATCTCCTTTTCCCTAAATTAGGGTTTTTATTATAATTACCTTTCTTTTATGAATTATAACTCTAAATTAGGTATCCTTGTATTCAAAACTGATGAAAAACCTATTTTGTCATTAACAAAGTTAATCTTACCAAATTGACTCATTAATACACTTCTTATATTCAATTAGGGTTTCTCATCAATTTAAATACATTTTACTAGAAATTTAGGGTTCTTTTGCAAAACTAAGCATAACTAGGTTACCAAATTATTTTTTATCAGATTCCTCGTATTTTTTTACACAACTTTCATATATAAAGTTTTGTTATACGAGATTCCTAGTTATTTCTATTATTTTTGCAAGAATAATCCTTTTTCTGATTTATTTGATTAGAGAGGGATATAGTGAAAAATCCTCGGTCGCTCGATTTGTGGATCGGTGGTCCGCTTCTTGAATCCAAAGATCCCGGTCACGCGCGCCTAACCAAAGCTGCTCCTGCCCTGGCGTGTTAGATCTTGATTGAGACCACTATGGTCCCTGATCCAACGGCGACCCGATCGTCGTCTACCTCCAAACTGAGCAAGGTCCCGCGGTCAACTCACCAGTTGAACCTGAACTCCAGGCCACCTGTGGAACAACTGAGAAGCTCCTCCGGCGATGCCCGAACTTGTTGCCTCGATCAATTTCATGCTCTCACTCGACCTTCACCACCAACGTGTCGCTGGAGTGTCGCCGCCGACTTGCTGGTCGTAGAGGGGGTGGGTCATATTAGATTCTACATTTGGAAACGTCGTTCCACTCTACTTTGCGCTCCGCAGCGATTGAACTAATCAAAAGGGATGCTGGTTCCCTCCATAACCCTCCCCTATATATAGGGTTGAGTTCAGGTTTGTTGGAATTGAGGATTTCCCAAATGAAGATGAAACCTACTCAAACCAGGGATGATCCTTTGCGATTTCATCTCCTGAATCCAATGGGACTAGTAGAAAACGCCCACTCTCTCTGGATCTCAAGGAAATTGGAGAGAAAGAATCCTCTGTTTCCCACAGATTCCTAGTCCCAGTAGGACTAAGACGATGAGCGATCGTCGTTGGACTAAGATCCAACGGTCCGTATTATCCACGTTTGAATAAAAGGAAACAATTTCCAAATAAATTCAAATTGTATTCCTATTTCAATGATAATCTTGAAAAACTCATATCTCTCAAACGGTAACTCCTTTCTTACTCAAATTTTGAGGGAAACTCAATTATATTTTTATCATCCATCCTACAAAACTTGAAGTTATTATATCAAATGTATGATCCCTTTTCTTGGTTTGTAAGTTATCATTCAATTACTCATATTTTCCATGTCCTTTCTATTTCTTTTATCATTATTTTCCAATTCTGAGTTCCTTGAACCCCAAGGAATCCATTAAACTCGGAATTCTATTTTTGGGAATTATCCCTTAGCCTTTTGTTCTTACTTTATTTATTTTCTTATGTACTCCTTATCCAATTGAATTTCTTTTTCATTTCTTTTTCTTTTTCCTTCAATTGGGCTCAATGGCCAATAAGGCCCATTAAGAAAACATACAAGGCTATCATACACAAAATTCATTCAAATCAACTCATAGATTTTTATTTATATTTAAATAGAGATTTATAATCTCATTACATATCTTGGAAAAATGGGGTTATAACATCCTCCCCTCCTTATAGGAATTTTGTCCTCAAAATTCAATAAAGCAAAACAAACAATTCAGGATAAGACTTTTCCATGTCCATCAATGGCCCCTATGTGGCTTTACCTTACTCATGGAACTTCCAAAGAACCTTTATCATCACATATTCTTTTCTTTGAGTTCTTTCATCCTGGCGTCTATAAATTGCACAGGTGACTCAGGCCATTTCAGGCTCCCTTGGAGCTCACTAGGTTCATTGTTTAGCTCATGGTCTGGGTACCTCACATAGTGCTCTAAATTGGACACTTGGAACTCATCACACCTTTCTTTATCTTGAGGGGTAAGATCAAACTTAACCTTCTCCACCAAACCATGTCAAAAAAAAACTCATGCATCAGGGACTCATCTCTCTTAGCTATAACTTAGAGGGATTAGGTTTTACATGTCACATATTCTCCCACAGTGAACTGTATGTCAGTCTACTTTGCGTCTGCTCACGACTCTTGTCCTCTCTAGGCTCCTTTCAACCATTACACGATCAAAGAGACTTCATCTACACGCACTGTGGTCCTTTTCTAACCATCACGTGGTCCTTTCACCAACATCACCTTACTGAAGTGGTGACCGATACAACCTCCCTTACAGAGCTTCTTTAAATCCCGATACTGGCTACGGTGGTCATCATCACATCTTTCCTAGGACAAGAACTGTCTCTAGATATCACCCTGAACAAAACACACATGCTCTCATCAGGCCCTCTAGTCTGGATCATACTAACCATTAGTAAGGGGTGCTAAACTGTACCAACATTGAGTTCTGTATGTTTCTACTTCCACCTCATGGAAGTGAACCGTTAGATCATACTCAAGAAATTTTGAACTCATATCATGGTGTAGTTAAACCATCTCTCTCTCTTATGTAGTTCAACAAAATTTTTCTCTTGATAAAACTCCCTTCTTTCTCATGTTATCTAGGTGAGGCGATCTACCATAACCCATATTGCATCTTGACCTTCTTGGTAAATGGGATACTTACCACAACATCCATAGTGATGAACTCCCATTCCCTCTCAGGGACTCTTTTATCCTCTATATCGATACACTGGTTACTGGTGTCCGTCCTTCACCTCCTATCATGCATGACATCATGCCACATGCACTTCACCTTAGACCTCCAAAATACTACTATCACTTACTATCTTGGTAGTACCAAGGTATATCATGATCTCCTGCATTGTTATGATTCCTCAAGCTTGATACCTTGGGAACCCTAAACCATTCTAATTAGGGTTTCATCTGAGGCTCTAAACCATCCTTTCATTATCTCAAGGACTAGACTGGCTAACCAAACAATCATTAACTTGTTCAACCTATCTCATTACATCTGAGTGTTAGCCAAAACACATCTTCTTTCCAAACTTAGGGTTAGCCTAACAACCTCTTCTAGCCAAACTAGGCAGCTATATCTCTACCAGAGCATCCATTACCACTTCACATCCTTCGGTATTAGGTAATGTTGAAGACATACTACCTCCATGTATTCCGCTTAAGTCCCATCTCGAACTCTAAGTTTATCCTCATCAAGAAAACTCTAAGATCATCCTCTTTGTTATCAAACTCAACCTTGTATCACATGCAGATTCCACATAGCTCATGATAAAACATTCTCACAAGGTGATTATCTTAATACTCTTATCATTTTGTACCTGTCCATGTATCATTCACTCCACCAAGGTATGTTATCATCTCTGTCCTCATACTTCGTAGCAACGTTCCAACCCACCTCATCTTTTATCCTTGGTGTATGGCATGCATACTGTCCCATATCTCACTCCCATAACAAGAAGAAATAAGCATTTGGCGGTCGTCCAAACACAAAGTTCTTCCTGTTCCAAGAGTAGAGATGACACATCCCACCTTGCCAGTACACCTTCAAATCTAGGTTGAAACGTGCAACTTATGTCTCTACATCACAAAGTTACTGCCATAGAGAACTGGTCTCGAACATATTTGGTCCAAACACAATCCTTGGTCATCACCTCTAGGTCTATAGGGTGTCGGCACTTTTGGGGTCATCCCTCTTCCTTCATGCATCAGAGAGTGCCCTACTCATCTGTCCTTTGGGTCCCATGAGTTCATGAAGGTGATCAATCTCCTAACCCATTGCCCTCAGACAATGATAGCTATTACCTCCCGACCCTATGGTCATGTGCAACTAGGGATTCCCACTTCCATCGGTCTTATCCCTACCTGACCCTAGGATAGACTTAGGATTCTCTTATAGTACATGTTCAACTTAGAACCTTACCCAAGCATTCATCATCTCTCTTTCTACATTCATGGGCTTACTTTCATCCTTTCACAGGGATCATGGCGACCTGCCTACCTTGGTCATGCCCCATACCGGTTATCTCCATGGTAACACATCCACATGCACTTAGAGATGGTTAACTATGGGTCTACAGGTTCACTTAGCTTCTCCAGATCCTATGAAACCTCTTTAGGTTACCTCAAAATCAACAAAATTAGTATACCCTCTACAAGAGGGTCCCTCTCCCAGGATGGGAGGAAACTACCACTCTTAAGGTCACAACCATCCTTAGGGTTTACTTTCATATGAGCATGCCTAATCCAGCAACTACTAAAGCACAAGCAGACCACCTATTAAATCATGCTAGGTCATACTTGTTCTCTTTCCTTAACATTGGATCAACTTAGTTGTGAGGGGTTCATCAACATACCCTTAACTCAAGGCGTTTCCTTTACCTCTACACATGAGGAGTATCATGCTCGAAACTATAGAGACTCAAATCTTATCATGAGCATCGTATACCCTGCTTCCCCCTCTTAGGCCTAGGAACCCTAGGTTCGCCTTCGGGTGTCCAACTGCATGCTCAAACTCTTAACCACGAATCAAGCATGTCTAAGATATGTCATGTACTTCCATGATCCTTTTATTTAAGCAGCACCTTAGAGTTGTATAAGGCCTCACATCCTACTACTAAACCTCTCCAAGTCTAAGAAACTCTTCTCCCTATCTCAGGAGGTAAACACCTATACCATGGGTACAGAGGTACCAGCAGACTCATCCTCTCTCTTGGGTTTGGTTCCTCTCATGGCATCCAAGACATCGTCAGCCTCCAAGGGTCAAGCATACAGCAACCGCTATCATCCACCTAGGTCGCATCATCCTCAACTCCCACTGTTCCTCAAATTTCGGGGTTTTAGGCTTCCAACCTTCTTGCCTGGGGTCTTCTCTCTCTCTAGAGCTAATCCTACAACCAACCTCTCTATAAGAGGTCCTTTCTTCATGAAGGATCAACCCCATAAGCATTCCCCTACCTGAGTGAAGCCTATGCTCGAACTTATGTTTACTCAAGATTATCCATAACCCCTTATGCTTATCTCATAAGCCATTCATTATGATTCCTTTTCTAGGGTTTCATCCTACTGTCAGCACTACTGATGTACTCTTGGTGCAAGCTATACCCTACTTGCACAAGCCCATATGGTTCTATAGGTTCTTCTCTAACTTCGTCCATGAAGGAGCAATCCCTCGCTTAAACATGCATGACCCTTCCCAGGGTTGGGTTGCCAAAGGTGCTAGGTCATCCACCTCTCATGGCTCGTATGGCAATCCAAAGGTATGTCCATCCAAACACCTAGTTTACCATGACATATAACTCATCATGTTGTCTCTATCTCTAACCTTCACTTAGGGTTAGGGTTAACATCATTCTCAAAGGATGTACTAGGTCTCTACTTTTAATGGAGGTCTCTACCCCCAAGACTAACTCTCTCTACTCATCCTCCTGCCAAGGAGTTCTATCTTCAGGTCTCTCCTGAGGGCAATGACAACTCGTGTCATACGACCTAAGCATGTATCTATTCTTTAGTTTGCGCTTAATCTATTAAGCTTATATCCATGACATCTTATTTACATGCTTTCCTTTAATTTGATGGAGGATTCCTTAGACCTTATTAACCTTACCCATACCTCAAGAGGGTGAGGATAAGAGAGAAAACCCTAATCCTTAAGGTCCTTATCAGAATTGTGATGAGAAGGGATGAATAAGATGAGAAAGTCCTAAAGGTATCTTACTTCAATTCATACCCTAAGACTTTGGCCAGGCAATCAAATGTATCCGGGAGTCCTCATATTTCGACTAGCGGTGCTGAGGAAAATATTGCCAGCCCCCGGTCGTGATCCTTTTCTAGACACCTCCGTCTTTCGGGTAATCCTCTAATAACTCCCTTGGGTTCTACAGAATTTGTAAAATTTAATAATTATTAAAGATTAAGTGAGGAACCTTCACTCTGATACCAATTTTAACGACCCCACCTCCCAGTAACCCCCAATTAAGAGAGACCGAAAGGTCAGAGCCGTTACCAATAACCTGGATCAAAGGTTCGACAAATAATCAATAACAATTAATAAACTTTACCAACTAAGCTAAAAACTGGTATAAAATAAAACTTTGCTTACCTTTTAAAAACTAGGATTTCTAAACTTCTATCCATGAAGATACCAATCTAACTAATCCTCCTGTGCACGTTAATTCTCATTTAATTACGCATATGCCACTTTACTGTTTGTTCTTTTCATTTGTACCTAAAACGCCGACAAACAAAACGTCGATTAGCAAGAAGCTGGTATGCGGGGGAAACAATAATCATGCAAATATAATAACAATGTAATCATGCAATTAATCATTTAACAACTAAGATTACATTTTAAGCCATACTACTCAATCCATACCTATCCACACCTCTGTGTTGTCCCTGCAGTGGACTTATATGATACCTCTATAAAGGTAGATCTTTACCCCCATGGTCCTACCTTACAGGTAGCCAATACATAGGGTAATAGAATCGCATGGCACTACCCCAAGGTAGCCCAATATCTAACTCAATATGACTTGATGGTCCTACCCTCTAGGTAGCCATATACTAAGTCATTCAATGACCTGATGGACCTACCCTCTAGGTAGCCATATACTAGGTCAACTATAAAGCCACAAAGGGGACCAAGATCTGAGCTAGTAGGCACATATCTTATGTGATAGTCATATCCACATTATAGTTTGCATGAATTAAAATCATCCAACAATTAATTCATGACATCGATGAAAACTTCAGTAAACCTCGAAAAACTAATTTGAGATATTCATAAGTGTAACCACATACCTTCTATTGCAGATTTCAAGAAAGATCCAAGTATACAGAGAAACCCAATCAAACAAGCAATGAGGAATAGAAATCATGAAATAAAAGTACCAATTTCCTTTTACTAATAATTATCCAATTCCATTATACTATTTAGAATTTCAATTCTAATTTTAGGGTTTCTATGGAAATTAGGGTCTTGCTCCAATCCTTAATCATCAAGGTTCCCAATTTCATCAATTTCACTTAAAACCTTTATTTTAACATTCCCAGTAGTTTTAAGATCATATCTTGGCAAATTACTCCCTTAATCCGAAATAACTTAGCTTTTATCTCCTTTTCCCTAAATTAGGGTTTTTATTATAATTACCTTTCTTTTATGAATTATAACTCTAAATTAGGTATCTTTGTATTCAAAATTTATGAAAAACCTCTTTTGTCATTAACAAAGTTAATCTTACCAAATTGACTCATTAATACACTTCTTATATTCAATTAGGGTTTCTTATCAATTTAAATACATTTTACTATAAATTTAGGGTTCTTTTGCAAAAAGAAGCATAACTAGGTTCCCAAATTATTTTTATCAGATTCCTCGTATTTTTCTACACAACTTTCATATATAAAGTTTTGTCATACGAGATTCCTAGTTATTTCTATTGTTTTTGCAAGAATAATCCTTTTTCTGATTTATTTGATTAGAGAGGGATTTACCGAAAAATCCTCGGTCGCTCGATCTGTGGACCGGTGGTCCGCTTCTTGGATCTAACGATCCCAGTCGTGCACGCCTAACCAAAGCTGCTCATGTCTTAGAGCGTTAGATCTTGATTGAGACCAATGTGGTCCCTGATCCAACGGCGACCCGATCGTCGTCTACCTCCAAACTGAGCAAGGTCCCGCGGTCAACTCACCAGTTGACCCTGAACTCCAGGCCACCTGCGGAACAACTAAGAAGCCACGAAGCTCCTCCGATGATGCCCAAACTTGTTGCCTCGATCAATTGCATTCTCTCGCTTGACCTTCACCACCAACGTGTCGCCGGAGTGTCGCCGCCGACTTGCCGGTCGTAGAGGGGGTGGGTCAGGTTAGATTCTACAATTGGAAACGTCGTGCCACTCTACTTCGCGCTCCGCAACGATTGAACTAATCAAAAGGGATGTTGGTTCCCTCCATAACCCTCCCCTATATATAGGGTCAAGGTCAGGTTCGTTGGAATTGGGGATTTCCCAAAATGAAGATGAAACCTACTCAAACCAGGGATGATCCTTTGCGATTTCATCTCATGAATCCAATGGGACTAGTAGAAAACACCCACTCTCTCTAGATCTCAAGGGAATCGGAGAGGAAGAATCCTCTGTTTCCCACAGATTCCTAGTCCCAGTAGGACTAAGACAATGACCGATCGTCGTTGGATTAAGATCCAACGGTCCGTATTATCCACGTTTGAATAAAAGGAAACAATTTCCAAATAAATTCAAATTGTATTCCTATTTCAATGATAATCTTGAAAAATTCATAACTCTCAAACCATAACTCCTTTCCTACTCAAATTTTGAGGGAAACTCAATTATATTTTTATCTTCCATCCTAAAAAATTTTAAGTTATTATCTCAAATGTACGATCCCTTTTCTTAGTTTGCAAGTTATCATTCAATTACTCATATTTTCCATGTCCTTTCTATTTCTTTTATCATTATTTTCCAATTCTGAGTTCCTTGAACCCCAAGGAATCCATTAAACTCGAAATTCTATTTTTGGGAATTATCCCTTAGCCTTTTGTTCTTACTTTATTTATTTTCTTATGTACTCCTTATCCAATTGAATTTCTTTTTCCTTCAATTGGGCTCAATGGCCAGTAAGGACCATTAAGAAAACATACAAGACTATCATACACGAAATTAATTCAAATCAACTCATAGATTTTTATTTATCTTTAAATAGAGATTTACAATCTCATTACATATCTTGGAAAAATGGGGTTATAACAGACTCCCTCTAGTCGGCTTCTCCAGCAACACAATGATCCCCTTCATGGTGGCCTAGTTGTTGCAGCTCTTCCTGCAACTTCTTTCTAAGGTCTATGGCACGGCCGTCCAATTGCTTCGTCAAAATGACATCCATACATGTTTCTTGATTTTCCAGCGCCCCACACAACCACTACCATAGGACCACCGTCGTGATGCTCTTAAAGCTTCCAAATGAAGCATGAGATAGTGTGTCATTCAGCAGATCTCCGGGTCTTTGATTAACTCATCACGGATCCATATCTCTGCCACCGACTACCTTCTTGATTCTGGATCTATTTGGAGGGAATGGATGTCTGGGATGGCATGACGACACTGCCGCCTTTTAATTCGCTCGGCAAACACAGAAATACATTCTGTTACGAAAATAAAGCGCGCCTAAAATTTGAAGATGGCGCTAGTAGCCCTTGTTTTACACTGTTCCTTTCAAATGTATACTAAAAATGTAGTAGTTTTGTTTTGTATCGGTGAAGATTACTTTGTAGCTATTAATTAACCTATGAGTAAACTACATTAATTTTAGCTATATATTCACAAATTGTAAAGAAAAATAATATTTAGCTATAAATAAAGTTAATGTAGCTATATTAAATGTAACTAATTCTACTTTTTCTTATAGTGAATGCACTTACACAAAATTCATTAGATCTTCAAGATATTTCTAAGATAATATGGCAAGCATGAACTTTGAGTGCAAATAAAACATTACATAGCAAGGGAGAGAGAGAGATTGAACAAACACACGAACACAAGCTATGTAGAGTGGTTCCATACTCAAAACTAGGAGCAAGTCAGTCCACTACCTAGAGAGGTCAAACTCTAGGATTTTACAACCATTGCACACTTATATTCCATTATAAAACATACAATATATGACCTTCCTTTTCCAGGCCAAGGATACCCAGCCTTCCCTTTAAGGATAAGGGAGCCAACAACCCACCAAAGGACTTACCTATCCAAGACTGAGTGTTTAACCTCACCAAGGACTTACACACTCTTTCACAAGTTGTCCGTATTTAAGGAATTACCCTCTCTTCTGGATCTTCCGCCTTTAACTTCACATTTGCCAAGGAGAATCTTTCACTAAGGGAAGTGAGAGCCTCACAAGATGTACATATAAGACTAGCTCTCTTACAAATCATATTCACTCTAACGGATGTAGCAAGTAATTAAGCTTGAGAGTAGAAGGAGACTCTTGGAGGCACTCAACTATAATATGGGAACCTTCACAGTATTTGGCTAACCACGGTACAAATCCCAAAGGGTCCTAATCATAGTTGGGCATGCCTCCTATCTAGTAGAAACACTTAAGGATGAATACTAGCCATTTGGAGTGTCACAATAGATATTTTTTAAGTTTTGAAACACTCCAGTGGCTAGAAACACTTTCTCTGCACTTTCCTTACAATTGATCGATCGAGTTTACTTTTGGGGAACTTGACCGATTGCACTATGCAACAAAGCAAATTTGAAGCATCAGTCAAGTTTATCCTGGATGAAACTCGACCGACTGCTTAAATTTAGTTTTGCCCAGTGTAGGGATCGATCGAGTTATGTGTATGGGTAACTCGTCCAAACTTGGACATTCTTAAAATGGATCAAGGGGATCAGTCGAGTTTGTCACAGGAGAAACTTGACCTGAAAAGACCCTATAATGAATTTTGGAAAATGTCATTAGAGTGCTTAAATATTTGATTTAAATGCTCCTGATTTTTCCTAAGCTTAATTACAAGTCATACAATCATTACAAGTGATTTACAATATGATTCTAATATAGATACATCATATTCCACAAAATTACACTTGCACTGATTTTGACTTGTCTTTTGTCCATGTTAGGATGCACAAGTTAGGGCATTTAGAGTGTATCTGTAACTAATCTGAAATAACTCAAGTAGAAGCACTAGACACAAATAAGTGGAATTGTTAGTCATCATCAAAACAAGGGTTTAGTCAATTTAGATCTTGAGTCAACATTGACCTTGAGTCAACAGTCACTTTTGTGCACCTCGACCATGGAGAAGACTCACACTGGGTACTACAGGCCCCACCATGGAGAATTGACCACTCGGTCAGGCTTCACTCCTCCTGCCTTCCTCTTGGCTAGAGCCAATGAGCTCATCCGCCATAGATGTGGGATTCTTGGCACAAGCTAAAGCCAATGGAGAAGAAACTCCCTAGTGTTGATCATGTGTGGGTTCATGATGGTCCCAATAAACGAACCATCATATTAGGAAGATCTATACAAGCTAAAGATGATGTGCTAGCAGTGGACAGACAAGCGGTTGTGGATTGTACTGAGAGGCAACCACCAACTAGGGGTGATGTGCGCATGTAGTCGTCAGATCAAAGATCCACGATCCTCCTTTGGTGCCACATTAAATGATGTAACACCCTAACCTAACTCTCCATAGTTTGGTTTTGAATATTCAAAAAATGGTATCTTGCACGTGCCTTAACTGAAGTATGCAATATCATATAGCAAATTGATAATTTCAAAAATATCTACAACATAATACGTGAATATGCTCCTAGTTCTTGTTATGATACAATGCTCTCTTTTATCTTATTACACTTTTGTGTTAAATAATCATCAAATGATGACCTCTCTTGATGCTTATGACTCTAATCAATAACTTATTCCACCATGTACCCTAATAATCATTTTTATCATACAATTAGACTTTTGTGGCTAGACGATGCTAATGTACCCTAGCTATATATTCTTGAGACTCTAATTGATTAATATTGACCAACGTTATAACCATGCCCCTAAATGACATCTAATTGCAAACCAACTTCAAGATCAATAACCTTTTGATGCTATACAATATATATGCCTAAAATCACACTACTTCTAGCTTGTTCACCTCATATGACACTAAATGCATAAATGTGGATCCTTTAGGGTGATGCATGACTATACCCTAATCAAATGTGAATTCTGGTCTCCGTATACATCAAGCCCTCTCTATATTCTTAAAAGTCAGTAGCACTATGATTGTTGGAGATATAAATGTTCATGGTCTCCTTGTTTTATGTTATGATATTAAATGTAGATCTAGGTCCAGTAGTGGTGACCTAGTGTGACACATGACTTAAATTGTGGTTTTTGTGCTTTATATTAATGCTAATGTAACTCCTTTTCCCTTATCCTCGCCTTCCAATTTAGATGTTATCCATCCCTTAGGATTTCCTCAGTATGGATGTCCCATCTAATCCATATGTTGGGACCTTATTATATAGGTCTTGTGTGTTGGTTTTTGGAATGCATGTTGTACCTAATACTTTAACAACGATGCCTTAGACTCTAGGGGAATTCCAGTGATATGTGAATGAGCTTTATATGACCTATCTTGCTATTATAATCTCATATCTTATCCAAATCACATGATTTGTTGAACCTTTGTCTTGTTTGACCTATTATGAGTCTTTTGACCCTAAAATGTGCATAAGTGACCTAAATCTTGAAATGCTTATATAAAGTGAATGGAACATTGGAATGACATGTAACTTGAAGCCCACCTTCATGGTGGTCTATAAATACGTAAATAACCATAAAATGGGCAAATAACTAACCTTGAACTTGACTTGACCAAAACCCTAAAATGGAACTAGTTAATGTTAGTGATGTGAATAAAATGCATGCATGCAATCTTTCTCTTAACCAAGTGGTTTCTTATGATGTTGGTGGTCAAGGATAGGTTATAAAAACTATAAATTAGGTATTGACTTTAAATGGTTATATGACTATGGCTTTCTTGCTTGCAAATTGGCATGTATGTGTGCTTTTTTACTTGCTCAAATATTGCCATGTATTACTATAGTATTGTACATCGGTGTTTCTTCTCGTTGTTTTTATAACTTGAACACATTATATTGATCTTTGTTATATAAACCTTATGCACCCACCTATAGTCTTGGGGTAAGGACACAAGGTTGGGCGTCTTACTTGAGTTGTCAAGATAGGATGAACCTTGATGATAACAAAGTTAGCTCTTAGTGATGGCCTTGAGGTCTCTTACAAATAGGCTTAGTTAATCTTCAAAACCCTCATGGACTCTTCCAATGGGAAGTTAGTCAAGTAAGGCTTTATGATAACATGATATTGACGGTATAATTGGAGTAAAATGACATAAAACATGGGATCTCATTTTGATAAGAACTTAATTTGCTTATTCTTATTTGTTTAGTTCTGAAATCTTTTCAAGTTATGCAAATCTTATATATATGTGTCTTTCTATGGTGTACTCAACACCTCATGTATTGATCGCTTGTTTCACACATGTTTTAGGTTTAGAGATGGCTAGGACTTGATGGGTTTGGTGAGCTATGCTCAGGTGTACTTGTTGTAAGATTCCTTGTGTACATGAACAAACTTGTGTAATATGACTCTCAACTTGTAATTGAAATCTTGTAATAAACAATGTCGTTATTAATAATACTTGTTGAATGTTGATATCATGTTGGGGCGTTTAGCTTGTTATCTATTCATGTGTGCTAAGATTTTACACTTTTTCATCCAAACTTTGATATTACCATGCTAGGGGCATCAACCATTGACGTTCTAATCATTAAGAAGTTGGATTTTGAGTAATACATGATTCTATGGCAATTTTACTCGCCTCAACATATGTATTCCCATTTTTAATATGATGTAGTGAGAGAGTAAATGATAGGTAGTGGCGGTCAAACCCATTCCACCCTAGTGTTTCCATCAATTGATTTATCAACTCTTAATAAAGTTTTTGCTATTACAATCTTGGAGATATCAACCATCAACCATATTTGTTTTAGGTACTAGTTCTTGTTCGGTTAAGTAGATTAGATAATTCTTAAAAAGATTTTCCTTTGGGTTTGATCCTAAATTATATTGTAATAATTCATCTTGTGTGTGGTGTTGTACTTAGCCTAGGTAAATATCTATGGGCTTTTCAAAGGTAAATTTTCATGTGTAATAACACACACATCAGATGCACTTCACGCCTTTCTTTGACTCTATTCTCTTGTTGTGTCAATGAATACACATGGGATGAATCTTTAATTATACTCACTTGTGTACATAAATCACCTTGATAACTTTGATGTTAAGAACCTATATTTAGATCAAGATCCCGAATGAATTGACAAATGCTATTTATTTTGGTTGAGAGTAACAATCTCATACAATATTTGCAAACTCATAATAAGGAACGAAAACATGCAGTAGGTCTTTAAGACCCATATGAACTTTTTCCTACATTCATCATCAACATACAATTGATTGTAGTCTAGTGATGTGATGTATGGAAGGGTTATGGAAGGAAGAAGGTGTCAAAAATGCCAACTTTTGACAACGAAGATGGTATACAAATTACTAAAACAACATTTATTGAGAAAAATGCCTTTATAGCAAGAATAGAGCCCATCATCTATTTTTAGAATGACATGGATGTGATAAAGAATTGCACACATTCGGTTGTAACTCTCGCCAGAAAGGATGATAGAATGTATTTATTTTTCGAAGATCTTTTGCCACAAGAACTCTATATGTTGAATAAGTGAAGATCTTCGAGCAGTAAAGGAGGAAGGCATAACTTTTTATTAGAGATCTTCTCGTGGGAAAAGAGAAAGATTTTGAGCTAAAAGTAAAATCACTGGGAAGAGAGCGACAATCTAAATTTTTAGAAAGAGAGAGAGAGAGAGATGAGAAGGAACCATATACTTTTGACAGTTTTCGGTCGCAAGCTAGCGATTCTCGCATCTTTCACTGTTTGGATAGGAATAAACATGATAAAATGTCACACTCTCATTCAACTGCTTAATTTAAAAGTAATAAAACAGACAACCAGAATTGAGTTCAACACGTGCTGAGAAATTGCCCTCAACACAAAACTTTTTCGAGTACTTTGCAGGAGGATCTAAAATATACATGTTAGTTAGTTCAACTAAGTCTGCTCAATTCGTTCACCACAATTTGTCAGTTGATACCTAACTCAAACATCTATAAAGAAAACTTATAAAAACAACTAAAAGTTCTTTTTTTTTACAATCTGCATACCTCTCATCCCCATAACAAAATAATTATTAATTAAAGTAAAAGTACAAACTTATGTGCCTACTGATTGAACAAGGACGACAGGTGGTCCCAATTTTGTAATCCTTCACACACATCAATATAGATACGATGGCTCCACAATCTGGGCACGTGGAAGGAAGTCGAAGGCGAAGGGACTACCTAGTAGGAACAAACAATAAAAAAGGACGCGAGAATTCTGGAGACGAGGTGGGCGCGTGTCAAGCAAAGAGAGAGAGCATTACATGACATTTACGTCGAAATCATAGTCACGCTCAAAAAGCAAGGGCCTGGCATACTCATCGCGCCGCGTGATCCGACGAAAGATCTGCTTGTTTGCCTGCCTACCGTAGGATCTAGGTTGGGGGCCAAGCAAACTTTTACCACCCTTGCTTGTTATAGAAGAACCCTCGCCGAACTCCTCGCTCGCCATTTGATCGCGCTAGCGCTAGGGTTTCATTCCCCCTCCGCGTCCATCACCCCCCTGCCGCCAGGCGTCTGGACGTAGCCAGCGGCTACCAAATCTTTCCTTTTTCGTCCTCGTCGTCCTCTCCCATCCAGCCAAGATGGTGAACAAGCCGTCCAAGCAGGAGAAGAAGATCAACTATGACGCGAAACTGTGCCGGCTACTTGAGGAGTACAGCCAGGTCCTCGTCGTCGGGGCCGACAACGTCGGATCCAACCAGCTCCAGAACATCCGCAAGGGACTCCGCGAGGACTCCGTCATCCTCATGGGGAAGAACACCATGATGAAGCGGTCCATCAGGATGCACGCCGAGAAGACTGGAAACAGCAGCTATCTCAGCCTGTCTGAGTTGCTCGTGGTTAGTGATCGCTTCCACCTTTCTCGGCCTTCGTTTTTTATCCACCTCATCCCCGCCGTGCCGTTTCGCTTTTGCCCGATCATCTGGTTCTAGATCGCTGGATATTACAAAGTTGCCGCGTCCGTTGTACCATTGGTTCATGGGGTATCTCCTATTAATAATTTATCTCTTTCTTTGTGTGTTGTCTGTATATGCTTTCAGCTATTGAAAATTTTCATGTAATGCTGTCCCTATCAAAACTCTGCATAGCGTACTTCTTCGACCTTTGTGTTGGCACTGTTCCGACGTCACCATCTGTCCGTGCTTGGGGTTTGGTTATGGGTTTCAAAACGGGGCGCATCGTACTTTCGATTTCTTACTTTACTTTTGATGACGTGGCCGTCATATGTAATTATGGGTGAAGTTCTTCATCAGTATCTCGCTGTTGCTTTGCTTGAAAATACGATATGAGGATGATAAAAGGTCTTATAAAACTGATGAACAATAATATTTCTCCACAATCTGTATCCTGGATTAATGTGTTATCCAAATCTAGTCCAATAACCCTTCCCCTCCACTCTGTCTTCAGCCATGGGGTGATCTTAGATGTAATTTAAGAGCAACCGTCAGTTCTGTTTACTTTTGCGGGTAATAGTCTTGGATGTGTGGTGGTCCTTCTGGTTAGGTCAATGGTCATCTCGAAAGGAGACATCATTTGCTCGAGAAAGAAGAATAATTGCCACACATTTCAGTGTCCTAAAGCCGCACGCATGTCATATCTCTTTACTCAATCCTTGTACAGTTAAACATACCTATCCATCAACTCATCAGATTGGTGTTGTATGCTCCATATCAAAATGGTGCTCATCTTTGTCTTGTCTAATCCATGTTACTGTTTCAAAACCGACATAAAGAGTGTTCAGATTATTGTTGGAGATAAGTTTGCTTTGTTTTGACGTTTTGAAAAGCAGGCAACTCCAAATCGACTTAGCCGACATAAAAAATAGGTGTACTTGTACCTAAGCATTGTTGGATTGTTTATTTAATGTAATTGAAGGATCCTATATTTAATTGACAACTGTAGTGCATCAAATATCTATATGCTGTTTGATTAGTTGATACATCGTTACGATTAAATATATGCTTATTACTTCATGTTTTGTGTCTAAAATGGCATGATTATTTCTATTTTATAAATTATTTTTTTGGCCCTAAAAATCTGGTCTAATTAGCACCAAGTTTTATTGCTTATTATAATATTACACTAGCATATACACTTGTTGTTACATATAACTGTTAACATTGGTTGACCGTCATTGTCTAATTAATCAATATGGTTATACATAATTCTCCATATGTATATATGTGTAAGTGTGTGCATGCATATATGTAAATCACGAAAAATATGATGTTTGTCTGTGGTGACTTTAGGTGTTATTTCTTTCACAAATGACTTTTCGTGTTGATGAAAGGTAGCATTCGCACATCATTACTTAATCACAAACTTTTTGTGGGAAACTTTAGTTCTTCTTGGTCCTGGCCTGCTACTACAAAAGCACATACTAAAACTGTCTAAATTGCACATGCATGTATATATACTGAACGCATAAATTGATTTTTGAAGTGTAGGAATCCATTCGTTTTAGATAATTTGATAGTTAATGATTGCTTAGCGTTGTTGTTCTTTCTTACATCAGGGTAACGTTGGCTTCATCTTTACAAAAGGAGATCTTAAGGAAGTCCGTGAAGAAGTTGCCAAGTACAAGGTATCATCCCACGTTGCTTTGATTTACTTTCATTTTCTATCCTGATGAATAAGCTAGTGCTTGTTCCGTTAGTATTCTATTGATGCAGTAATATATTATTGATTGGTCCCAGATTGTTCCCTCAATTTTCATTTGACATCTCAATTTCTACTGCCACTATCTTTGATGTTATTTATCTGTTAGTCAAGTAGCTATGCATCTTCTTACTTTTCTTTTACTTATCGTTACGTCATTACTATATGGAATTTTCTTTTGGAAGTCCACATTTTTCTATTTGCTCAACTTCAGTAAATGCAGTCACAATTACGTGCAGTCCTAAATGTTCACACATTATTAGGACATAAAGGATATATTGATAAAAATTAGCATATCAATACGATCTACAGAAATAATCTACATTGAGCACATACCACTGATCATTGGAGAAGTTTATCAATTATTTGCAACGTTTGGCCCTTTTGCACTGAATGTGTCAGGCATGCCATTAAGAAAGATTGGAATCCTTTTCATAATGTATACCTGCGAGACCCTGTATATACAGGTCATATAATGATTGGAAAAGACACTGTATGTTCTTAACAGAGACCCTACATCATTCTCACGTAGATACACATTGCACCTCATTATTTACATAGTTGTCTCTTCCTATTTCAACTGTGCCCCACGTGGTTCAGCTCACTCGTAAACAGTTGAACTGTCTGTTTATGCATTTCAATAATTATTGGCTGAATGCTTACTTCAGTTTTAGTGTAGACATCGTTTAGGAAGTGGAACATGGTCAGTTAAACCATAGAGATTTGTATTCGGATTTTAATGTCATACCATCTAGGCACTAATGGCGCCGAAACTTATTGTTTTTGTTGTTGTGTGAAGGTTGGAGCTCCGGCTCGTGTTGGGCTTGTTGCTCCTTGCGATGTTGTTGTGCCCCCTGGGAATACTGGGCTGGATCCATCACAAACTTCCTTTTTCCAGGTATGTCTGCAAATGTATGCACTGTCATCAATAGCTGTTATGACTCTACTTGTAAGTTTGTATGAATCGCCTATAAAGATCTTGTCCATCCTTCCTTGCAAATTAAGCACTTCATTCATTGAGTTCAAATGAAAATATCACACATTATGGCCTGTAGGTTCTCAACATCCCTACAAAGATCAACAAGGGAACCGTGGACATTATCACTGCGGTGGATCTAATCAAGAAGGGCGAGAAGGTTGGTTCCTCTGAAGCCGCCCTTCTTGCCAAACTTGGCATACGTCCTTTCTCTTATGGCCTTGTGGTGGTGTCGGTCTATGACAAAGGATCTGTGTTCAGTCCCGAGGTGCTTGACCTAACTGAAGACGACCTAGTTGAGAAATTTGCTGCTGGTCTGTCCATGGTGACGGCTGTATCGCTGGCTCTCTCCTACCCTACCCTTGCTGCTGCACCTCACATGTTCATCAATGCATACAAAAATGTACTCGCGGTTTCTGTAGCCACGGAGTATACATACCCACAAGCCGAGGAAGTGAAGGAGTACATAAAGGCAAGTCATCTAGCTCACAATTCTCAACTTTGTCTTCGTTTTTAAGGAATCCTTCTAGTTTTATAAATGTGCTTTTGTGTATTACTTGCAGGACCCTAGCAAGTTTGCCGTAGCAGCCGCACCAGTGACATTTGCCGCTGTTCCCGCTGCTGCTGAAAAGGTAGAGGAAAAGAAGGAAGAGCCGAAGGAAGAGTCTGACGATGAGGATTTGGGCTTGGGCTTATTTGATTAGAACGTTGGTGGCAGTACTACCTATCAGGATTGGTTGGGGGGTATTAGATAAAAGTTTAGTACTGTTTATTGGAACAACGTTTGTCTACATTGTTATATAGTCAAGGTAAGAGTAGAATAACTGAATCTGGTTGGTTATTTTGGTGTTCCGGCAGTGTATCCGGATGATTTTAATGGCTTTGAAGTCAAGGGACGAGCTTATTATAAATTTACATTATTTGGAAACAGCCGATCGGTATCTGTAATTCTTCAAATTTGCATGTTAGAAAAAATTGGTTGTTCCCGAAAGTTATATTTTCACAAAAATGTGAGATTAATCTGCTCATGGTTTGGAAGAACCAGTAACCATATTCAGTTATTACTTGAACGCAGGCGTTATAGGAAGTTTGCTTATAATTATTTTATAAAGAATGAAAGGGGATGGGCGTTGTGTTTATTTTGTAAGAGTTATTTTTCAGAAATAATAATGCTCATTGGTCACTTGTGCTTAACCAATTCTTGGGTGGGTGGAGGGTTTGTCCGGCAAGTATTATGTTGTATGGGGGTTACAAAGTGACTCGTTCGCCACAGTAGTTGCCCAGATAATAATAAATATAAGTCTATCACCGATGAATGTGGCTTTCAGAATAATTAAAGTTGTAGTGGCTATCAAATTGGTGACTTCTCATTACGTTGTCGAACAACATTAGTAGTATGTTTACAAGAATAGAAGTGAAGAACAAAAAATATTACTTAGTATGGTTACAGGAAGTCTGCTTCTAATTATTTTAAAAAGAATGAAATTAGAGAGCCGTTGTGTTTATTTTGTAAGAGCTATTTTTCAGAAATAATGCTCATTGTGCATGTTGGTCAATTGTGCTTAATCGATTCTTTGGTGGGTGGGGGTCTGGGGTATGGGAAATAATATTTTGTATGGGGGGGTTACAAAGTCACCCGTTCGCCACAGGTGAATGTGACTTTCAGAACAATTAAAGTTGTAGTGGCTATCAAATTGGTGACATCTCATTGCTTTGCAAAACAACATTAGGAGTATGTTTACAAGAATAGAAGTGAAGAACAAAAAATATTACTTAATAGGGTTATAGGAAGTCTGCTTCTAATTATTTTATAAAGAATGAAAGAAGAGGGTCGTTGTGTTTATTTTGTAAGAGCTATTTTTCAGAAATAATGCTCATTGTGCATGTTGGTCAATTGTGCTTAACCGATTCTTTGGTGGGTGGGGGTCTGGGGTCTGGGAAATAATATGTTGTATGGGGGGGTTACAAAGTGACCCGTTCGCAACAGTAGTTGCCTAGATAATAATAAATATAAGTCTATCACCGGTGAATGTGGCTTTTAGAACGATTAAAATTGTTGTGGCTATCAAATTGGTGACATCTCATTGCTTTGCAGAACAATATTAGGAGTATGTTTACAAGAATAGAAGCGAAGAATAATTTTTTTTACTTAGTTGGGTTACAGGAAGTCTACTTATAATTATTTTATAAAGAATGAAAGGGGAGGGATGTTGTGTTTATTTTGTAAGAACTTTTTTCAAAAATAATGCCCATTGTGCATGTTGGTCAATTGTGCTTAACTGATTCTTTGGTGGTTGGGGGTTCTGGGGTCTGGGAAATAATATGTTGTATGGGGGGTTACAATGTGACCCGTTCGCCACGGTAGTTGCCTAGATAATAACAGCTATCAAATTGGTGACATTTCATTTCTTTGCAAAACAACATTAGGAGTATGTTTACAAGAATAGAAATGAAGAACAAAATTACTTAGTAGGGTTACAAGAAGTCTGCTTATAGTTATTTTATAAAGAATGAAAGTGAAGAATAAACAACAATTCCATCGAACATCGATAAGTAGTAGCGCAAGAATGATATCAATGTCATTCTTTTGAATAAAAAATTCAATGAGCAATCGAAATATATGGTTAGAAGAAGAGCACCGAAGGCATGTGTAAGAGGATTATGTCGTGTTTTACAAAAGGGATGATCCATATTCGGTTAAGAGTAGTAGTTGAGTGCATGTAGTGTGGTTGTTGGCAAAATTATAACCATATTTAGAACCAATACACTAGTATGATATTTGCAAATTGAATATCATATTCATACGATAAAAGTGGTGAAATATGTCATTTTAAAAATTGTCATTAACTCATTACACTGAAGAATTATATTTCCCTATAGAATATATAAATAACTAATAATGCACATTGTATCCAATTAAGAATAAATATCAATATTCATCAATATCAACAAACATCCCTAATTGTACACGCGGTTAGGATACTTTAAACACGTATCCACACCTAAATCAATAAATAGTATTGTGATGTGACTTTTATAATAGATTATTTGTCTAAAATTACAATAACAACATACCATGGTAATTTTGGAAAGAAGAACATCCACACCTAATCTATTGATGCAGTTATATTGTTGAAAAATAGTTTGATTATTCATATCTAATTTTTTCTTTACACCGTTTCTTTAATTGCATTTGAGTTAGCATAATAGTCATATATACAAGAACACAAACATGTAAACGTAACAACAATGTTTTCTTTATGCAAATTCTTAATAGACTCACCCTAACAGAAAATTCATTGTATATTAGAAGACTTCATCTAAGATTATGATGAGTATTTAATGGTACAAATATAAGAAAATTGGCACAATTATGCACTAGATTTTGGGTAATCTGGACGTATATTGGGTTCCTTTTGGGTCCATTGTCAATTTTGTTGCTTTCTTTGAAATCTGACACAATTTTGTCATTTTAATAAAAATATATACAAATTGCACATACATTGGTCTCAAATTTGATACTGGTACTAGTTTTACTATGTAATTTTAATTAAAAATAAGTCACAACCAATAGAAGATAATATCATTGAGTCAAATCAAACAACATACAAAAATCACAATCAACACAAACAAATTTTACTCTATATTTAATAAGTTTTTCATTTACGTAGAAGAGGATAGGGCCTCTTAAACCTCAAGTTGTTACAAAAGGTTGATTATATACAACCATGACATTGTGCTATAATGCCAACTTCTAATTAGTGTTATAAGTTTGTGGTATCGATGATCTTGGATATAGATGCATTTTTATTAAAAAAGCTTTTGTAAAAGTGAACAATCATGGATGGTTGATATTCATATGATTTTAGAAAAAACATTTGTTAATCATGGAATGTCACAAGAAATCTCTACCATGTTAATAACTTCCATATGGTAGAATATGATCCTAATATATATAATTTTTTATTTTACAGAATTGGGCTACTGTAGCAAAATATCTATCCTTTGCATTAAATATCATGCTGGGATAAGAAACAGTGAAAGTACAACCCCCAAATGATGAACATAAGAAGTTAGATTTTTCTATACACACTCTACTCCTAGTCGTACCTCAAAAGAAAATATAACTCATTTTGCATGCATGTGTATGAAAAATTATTTTAGCATTCCAAGTTACTTCATCTCACCCTTACATTTCATTAGTAATAAGAAGTCCATTCAGTGTTTACATCTATTAATAATTTTTCATGTGTTCAATCACTTGTTCAAAACTCCCACTTCAAGATGGTGCTAAGTTATAAAAACCTATTTGGACCATCTTAGAATAAGTAATGTATGTTTGTTATCTATCTACATGTTATGCCACTCAAATTTGGGTAGTTGAATAATTTGACATACCGCATAAAAACCATGGAAGTGTTTTATGATTTCACCAACTCTGATTTGTAGATAGTTGGAAAAATGCACCATTTAGTCATGGAAGTTGACTTGTTCAATTGGTTATTATTCACAATTAACATTTGTAATTTGGAAGCAACTCATTACCAAAAAAAAATTGAGTGAGGATAAATGATACACAGAAACATTTACATAAAAAGATAAAAAATATATTGTGGTACAAAATGGAACAAAGACACATTCATCTACCCTATAAAGGGAGATTCTATTGTAAAATAAATGATTGAAGTTGCATGTTGTAGCACATGTCACCCATTTTCTATCTCCTACCATGATAGAGTACATGTTTAATCTAGAGATCCTTGAGGAAACAAATAACTAATCCGTGAAAACATCAGTTTATCATTCTATGGAAATGGATAACTAACTGCTAATGACTTGAAAACTTGTTATATTTGGATAAGAAACATACATTTTATGAAAACAAGAACTCCCAAATATATAACATCACTGGAGAACATAGTGTGTAATTTTTTTGTGGGATTGCATGTAACATTATATGATAGGAAATGTGAATTTACAAGATTCTTCTCGGTGATGGTTGCAAGCATAATAAAAGAGTAGGTGTTTGTGGTATTTTACGTTATTTATTTTCCTTTATATTAGCTTATTAGGCGTCCTCTACTCAGGCCAATTAGCATTGGTTTAGTTTATGTTAGGTTGTGTCTCCGGTACATGATGCTTGATACAAGGCTATATATATGACTCTCTCTTACTTAGTTTCTCTTATAATCGTAATTTCTCTTCACATGGTATCATGAGAAATCGTCTAGTTTCCAAAAAGGAGCCTACTTTCTCTCTCGATGTCCTCCCTCTTCTTCTTCTCCCTTTCACTCCCTCTCCACCCCACCCGCAAAGCCATCCACTATGCCACCACCCAATATACCCTACCCTCACTCCCCTCGACATAGAGATGGAAATGGTGTTGTGAAAAAACCATATCCACAGATAACCACACCATATTTTACACTGTATAACTGCACCAAATGGTTATGATGCAGATATGGTTTTAAGTTTATAAAACTGTTGTGGTGTGGTGCAGTTATGATTTTGGAGATAAAACCATGGATATAAACTGCACCATGTATAATTCATGTTAATTTTGTATAAGTATATGTAGAACACTATACTAATCACATTATTTATTGTCCTTCTTACATAGATTGCAAGATCTCTATTTTTGAAATAGAATTTAACAGATAGAGAAGTAGGAATTTTCATTTTATTTCTACAATTACTACACAGATGATTGTCTTCTTTATCCAAATAATAAATATACATGTTTCCTTTATTTGTTGTCTATGTTGTTATTTCCATTTATTGAATAATGTTTCATAAATTTTATGTATGCTATTACAGTTATTACTATGTTAATAGAAATTTGTTCACAATATGGAGTGGTGTGGTGCGGTTAACTATAGTTTTTTGACGGTGTGGATATGGTTTCTCATATTGAAAATCACAATTGATATGGTGTTTGATTTTTCTATGTGGTTTGGTTATGGTTTCTATATAAGCCACACCATATCTGCACCAGTGCCATCCCTAACCCCCGTTGCCGCTATCAATATGTCACTCCCCCATTGTGTGCAACTAGCCGCCATCGCTACCATCCACCTATCATGTAGCTGGTTGGTGTGCACTATTGTGCCTCTTACGGTTGTTACCTATGGGGCAGTTCCTAGGGTGACAAATGATGTCCTGCCTCTGTCTGGATGGTGATTTCCAACAGTCTATTATCATTTTTGTTGTCTCTAGGGGGATTTGTGCCCTGACTCACCTGATCTTTCAACATCAGAGTCACATGTTTCCGTCCCCTTCGTAGTTGTACCTGTGCCCCCTTGATTGGGTGCTTTCTAAAGTAGTAACCTCCATAAGAATCTGATTAGTACTCCTCTCCTTCTTTGTCATTTATCAAATCTGAATGGTGGCATGTTGATTTTGGCACAATATGGATCCATTTCTTAATATATGATTGCAACAACGTCAGACCCCCTCTTTTTGTTATGTTCCTCCCCATGTTGTTCCTATGTCCATGGATGAGTGTCGATAATTTTAAGGGGTTTATTATTTCTTTCCTATCATAGTGTAGGATTCCCGTGATAGTGATCTAGTCGTGTTTCTTTTTGGCTTTCTCCTATCACTGTGTATCTTACCAATGATTTCTCATATCCGCCCTTGTTATACCAGTGTGCAACTGTGATATGCTTCTCCAACACCATTCTACTAGTGTGTCTACTTTGATATCTTTCTCCACTAACGTCCTATTGATGTGACTTTGTATTTTAGGCATGGATGATGTTAAAGATTCACCTCAGACCATCATCTATAGTGACAATTATCCTATCTCCATTATCAAGTTGAACATAGATAATTACCTACTCCAGATGAATTCTGTCTAGAGCATCTTCGAGTCTAGAGACAAGGTGAAATTTTTAACAAACCTACTTAGAATACTCTGAATTAGAATGAAGAAATAGCCAAGTCAAAAGCTGGCTATGTTGGATCCATGGCTCTACAGGGGGGTTGAATAGAGCTTCAAAAAATCTCACAACATAGATTAGATCTTCAAATTATATCAAATTAGAACCAATAGCTTAAGTGCAATTTGAATTCCTAACTAACAAGCATAGCAAGGATGAGAGGAGTTGATAGCAAGCACTTGAAAAGGTCATGTAGAGTGGTTCCACTCTCCAAACTAGGAGAGAGTCAGTCCACTACCTAGAGAGGTTAGCCTCTAGGACTTTACAAGTGCTTTTCTCTATATATTCACCAATAAGAGTTACAACACAAAACCACCAAAGGACTTACCCATCCAAGCACCAAGAGTCTTCCACCTTACCAAGGACTTACCCACTTTGCCAAGAGTCTTCAGCCTTCTCCAAGGTCTTACCCATTCTTGCACAAGTCTTCCGCCTTCAAGGACTTTTCTACTCTTCTTGGATCTTCAGCCTTTGCCTTCTCCTTCTCTAGGAGAAGATCTTCACCTCTTCTTCAACCTTAAAGAGGAACAGCAACAACTCCACCTTCACTCAGAGTAGCTTGCTTCACCTTTGCTTCAAGGAGGAAAGGGGTAGGGAAGATGGAGTAGATGAGAGCTTTACAAGAACAAGGAAGTAGCTCTCTTACAACATGCCTATCTCACTCATAATCACAAAATGAAGTGTAAACTAGAGAGCGAAAGGGGCTCAAGGAGTTGCAACACACTCAACTATAACAATGACTTAGAATATCATGAATGAGCAAACTTAGAATGAACTCCAAGGGGTCCTATTTATAGTTGGGGGTGTTCCCTTGAGTGTGGGATCACTTAGGATTGAAATATAGCCATTTTCCAATATGAAACAGATCTATTTTCACTCAAAACAACTCACAAATGGTTATAATCACTTTTTCTATGTTTTCTGTACAATACATTCAGCCGATTTTCAATAAAGGTAACTCGACTGATCCACTAAAAGACAAAGCCAATTTTCAAACTATTGGTCGAGTTTGTTGTGGAAAACTCGACCGATGAGCTAGAATTAGTTTTGCTAAGTGAATCAGTTACTTGAGTTCTGTGAGTGTGCAACTCGGCCAATGGGTCATCTTCAAAAAATTTATCATAGGATCGGTCGAGTTTCCAACTCGACCGATGAACAGCTTGTGAAATTTTTTCTAAATTGGCATTTGAGTGATTAAAACTTGGAATTAAGTGTCCCTATTTTTTCCCCATCTTAGTTACAAGTCATATCATCAATACAAATGATTACAAAAATGATATAAGCTCATTTGGAGTGATTTCCCAAATCACAAACTTGCATTGCATTTGACTTGAACTTGAACAAGCTAGGGCTTGTGTAATTTGATCCTTTTCATGTACCTAAATCTTGAGATCAATCTTGAACAAACATATTAGATACATAGGAATGGAATGGTTAAGTCATTATCAAAATATGGGCAATGTATAACTCTCAAGTCAACATTCTCCCCCCTTTTTGACAATGACAAACCATTCCTCAATCATATTGTAAAGGATATTGAAGTTATACCTTTACTTTGTGAATTGTAAGGGGATTCAAGATTTGAACAATGGGAATTGATCCCCCTTAATCTATGCTTACTCTAACCTACAGAGTTAGTCTATATACACAAAGTAATATAACACATATGTACTATATGGTCCTTTAGAAATTCACATGATAAAGCATATAAAGAATAAGAAAAAGATCACATAGGCAATAAAAGAAATATTGTTGAGCTTCAAAACATTGAACTTCTCCCCCCCTTTTGACATTATAAAAAAGGTAGGGGGTAGAAGAGCACAAAAATAGGTCTTATCCAAGCACAACTAAGCATACACACACAACATGTAATCTCAAAACATTCATCAAACAGAGATAAGAGAAACAAACTATCTAAGTCATAATTAGAATATGGTAAAACATGGCACCAACTCATGAGATATAGTAATTCAAAGAGTAAATGTGCACAGAGTTAAGATTACAACCCAGAAAGCAAGTTCTCAAAATAATAGCTACAAGCCAAAATGATGAAAGCTAGATGAGAAAATAGTACAACTCAGAACATTTGCCCTAGTGTATTTACTACAAAAAAGTCTAGGAAGATATATATGATCAACATCTAGACTAAAAACTAGAACAACTAACATATAAGTTATATATGCCCACATCATCATCATCTTTAGCATCAGAAGCATCAGGCTCGTAGTTGTCATCTCTGTCTGAAGGTGCAGTAGAGAGAACAACATTACCTTCATCACCAGAGGCACCAAAAAAACCATCAAAGCCATCATCATCAGATGCCTCACCAGCATCCTCATCAACATCAGCAACCTCCTCGTCAGGAGAAGCCTCCTCATCAACCTGGTGTGACATCTCCTCATCAACAAGAGAACCCAGTTGCCATCTTGATTTACCACCCTCCTGGGTGTTCAACCTCTGCCATGGGCATTGGGGGGGGGGGAGAAATCACTCTCTTAATCCCAAAACTACGACCGATTCAACATGCATTCTATTCATCCCAAGACATACCAAGAGCATGGATCTCATTGGCCTGTGGGAATGAAGGAGTAGAACTACCGAGGCTGGTAAGCAGAGTGGCCAAGGGGCCAACAGTCAGATGCAGCACACCAAGAGTAGATCCACCAATAATAGAGGGTGTAGCAGTGGAAGATGTAGATGGAGGGGTAGGGTAAAAGTGATCATATGCATAGGATGCAGAGTCACCTCCTGGGTAGGGCTGGTAGGCTGGGTAGGGATGTGCACAAGACATGTTCATGTTGGACATGATGGAACAATGGTCCTAATGCAGGTGCTCTTAAACCTAAAGGTTTTATGGCTATTGATGCATCATGTAGCCCATAAGGGTTTCATTTGACAAATGGAACAAAGTACGGGTAGGTCAGAAAGGCTGAGGTGGTGGAGGTGCTCGAGTAGAGGCAGAGGTAGAGACACCAGGTGTGGTGGAAGAGAGGATAGGCACAAACTTCTGAAGAGTGGTCTCATTGATGCAAACTCCTTTCCGGCAGTAATGAAAGTTGTGGAAAAGAGATTTACCAGTAGCAAGCTAGAATAGCCTAGGTGGGTGGGTGCCAGGGGTGTTCTTGCCTGAGTCAAAGCAGGTCATATGATGGAGAACATATCTAGACCACTTGACTCTGATGTTCTTCAAGAGACAATACATGATCACCGCAATGTTTTCTGCAACCTCAGTTTGATTCTTCTTTGGATGGATATTGCAGTTAACAACTAGGCGAGGATGCATCTCTTGAGGTCCAAGGAAGAGGAGGGAAGGGTATACTTCTTTAGATATGGAAATTGAGGCTTCTTCAAAAAACTATGAATATCAGGGAGAGTAAGAGCATATTGCTTGTAGAAGCCCTTAGGCTCAACTAGGTCAAAGTACTCTAGGTAGTACTTATGCCAGGTGTCAGTCACTTCGGTACCTAAAAAGAAGATGTTCAGGGTATCTTTAGATACTAGAAATCTCTTCCCGGCTATCATGGATGTAAGGACTACTTGATTATCAAGCGGGGGTATGAGGGTGTCGTAATTCCAATGCAAGTTAGCATAGAATTCGTGAACCACCTTCATTCTAGTGATGAAATTGTGGTAGCATGCACGTTCAACACCCAAGGCAGATAGATAGTGATCATAAAATAGGGTACGAAAAGGGAAAGGGTTCCTAGGAAGGAGCTCCTTATACCTATTTAGAGCCTCATTTGAGACAAAGAAAGTGTCATCAAATGGAATCAAGCGAGAGTTGGACAAAGATGAAGGTGCATCAGCTGGGGCGGCCCTCTTCATCCTATTGGATGCCATAGAGATGAAAAGGAGAGGAAGAAGAGAGAAAAAGCTAAAGACTCGCCACCAAAACTCATCCACAGACCTAGGTTTACAAGGGGGGAAGGTCAAGGAGGTCAAGCTACATCAAACTAGGGAGAGGGAGAGGAAGGTTAGGGCTAGGGTAGAGAGCTTAGGGGAGCTAGAGGTTGGATCGGTCGACTTTTCTCTAGTTGAGAGGGAGAATAGTCAGTCGAACCCATCTTATATTTGCTCCATCCCGACCATCGATCGAGTTCTATAAACCCACAAACTCGACTGATAGGCTCTTTAAAAAAGCTCTCAGACTATGATCGGTCGAGTTGGAAACTCGACCGATGGTCAACCTGTTCTAAACTTAACAAACTCAGTTTCTAGCCATTAGAATGCTAATTAAATTTATTTTTCAAGTCCATTATGTATTTTGAACATACTTAGGCAAATATCACTCATCATTGGTTACTATTTTATGGTAAAACATGCGTTTGTGAAAAATACCCAAAAACACGAGAAAAACAAGGCAAAAATGAACATGAAAATGGATTTTTAGCATATTTGCAAGCAATGGTGATCAAAATAGAGGCAAAGCATATAGGATAGATGACAACTACCTAGAAGGCATATAAGATTCAATCAAAGTAGTTATGAGTAGTTTTGATCTAATGAAGTTAAATTTCTCTCTAGCTAGAGGTTTAGTAAAAATGTCCACCAACTGATTTTCCGTGTCCACATGCGTGATATAGATATCTTTCTTGGCAATGTGATCACAAAGAAAATGATGGCAACCTCTATATGTTCATATCTACTATGCAGGATAGGGTTATATGACAAGTTAATTGTACTAGTATTATCACAATAGACAGGAGAAGCATCAAAATGAATGTTAAAGTCTTGAAGAATTTGCTTCATCCATAGGACATGGGCACAACAACTCCCAGCTATAATGTATTCAGCCTCGATGGTTGATAATGCCACTGTGCTCTATTTCTTGGAGAACCAAGACACCAAGCACGATCCTTGGAGGAAACAAGTGCCACTTGTGCACTTTCTATCAATTAAGCACCCTACATAATCCACATCACTATAAGCAGTAAGAGTAAAGTCCCTTGACTTAGGATACCATAGTCCAAAATTTTGGGTTTTGACTAAGTACCTTAAAATCCTCTTAACAACTATAAGATGTGATTTCTTAGGATTTGATTGAATGCGGGCACACAAGCTGACACTAAACATTATATCAGGTCTAGATGCAGTTAAGTAAAGTAAACTTCCAATCATACCTCTATAGAGCTTCTCATATACCTTCTCACCTTCTTCATCTTTTTCAAGTTTGACAGTGTTTGACACGGGTGTGTCCATTGGCTTGGTGTTCTCCATACCAAAGCATTTGAGTAGTTCACTTGTATACTTTCCTTGGTTGATGAAGATCCCATCTTTTTTTTGCTTGATTTGAAAGCCAAGGAAGAACGTGAACTCACCGATCACACTCATTTCAAATTTACTCTACATAAGATCACTAAATTCTTTGCAAAGATCAAGGTTAGTTCCACCAAAAATGATATCATCAATATATATTTGTATGATAAGAAAATTGTTAGAAGTGTGCTTTAGAAATAAGGTAGAATCCACTTTGCCCATGATATACCCATGATCTAATAAAAAGTTCCTTAATTTCTCATACTAAGCTCTAAGTGATTGTTTGAGTCCATAGAGAGATTTTTGCAACAAATAAACATAATTAGGTAAACTATCATGTTCAAAGCCCGGAGGTTGTGCAACATACACTTCCTCCTCAATTGTACCATTCAAAAATGCACTTTTAACATCCATTTGATACAGAAGAAAGTTTTTTAAACTAGCAAAGGCGAGCACATATCAATGGGCAAGTCTAGCTATAGGTGCATATGTTTCATTAAAATCTATACCTTTCTGTTGATTGTAGCCTTGAGCACCTAACCTTGCTTTGTTCCTTACCACTTTTCCGCTTTCATCAAGGTTGTTGCAGTAGACCCATTTGGTGACAATGATCTTTCTAAGACCTAGTCTTGGCACTAGGGTCTAAACTTTGTTCTTTTCAAATTAGTCCAACTCTTCTTGCATAGCTAGGATCCACTCATCATCCCCAAGAGCTTCCTTGACGTTCTTTGGTTCGAGTTGTGAGATGAAGGTGATGTTGGCTTGTTCTTTGTTGAAAGCAGCCCACGTCTTCCTTCTTTCAAAAGGATCACCCAAAATCAGCTCTTTTGGATGATTCTTTGCAAACCAGTGGGTTGGATCCTTCTTCTCTTCAGCTTTCTATTCTTCTTGAGTGACCACCTCTTTTCCCTTTTGGGTGATGTTGAGCTCCTTTAGAATAGTAATTACTTCACCTGCAACATCATTATTTGGAACAATATCTTTGGGAATAGAGGGGCTAGTCTCAATAAACTTAACATTTATGGATTCTTCTACTTTAGTAAGATCAAAATTAAATACTCTATAAGCCTTGCTAGTAGTGCTATAGCCAAGAAAGAAAGCCTTGTAAGATTTTGGATCAAACGTGTTGTGAGAATCTTTAGTATTAAAAAAAAGACATCAAAAACATAAAAATAATAAATAGAAGGATTCCTACCACGCCATAGCTCATAGGGGTTTTCTTTAAAGAAGTATGAATAAAAACCCTATTTTCCCAAAACATGATGTACTAACAGCTTTAGCCCAAAAGTTCTTTGGAGTATCATACTCTAGAAGCATGGTCCTAGCCATCTCCTATAAAGACCTATTCTTCCCCTCTACAACCCCGTTTTTTTAGGTGTTTGAGGTGAAGAAAAGTTGTGTACATAACCAGATTCTTGACAAAAATGTTCAAAAAGCTCATTTTCAAATTCTCCCCCATGGTCACTACAGATGGAAATGATGCATAAAGAAGCCTCATTCTCAATTCATTTGCAAAATCTGGAGAAAACAGCAGGCATATCACTCTTAGAAATGAGAAAGAAGGTCCAAGTATACCTACAGAAAATCATCGACAATAACAAGGCAATACTTGGAACCACAAAGCGATTGAGTTTTCATTGACCCAAATAGATCAATGTGAAGAAGATCAAGAGACTCTTGGTACTAAGGACTCCTTTAGATTTGAATGAGGACTCAGTTTGCTTTCCTTGGGTATAAGATTGGCATTCCTCATCCTTTTCAAAATCCAATTTGGAAAGTCCTTTCACCAAGTCATATTTGCTCAATTTCTTCAACTGATGCATATTTACATGACCAAGCCGACAGTGCCAAAGAGAAATATTATTCGAGTGGACTACTAGGCATCTACCAACAATAGGCTTAATAGAGTCAAGAATAATAACATAAAGATTACAACTTCTAGTTCCCTTATATATAACTTGGTAGGTGAGGGAATATAGAATCAAGCTATCAAAGGAAGTAAATAACACAAGGTAACCATTATCACATAATTGACTAACACTAATTAAATTGTGATATAGGACATCCACAAAGAGAACATTCTTGATACACAAGGATTCACCTACATCACCCTCACCTTTGACTTTATCTTTCTTATTGTCCCCAAAGGTGACCGAACCTCCTTTCTTTTTGGTGAAGTTGTTAAAATGGCTTATATCACCTATTTTATGCTTAGTGCAACCACTATCAACAATCTATCTTCCTTATTCCTGCAACAAAGGAGAATGTTGGTTCCCAACTCAAACTTTGGGATCTGGAGTTAGCTTGGGGACCCATTTCATCATTGGGTTGGTCCCCTTAGGCTTGTAAGGACAATAAGTAGAGTAATGATCATCACATTTGCAATAAGAACAAACTATAGGATTTTTAGTGTCGGAAGACTCTCCTACAAAGAAAGAGGTCTCATTTATCTTTTTCTTACCTTTGGATTTGTTCTTGCCCTTTGGTGCTCCCCCTACAAATCTCAAACCACTAGTACCACTTTTTTTTATAGAATGGTCAAGGATTTCATTTAGGGAGTTCTTCCCTTTGAGGAATTTTTGTAGGGATGCTCTCAATCTATGGTTATTATCATTTAGAGAATAATGGTATAAGATAAGCTAGCTATGACATCCCTAGTATGAATAAGACCAGCCTCAATACAGAGGGCTTTAGTTAAATATGAATCCTTCTCAAGGGAAATGGAAGCAACATTAGCATTAGGCAATATAGGTCTAGAAGATAAATCATTAACTTGACCAAGCAACCTACCATTTTTAGATTTAAGCATTTGGATTTCTTTAAGATAGACATCTCTTTCATCTCTATGAGCATCAATAAGAAGCTTAAATTCAACATTTTCAATTTTAATCATTTTAGATCTCTTAGGCAATTTTGGTTTTCTTCCTTAAGATTCTCAATGTTCTTAAGGTAGATACCATTTTCAAATTCAAATCCATTGTATTGGAGCTTAAGATCAAGGTATTTCCCTTACAAATTATCAATACTCTCAAGATTAGTTTTCTCATTCAGCTCAATGATTTTTCCTAACCGCTTTCTTTTAGATTTACACTTAGAAAAAGATGAACGGGTAGACATTAGCATGTCAATAATAGATTCCTTAGATAACTCATTCAAAGTTACCTCACTTACCTCACTTACCTAACTAATTTCTTCACTAGTAGAGGCCATGAGTGCAAGGTGGCACTCTCCATCTTCTTCGGAGCTTGAGCTGCTTGAAGATGAAGCTTCCCACTCTGCTTGAGATGCATTCTTGTATCTCTTCTCCTTCTTGTCCTTCCTCTTATACTTCTCTCCTTCTTGTACTCCTCTTCCTTCTTTGAGATGCCCTTGTGGTGTGACTTTCTTGACTTGGGACATTCACTCTTGTAGTGCCCCTTTTATCCACACTTGTAGCATCTAGGTGTAGAGGAGGAGGAGGCTTGCTTTCCCTTAAAGTGTTTGCCCTTATTGTAGTTGGCTTCATGATCACTTGGGCCATCATCTTTATTAGAGGAGGAAGGAGAAGTCTGGCAAGAAAGTTTTTGTTGAAGGATGACCGCCTCCACTTGTGCTTTGAAAGCACTATCTTTGATCTTCTTGGCTTCCTTCTCTTCTTGCTTGGCTTCTTCTTCTTGCTTTTCAAGCCTTGGCTCATGGTATTAGAGGTTGTCAATGAGCTCTTTGGTTGGGATGTCACCAAGGCTCCTCACTTCTTCAATGGAGTTGACCTTTGACTCCCATCTCTTTGGTAGAGTCCTCAAGATCTTGGATTTTATTACACCTCTATCCAAAATGTTGCCCTATGTAGCCAACCCATTGATCATGACGTTGAGTCTTGAGTACATCTCTGCAATCCCTTCTTTATTACCCATCTTGAAGTTCTCTAGAAGGTTGTTCAATGTGTCAGTCTTGGCCTCCTTGACTTGCTTTGTGCCTTCATAGGTGATGCACAATTTATCCCAAATATCAAAGATAGTGTCCTAAGATGAGATCCGATTATCCTTCGTTGGGGTAAGGGTTGCATAGAGGATGCTTATGGCTTTTGCATTGATGTGGACTTCTTTGAGTGCAGCTTCACTCCATGTTGCAATAGCTCTGATTGGCTTCTTGTCAAGTGTGACCATCACCTTCCACATGTCAAAGTTCATGCCTTGAATGTAGAATTGCATACGCCTATTCCAATAAAGGAAGTTGGTTCAATCAAAGACCGGAGGACGCATGGAGAAGCCTCCCTCTCGGTTGAGAGAACCAAATAGGTTGTCACCCATCTTCTCATCTTGTGGGAGATTGTTGGAGAAGATCCTTAGCTCTGATACCACTTGTTGAATCTAGGGCTCTAGGGGGGTAATAGAGCTTCAAAAAATCTCACAACATAGATTATACCTTCAAATTATATCAAATTAAAACCAATAGATTAAGTGCAATTTGAATTCCTAACTAACAAGCATAGCAAGGATGAGAGGAATTGATAGCAAGCACTTGACAAGGTCATGTAGAGTGGTTCTACTCTCCAAACTAGGAGAGAGTCAGTCCACTACCTAGAGAGGTCAGCCTGTAGGACTTTGCAAGCGCTTTTCTCTATATATTCACCAATAGGAGTTACAACACAAGACCACCAAAGGACTTACCCATCCAAGCACCAAGAGTCTTCCACCTTATCAAGGACGTACCCACTTTGCCACGAGTCTTCAGCCTTCAAGGACTTTTCTACTCTTCTTGGATCTTCAACCTTTGCCTTCTCCTTCTCCTGGAGAAGATCTTCACCTCATCTTCAACCTTGAAGAAGAAGAACAACAACTCCACCTTCACTCAGAGTGTCTTGATTCACCTTTACTTCATGGAGGAAAGGGGTAGGGAAGATGGAGTAGATGAGGGATTTACAAGCACAAGAAAGTAGCTATCTTACAACAGGCCTATCTCACTCATAATCATGAAATGAAGTGTAAACTAGAGAGAGAAAGGGGCTCAAGGAGTTGCAACACACTCAACTATAACAAGGACTTAGAATACACTACTATAGAAACAACATTCAATGTCGCTTTTCTGGGCGTCGGTTATTTACAAAAACTGATGCCTATAACATTCTACGTCGGCTATTTAGTAAGTACGATGTCTATATTCGAAGACCAGCCAGACACGAGTACCGCTTTGTATTCAGCGTCGGCTAGGTAAACCAAACCGACGCCTAAAATCGCCCGCGAAATCCAAATTTCGAGCGAAAAGAAAAAGTGTCACATACAACGTCTGTTTTTTAGATATAAACCGACGCCTATGTATGATGAGAATTTGCGCGAAAAGTGCCACATACAGTGTCAGTTATCCTTTGATAATCGACGCTGATAATGGTTCCCGCCAAATAATTTAGGGCAAATATTGTCCAATTGGACGTTAGTTTTTACGATCAACCGACGCTGAAGATGTTTAGGTGTCGGTTTTGTAGACAACCGATGCCTTTTATGAACTTAATACACGCGATCACCCGACTCTTCCCCTTTCTTATGTTGCATTGCAAGAATTCTCCCCCGCTGCTGCTGCCGCCAGACTCAACCCCCACCCACCGCCGTTGCTTCTTGTACGCCGCCGCCGCTCCCTGCTCCTTCTGCGCCGCCGTCTCCAGTCCTAGTCACCGTGCCGACGGTCCCTGCGCCTGCCTGCCTGCCATGCGCCGGTGGTCCTGGAGTTCTCCGGTGTTCTTTGCTTGCCGCCGCCCACCACCGCCATTCTCCTTGCCACCGACCTACTCGACCTGCTCGACCTCACCTCACTTCGACCTTGCCTTGCTCACTTGCCCAAGTACCTGCCGACCTACCCAGGTGGCACCCAGGCACACCTAGGCGGCCAGGCATTCACCTAGGGTCCCAAACCCAGGCGCCCAGCCTAGTTAGGCCTCTGGGATGCCTGGGCGATGCTTGGGCTGCGCCAAGGCACAATGTTGCTGGGTGTATTTTTTTTAAAATTAAGTGATTTACTAATTTGTGTTTATTTATGTACTGATTTGTATTTATTTATGTATTGTTTCAGGAATTAATTGATCATCTACTACTACCCGCCGTCTTCCTGCCTGTCTCCTTCTCACCTGCCTGCTTTCCTGCCTACTCGCCTACCCTCTGTCTCACCCTCTCTCCCTGTTGACGCCCGACTGGGCTCAAACAGAGGTAAACCCTATTTTATTACACTACTTGATCTTTAATCATATAGACTTAATCAACATTGCTACTTGTATGATCCTAGTGATTAAAATCACTCTTTCCTGGTCCCTTCAGTAACTAATGTTCCCTTGAGATGAGTGTTAATTGATCTAGTTTGCTTACTTTCCTTGTAATGCCATCTTTTATGTGCTATGACCCACTAGTCACCTTTAGAGTATTAAAATGATGCAACTTGTACATTTGTTAAATTTGAATCTATAAATCCTATGAAATGATATCACCCCACAAAATCAGTAGTCACTATTATGTCTTGTACACTCTAGAATCAAGATCTAATACTCTTATGCTATTTTAACACCATGAGACATTTTTTGCTCATTCTAGTGGATTATTATGACCTATGATGGCCTAACATGAAACCATGCTCTTAATGATTTGATTTACATATCTATTATTGTGTTTGTTGGCCTAGAAACTCGTCCAAGATTTACTCATTAGGAGTAAATCTTGGATAGTCCCCAGTTTGGGACTGTTCTTGAACACCTAATCTCACTTAGGATGTAAGTGTATAATGTGTATTGGGTTTTTGAGAAAATTTCAGTAGCATTTCCCCGTTTGTTCTCTAAGTACATATGTACTTAGAGAACAGCGGGGAAATGCTGCCGAAATTTTCTCGAAAACCCAATACACATTATAAACTTACTAGTGAGATTAGGTGTTCAAGGATGGGATAGGTGGTACACATTTATTATATATCAGAATGACATCACATGTGTTTATGCCCTTAATTTCACTACTACAGAACATGTCTTTGGCGTCGGTTGTTTATGCCCTTTTATTGTTGCCAACTCCACAAAATATTGAAGCTAATGATTACTTATATGTGCGCGGAGATCACAATGAAGGATTGTTAATTGATAAAAGATCACAATTTTAGAGGCATGCATGTTTATATTTTTTTATTGAAGCTAAATGTTTGCTTTTTTAATATCAATATCATTTTCAGATTTTATGTTTCATTATCTTCAGATGCTAAATGTTTGCCTTTTTAATGACATTTTCAGATGGCTGACCATGATGAGCATGATGTCCATGATGAGCATGAAGTCCATGATGAGCATGTTGTCCATGATGAGCATGGTGAGGATACCAATGTAAGTTCTAAAAACATATCCTGTATTTCTATAAAATTCATTATCTTCTAGTTATGTCATATATCCCATATTTCTATATTGCACTAATTCAGTGTGCTTATTTTTGTCAAATTTTAGGTTGATGATGCACATGTACCCACTGAAGCACTGGAGGAACTTGATGTGCATCACCAAACACTTAACAAGAAAAGGGGCATCACTCTGTTGAAGAAGTTAATAGTGCTAAGTGGCAGTGGATCCAGATTAGTTGTGGAGTTTGATAATGGAGGAAATGCAATTGGAGTGAACTGCAATAATTTTGTAAACTATCTTGGGGTTGTCACTCGAAGCCATTGTGGTGTTAAGTATGATAATTGGCATAAAGTTCCTCAGGCGAAGAAAGACTTGATATGGAAGGATTTATGCCTGAGTTATTATTATTTGCAATTCTATTTTGTAGATTACAAATTCTATTATTTGCAATTCTATTTTTGGATACTAGTTAATAAGAATTCTATTTTACAGAATCTGTTTGCATTGGATGAGAAGCTGCATCATAAAAGCATGATGCAACGCACTGGAAAGATGCTAAGGAACTATAGGACAAATCTCAATAGAGAATACATAAAATATGGTGATAAGAAGAAGAAGTCAGCCCTTGAACAATGGAACTTCTTGGACAAAGAAGATTGGGACACATTTGTTGCTTCAAGAAAATCTGAAGAATTCAAGGTATTAGGCGTCACTCCCAATTTAATTAATATACATTGTATTCACCTATTTAAGATTAACATTTAGTGCTACTAACCAAATCATTAATGTGCATACTAACTAGGCCCTCAGTGAGGCACAAAAAGCAAGGTGTGCACTGAATGTGCATGACCACACTATGGGTCTAAAGGGCTATGCAAGTGTGCGCCAAAGACTACAGGCGGAGTCTACTGCTACTCAGGAGTCCTCTACTATAGGTATCACACCTCTACCTCGCCATGATGTTTGGATAGCTGGGAGGCAAAATAAGAAAGGAGAAATAAGGAAGCCCGCAATTGCTGAGGCGGCTGCAAAAATGGTAAAATACAAGTCTTAGAGCAATCGTTTGAATATTGATTATTTATGGTGTTAACTTACCAATTTTTGTTGATGGTGATTAGCGGGAGTTGCACGAGCAGAGGAAACAAGGCACGTTCATCCCTCAGGGCATAAGGGATGAATTGACAGTTGCTTTGGGTAACCCAAAGCATCATGGACGTGTTAGTGGTGCAGGCGCTGGTGTGGGCATCAAAGCATTCTTTGGGCCATCCCAACGCAAACCCAGAGCGGGACTTTCTCAAGAAGTGGTAACCTATTCTTTTTTTAGAATGTAACTGCAAAAGGAAATTCAATAATAAGAAACTAATGTTTCTTTTATCCATGTATAGGAGAATAAGAGAGTCGAGGATATAGTTGCTAAGAAGGTCAATGATATAGTTGATGAGAAGGTCAAGGAAGAAATAGTGCGGTGGTAGGCATCTCAGGCATCATAGGCTTCCAATCAGCCTATGGCGACCCACTCTTCTCCTGATGCACAGACTGAGAGTAATCATGTAGATCCACCACCGCCTAACACGTCTACTGTAAGTATTGTTTATGACATTGTAGCTAGTCTTTTCAAGATGATATGTTTTCAAGATGATATGTATATATGTATAATATTCTTTACGTAAATTTGTAGGCATTGAAGCCATGCCGCATAAAAATACAAGACTATGTTGTTGCAAATGCGCAGGCTTACCCGTCCCTTCCCGGGGCAACATTTCATGGGACTCCAATGCCACAGGACTACGTTCGTGTGAGCCCGATATGAGTATTACCCGATTGGAGGGAAGCTACATTGCCATATCCCCACCCGGATATTGATACACTTGCTGAGGCAGAAGGCGGGGTGATATTATGGCCCAAAGCAGATGTCGTCTATACTACTAAAATTGTAAGATAAATTTACATTACTTTAGATTGTTAATGTGTATATATGAGGTCAACTGATCTGAAATTATATATACAGGTTAAAAAGAAGACACCCAGAGCACCTAGGCCTCCACCTCCACTTCATGCATTACCAAGTTGGGTTCCAACTGACCTAAAATACCCGTTAGGTCCTGCTTGTAGGGGAATGGCATGTTGACTACGGACACATAATATACATTGCCGTATAATTGTTTCTTTAGAAGCAAATTATGCAGGTCAATCGTATGAAAGCTCTTTATTTATACAAGATATTATTGAGTTGTTTATGTATGATTGGCTGAATACATCAATGATAGAGACATGGATAAGGTGAGATCTTGTTTATACATCCATATACCTTGTGTAAGATCCGGTGATCTGGTTTCTTATATATTAATGCATACGTAATACATGTTTTGCAGCTACTTAGTCGAAGATCAACGCAAACAATTTGCATTTGATCATGTGGGATTTTTTATTCCATCATTGATTAGTATGGTAGCTAAAGACCCTGATAGTGTTCAACAATACTGTATAGATGCTTTTACAATTTTCGGTCAGCAAAAGAAGATGATAATAATAGCTCCATTCAATGTCAAGTAAGTTTACTTTATTTATAATTTGGACTTAAGAAAATTACATTTTTATTGTGGATTTTGAGTTATTAATTTTTAACTTTTTTTACCTCTAGCGGTAGGCATTGGGAGTTACTAGTTACTCTCCCCAGGATGTTCACTGTTTATTATCTAGATCCTGTGGGGAGTACATTGAATACTAAAATTGGACACGTAATGAGAATGCCATTATTCTGGTGAGAAATATTTCATTTTTATATCTGTTAACATCAATTATTACATTACTATTTAATTATGCAATTTACTGTGTTACATTAACATGTAGGGGTTTAGATGCATTCAAAAAGGCTGGAGGAAAGGTCCCAAGGAAAAAGAACCAGCCAATAATTTGGGAGAACGTAAAAGTAAGTTCTTGACTCCAATGTATATATTATTTATGTGAACTGTGTTTAGTTGTATTTTTTAATATTTTGTATGTTTCAATTTATAGTGTGCTACACAAGACAACAGCTGGGCATGCACATACTATGTGATGCGATTTATGCAGATGATTATCCGATATGCCGCATTGGACATCAATACCATACATGAGGTATTATATATAGTCTCATTAGTTAGTATGAAATATATCAATCTTATTTTTATATTATTACTTATATATATACATCATTCTCTTTGCAGGTGTTTAAAACTGACCACATTATAGGTAAACGCTTAAAAGATGTACATTCTCCATGTACGATGGAAGCATTAAATGAAGTAAGAGAAGAATGGGCAAGAGCCATACAAGCAGTGGTGATTGTAAAATATAATTGGGATGCTGATAGCGATGTTGAATGATATTTTGTAAATAAATATTTTTGAATGTTTATACATGTCTGAATGTTTCTACATGTATTTGAATATTTCTACATGTGTGAATGTGAGAATTGAATTGATGTTTGAATGTATCTACTTGTGTGAAAAGTATATATGTTGATTTTGTAGGTTTGTGTCCTATTTGTAGGCTGATATCAATGGATGTCGTAAACCTGCAGTTCAGAAAACTGAATTGCAGGTTCTCATCCTGCTAACCAGCCACAACAGGCCTGCAAATTGATTAGAAAAAAAAATTAAAACATAGGCGTTGGTTATTTATATAACACCGTCATCAAAGGCTTAAAACATCGGTTAGTGGATAAAAACCGCCGCCTAATATGACAAACAACCCGACTGTGCAGGAAAGCACGTCCATGGCGGAAAAAGTGTCAGTGATTAGTATAAAACTGACGCCTATAGTACTAAACACGGCCGTGCAGGGAAGCACGGCCGTGGCGTCTGGAACTATGGCGTCGGTTATTTATTTGAAAACCGACACAGAAAGTGTCCTAGATGGCGCCCTTTTTGTGGCACGAACCCTTTTGGCGTCAGTTATAAAACCGACGCCGAAGAGTTCGACCTTTAGCGGAACCCACATAGGCGTCACTTGAGAACCGTCGCTAAAAGGGGTTAAACAATCGACGCCAAAGACATGTTCTGTAGTAGTGATAGCATGAATGAGAAAACTTGAAATGAACTCCAAGGGGTCCTATTTATAGTTGGGGGTGTTCCCTTAAGTGTGGGATCACTTAGGATCAAAATATAGCCATTTTCCAAGATGCAACATATTTATTTTTTTACAAAACAACTCACCAATGGTTATAATCACTTTTTCTACATTTTCCATACAGTACATTTGGTCAAGTTTCAATAAAGGTAACTCAAACGATCCACTAAAAGACAAATCCAATTTTCAAATTATCGGTTGAGTTTGTACAGAGAAACTCGATCGATGAGCTAAAATTAGTTTTGATCAGTGAGTCAATTGGTCGAGTTCTGTGAGTGTGCAACTCGACCAATGGGTCATCTTCAGAAAATACATCATAGGATCGATCGAGTTTCCAACTCAACCAATGAACAACCTGTGACAAATTTTCTAAATTGAAATTTGAGTGATTAAACCTTGGAATTAAGTGACCCTGATATTTTATCATCTTAATTACAAGTCATATCATCAATACAAGTGATTATGAATATTATCTAAGGTCATTTGGAGTGATTTCCCAAATTACGCACTTGCATTGCATTTGACTTGAACTTGAACAAGCTAGGTCATGTGTAATTTGATCCTTTTCATGTACCTAAAGTCTGAGATCAATCTTGAACAAACATATTAGATACATAAGAATGGAATCGTTAAGTCATTATCAAAATATGGGCAATGTATAACTCTCAACTCAACATGATTTGGAACAACATGAAACATTATATTGTCTCTAAGTACATGTTTTACAAAACTATAAAGGAACCGTCGAACGATGCTTGTCATCACTACATGTAGGAAAAGAGTGCTACTAAACTTATAGAATCAAGATAATTTTTTTGGTGAAAATCAAGGTGATAGGACCCTTGATGAATACTTTGATTCCATTGTCATCTTATCTCAACAACTTGACTATTTCTAGACTATCTCTTCTTAGGATCACCGAGGAGCGGGCCAATCTTGTCACAACAAAAAAATTTAATGGCCTTAATACAACGTATGCTTCATGATGTGAGTGTTATCACATAGGAAAATTCACCTAGGAAAAAATCTCTATATTTTTATCTAGACTATGTATAATAATTACCAATCATAAGAAGACATATTTCATTATATTATAGTTCAAGATCAAACTCAAACAACAACATTTTTAAGAATAGTCTGATCAAAGTTACCAGGAAAGAACTAGTATTTATCACAATATTGAGTTTTACTTAATTAAACTAAGGTTGCAAGAATCATAAGGGCTAGATTAAGGTTCTAGTTTTTAATGGATGGGAACACTAATGTGGAATAGGTTTCACCACTTCTATCTATAATTCACTCTCTCAATGCACCATATTAAGCATGAATATACATATGTAGATGTTGAAAAAATCCCCCTTGGTGTTAGGATTTAAACCCAGATAGATATCACTCTAAGATTTCCTTCACATTACCTAGATTTCATTTGTCTACCACCTCAAAAAACACCATTGGGCGTCAAGCATCTATAGATTTCAAGTCCGCTGTCAAATCCTACAAGAAAAGAATTTCAAATGATTTGAAGTAGGTTCGTCACCTCACTTGGATGGAAATTGTGGCCCTATTATCTCTATAGAGTCCGATTCTTTGGAGGCAAGATTTTCCCATAGAGGAACACCCTTTGTGAATCTGAACTCAATCCTTATTGCCTCTGGTGAGCGGTGCATGACAAAGGCTGGGTTTTGACCTAGTTGTATTCTAAAATTTTCATCAACAGTTTAACAAAAATCAATGAATATTCTAGACCTTAGGTTCAAAGTTCTCTGCAACCAAAATCCAATAAACATGTAAACATGATGGTCGAGAAAAAACACAAGCATGAACATGTCTTATTCCAAAAATATAATGGCTCATACAATAATAGATGCAGTAAGGGGAACAAAACCTAGTAGCAGGCTACTCCACACACTAGTGAGGGGACTACTTGCCCATGGCAGCAAATACTAATATAACAAGGAAAAAGAGAGAAGAAGTCATTATCGTAGGATAATAGGAAATCACATATGTGGTGTGTAGGAATGGTTCTTCAAACTAAAAAATGAAGATGTCAAACAAACAATAACAAAACCTTCTTACCATTCATAGGAGACATACAAGAAATTGTTGAATCTCTCTTCCTTGTGGGCTATAATTGTGTTATGGAGGCGTAATAGGTGGGTGATGGATAGATGGACACCTAGGTTCTAACTTCCTTCAAAGTCAGAGTCTTAGAGCCTTTGTGGAGGTGAGATCTCATTGGTTTGTCATCCGAGGGAAGAAACTGATGAACGAGGTCAATAGAAATGGAGATGGATTGCTTAAAACTGATTTTGGCAGTCTGACAACAACAATAGTGGTTCCTTTTCATGGTAGGAGTGGCCTTGTATTTATAGGTGGGGCCCATCCACCTTATATTTGAGTCTCAACCGCCATGGATATAAAGGGTCAACAATGGGAGGTAGACAAAGGGTCTCAAATTGTGCAGTGGGGTAGATGTTTCATCAGTGACTAGCTACATTGTAGCCCATCGAAGGAACAATGTGTTTGTAGGGGATGAATTCTATCTAGCCATTGGTAGTGAGGTTGGGGTGCCATCAGAGCATGTTACCTGACCGACCATTGAAGTATTGAGTTTGCCTGATCATCAAAAGGCAAGGCCAGGTGTCAAGAAGGATTTCAGTCAGTCATAAATGCAGGATCACCATTGGAGGGTCAGCATGAAGTTTTTTTCTAGGGTCGATGCTAGAATACCATGGGATAAGTAGGGTGATCATCAATTTGGTAGAGTCTACCCGACTGATGGAGGTTGAGGTAGGACATCATAGGATGGGAGCAGGGTGCTCATCGGGTAGAACTTTCATCGGGGGTTGGTTGATGGAAGTCATAGGTTTATCGGAGGGCCTTCCATTGATGCTTGGTTCTAGGCTAGGCATTGGGTTGACTTCTTGATAGACTGACATGATTCTTGGCTGATGTACACTCACCTCAGTGGTGGTGGTGGGACGGGGTGTTGCTGGCATGGATTGTTGGGTCCAAACCAAGAAGGTGTTGCCCGATGAAGGCACAAAACAATGAAAACATTGTCCATTTATGAGAAAATTCTTGATCTCATTAGTGGGTTAGTGGGACCTTTGTCTCCTACACTAGTACACATAATATAATGTTCGAACCTGCAATGGAAATCAAGGAATCATATCAAAATCCTACAATATAGCATGAAGCTAAGAAATCCTGATTGTAAGCTAGTTCTAAGGTAAAAGGATGGAACTAAATGCAAAACTATTTTTTTTGGAATATGGTAACATGTTACTCTAAAAGAATAAAAAAGAAAAGATGCATCACAAAAATACATCTTACAAAGTGCCAAGTGCCAACCAAGATAGGCTTATAAAAGTGTTAGAGTGCTCATCAATATAGATAAGAATACACTATAAAATCCCACTGTAACCGTGCTATATCACTCATCTTTCGCACCATATATATTCCCAATTTGGCACTCTAGGTGACATCATGGGAGACCCTATTGAAATCCCCAAGATGCCATGTTCTTTTTTGTTATGCACTCTGTTGTCTTTTTTTTTACCATATATGGTGACATAGTGTAGTAATGCACATGCCACAAAACTAATCACGTCCATTTGATGGGCATTCCTAACTTTGACCTAGTTAATGACCTCCACTAACTCATCTCAGAGGGTGGGTTTGCTCCCCACCCATTCTTCAGGATGATTCTCCTCCATAAATACTAAGTCATCTTGCAATAAAAAACATGTGATGATGTGTCTCATTCTCTTCTTTTCACAACAGACACACTGGATCACCATCTATACCTCAAGATCTCATTTTCCTGTAGCAAGAAGTTTACTTAGTATACCTCCATAGGACAAGGTGATCCATATCAAAACTTTTGGAATATACCAAATTAATATTTAAAATGCAACTAAAACTAGGATTAATATGCATTCATCACTCTAGTTTGCAACACTTTCTTGGTAGGAGACATCTTTCATACTCTGGAAGATGTCTTGTAAGATCTTAAAATTTTACAAATTTATTCAAGAATATTGGATTGAGATTTATGTTAAGTCAATTGAAGAATAATATTCCCAATGGGATGATTTTGAATGCATAATACTACAGTTAGGTCTTTAATCTAACATAATATAACTATATTAGGGTTCGTAGACTTTTACTCCATAATCGACATTTTATTGAAGTATTAATGACGATTGGTCTCTAATAATGAAATTAGGAGTTTAATGGGATCACTTGGATCCATTATAAGGCATGGATTCAAACCATGGCCCAAGTAAGGCCCAATTTAACTATTTGGAGTTGCAAATAGTCCCATGAGTTATATATGAGAAAATTTAATATTTCTTGCCTAATTATGGTACTAAAATATTATCAATTGGTTGGTAAATCAATATGGAGATAATTTGCAAGATGCTAGACAATTATATTTTTATTGACACTAGAAAATTCTTAATTGATTAGTTCTCTAGATAATTAATGGAGTTATTATCTAGTCCTTACTTGGATTCTAGGTATTTGGATTTCAAATGAACCTAACATGATGTAATACTTACTATACAATGATATATCAAGTAAATAAAGTCAAATTCAAGTTTTGGGACAATTACATAATTATCTATGACCTAGGTGATTGAATCAAAAAAGCACTTAAAGTGAAAGTAAAGGATAATTAGCATGCTCCTTTTGATCCTAATATTTGTGCAGTTTGAGAGTAGAATAATGGGAACCTAATCTTAAAATCTGGGGTCAAATAGACTCTCCTAGCAATTTATATGATTACTGAAAATAATATAGTACAATTAAATAATTCTTGATAAACTTGAATATCAACCAAGGTAATCCATAGCTGAGACTATAGTTTAGCTAACCAGGGATAACCTTGTGTGATGTGGATATAGCACAGATACATAGTCGTTAGATCTGAGATCTATTGTCCATAAGTCATCTTCAACCTTGATTTTAGATCCGACGACACTATGAATCCCGCAAACCCATTCTCTCTCCTAGATAAACTATTTGCCTTGAAAAAATTCTTGCTAGATTTGAGAGGTTGAGGTGAGCTCAAAGATACCTAAAAATTCCATTATCTCAGCATAAGTAGATAACACCCGAATCACGGTTGGGCTGGATCTCCACAACATGGAGTTAGGGTGGCATCTTGATCACCCACTCCTACATAAGCGCTCCAGTGCATTAGCGGTGACCCAAAGAACAAAACTCTACACTAATTTTCTTTCCCTCTACACCTCGGTAGCACATCGTCAACTTACCTCCTACTTGACCACAAACCCTATGGTCCATGATGCTCCAGGCACCACTCATCATCAGAGAAAGGATAAAAGGGTAGAGAAGATCGTGATGAAGCTCTTGACACCCTTGATTCACCCACTAGTGTCCATTAATAGAGAGTCAACTGTAAGTTTGGTCTTCAAAATGGCCCAACCATTTCTAGATGGGTGAAGCACAGGAAGAAGACAAGGACCAAGGAAATGACTTCCCTGACCCTGGGCATAAGATAAAAGGTAAGGATAAGTTAGTCCTTTTTATCCTTTTATTATGCCTCACCATGTGGGCACTGGTGTCATGAGGGTGTGAGCCCATTGGCTCAGGCCCAACCCCACAACCCAAGTGGATAATAAGTAAACTATTGATGTGTTGTTCGGTGATTGGTCCATTTATTCTAAACTTGATATAATTGTAATAATTAATTGATATATACGATAGTAGTGAAATAATATATTACTTTTACTAAAAAGGAGTAGAATTCACATAAAATATAATTGAGACATGCTTCTGATTCTAGTTCTAAAGTGTAGCTAATACATAAATATAAGGTGTTCAATACATCTAAACCATAATTTTTTGTGAATATGTTTTTAATCATGTTAAATACACTTATTTGATATATATTCTGATGTTAATGAATAATGATAAGATCCCATTGTCTTAAATCAGATCAGGATGATATTGATGATCTTTTAGGCATGCTAATATGTAAACAAGTAAATTAGGGTTTTAAGACTAATGATTACATATTTTCATGATCATAATATGCAGAACCTTATGTAGTTGATCTTAACATCTTATGTTCAATATGATAACTAGAAGCGAATGTCTAATTAGTGTTACACCAAATATGCCTAATTAGTGTTTCACAACCTTAGCAATGATGATACAATGGAATATGATTTGATACTCATATTCCCATTCCAAACATAAGATAACTCTAAACCCTAGTTAGGATCTAATGTAAGACCTAATTAGTATCTTATGTATGTTTGTGACACTTTAGGGTAGTCATACATGCAAACTGAATGTTGATTTGATTGAATATAGTTGATGATTGGAGTGCATAAAGTATTTGGAGATTATACTACATGATGAATGCAAGTTGTTAATTATGAGTACCCACAATCATCAAAATTTGAAGTTTTCTTCATGATTTATAAAGTATTGAATCAATGAAACTAATCATCATGTTTATTTACTTTTTTCTCAACTATAATGCCAATATGAATATCAAATAATGAAACAAGAATATTATGAACTCTGGGTTATAAGTATCAAAGGGTAATGCACATAAGTCCAAGTATGGACAATGATTTCATTCTAGATTGTTGACTCTGGGGCCTCCCAACATATGACTGGTAGGACACACCTTATTTCCTCCACTAAACCTCATATGTCTACCTCATGTATCACTTTGAAAACTGGGTCCAATAAATTTTTCAATAATGTGGAAATGTTAAAATCTCACCTAGTCTGAAACTTAAATATGTAAATTTTATATTCCTCATTTCCCCCTTAATTTAACACCAACCACTAAGATATTTTATGCCTTTACTTGTAGTGACACCTTTGGTAGCCATTATTTTGTGATGTAGGATTCTTAGACTTTCAAGATGATTGGATCGGGTTTTAAAGCTATGGCCTTTATTACTTTGTGATGTTGTTGCTTTTACTGGCCTTCTTGTAAGCACACCTCTTCAACTTTACCAACATTATGATCATCCCTCTCTTGAAAATTTGAACACTTGAACCCATCATTGTCTAGTTTAAAGAGTCTCCCATGTGACTTGTGTGAGTTTGGGAAGCATCATGTGATTTATGGTCTTAGAAAATCTTTTGTATATTCTACAGAAGTTTTTGATGTTATTCACAATGGCATTTGTGGTCCTTTTTGAACCACTAGTTTTAGTGGATTTTGATACTTTATTACCTTTTTTTATGACTACTCTCACACGACATAGTTATATTTGTTGGTATCCCATGATGAGATGATTAGTATTTTTAAAATTTCATAAAATGATTTTAATACTAATAAAATATTTCAACACGATTCAATAAATGCATAAAATATTTTGGATCGATAATTTGTTGGAATATGTTTTGGCTCATCTTCATTTTTATCTTAAATTCGAATAAACCATCAACATTTCTATGCTCATACCCCAACACAAAATGGGTGGTGTAACATAAAAGTCATAATCTTCTTGATATCTCTCGTACTATTATGTTTCAGGGTAAATTACCTAAGACTTATTGGTTTGAGTCTATTCTCACGGCTTGCTACCTTATCAATCAAAAACCATCTTCTGTCCTTCGGAAGAAGACCTCATTTTTAGTTTTTTTTTTCATGTGGAAATGAATTTTCATATTTCTTTACATTTTTTTGGGTGTACTATTTTTATGCATAACTTTGATCCCAAAGCAAATAATCTTGATTCTTGTTCTATAAATTATTTTTCCTTTGTCGTTCTACCTTCCTGAAAGGTTATCATTGTTATAGTCCAAACGACCATTATATGTATGTCTTTATTGATGTTACTTTTCATGAATATGTTATGTTATTTGATTTTACATCAACATCCTCTCCACCACAACCTCAACCTCCAACTAAGTTTGTTGAGCTTGATATTTCTGACCTAGTGGATCATGAATCCATCACCACCCTTCTTTATTCCTCCTCTTTAAGCACATAACACGACACCGATGTTCACATTTTTGGATCTGTGATGCCCCATTTAACTCTGAAAAGGTATCCAATCTTGTACTATTTTCCACTCTCTCTTATACATATATCCTATCCAATCTTTCATATACTGTGAAATCCATTGCCCAACAACTTGACTCTATCTAGATTCCAAAAAACTATCATGAGTCCCTTCAACACCCTAGTTGGAAAGTTGTGATGCTCAAGGAAATGAATCATGTAAAGAGGCGAGATCACCTCCTTACTAAAATTTAAAGGAAGTACAAAACATCCATCTTTTTAGAAAGATAAAATATACTGAGGGATGCATGTATATTATTCCAAGTAAATAAGCATGCACCATATACTATACAAAATGTCAATAGCAGTGGAAATAAAAGTACTAAGCCTATTACATGGCTTTCATTGTTCATTACATGATTATTCCCAAAAGAAAAAGATAAGAGAAAAGGATCTAGCTATAGCAACCTAGACATCCTTTCAGATAGCTTGAGATCTACTCCTGAGATGACTTCCTTCAAACTTGTCCTTCTCCTCGCTCAGCACCAACACCTGGGTGGTTGGGAAAGCACCCAACAAAAGGGAAAAGAAAACAATTTATGTGTCACAAAACTAGTCTAGGATAACAAGATAAGTAAAGAAAATAAGATCAGGCTAGGGTTCATCATAAGATGAAGATAACAAGAGTATGAGGCTATATTCAAAAGAAACTTGCCATTAACAATTATATCAAAAATAATTTGCATGTAAGATAATTATGTCTACCTAAATAAGTAGGGTTGAGGCACCTACCGAACCTCTAACCTTAGGTGTGGGGAGAATAAGACATTCCCAGTCACCTACAATATTATGGGGAGAATAAGACATTCCCCAGGGTGATTATTTACATGCCCTTTGTGGGTGGTTGTACATAAGTACCACTATTTTAAATTAAATAGAACATAAATACACATGCTAGAAACGTAGTCATGGCAAGAGTAGTCATAATATTCAATAAGCATGGAAGTGGGGTATAAGACCCAATAAGAAGAAATTATAATCTGATTTGAGGCATGAACAACATTAGGATTCAATAACAGAAGATTTAAGGTTCATTTAAGCCTCATTAGGGAAATATAGGGTTTGGCTGCAATTATCCCAACATAGTGTGTAAGGAATTCACATACCTCTCTTACTAATATCAATTACTAACTTTCACCACTTTAATTGAGTCCAAGTTCCACTTTACCCATTTTCAATGTATTAACATGTATTAGAGTACATAGTGCACATTAATGTATAGAAACCCTAATTTTAGACATTTTTTGAAAAACTCAGATTTAGACTCTTAAAACATCACCAATAAACTTATTAAGTTCTCCTAATCAAGAAAACATATTTTTATGTTAATTTGGAGTTATGATGATTAAGATGTAATTTTTATGGATTTTATGCATTAAATTCGTTTTACAAAAATCACCCTTTGTAAAACAATAAAATCAGACCTTGAAAATATTTTTATTAGATAGATATCAATTTTCCAATTCCAAAACATATTTATTTGTCAAATTTGGATAAGCGGTTTAGAAGATATGGATTTTTCAATACTGACCAATAGGAAATTGCCACATCATCAAACCGATCGAGATAGTTGAAGAGAGAGGGAGAGGGAGAAAACACCATTTGACCCAAGATCAGGTTTGAAGTTTCTTAGATAAGCAAACTAGAGATTCTAGAGAAGGTAAAATAGCAAGAAACCAAAACCTTAGAAGAACATGGTAAAAAGAGATGGAAATCATCGATTATCAACATTGAAGCATGGGTTTTAAGCATGTACTAAGCAATATATGAGAAGGGGATTAACAAAACCTGCCTCTAGGAATGTAATAAGGTCTAAACAGAAATGATCCCGAGATTATAAGGTATGGTTGCTCCAAGCTAAGCTCCTTTCTTGAGCAAAGATCACCTTCTCCACTTTAGAGGTGCAAACCCTAGTAAAAGAGCATGGGGATGAGATGTTTAAGGGTTTTAGGTGGAGTTTTACCATGTATGGTCATGTTTCTAACCTAGAAGAAGGTGTAAGGAAGACTAAAAGTATGAAAATATGGAAGGAATGGAGGAAACTTATTAGTTTTGGTCGAAATTACCAAGGAGGAGCTTTAGAAACCCTAATAAAGCAATTTGGAAGCCCTAGGAGCCTTCTTCACCAAGGTAGGCTCCCTCTATTACCTTGGGACAGAAACTTCATGGCCAAATACAAAAGGAACTATTATCTAAGCTAGATAAAAGAAAAGGAGATCAAGAGTTTTTCAAATTGTGTGTTAAGGGGGTATACATGGCTATATAAAGAAAGAGGTGAAGCATGAGGTGTCTGAGGGACTTTCCATGTGCCTTTAGCCTAGGGCTTGATGGCCATGCAAGAGGACAGCTCATGGACTCTTCTTGGATATCAAAATTCGGTCCTAAGAGCCCATAGATCCTTCTAGGCCATCCCCACCGTTTTTCAAGAAAGAAATAACCTCATTGGTTGATAGCTTTTAAAGATAAGCACCTTTATAAAGAGGGTAATCCCTATAATGCCCTTGGAAAAAAATACCATCAAACCAAGGTGAAACTAGGTTCTCCAATGGTTTAAAATCTCATTAATGGTAAGTTAATATCTAAGGATTAAAATTTAGTTGATAATTTGCAAAGAAAACCTCCCAATTGGGTAAATTGCATAAAAGTCTAGAATGTACCTAAAATTGCATAACTTGCATAAATAACTTCCAAATCGAACGAAATTGGAAACTTAGGATCATTTTATGTTTTCAAATCATATCAAAAAGTTATATTTAGGTTTAGAGAACTTTATTATGGTAATTAAGCTTTTATTGAGGTATTTGTGCATAAACCCTTATATTGGTATAATTAGTGAATGAATTTTCACTTAACCGCTATAAATTCCACTAATTAAACATAAATGATATAAAGGATAGAAATGAAAGGGAAACTTAGGAAAAAAATTTACATGGAGATTACATCTTAGATTCATTATTTTACAACACTCCACCCCTTAAAAAGGATTTCGTCCTCGAAATCTCAAGCAAAAAGAGAAGGGTGAGTACGTAACATTTCATCTCTCAACTCCCAAGTGGCTTCTTCCAGACCATGATATTTCCACAAAACTTTTACCAGCTCAATCTATTTGTTCTTAATTTTCTTTACTCGGGAGTCAAGGATCTTCACAGGTAGCTCTTCATAGGTCAGATTCTCATGTATCTCCAAAGGCTCAACATTAAGCACATGAGAAGAGTCCTTCACATACTTCTTCAGCACAAAGACATGGAACACATTATGAATCTTATCATAGGAAGGAGGTAAAGCTAAGCGGTAACCTTATCTAAGATTTCAAATGGTCCAACATAGTGGGGACTCAACTTGCCTTTAACTTTAGATCTAGCAATAGAACATATAGGCTTGATCTTTAGAAATGCATAGTCACCCACTTGGAAGTTAACATCAGACCTCTTCTTGTCAGCATACATCTTCTGTCAGTCTTGAGCATCTTTCATGAGTTTCTTTATCAAATGCACCTTTTTTGTCATCATTTGCATGTCATCGGTCTTCACTAGAGAACGTTCACCGACATCATCCCAATGCAAAGGTGAATGGCATGGTCTACCATAGAGAGCTTCAAAAGGTGGCATACCAAAACTAGCTTGGTAGCTATTGTTGTAAGCAAACTCAGCTAATGGCAGATACCGATCCCATGCACTACCCCAATCCATCATACAAGCATGAAACAAGTCCTTCAGAATCTGAACTGTTCTCTCAGATTGACCATCAGTCTACGGGTGGTAAGCAGTACTGAAACGCAAGTCGGTACCCATCTCCTCCTAGATCTATCCCCATAAACGATAAGTAAACTTTGGGTCACGATCAGAAACTATTACCTCAGGTAATCCATGCAGGCGTACGATCCACTCAACGTACAACTGAGCCATATCTGCAACTTTGTAATTGGTTTTGAAAGGCAAGAAATGAGTAGATTTTGTAAGCCGATCAATAGCACCCCAAATAGCATCATAACCTTTCTTGGACTTGGGGAAACTAGTAACGAAGTCCATTGTGATGTTCTCCCACTTCCATTCTAGAATTTCAATAGGTTGAAGAAGACCACCAGGTCGTTGATGTTCGATCTTGACTTGCTAACATGTCAAGCACTTCGTGACAAATAGAGCTATATCATTCTTCATGTTCTTCCACCAGATGCTTCATTGTAAGTCCTTGTACATTTTTGTTGTGCCAGGATGGATAGTGTACTTGGACCCATGTGCTTCACTCAACACTTTCTATCTCAGATGACCCACTTCAGGAATTTACAACCTTTGTCTAAAGAAGACAACACCATCTACTCCGACGGAGAAGTCAGATTGCAGTTTCTCGATCAAGGCCTTCATCTTTTCCATCTCAGAGATTTACCACTATGCATAAATGACTTCTAAGATCCAAGTCAGTGTAACACTCAAACTAGCCATATGGACACACAACTTGTCTTCATCCACTGAATCATCAGGTTGAGGTCGCCAACTAGTCACATATTTGATATTTTCCCACACCGAACATCTCAGAGCATCACAAACAACATCCTTCTTACGACTTAAAGCATCGGCTACGACGTTTGCTTTACTAGGATGATAGGTGATGGTGAAGTCATAATCTTTGAGATATTCCATCCACCTTCACTATTGTAGATTTAGATCCTTCTATGTCAATAGGTACCTCAAGCTTTTTTGGTCAGAGAAAACTTCAAACTTCACACCATAGAGATAATGTCACTAGATTTTCAGAGCATGAATGATGGCAGCAAGCTCTAAATCATGTGTAGTCCAATTAGCTTCATTTGGTTTTAATTTGGTGGGAAGCATAGGAGATCACCTTTCCATTTTGCATTAAAACACACCCTAATCCTTGTTTAGAAGCATCAGTGTAGATGACAAAAGGTATGCCTTCAATAGGCAAGGAAAGAATGGGAGCATAAGTCAAACACTCCTTCAACTTTTGGAAATTGTTCTCACATTCTGGTGTTCAAGAGAACTTGACCTCCTTTTGCGTCAGCTTGGTTAAAGGCAAGGCCAACTCAGAGAAGTTCTTGATAAATCTTCGATAGTAACCTGCTAAGCCAAGGAAACTACAAATCTCTAAGGGATTCTTTGGAGCTTTCTACTTGGTCACAACTTCTATCTTTGCAGGGTCAACAACTATATGTCCGACAGAAATCACATGACCCAGAAACATCACTTCCTTTATCTAGAACTCACACTTTGAGAATTTTGCATAGTGTTGATTTTCTCGTAGTGTGTTGAGTACAATCTGCAGATGCTCGCGATGTTGTTCTAATGTCTCAAAATAAAACCAAAACGTCATCGATAAACACCACCACGAACTTGTCAAGGTATGGGCGGAACACTCGGTTCATCAAGTCCATGAAGGTAGTAGGGGCATTTGTCAAGATGAAAGGCATGGCCATGAATTCATAATGCCCATAGTGAGTTCTAAATGCCATCTTCGGGACATCATCATCCTTCACGCGCATCTGGTAGTAGCCACTTCGTAGATCCATCTTGGAGAACACAGTGGCTGACTTTAGCTGGTCGAACAAGTCGTCGATGCAAGGCAAAGGATAACAGTTCTTCACTGTCACTTGGTTAAGCATGTGGTATTCCATACACATCCGCATCGAACCATCCTTCTTCTTCACAAACAGGATAGGGGCTCCCCAAGGTGAAGCACTAGGGCAGATGAAGCCCATGTCAAGAAGCTCTTCTAGCTGCTTCTTCAGTTCGGCAAGCTCGATAGATGCCAAATGGTAAGGCATCTTGGATATTGGCAAAGTTCCAGGTACAAGCTTGATGGAGAACTCCACCTCCCAAGTTGGTGGAAAACCAGGTAACTCCTTAGGAAAGACGTCCGGGAAGTCCTTCACCACATCTATGTGGTCGAGAGGAGGTGTAGCCTTGAGGACTATAGAGGCTAAGAAAGCTCTACACCCTTGTGAGACTAGCTTTTCAGCTTTGATGGCAGAGATAACAATTGTCGATCTTCTCGCTTCCTACCCTTGACACACAATCTTCCCTCAATAGGATGTGACAAACTAACCTTTGATTCTTCACAAAAAAAAATAGCTTTGTACCTCTTCAACCAATCCATTCCCAGGATGACATCAAAGGCGGTCATGTCGAGCAAGATGAAATCTGAGGGAAACATTATACCAGATATACATAGGTCCATGGTCAGAGTTTGGAGATACAAAGAGCAGATCTTACCACTAGGGGTTTTTACATCTAATATATGATCCATATACTCATATTCTATTTCTAACATAGAAGCAAGCTGACATGATATGAAGGTATTGGATGAGCCAGAATCAAACAGTGCCTTTATAGGATGCATATTAAGATGCAAGGTACCTTCAATAACTTCATTATCTTTGCATGCTTCCTCAGCATTGAGAGCAAACACTCTCCCATTCCTCCTCTCCACTGGCAACCACCTCAGGTTCTGGTTGTTGTTGTTATTATTATTGCACAGAGGCGGATTCTGCCTTGGCTGCTGCGGCTGTTGGGCATTATTCTGTCCTTGCTGGAAACGGGGGTAGAGTGGTCAGATTGCCCAACTTGTCCACACTTGTGGCAGGTCGGAGGAGGCCAGTTGTCTCTACGAGCAAGTGCATTGTTGACAGGACATCTCCCTGGAGGATAGTGGTGAGAGCACCTATTGCATCGATCACATATGCAATTCTCATTCTGGGTAGGGATCTTCCTCTTGTTGTTGCTATAGCCATTACTGTGTCCATAGGATTGGAATCTTGGGTAGGACTCGATGGTCAGGGCCTTATCCACCAACTACTGGAAGGTGAGTGGAAGTTGTAGAACAAGACTTTGACCCACTTGGTAGTTTAGGCCCTCCAAGAACAATGTTTCCCTTCTTTCAACTCCAAGGTCAGTGGCATAGCATTCCAGAAGTAGGAACCGTTGGATGTAGTTGGCCACACTCATGCTTCCCTGCCTGAGGCTATAGAACTCAGCTTCCTTCTTCCTCAGGAAGGCATGAAAGATGTACTTCTCCCTAAAGACCTTCAGGAACTGGTCCCACTCCATGGTAGAGGTGTCTTGAGTATGGGGGACACCATTCCACCAGACACGTGTCAGTTCGTCCAGCACATACGTCGCGAACCGAACTTTCTAGTGAGGAGGGCATGCAATACCCTCGAAGGTCCGATCCAAAGCCAACACCCCATCATCATCTTTATCCACCATGTTGTGTTCACTTTCACCCTTGAAGTAGGGTGGTTGCGTCTTTATGAAGTTAGTGAAATTGAACTCCCTCAGCTTGTTGGCATTGGTGGCCACTATGTGGAGATGCCCCATCATGGTGGAGAGTAACTGGCACAACATTTCCAACTCTTGCTCTGGTGTGAAGGAGGGGGTGCCCAGAGTAGCAGGGTTGACCACACTATGGCCGACAGGAGTCACAGGAGTGTTTTCCATATTGGAGTCATTAGGGTTTGACTCCTTTCCCTTGTTCCTACTGTCAAACAAGTCACCTATCCTAAAAGGTAGGGTTAACATATTAAGTTCCCTGGAGTATTTGAATCATAGATGAAAAAGAATAGAAGCATAGTCAAGAAAAGAATACCTAGAATGCTATTGCCTAAAAGCATACTATTTTGGGCAATTCATATCAGCTCAGGCCAGGCCGATATCATATGGGCACGGGAGTCCTCATAAACCAAGCTAGTGGTGCAGAGGAAAATATTGACAACACCCAAAATTGTGATTAATTCTAGACACCTTTGCTTCAACTTCATGTCCTAATAGTTGCCTAAAGGCTCTGATACCATGCTATAAAGAGGCGAGATCACCTCCTTACTAAAATTTAAAGGAAGTACAAAACATCCATATTTTTAGAAAGATAAAAGATACTGAGGGATGCATGTATAATATTCCAAGTAAATAAGCATGCACCAGATACATTACAAAATGTCAATAGCAACAGAAATAAAAGTACTAAGCCTATTACATGGCTATCATTGTTCATTACATGATTATTCTCAAAAGAAAAAGATAAGAGAAAAGGATCTAGCTATAGCAACCTAGACATCCTTTCAGATAGCTTGAGATCTACTCCTGAGATCACTTCCTTGAAACTTGTCTTTCTCCTTGCTCAGCACCAGCACCTGGGTGGTTGGGAAAGCACCCAAAAAAAGGGGAAAGAAAATAAGGTAAGTGTCACAAAACTAGTCTAGGATAACAAGATAAGTAAAGCAAATAAGAACAAGCTAGGGTTCATCATAAGATGAATATAACAAGAGTATGAGGCTATATTCAAAAGAAACTTTCCATTAACAATTATATCAAAAAGGATTTGCATGTAAGATAATTATGTCTACCTAACTAAGTAGGGTTGAGGCACCTACTGAACCTCTAACCTTGGGTGTGGGGAGAATAAGACATTCCTAGTCACCTACAATATTATGGGGAGAATAAGACATTCCCCAGGGTGATTATTTACATGCCCTCTGTGGGTGGTTGTACATAAGTACCACTATTTTAAATTAAATAGAACATAAATCCACATGCTAGAAAAGTAGTCATGACAAGAGTAGTCATAATATTCAATAAGCATGGCAGTGGGGTATAAGACCCAACAAGAAGAAATTATAATCTGATTTGAGGCATGAACAACATTAGGATTCAATAACAGAAGATTTAAGGTTCATTTAAGCCTCATTAGGGAAATATAGGGTTTGGTTGCAATTATCCCAACATGGTGTGTAAGGAATGCATATACCTCTCTTACTGATATCAATTACTAACTTTCACCACTTTAATTGAGTTCAAGTTCCACTTTGCCTATTTTCAATGTATTAACATGTATTAGAGTACATAGTGCACATTAATGTATAGAAACCCTAATTTTAGACCTTTTTAGAAAAACTCAGATTTAGACTCTTAAAAAAACACCAATAAACTTATTAAGTTCTCCTGTTCAAGAAAACATATTTTTATGTTAATTTTGGAGTTATGATGATTAAGATGTAATTTTTATGGATTTTATGCATTAAATTCGTTTTACAAAAATCACCCTTCATCAAAACATAAAATCAGACCTTGAAAATACTTTTATTAGATAGAGATCAATTTTCCAATTCCAAAACATATTTATTTGTCAAATTTGGATAAGCGGTTTAGAAGATATGGATTTTTCAATACTGACCAATAGGAAATTGCCACATCATCAAACAGATCAAGATAGTTGAAGAGAGAGGGAGAGGGAGAAAATTCCATTTGACCCAATATCAGGTTTGAATTTTCTTAGATAACCAAACTAGAGATTCTAGAGAAGGTAAAACAACAAGAAACCAAAACCTTAGAAGAACATGGTAAAAAGAGATGGAAATCATCGATTATCAACATAGAAGCATGGGTTTTAAGCATGTACTAAGAAATATATGAGAAGGGGATTAAAAAAAATTGCCTCTAGAAATGTAAGAAGGTCCAAACAGAAATGATCCTGAGATTATAAGGTATGGTTGTTCCAAGCTAAGCTCCTTTCTTGAACAAAGATCACCTTCTCCACTTTAGAGGTGCAAACCCTAGCAAAAGAGCATGGGGATGAGATGTTTTAGGGTTTTAGGTGGATTTTTACCATGTATGGTCATGGTTCTGACCTAGAAGAAGGTTTAAGGAAGACTAACAGTATGAAAATATGGAAGGGAGGGAGGAAACTTACTAGTTTTGGTTGAAATTAGCAAGGAGGAGCTTTAGAAACCCTAATAGAGCAATTTGGAAGCCCTAGGAGCCTTCTTCACCAAGGTAGGATCCCTCTATTACCTTGGGATAGAAACTTCGTGGTCAAATACATAAGTAACTATTATCTAATCTAGAGAAAAAAAAGGAGAGCAAGAGTTTTCGAATTGTGAGTTAAGGGGTATACATGGCTATATAAAGAAAGAGGTGAAGCATGAGGTGTCAAAGGGACTTTCCATGTGTCTTTAGCCTAGGGCTTGATGGCCATGCAAAAGGACAGCTCATGGACTCTTCTTGGATATCAAAATTTGTTCCTAAGATCCCATAGATCCTTCTAGGCCATCCCCACAATTTTTCATGAAAGAAATAACCTCATTGGTTGATAGCTTTTAAACATAAGCACCTTGATAAAGAGGGTAATCCCTATAATGCCCTTGGAAAGAAATACCATCAAACCAAGGTGAAACTAGGTTCTCCAATGGTTTAAAATCTATTTAATGGTAAGGGAATATATAAGTATTAAAATTTAGTTGATAATTTGCAAAGAAAACCTCCCAATTGGGTAAATTGCAAAAAAGTCCAAAATGTACCTAAAATTGCATAACTTGCACAAACAACATCCAAATCGAACCAAATTTGAAACTTTGGATCATTTTATGTTTTCAAATCATATAAAAAGTTAGATTAAGGTTTAGAGAACTTTATTATGGTAATTAATCTTTTATTGTGGTATTTGTGCATAAACCCTTATATTGGTACAATTAGTGAATGAATTTTCACTTAACCGCTATAAATTCCACTAATTTTTTTTTTTTTGATAAGGTAAAATATTACTATCTCAACAACAAAGTATAGGGGACACAACAAAATCCCGTATACTAAACAAGTTTTACAAGAGACCCCAACTCCTCAGAGCCATGCTATCTATACCCGCCATGCTCCTCGGGTTAGCTTTGAAGAACCACAAAATGCTATTACTAATTACATCAAAAACTATCATGTTATCCCTTGGTCTCTTACCATGCAGCCTATAGTTCCTCTCACCCCATATATGGAAAATGAGTGAAGTAATGAAGATTCCCCCCAAAAATCTGTTCTTGAGATTATTCCTTGTTCTCTCGATCAGCCATTCCACAGCCTCATCCAAGTTAAGAGGAGCCAAACCACCCCACCCACATTTAAGGCACCCTCTTCTCCACAGATAAGCTGAGAAATCACACTCAAAAAAGATGTGTTTATGCGATTCAGGCGCGTTATAACAAAGGAGGCAAGTGGGATCACAATTTAACCCCCATTTAATGATTCTGTCCCTTGTGGGCAGTCTACGCATGATCGCCCTATAGGAACCAAAGCTCCATTTCGGGCATCTGGGTTTAATCCAAAACACGTCATACCACATGACCTGCGGTAGCTATTTCCTAATCCTCCACGGTTTGCTAATCGGGTCGTTGAACCCATGCTGCTGCCGTAGTTGATAATACGCTCCCAGCTCCTTATATATTTTCTTCATCTTGCACCAAACAGACGATTCCCCTATGTTGGAATCATCCCCCAACTGTCCATACCTTTCTTTCATCCATCTCGTCCAAGGGGAATCCAAAATGTTTTGGAAACGATCTACTCTCTTTGCAGCAGCTTCCCACGCTATGGAGTTGGGACAGCAGATACCCAACCCCCCAGCGTACAACGGCTGAGCCACTGTGCTCCAGCTCACTGCATGCGCTCCTCCACCCCATAAGAAACCAGCCATGATACTTCTGAATTTATCAAGAATGAACATCGGCATTTCCGTCTGTCTGCACCAGTAGTTAATCTTCGCAGTAAGGACCGTTTTGATGAGAACAGTTCTCCCAGCCATCGAGATTCTAAGTCCACTCCACTTTTCGACCAAGCTTCTGAGATTATCAACACACTCTTTAAAGTCCACTCCTCTTCCTCTACCCCCTGAGATTGGTATTCCTAAGTATTTGGTAGGAAATCTCCCCAAAGGAATACCAACTTCCTCTTTCAATCTAATTAAACATACATGATATAAAGGATAGAAATGAAAGGGAAACTTATGAAAAAGGTTTGCATGGAGATTACATCCTAAATTCATTATGTTACAACAACATTGTGTGAGAATGGGACATGGGATCTTGTCCCTCCCCTACAAAAATTAGAATCGATTTTATATGGGTCTTCTCTATTAAATTTAGTTTAGATCAATTGGTGGAATGACTTAAAGCATGGCTTGTTGCCAAACATATAATGGTTCATGTGGATTTCGTTGAAATCTTCTTGGAGCACTCACATTTCTTATGTTAGGATTGTAATATCCCCTTCCACTCACAAGTTTAGGGATGAGCATCAGACGCAGACAACCCAATCTGACCCATGTCCTGGCCCGCATAACTCGAACCAGACCTGATCTATGTAATTTACATGGGTGGGAAGGGCCTAATAATTTGACCCATATTTTTATATGTGTCGAATCAGGGATAAGGTAAACCCAAGCCTAAAAAATCATATACCCCGATTATTTATTGAGATGTATATAAACAACAATATGTCTACAAATAATATGTATACCTTGTAAGATACACTTGGATTCAAAGTTCCAAACTTACATTTGATCCAAAATATATTTTAGAATATATATTAATAAGACCAAAAGAGCAATGCAAAACTAAGGTATGTGTATCAATTTTGTATTGAATGTGTTTGTAGAAATTATAGAAAATATAATCTTAGATATCAGATTGATACTACTTCATTAGATGTGTTTCAAAAACCATCTAAGAAATACGTTGCCAGATTATTCATTAGAATACAAATGTGTGTATCTAATCATTATTAATTATAGAAATCCCATGAATTTGGATGGTTTTACTTATATTACATCAATAAATGGGATATGACTATGGTTTTAAATGTTTTTATTTGTATTATATTCTTTCCATTCATTAGATAAAAAACTAACTTTAGGTGTATAAGTTTCTCGACTAGTATGTATAGATTACATGTACCTAGTGATACATTCTAAAAATGTGTTATAGCCCGCAAGGATGTAGCTCACTGGTGATAGGACTGTGACCCTCATGTTGAAGTATCAGTTTCAAATCATAATGGGGATAAATAAAAAGTGGGATTTATGTCTGACATGGTTTGTGTTGAAACTAATGTTGTGCTTGTTGTAGAAAACTCCTCTTCTGTCGGGCCTCCATAGAGTAATGAGGGGCTGGGTAGAGTAAATATCCTTGATGACTCAAAAAATGTGTTATACTTTGTCATGTGTATATGTTCAAGCTATCTTCATTTAATATGTTATCTGGTTTGGCTTGAATCTGACACAAAACCTAGATTTATAATGTAGGCTAGGTATGGGCCAAGTTTTCAAATATTTCTCGAACCTAAACCCGACACACACCCAGTTAAAAGATAGTTTTAGTCATGGGCTTGCCAAAACTAGGGGCGACCTGAACCGATGCTCATCCCTATCCCAAGGATTTTCCATTGTTCTAGCTTGACATTAAAATGCCTTGCTTCATGGTGATTTAGAGTAGGAAGTGTACATGAAACAAACCTTTGGTTTTTTATACTCAAGGGGAGTCTTCACAAAGAGTTTGTCATCTCATACACTCTTTATATGGTCTAAGGAATCACCACAGGCTTGGTTGACAAAATTTATTGGAGTTCTTTCTTGCATGGGGTTTTCCAAACTGTCTAATGATCATAGTCTCTTATTTGATTCTTCTCAAGCTAGAAATGTCTTCCTCATTGTCTATGTTGATGATATCATTAAATATCCAATGTGATTCACATGGGATTTCAACATTGAAACATACACTCCAACAACATTTTCATACCAAGGATGTAGGAGAACTTCTATACTTCTTGGTCCTAAAGGTAAGTTATTTATATCAGTGGGAGTACATCCTTGACCCCATGAAGGATTCTGGTATGCTGAATATGAAGCATGTTTATTCACCTATGACTATCAACATAAGGTTTTGTTCGAAAGGGAGTCCTTTTAAATCCTAAACAATATCGACATGTGGTTGGAAAACTCATCTATCTTACAATAACCCAACCAAATATTGCCTTTGTTGTTAGTGTTGTTAGTCAACAAATGGATAAACCTCTTTCTTTCCATTGGAGTCAGGTACAACTATCCTATACTATCTGAAAAGTGCACCTAGTAGAGGTATCCTATAAAAGAAACCACAATCTCTAGATATTTCTTCAGCCTTCAATGTAGATGTTGATTGGGTCAGAGATGTGAATGATTGGGGATCTATTTATGGCTACTATGTTCTATTGGGTGGTTACCCCCTCGGTTGGCAGAGTAAGAAGCAGTCCATTGTGGATTGTTCCAACACTAAGGTAGAATCTCATGCCATGGAACACACTTGTTGGGAGATTCAATGAGTGATATCTATTCTTTGAGAATTAGGTTTTCCTTTCTCCTCTCCTGCTACTCTCAAATGAGATAATCAAGCAGCTATTTATATGATAATAGTCTAGTTTTTCATGAATGTACTAAGCACATTGAGGTTGACTATCACTTCGTGAGAGACTTGATTTGTGACAAGAAGATCATTACTCCATATGTAAAGAATGGAGAACAGACTATTGATATCCTCACCAAGCCTCTTCAACCTTCATTCTTCTCCTATATGTGTGACAAGATGGGAGTACACGACGTGTACTCTCCCTCTTGAGGGGAAGTGTTGTTGGCATTTTATCTTATTTATTTTCCCTTGTATTACCATATTGGATTCCTTTACTCAAGTCCATTTGCACTACTTAAGTTTATGCTAAGTTGTGTTTCGATACATCATACCTTGAGACAAGGCTATATATATAATCCTAATTCTTTATATAAGAATTTCTCTTCACAATAGGAATATTACTCACACAAATATTTATGTACATAAAAACTAAAAAGGAAAAAGTCTATTGTTCGTTTCACAACATATGATGTTAGTTTTGCTTTCCGTATTCCACATGTTCCATTTATGGTGATAGTGTCCTTTGAATGACTATGGTAGGAATGATATGAAACACATACACACATATATATATGACTATATATATGTGTGTATGTATGTATGTATGTATGTATGTATGTATGTATGTATGTATGTAACTAACATACTCTAAATCTTCTACTATGTACCTTGGGATTTAATAAAACACATGTGTTTCTTGCAATTGGAAGATGTCAACCCCACAAACAAGTAACCATAAGAAAAATATATCAAGAAAGACTAATATCTATCACATGGGATTTATATTCACTTTCTATGGTATCCCTTTTCTTTGTAGTAATCTCATTATAATGAAATATGATATTAATTTAAAAATTAAATCTTAAATATCATTAATAGATGGTTCACGATCTCATTAAGTGTGTAGCTTTGGTTCAATCAAATAGAAGTCACTTGAAGTTCAACAATTTCATTTTTTGTTGAACCAGAATCTAGATAAATCAATTTTAAAACATTAGAGAATTGAGAAAAATTAAATGCAATGAAAATTTTCTTTTCATGACATATGAATTAACAAGTTTTTTCTTTTCATGTGCTCTTTACTGGTGTTATCCTACTTTGTACGTCAATAGTTGGGCTTTTAATAAAGAAATATGTCTTATTGGAACTTGATACACATGACATTTTTTAGCATATGATCCTTCAGAGCTAGTAAAATACACATTTTTGTCACAATTGATAATTCCAATCCCAAATGCTAGTAGATGTAAAAAATGTACATATTTAGATAATAATATCTACGACTTGGCTCTTAGTATTTACATTCTTCAGTATCTTTTTTACTATAATGACCTTGTCATACCAGCAAAACTGATATGACTCGATATCATGTGCAAACTCATGACAGAAATAATTATTGACAGAGTACACCACATTCTAAAGAGTGTTTTACAGTAATAGGGATAGAACCAACCTCAAAAGTAAAAAGTTATACATCCAATGATGAAACATGAATGAAAATTCATATAAATATTGCACATTAAACTATCAAAATATTATAATTCTGGAATTATGTATGTAATATTTCACAAGGTAGGCTTTCCTTTTCAACACCAAGGGCATATTTCCAAAAAATATATTTATGATAAGAAAATTCATGTAAAATATTTACAATTCAACTATTACATTAGTAAGAAAATATATATAAAATAAGAAATCAAGACAAATTGTCCAATGCATTATGATGAGAAACATATAAATATATCATCTCTTTAAAATACCCCACTACCAGAGGGTGTTATTTGATGTGTACAATACTAGACATAAATTTCACTAGAAAACACAACCAACCATATTTGATTTTGATATATTTTGTGGTATTCGTAACAGAGTTTCTCATTTCCATATCATATATATATATATATATATATATATGTTTGTTATACTAATACTATTGATCCACTGGAAATAGGAACAAAGGGATAAATTTTATCATAAATAGGCAGACTTGGTAGAGGTTTTTGAGTCATTGGTAAATTGGTTACAAAATCAAAATTATTGATATTGTTGCCAAATTGAGAACATGAACATAGAATAATAGGACGGGAGGGGAGAACTTCTGGGAGGATCGGGGTTCATTATGATTGGATTGAAACTAGATATGTAACACAATGAGTGTGTTGAGAGGGGGAGTTTAATAGAGAGAGATTGGGGTATTGGAGGACTCATCTATTAGGATAAATCTATTTTTTCCTTATCTCCTTTAGATCTGGAGTAAAAATGTGAAATACTTACTTAAGTAAAGAAATTGGTAATTTATTCTGAGTGGGACCCAAAAGAGTATCGCAACATACCACTTTTGAAACATATATATCACTGAGTAGAAGCATTACTCACAAGGAGGTGTCACAAAATTCTAATCATTGTAATTTAAAGCAAATGAAACACCTTGTTGTTGAATCAATGGGCTCTAGAGGGGATGAATAGAGATAAAAACACTTAAACCAAATTCATTAGACCTTCAAATTATATCACGAGATAAGGTTGCTAATAAGAAATTTGAGAGAAACTAAACATATATAGAAAGGATGAGAGAGGTTGAACAAGCACAAGAACACAAGCTATGTAGAGTGGTTCCAAAATCCAAACTAGGAGAATGTACATCCACTAACTAGAGGGGTCAATATCTAGGATTTACAAGCATTGCACCATTCTTATATTCCATTATAAGGGATACAATATGACCTTCCTTTTCCAAGACAAGTGTGACAAAGTGGATTTTAGCATAAGAATGAAATATTACTCTTTTGACCTCATTATATCCATTAATGGTCCTAAATTATTTTTCTTGGCTCCTAAATCAATGTTGAGGCTCAAATACAAAATATGATGATCAATGTGAACTTTATACACATTATAACACCTTAAGTTTGATTAATAAATCACTTTGTTCAAAGAATAAAATTGACCCATCAAACTTCATAATTCGGTTATCAAACTTTTTCTAGATATTCTCCACATATTTTTGAAACTATGGTCCAAATTGTAGGTCATTTGGACACTCCTACAATTTTCTATGAATTTTGGAAGTTATGTGCTCTAAATCCCTTTTTATTTGTTCTTTTTATTGACTTTGCCATGTCAGCAATCCATACAAGGGATCCGGGGTGATTGTTGGCTTATACCTCCCATAGATCCAGGCCTGATCCAGTGGTTGTGAGGTCATCATCAACCTCCTGCAATCAGCGGGGAGGCGTCTTTATGGCCGAGACTTGCAATCTCACGCCCTTGACCACGATTCAAGTTTCTAAGCGAGCCAATATCCTTGCCTCGCGATTTTGAATTGAATGAACCCTACTTTAAATAGGTTTCCCACCTTGTTGCACTGCCAAAATGACCTGCTCGCCTCCCATTCTCCTGCTGATGGCCATGGTTGCTGCCCCAAACATTGAACTAGTCCTAACCCTAGTCTGATGCTATAAAAGGACCCCCAAGGTCCGCAACAAGTGCATCTTGCTCAGAGCTCATCCTCGCATGCCATCTCAGCCTCAAATGCTCTATTATTGTTCTCGAATAACCTACTGCTGGTGCAACGCCACCAACTAGCCCAATTTGGGCTTTCCTCCTCCTCACCACCTCTCCGCCATCTTCGACCACCCGCGACCTCACGAGAATGTGGCAACCTCAGACGTCATGCTCACGGCCTCCATAGGCCTCTCCTACACCCAAACACCACCCTCTCCGGTGAACTCCTCTGCCTCCTGTCTGGGCTCATGGGGAAGACATAGCGTAAGAGGAAGGTCCCGTGAACTGCCGATCTAGAGAAGGAAACCAAACCGGCCACTCAAGAGCTTGAACCGGCCGTTTAGCCTTTGAACCAGGCCGCCAAGCAAGGGAGTCATGCAATTACATGGTTCCATCTCGGCCATCCAATCATGTAATCCAACGACCCTTGCATTTTGAAATTAAGGTATTTGTTCGCCCTCTCACATGGAAAATACATTAAATAGTTAGACCTTGCTTTAATTGTAGAAAATACATCCTAGATTCAAATATGATGAACAAATAGTCAATCTTGATCATAAAAATCCAATGAATCGTTTAAAAATACTTATGAAGCCTGGTTCTAAACGATTCTCATGGATACACCTAAATCTTGATCTCTTGCTTATGTAGTTGGTCTAAATAACTCTATTTGTGGTTAATCTTGACTAAATGTTGAAAACCCTAGATTTGGACTCTGATGATTATCTTGTAACCTAGATCTAATATATTTGAATCATCTACTCTTGAAAATGAATCATTAGTGATCTAGATATTTTTACTGGATTCAATCTATGTTATAATCTTTATAATGAGCAATCTTGATCCTAATCTTGCAAATCACTTGATATAGTTTTGACCCATCAATATGATCTTGATTTCCAATTATATTAAGTACTATGACGATAATATAGAATTTGATGATGACTTGGATAATTACCATAAATTAGGGTTAACGCATATGATCCTAGAAAACCTAGGTAAGTCATTCATACTAGAAAATACGTGACACTTGGAGAAATGTTGGACATATCAAAATATGGTTTGATTATAAGTGAATGACCCAACCCTAAGGTTGAAATAGGAAAAGTGTAACCCTAATCCTTAAGTTTGAAACATGATATCCAAATATCTTGATCTCGACCCTTGATCCAAACATTGTGTTTTAGGATTTAACTCGAAGGGTCGACCTATTACTAGTGGATTTGTACTCGAAATCTTAGTGAAAGGTACGCTATTATATAAGTCCTCCTTGATTGTATTGAAGATACTTTTATGTATCTCTTGAATGTATACTTGGCTACTTACTTGGATGAGCTATTGTTCCCTATGATTAGTCTTTTGTGTTTCTATACTATATTTTGAAAAACATGAAAACATAAATTTCATGCCCATTATGACTGCCCATATATTGATAATGATGATGATATTGATAATGTTGATAATGTTGATATTGAGTGCAACAACCCCCTCATTTGGAGGTGGGACTTGTACATTGGTATCCTATGTTCCTATGGTGAGAAGGAGCCTAGTGACCTTCCCCATCATGTTGGGAGTAACAGAGTCACACAAAATTTATAAGCATGCTTATTTGATTACATCATAATGGGAACTCGTAATAAAAATTGAATCGTTGAATAATAAACATTTTGTTGAATGATATTGGTTTTGGAAATCATTTGTTATTTTTTTTAATATAAGTCCTGCCAAGTATACTTATTTTCTTATAAACTGTGCAACTTGATTTTGATAGAGTACCATGCAATTGCATGATTGTGTCTTGATTTTCTTGATTTTAGGCAATACAAATGGAATATTGAATAAGATCGCTTCCGCACTCTACATACTCTGATGACAAAGATAAATCGGCTATATCTCCATATTGGGTTAGTTGTTCTTTAACTATCTAGTTTTCAAGTATTATTTCTTATTGTATATGCCAGTGTGATAGATCCTATCGAGCCACTCAGGGATGGGTGCTTCAATACTCTTACTACTGTCTAGGAAGTAGAATTTGGATTGTGGTAAGAACGGTTCTGTGACAACAAGGATACCTAGTCTTACTTTTAATGGTCAATGGAGCCAATTACCTTACATGAAGGGCTTACCAATCCTTGAGCAAGAGTCTTCTACTTCCAAGGATTTACCCACTTTTGCATTGATATAGAGGCTTTCACCAAGGAGATTATTTGTGCAATAAGTCTTTAGCATAGATGATTTACCCACTCTTATCTTAGATCTTCCACCTTACCCTTCACCTTCGATAAAAAAGAAGCTTTCACCAACTTTGCTTTAAGAATGGATGTTGGGAAAAGAAGTGGAGAGCTTCATAAGATATACAATGGAGCATCTCTCTTACAAGGATTCTATCTCACCCATAATGACCTATATTAGTAAGCATGAGAGATAAAGAGTCTATATGTAGACAAATCCACTCAACTATATCTAGGAGCAAGGTAGGCAAACTTGGAATGAAGTCCAAGGGCCCATATTTATAGTTGGGGTGTCCACAAGCCAGTAGAAACACTTAGGAATGAATTCTAGACATTTGGGGTGTTGAATGATTCTTTTTTGAGTTTTGCAACACTCCAATGGTTAAAAACACTTTTTCTGCACATTCTGTACAATGTTGTCGGTCGAGTTTCAATAAAGGTAATTCGACCGATGACGCTATTTGACAAAGTAATTTTGAGTTTTCAGTCAAGTTTCTCCTGGATGAAACTCGACTGATGGCTTAAAATCATTTTGTTATGCAAGGTGTTAGCCGAGTTGTCACTAGGACAAACTCGGCTGACCTTGACAATTACCAAGACCCATTCTAGCCGTCAATTGAGTTTCTAAGAAGGGAAACGCGACCGATAAAAGTGCTTGTAATGAATTTTGGAAATTGCTATAAAAATGATTCGATATTCATTTGAAGTGAATTTTATATTTTTATCAGCTTAGTTATAATTCATATCATCAATACAAATGATTACAAAAAAATTCCTAAAGATTTAGTGCCTTTTCCACGAAAGTGCATTTGCATTGAATTTGACTTGCTTTTGGTCAAGCTAGGGCTTGATTGAATTCATTATTTTCATGTACCTAATACATGAAATAAATCTCAAAAGACATATTAGATACATATGAATGGAATGGTTAAGTCATCATCAAAATATGGACAATGTATAATTGTTAGGTCAACACTTGCATTAATTTGAAATAGATTCATACATAGCCCATAGACAAGAAATCTAAAACTTGTTCATCATGAAATCTAAATCTACTAAGCTAGACTTTAGTAAGACAACTTAGAAATGATGTAAATGATATCTAAATACATTGGATCGACTTGGTAGATGGCACCCCCACCACGCTAGACTTCAAATCCTTCTAGTCCTTGCTTATTTCTTTAAACCTCCAATTGTTCCAAATCCTACAAACATTGTGTACCGAACCGTGCAAAACAAACATATGCGTAAGTAAGCGGTACTTGGAACTTTATAAAACTAAAAGTAACTATAAATTGACATCAAGTAAGCTTGACATGAAATAAATTTGAGGAGTTTAGTTTACTCTTATAAACCTGGGATTGATACATCACTTTAGTTGTAGCCTGGAGTTTCAGTATTAGCTATACCCAACATCTCAGACCCAAGACCAAGAGCAGATAGTGGTGGGCAAGATGATTCATCCTCTGAACCCGGAGTTGGTGTTGAAGATTCTCTATCAACCTTCCCAAGAGTAGTAGTTTCAGTAGTCTCATGTGCACCTAGATACGATGCAATTTTTGGAGGTCTGGAGCAAGAGACATAGGAGTATAAACTTGATCATGGATTATCTTAAGCATTCTTTGAATCATTTGACATGATGAATTGGATAAGCAAATATATGTTTCCTCTCTTAATGTGCAATATGAGACCATAATTGCTAGGAATCCCATAATTCTAGGAAGGCCCATAACAAACCAAAGGTCTATGATCGAGGTGCATATAAAAACTTAACCAATTCCTTAAGTTAGGTCTTGCCTTAATCATTAATATCATTAATCTTAATCTTGACTGTAATAGGATTTCTCCCTCTTGATGTCATAATGAGATTTCTCCCTCATAATGCCTTAATGGGATTTCTCCCTTCTTGAACCATAATGGGATTTCTCCCTCATAATGTGTGAATGGGATTTCTCCCTTCTTGCACATAATTCATTAGTCATAAATCATATTCATACTTGGGGCTTTAAGATAGACCATAAACAATCAGTCACACAGTGATATATATACATTCATAATTTCATGAAATGTAATAATGTGTATAATCTTAAACATTGAACATTCAATCAAACCAAATTTTAATAATGCCAAGAATGCTTGGCTTGCTTACCTAGAGAAAACCACCTTAGGTCAAGTTGCTTGACTTGATTGAGTCCTTAATCACTTGTAATTTGATTACTAACATGATATGTATGTTAGTTCATGATCATTAGACCCTACTTTGTTATTTTAAATACTGAAGAGTTTGGATATGAAAAACAAGGTTTGAAAACTGGCTAGATTGATGGAGAAATCAAAAAGCTTTCCAACACATATTTTCCCATCATTTTTTGAGGTCATATGAATATCTATGCTTTTTGTAATATGGACAGTCAGAATTCAGGAAAACTATAGTGTGACATCAATAAATCATGAATAAATTCTATGTAAATGAAATGCAAAATGACAAGAAAACTTAGGTGCATGTTACACATACATCAAAATCATGGGGAAAAACTTGTCATTCAGTCACTCAAAATATATCGTAGTTGATAAACATTACATGTGTGGGAAAACTCCACACTAACCTTGTGATATCAGTCATTCAATTAAAGCCATGGGGTTTCCAAGGTATATTTGATACCTAGATTCATCCCATTCAAGCCATGGCTCTAACCGAAAGCTAGGAGCTCCAAGCTCCATATCTACAAACTAGAGGACAACCACTCATGAAGAAGAGAGCTTCACTGTGGCTTGCTTGTGTCAATACAATGCCATAGACCCAATGCTTGGGATTGGGGGTGTGAAAGAGAACTAAGATCCATTGTACAACCATGAGAAAGGCTATAAGGAGTCAGTAACTCCACAACTCTGAGTAGAAGAGAGAATGGAAAGTGTGAATCATCTCCACTGGAAATGAAGGAGAAAATTGGTTAGAGAAAGGGTTGTCCCAAGTTTGTCGGAGAATGACGTGAATATAGGGGAACCAAAATGGAGATCAAAACACCATGAGAGGGCGGAAGAGGAGTCTCTAAAAATCAGAAAACCATCATGAAGGCAAGCAAAGTCTAATGGAGGAGTCTCCATGGCCGGAGAGGCACTAGGGGTGCCTTGGCGATGAAATGTCGGTACGAACCCATGACAAGGATATAGGGTGGGAGACTTAGGCAAACCTAGGGTGATCTATTTATGGGAAAACAAATAAGAGGTACCGTAGAAACTTATTGATGTGCCAATTTCTAGGTTGGTGAAGGAGAGGGCTGAGGAGTGGAGAAGGTCGCTCAAAAATATGATCAAGTAGGTTAGGGAGTTTGGGGGTTTCGAAGGTGCAATTCATGGTGGAGGAGAAAAAAGTAATGGTTGATAGTGGATTACAGTCCCTTATATAGGTGTATAGGGTATCGTGGTGGTCTCTACAACCTGGGTTCACGAGAGTAGAAAAGCCCTAGATTGGGTGTTTTATCCACAAACCAAAAGAGAGGGTGAGTTATAGATTTCCTTAAATGAGAGAGATGAGTCTAAAGGTGAAAGAATCGCAAAATAGAAGAGAGATGAGTGAGAGAGGAATTGAGAAAGGAAGCACTAAATTGACTCCCATTTCTGTGAAGAAAGTGGGAGGAAGGTGATGATCTGGAAAATGTCAGACCATGAGGATTCAATCATGACTATCAGATCTCACGAGAAAAAGGAAAGAAAAAGAGTATAATGTGTGATAGGCAAAAAGTAATTGGATCTTAGTGTTAATTCATTGCATTAAATAATTTTTTTCCAAATCCTAGTTAAACTACATGGAAACCTTTCCTAATTAATTGGAGGGGACAAAAAAAGACAAAATAGTACCAACTTGAACCACAAGTTAATTAGGTGGTCTAGATCCTTTCTAGACAATAATATTTAGGTTTTTAATGTATTTTTTCCATAATTTCTATATTGGTCATTTACTTAATTTTCATGCATTTAAAGGATGAAATAAAAGGAACAAACTTTCCTTTGTGAGCCTTTGAGTAAATTTCAACATGAACACTTATTACCCACCAATAGTTATGTCATATATATTTTATGATTTTATAGGATATATTTCCTTATAGGAGAGAAAAAGAGTGCATAATGTTGTTTCCCGTTTATGCCAAAAGCTATTAAAAAATAGGAAACTTCTTGTTCAAGTTATTTAATATAATTTTCAAATTCCAACTCATTTATCTTGATCTATTATTCCATTTAAAAATCCTAAATGGTATAAGAGAGAGAAACATCTTAAAGATAAGGTGAAACTGATGTTCATCCTTTTGAGTTAATTTCAACACATTATATATGAAAGAGAAAAGTATTTTGAGTTTACTTTTGTTTTCCTTGGTTTATTGTTGTTTTTATTACTTCACTTTTCTATAAGAAATGTAATTTCATGGTCTTTCTACTTAATCCCCTCAACTATCTTTATTATAGGAAAACTACATTCTAAGGTCTAAATTAGTTGTAAAAATTGGGATGTGACCATTCCACCCACCTTCAAATAATTTTTTTCCTCAAAATTTTCTTTAGGCTACACCCACCTTAGGGTGTTGCTTACTTCTTTGGTTAATGATAGTTAACAATTTAATGGTTCACTTATGATCAAATTTTGCATGAAAAGAGATATGTAACATATGAGGCCTAAATTTCATAAAGTTTTACTAGTACAGAAATGGTCTGTAGCGTCGGTTTTTTAAAGCCTGCAGCGTCACTTTTTAACCGACGCCTAGGTGGGCGTCGCTACAGAATTTGGTCTATAGCGTCGGATTATTTAACCAAATAAAACTGACCTTACAGAGTAAACACCGACGCAAGAGGTTGTAAAAATTCTGACCTATGCGAGAAAAAAGGAGCCTGTAAGGTCGGTTATTTCATAAAAATTGACCCTAAAGATTGAATACCATTTCAGTGGTAACTCTCGGTCGAGAAAATTGTCGACCGAAAACTCTTTATAAGGTCGGTTTTATGAGAAAATCGACCCTAAAAATTGAATAAAAAATTTTAGTGTAAGACTCGGTCGACAAACTTCTTGACCGATAGTATTTCGGTCGAGAAGTTTGTCGACCGAGTCTTACACTGAAATGTTTTATTCAATCTTTAGGGTCGGTTTTTTCAAAAAACCGACCTTATAGAGGACATGTAGACTCGGTTTTTTACAAAAATCGACGTTAGAAGTTCTATTTCGGTCGAAAATTTTTCGACCGAAGAGTGTACAATGAATTCAATCTATAGGGTCGATTATTTAAAAAACCGACGCTAGAAGTTATGATTTTTTTTAAAAAAAAATTCTGTAGAAATTGATATAGAACAGAAGAACAAGAAGATTCATATATTATGGGAGAGGGGAGCATTGATGATCAACCGTCACCATTCAAAACCACACATTCATAACAAAAATGATAATAAATATCATAATTTACAAAATGATAGAGTGCAAGTCTGAGATGACATATTACAAAAGTAAAAATATGAAAGAGTATGTACTCAAACCACATACATAAATGGAGCCGATATATTTAATCCAATGCTATTTCGACTTCACTTATAAAATACTCTGACCACTCTTCTTGGATTTCATTCAAGTCCACATGTGTGTAAGGCTGAGTTGTAAAGATCTGTAACAGAAAATGCACATGCTAATATTTTATAAAAATGACTACAATCACTTGTAAATTTATGATGTTATTCTTTATTACCTGACTTATAGTCTGAATGTCATGTGATGCTTGTTTGACAATATCTTGCATGTATTTCATTACATAGTAGCCACAAGGCCAGTCATTATTTTGTATAGGACACTACAAATAACAAATTATACTTAATGTTAGTAAACTACTATAAACAGCAGTTGAGATAAGACTATAAGAGTTGACATATTAGAATTCAAAAATTAATACATATAAGACTAAGCAGTTGTCAAAGTAGCTACCTTGACATTTTTCAAAGTCAATGTCTTTAATTTTGTGGGTATTTGTCCTCCAGCTTCACGAAAAGCCTTTATATCCCTATCAATTAAACGATAGTTGGTAAAATAGAAATTCTAAATAAAATATCATGTTGAAGCAATTGATTAAATTTATGCTTATTCCATAGCTGACAATTTCAGTTTGTGACTTCTTGTTTTTTTACCCATTGGGTCAAGATAATAAAGAGTCATCAATTTTGGGACAATCACCAGTAATTCCCAATTTCTAGCTCTGAGTAAGAATAAAACAAACATTAAAATAAATATTTTCATTCATTATTAAAATTATATTGAATAATAATACTTACTGGATGTTAAAAGGAATTAGGATAATTTCCTTCCCCTCACTAGCAAAATATTTGAATGCATCAGAGAAGTACTCATTCACTTCCTCAATATTATTTGTCTCAACCTGACTAGTGACCGAAGGAACTAAGAATGCAATATTCTTTATATCAAAGTCGGTGACCTCGGTATATAAATGGTTGTTAAACATTTGTAATTATTTTCATATGTAGAAATAAGCTAAAAATTTGTATTGGAATTTTCAATATATATTGATAGATCCTTACCTTATCCATACTTCTATTATCGAAGTGTTCAACCAATCATACCGGAACAACTCTATAATATCGTCAAGAAAAATAAAATTCTCAAAGTCCCTCCCAACTGCATCTTCTGTTAACTTGACCATCATATTTGATCCCGATCTTTGGTTAGCTAAGTATCGACACAAACATTTAGATTTGCTTCCCAATTCATCGAATGTAGTTTCGGGAATGAAAGATGGCTTGGGCATAGGAGGACGACTAGCAGAAGTTTTACTTTTTGGTTTACAAACCTGTTAATTAAATTACAGACTTATATTACATGAGTTCATATATGCAGTCAAATATGAAAAATATGGTAGAAATAAGGTATACCTTGTCATTGATAACCAAGTGTCTAGGCCAACCCACCATATCACCCTCAGCTTCTTCAACTGTACTATATTCAGGATTAGGTATGGATAGTGGTTTGTCCCCCATTCCGTCATACACAAGATGGATGGACACACGGCAGATGTCATCAGTAATTTGTTGGCAATGCAATATACCACCAAGGTTGTACACTTTGCCCGCTGCCACAACATTATATTCTGGAACCTCCACTGCAAGTTTACAGTTCATACCAACCTACATTGAAATAATATAAGTTATATAAGAAACAGTAGAACAGATACATGTTACAACTATATATTATCATATATTTATCATACTAATAACACAACATATAGAACAAAAACTTACTGCAGATTGTTGTGGTGGTTCATCGGGAGTGCTCCCATGACCTTCTACAAATGTAGCATGGCCTTGTACCTCATCACTTGAGAGACGTGCAGTATGAATAGGTTGAGAAGGTTGAGTAGGCAGATATGAAGACATTATTTCTTTTACTTTCTGCGCTACTAATGCTTCAACATCCTCTTGTGTAAGACCTCCTGCACGACCTCTTTTAGATTGCGAAGGGCCAAAATAAGACTTGAATCCTATGACAGCTCCTAATCCCCTAACACGACCAGGATGCTCCTTCGTACTAAGAGCAACTGCTAGTTCATCCATGTAGCCAGTTGGGATGAACTTTCCTTCCTTCCTTTGCTCGTGGATATCAATCTATTCACAGTTAATAAAAATATTAAATCACAATATCAATTAGATATAAATAAATCTAAGTTTGTGGAAGTTACTCTTTACTTAGTTGGGATAAACCTACCATCTTTTGTGCCACCTCCTTAGTTGCAGGGTTGACAATTTCACCGGCTCGATTCTTTCTAGCATCAATCCATGTCATGTGTCGGGGTGGTCTCTCAACTTGAGTTGTACTAGATTCTTCTCCAGAAGATGATTGCTTCTCTTGTAGTTGGCGGCGGAAGGCATAACCACCGGGCCCCAAGCGATGGTCATGCACATTTTTAGCCCGTCTTTCCTTTTGAGCCTGGTGAATAGCCTGATCATTTAAAACGAGGTATTGCAATTTAGACTTGGCAAACATGTATAAAAATATTCACCTCCTTAATTGTATAAAATTAAATATTCATACAATACATCACAATCTTTATTACCTGAAACTCTTCCGATCTCCTAGCTGCAACAAATCTTTCCCATACCTCAGGATCAATAAAAATATATACATCTGTAGCTTTCTTCTTTTGTTTAGGATTATTTATTAATTCCCTTACAAGATATGTCTTAAAACCCCTCCATCGTACACCACAACGTTGTAGCACTCTTTTCTTGTGATCTTTTTCATTTAGATGAAAAACACCCTATACATACAAAAGAAGCAATTAATAATGTTGTTTTGAAAAGGAATTAATTCCAAGAAAACTAAATTAGAATCAATAGATAAAAAACATATCACTTCCACTCACAGATATATCTTTCCGTATGAGGTATTTTTTGGCATTAGGAACATCATGCTAATTTTCTATATCTATTGGCACCTTAGTGTGCGCGGTCGCCCCTACGTAATGCTTGAAAGCACTAGCATGTTCCCCAACAGGTGCTCTTGTCATATCAAACTGGACTGGAAATTTATCCCCTTTAGCCCTGAGCTCCTGCAGCCTACGCATCAATGTAGGACCTCTACAGTTCTTAGCATCACCACTACCATCCTCATGGTGCTCATGCTCAGAATGTTCATCTTCATGGTGCTCATGCTCAAAATGTTCATCTTCACTCGCCATTTTAGAACTTGCAAGTATACATGATAAAAAAAATAAGTGATAATAAAAGCACAAGTGATAAGGTATACATGATAATAAAATAAATAATTCAAAGAATACATGCCTTTAGTATTGGTTGAGTTGTTAGTCAAGGAAAATTCCTTCAGCATGGTCTTGACATTTATAATATTCATCGGTGTTATCTTCAACATTTACACTTGGCAAACCAACTGAGAATGGACTGGAATCATCATACTTTTTGTAGTATTCTTCTTCATTTATAGGATCTACAGTAAAGTGTCTTTTTCCATTAAGAATGACAGACCAATTTTTATTTTTCGGGTCATCAATATAGAATACTTGTTTTTCTTGGTTTGCCATAATGAATGACTCATCTTTGAAACCAATCTTTTCAAAATTCACCAATTTGAAACCCAACTCATCCACTAAAACTCTTTTATTGTTGTCAACCCAATTACACCTAAATATAGGAACTCGAAAATTTGTATAGTCCATTTCCCATATGTCCTCAATGACGCCGTAATATGACATCTCAGCTTTGCGTGGTCTTTTATCTTTGGCACTAGAAAAATACAATGAACAAGCTTTAACAGTGACCCCACTATTTTTAACTACACTACTTTCATCTTGACGCTTTGTGTAGTATGAAAATCCGTTAATGTCATAACCTTCATATGACATGACATCCATTTTTGGCTTAAAGGCGAGCCATTTTATGTTCTCAGCAACATTATTTGGTGATTCAGATAGTTGATTAAATACTTTCTCTTCAAACCACCTAATAAATGTTCGATTATGCTCTCTTGCAAGCCACATTGAACTGGATCGCGAATGATTTCTCTTGATAAGATCATTGTGTTCTGTGATGTAGCTACTAACTTCATCGATGTTGTGTAAAATATACAAATGCGCTTGTTCCCACAACTCACGACTGATTCCTTTCACTTGTCCTCCCAGAGTTCCTTTGCCACAATAAGATCCAGTGTGATGGGAATTTTTTTGATCGCTACAAGTTTCATTGCAATTCAAAAAATCATTACAAAAGTCCATCACCTCCCTAGCCACGTAACCCTCAACAATACTCCCTTCAGGACGATAACGATTCCGAACATCACCTTTAAAAATACTCATGTAGCGTTCAAATGGATACATCCAGTGTAAGAAAATTGGACCCAACATCTTCACCTCCCTTGTAATATGTACTACAAGATGAACCATGATATCAAAAAATGAAGGAGGAAAGTACATTTCAAGCTGACACATGGTGACAATTACATCTTTCTGTAATTTATCGAGAGTATCAGGATGTATGACTTTGTTGCATATTTCATTGAAGAAGAAATAGAGTCTTGTGATTACAAACCTTACATGCTTCGACAATATAGATCGAATAGCCACAGGTAAAATTTGTTGCATTAAGGTGTGACAATCGTGAGATTTGAGACCTATCAGTTTCAGATCCTTCATTGATACCAATCTACGAATATTAGAAGAGTATCCTTGTGGAACCTTAATATTATACAAGCACTCACAGAAAGTCTTTTTCTCTTTCTTTGACAAAGTGTAACAAGCCGGTGGCAAATATGTGTGGCGACCCCTGATCTCCACTGATAATTCTTTTCTAATACCCATTAATTCTAAATCTTTTCTAGATTTAATGTCATCTTTAGTCTTTCCTGGTATGTTCAATAGCGTACTGATGATGCTATCACAAATATTTTTTTCAACATGCATGACGTCAATGCAGTGTCTAATTGCCAAAGATCTCCAATAAGGAAGATCCCAGAATATTGACCTCTTCTTGTATAGAGATTTGTCACATGCGAGTGTATGACTACTTGAACTCTTTCCAAATTCATTAAAAATATGTTTCACCCTATCATTTACAACATGTCCTGGTATAGGTTTAGGAGCACTTCGTTCCTCAGTTGACCCATTAAAGGTTTTGCGTTGCCTTCGATAAGGATGCACTCGTGGGAGAAATTTCTGATGACCAAGATATACGATTTTACCACCATGTTCCAGTCTGATTGAATCAGTATTTTCCTCACAAATAGGACATGCTTTGTATCCTTTTATGCTATATCCAGACAAATTTCCATAAGCTGGAAAGTCATTAATCGTGCAAAATAATATAGCATGCAAACTGAAGATCTCTTTATGTGAAGCATCATATGTCATAATACCTTCTTCCCATAGTTTCATTAGGTCATCAATTAGAGGTTGAAGGTAAACATCAATATCATTTCCAGGTTGCTTGGGCCCTGATATCAATGTTGACAACATCACATACTTATTTTTCATACACAACCAAGGAGGAAGATTGTATATAACAATCATAACAGGCCACGTGCTATGTTGGCTGCTTAATGTACCATAGGGATTCATTCCATCTGTACAGAGTCCAAGTCTTAGGTTTCTTGGTTCTTTACGAAATTGAGGGTATAATAAATCAATTTTCTTCCATTGTGGTGAATCAGATGCATGTCGTAGGATGCCATCATCATTGACCTTTAACTCCCCATGCCAAGACAAATTTTGCGCATCTTCTATATTAGCAAATAAACGTTGAAATCATGGTATTATTGGTAGATCCCACATCACCTTGGTAGGAGAGCCATTTTTAGCCTTAGTTGAATTTGTAGTCTTATACCTTGATGCACCACATTTTGGACAATTTATCAAATTACTATAGTCCTTCTGAAATAACACAAAATCATTTGGACATGCATGAATCTTCTTAGCCTCCATTCCCATTGGGCACATTATTTTCTTTGCTTGATATGTTGAAATTGGAAGCTCGTTGCCTTCAGGAAGAATTTCCTTTAACAAAGACAACAATGAAGTGAAACTCTTATCGCTCCACAGGTTTTGAGCTTTAAGAGTGTACAATCGCATCACAGCACTCAACCTCGTGAACTTAGTACAACCCTTATATAATGATTTTTCAGCATCATGGATAATGTTTGCAAATAAAGAAGGTGGATCAATGACATTGTCCCGACAACTACGTAGCATCTCATCAATCATATCATCCTGAATCTGGTCATCTTGAATCGGTTCATCATTAACATTACATCATTATCTATATCTTCTATGCCACAACTATTAGTATCGACATTTTCTGCTCCATAATTCAATTTCTCTCCATGCCAATACCATTCATTATAACCTTGTATGATCCCATTGCATATGACATGATTCTTAATTTCCTCACCAGTATCAACTTTCAAATTGTTACAACAATTTCTACATGGACAATATAGCCTATCTGTAGGTAGTTTCCTATGTTCCTCAGCAAATCTGATAAATTCATCAAGACCTTTGGCAAACTCTGGACTGCAACGGTTCTTGATAGACATCCAACTTCAATCCATTTTCTATATAACATTAAAATTAATTATAAAACTAACAGTTTAATATTGATACTATAATAATCTGTAAGTTTTTATTGATAGAAAGTTAATTTTATATACTAAAGTGTACCACCTATCCCATTTTTGAATATTTGATCTCACTAGTAACTGTATAATGTATGTTTAGTTTTGAAAAAAATTTCAGCAGCATTTTCCCTAAGTTCTCCAAGTACACTGATGTAAATGGCAAATAACCACTCACATATGTACCTAGAGAACAAATGGAGAAATCCTCTTGAAATAATCTACAAAACTAAACATACATTATACAGGTACATCCTAAATGAGATTAAAATATCCAAAAATAGTCCCAAACCGGGGACTATCCAAAGTTTACTCCTAATGAGTAAATTTTGAACGGGTTTCTAAGTTAATATATAAATGCATTATTTTCATATTTATATATTAAGTTAAACATCATGCATCAACCCTAAAGTGTCAATCTAGGAGTACACATGTCTAATCTAGTATTAATTTCTAAAATTTATATTATGATTACATATGAAAAAACACATGCATGTTTTTATTATTGGGTTATCAAATCATATAAAATGGAAAATACTTGTACAAATTAGCAAAGTAAGGTCGTTTCCAACAGTCCAAAGATTGAAATCATTATAATATTCAGAACTATTTGTGAACATTACAACAAATATGATTAAAACATTTATAGCTCCAACATAAATAAGTTCCAGGTCCATCTCGGTCGACAATTAGTCGACCGAGAGCCCACCTGCATGCAGTGTCCAGGTCCACTCTCGGTCGACTAATTGTCGACCGAGATGGACCTAGAAGCAGCAATGGCGGCGGGCGGGAATGAAGGGGAACAAGGAACGAAGGAAGCTCAAACTTACTTGGAAATGGCAGCGAGCTTCGTGGAGGAACAGAAGAACTTCACGGAGAGGCGGCGACCTTCGTGGAAGCGTGGAAGGCGGCGAAGGCAAGCTTCATGGCAACGAAGAGCTTCACGGCAACGACGGGCTTCGTGGAGGAAGAGGGGAAGGCGGCGACGATGAGCTTCACGATCCTCTTCACAGTGACGATGAGATTCACGATCCTCTTGGCGGCGTGGAGAGGCGGAAACGGCTTCACGGAGAAGCGGCAACGGCAGAATGACAAAGTGAAAAGGGGTTTTGCGGCGCCGCAGGAGAGAGATTAGAAAAGAGAAAAGGGTTTCGCTGGAGGAAAAAGACTAAAATTTTGGCTTTTTGCACGGAGTGAAAAACTGTAGCGTCGGTTAACAAACAAAACCCGACTCTACAGATAAACGGTGCCTGTGTCGGGTTGTTTAATAACAATCAAACGCAAACTCGGTCGACGAATTTGTCGACCGAAAGGACCTCTAGGGTCGGTTAATAGGTAAAAATTGACGCTACAAGTTCTAATACAAAGAAATCTGACTCATTTCGGTCGACGATTTGTCGACCGAGAAGGAGCAAGATTTCCTTCGTACAAGCACCTCTAGGGTCGGTTTTTTCATATAACCAACCCTAGAGGTGCTTATACATGTGTGAATAACTAAACTGGACATTGTCGGTCGACAATATTGTCGACCGAGACCCCCTATAGGGTCGGTTATTAGAAAAACCGACCCTAGAGGTGCTTCTAAGAAAGAATTATGGCTTCATTCGATCGACAAATTCGTCGACCGAATATGTCGGTCGACAAATTTGTCGACCAAATGAAGCCAAATTTCTTTCTTAGAAGCACCTCTAGGGTCGGTTTTTCTAATAACCGACCCTATAAGGGGTCTCGATCGACAAATTCGTCGACCGAGGAGCTCTAAAGTGCTTCCACAACCCTAATAATTATGTTATGTGAAACTTTAATATATGGTGATGTCGTATGAAACCCTAATATGGGATAATGTTATGTGAAACCCTTATATGGAATGATGTTTTGTGAAACCCTGATATGGAAATGTTATATGAAACCTTAATATAGGGTGGTGTTGTGTAAAAACCCTAATATGGGATAATGTTATGTGAAATTTCAATATGGGATGATGATATGTGAACCCTAATTGATAAAGATGGGAAACTCTAACCCTAATGAGGGAATAGAGATGTTATTTTTGTATTGCATGATGTTGATATGAAATTGATATGGTTGATATGAAATTGAGATGATTGTGTAACAAATATCCTGAATACCTTGGTTAGATGACCTGAAGGTAATAGTTACCTGATAAGTGATAACCATGTTTAGTGATGAACTAAGGGTTTGAATACCCAGAATCAGCAAATGTGATGATGGTGGTATTGAGGGATGTGAATTCCCAACAATGAGACAAAAGATTGAGATCCCAATGCTTTATAACGTTTTGAAAAGTACTAAACTCTATTCAAAAATTCAATCGGTCGACTATTTGTCGAACGAAAGATCTCTAGGGTTGGTTATAAGGAAAAAATCGACCCTAAAGTCATCCTCGGTCGATAATATTGTCGACCGAATTTGTCTCGGTCGATAATATTTTTGACCGAGATTAACCCTGTTTCAATGTTTTAAATTAAGTACCAAGTGTGTGTGTATGAGATTAACCAAGTGATGCTTTGTCAAATTTAGCCATAATTTATTTTTCAATCATTTGAAATAACAATATTCTTATATAACATGTATATGTCCAAATGAAGCCATGGAAAACACTTTTATTCATAACAATTTAATGCCCATACACTTTATAAGATGAAACATGACATACTTGCTTTATAAAAAGATATACATTACATCATTACAAAGATATCTCATAATCTCACTGGAAAGACCGAAGGATTACATCAATGTCTGGGTCTTTTCCAAGAAAGGGCTCAGCTCCATAATATTTGACCAGTGTCTGGCACTCCAAGGCACCTGTCATGGTTAAGGCATAAGCCTCCAAGAAGGTGGGAACACGATCAAAGCGAAAGTTGGGAGCAATGTCTTGAAGTTGAATTGGGGAAAACTGAGTATGTGTGAGATCAGGAGATGGTGGAGGTGGAGTTTGATAGTAGTTGTAGGAAGGATTGTAGGGATTTATCATGCCAGGATTAAGGGAATAGGGATATTCATCAGGTTGGTTAGGAGAGAGAGCTTGCATCCTTTGGTTTAAATAAGTCATGCCATGGTGATTATAATCCAATTGCCTACTTAGGTGATATTGGGAGCCAGCAATGTATGTCAAGGTATTTGTAATAGGATCATGGGGTAGGTTGGTAGGAGGAGGTGGTGGAGGTATGTCTTGGGTGGATGTCTCCCCTTCAGTCCTAGCCCTTTTGTGGCCAAAGTCAATTCCCATCTTTTCCACCGTATTTTTACTTATTTTTTGGGGTTTTCTATCCCATGTGTAACCTAAGTCGTCCTCAATATTCTTCTTAAGAAAATGTTGAGTGATTTGGCATAGCATATGGTGGATTGCTAGAAAACTCAAACATATTCTTAATGATGATACGAATAAAGTTTATGGGAATACTTTTGAGAATGGCATAGATAAGGTACATACGAAAGGTGGGTACTTTAGATTTGTTTGCTCTAGGATGGATATTGGTGGCAATAATGAGATTTATGATCCTAGCTTCAGGTTTTAAATTTATGGCATAATAGGTACCCCTATCTTCATGACAAGTCGTATTTGATTGAAATATGGCTCTTTTGACATCCCTAAGGCTAATTGTAGTGTTATCTTGGGAGAGTTTGTTGAGTGGAGTTCCTCTAGTGAGATCAATAAAAATTTTATATTCTTCTATATCTATGTGAAGCATATCAAGAATACCCTCCTCAGTAAAATGGAATCCATACCCACCAACCATAGAGGAGAAGGAATCATGTTCAGGATGTTCGGCTAAATTGGCATAGAATTCATTAACTAGTTTGGAGGAGTAGGATTGGAAGGAGGGATTTAGAAAATCAGTCAAATGTTGCACCTTGAAAAGTTCCTCCAAATCGAAAATGCTTTGGAAGTCCATGACGTCGACTGGCCGTCGTGGAAGAGGAGTTTTTGAGGAGAGCCTGAGGTAGCGGTCGACTGCAGCTTGGTCGATGAAAGGGACGTCGTTGATGACCGGCAGCGGTGCAAGGCCCATCCTTCCTTTCCTACCTGCAACTTGCTTCTTTCCCCGCGTAGATGATGAAGCCATTTTGTTGCTTTGAAATTGAGAAATAGAAAGCAAGAATTAGATGTAGAGAAGCTGAAGATTTTCACAAGAATACACTAGAGAGGAGCTAGAGAAGTGAGAATGTCAAGGTGTGAAGAAATGGATCGTTTTGGGTGCTATTTATAGCAAAACAGAGCCAATTTCGGTCGACAATTTGTCGACCGACGGCCGCAACGGTCGTCTATCGGTCGGCCAACGGTCGATCGAAAAAATAGTTGTTAAAACGGTCAACAGTCGTATTTATAGCCGTTAACGGTTGAAATTCTAGCCGTTACGACAGTTGATTTTTTTAGCCGTTACGACGGTTGATTTTTTTAGCCGTTATGACGGTTGGTTTTTCTAGTCATTCCTCGGTCGACAAATTCGTCGATCGATATGTTTCGATCAAAAATATTGCCGACCGAATGGACTTCTAAGGTCGGTTATTAAGAAAATACCGACCCTAAAAGTTGCTTATACACATGAAAACTGACTCCTTATCGGTCGACAAATTTATCGACCGAGAAATGCTCTAAGGTCGGTTATAAGTGCAAATCTGACGCAAGAGGTGCTTATACATGCGTGAACTATCTGGATCCTGAATAGATATCGGTCGACGAATTTGTCAATCGAGAAAGAACCAGATTTCCTTCGCATAAGTACCTCTAGGGTCGGTTTTAAGGAAAAAACCGACCTTAGAGGTAATTATCGGTCGCCGAATTTGTCAACCGAATGAATCGGTCAAAATATTGGTCGATCGAGGAAGGCTCTAAGGTCGGTTATAAGTGCAAATCTGACGCTAGATGTGCTTATACATGCGTGAACTATCTGGATCCAGAATAGAAATCGGTCGATGAATTTATCGACCGAGGAGGCCTTTAAGGTCGGTTTTGTAGGAATAACCGACCTTAAAGGTGCTGAACCGAGGAGGAATGTAAGGTCGGTTATAAAGAAAAAACCGACCATATAGGTACTTGTATACGTGAAATGCAGCTCTTATTCGGTCGACGAATTTGTCGACCGAGGATCCCTGTAGGGTCGGTTATAATGTAGAACCGACCCTATAGATCGAGGCGGAAAAGCCAAAACCAAGCAAATTTTTGCCGTCGGAAAATTGTCTATAAGGTCGCTTATTTTAGAAAAATCGACCCTATAAAGATGTACTATAAGGTCGGTTATTTTAAAAACAGTGACTCAAAAGGTCTTAAGTGGTGCCCGCATTTTTTATAGACATATAAGGTCAGTTATTTGGAAAACCGACCTTATAGAGATACACTACAAGGTCGGTTATTTTAACAAAAGCGACCCAAGAGGTCTTAAGTGTTGCCCGCATTTTTTATAGACATATAAGGTCGGTTATTTGGAAAATCGACCCTATAGAGTTACACTACAAGGTCGGTTTATTTAAAAAAACCAAGCTAAGAGGTCTTAAGTGGTGCCTGCATTTTTTTAGACATATAAAGTCGGTAATTTGGAAAAACTGACCCTACAGGTAGTGACATTATAACCCATTTCTGTACTAGTGTTTTTATGTGAACATAGATTAACTAGTACTTTGGTTTCCTTCTCAATTTATACTTAGGGTTTATGAAACCAAAAATATCACTACACTTATGGCATCTACCTTTCATGGTTTCATGAATTTATATCATCAGGTGTAGATTAACTATCTAGTATTAGGTCTTTAGGTATATCTTACATTTCTTCATATGTGGTGATCGGGAACATACCCAGAGATGGGGCATCTTGTCATGTTACTTATCACTAACCTACTAATACACATGTCTCGTTATAAATGGACTAGTAATAATAGAAAAATGCATAAAAAACATCATGCTTATGGCATCCCTCTTCAATTGTCAATTGGTTGGCCATGACCATTGGAATGGAGATGATATCTCATTAGATATGATTTGGTTGATGCTTGAGATATGACTAGTGTTATGTGCTTTCCGCATCAACTTTTCACATGATTTCACACACAAATTCAGTTCATTTTGTTCTCATTTAGCCTCTATTCATATCATTCTTTCCACCTTTTTGTTATCTTGCTTATCACATGATGTGTATTGTAGATATGCTTCAAAAGGATCAAATTGGAGATAGCCCAACTCAAATTCATCTTCATTGAGAATTCTCCACGCCTTGCAAATGTTTAGAACTTTAATTCTGCTGAAACAGCAATGCACACGACATGTCTTATTTAAGACACAATGTGCACATTTCCAGCCAGCCTAATACTTCAGACGTTGAAGAAAAGTACACGGCGTGTCCATAAAAGACACGACGTGTACTTGGGAATTCAGAACCAAATCTTGCCTTTCTGGTAATGTACATGGCGTGTATTAGTTCAGACATGTCGTGTGTTTTACACTCAGAACAACTGTCGGAGACTGGACACGACGTGTCCAAAGGAAGACACGTCGTGTGCCTATCAGTTTCAACAATTTTTGAAATATGACTCTACTCATTTTAAAGACAAGACCACTCTATGGAGCAGTTATCTTTGGTCATAATTTGAAACTCTTTCATCCAAGAGCAAGGCTAGAGCAAGGAGGGCAATTTTGGGGTGGAAGAAGGTGGTTTCTTGTCAAAGAACCCCCATTCTTCCTCTTTTCTTATCCATTTTCTTCTCTGAAGGTGCAGCAGAGCTTCTTCACTCCACAAAGCTTCTCGAGAGGGAAGCTTGTCCGGTTTGGAGTAGTTGTAGAAGTAGAATTTGTCCCCAAGCCGGAATTCTACTCTTCTTGGGTTACACCTTCGGTTCTCTTAGCTTTTCCTTCTCTAATTCATGTTGAACTCTAAAATTTTTGCACATTTTCTGTCGTACATCATTATGGACAAGTAGTTTCCCTTTCTTAGACATGGGAGAGTATCTACCATGTCATAGCATGTATGGAACATGATAATTTCGTACCAAATGCTATGTTGCTTGTTTTTCCACCTTGTGAGTATCAGTTTCTTCTTTTCTGCATGTATGTCTGGCCACCTTATGTGTATGTTTTATGCTCTTTAGCTTGATCTGAGAACATAGGTAGGAGAGTAAGGAGGTACTCTCTTGGCAACTCCTTCTTTTCCATGAGAGTGGAAATTATGGAGTTGAGGAGTAGGTTTGTGATCTAAAATGAAATTCATACATGGGAATGTTAAATTGAGTTAAGATCGTTGTACTTGCACTGAGAGGTGAAGTGCAACATACAACTCTCCTTTAAAACAAGTGCTTAGTATGTTTAAATTTCATGCTCCTGTTCTATGCTATGATATGTGAATGAAATCATAAGTCAAAGATACTTCCATATCTAAATTTTAACCTCTTTTAGTAAGCCATTTACTATTTTTCTTAATTCTGATTTTTTTTAGACTACTCAACCAAATCACCTTTTAAACGGTCTAGATTGTTGAACCTTAGCACTGCTACATTTAATTCATTTCTAAAGCTCCTTGTGTTTGATCTCAATGACAACTACTTCTGTATACTTGGGGGAATTGGTTAGTTGAGTAAAATATCTTTCTTAAGATGGAAACTCGTTAGTGTAAAAAACCAACAAGTTTTTGGCATCGTTTCCGGGGAGCTATGGTTAATCTAATTAGAGTAACAAGTGCTAATTAGTATTTGAGACTAGATCATCATTTCCATTTTTGAATTTCTATATACCTTTTAGTTGTGTTCTCAAATTCTCTTGCTATTTTTCAGGTTGTATGTATCGCTCGCTAAGAGGTCTTCAAACATCAGCGTTGCTAGACCTTGAGATTGAGTGTACTCTTTCAAGATTAAGAAGAGTAAGAAGAGTAGAACAACCACTACTAGGAGTTTTTTCACCATAATCACCATCATCATCTTCTTTGTCTTTTGAAGAAACCGCACAAGAAGATCCAACCATGGAGGACGACCATCCTTTGAAGGATTTTGCCATGCCGGTTGCCACAAACATTTGTGGAGCCATCGATCTGCCTGTAATGGAAGCAAATAATTTCTCTATTGCCCCCTCCATGATGTAGATGATCCAACAAAATTGCTTTAGAGGTACAGTCAATGAAGATCCAAATCTTCATGTGGCTGAGTTCTTGGAGTATATGAACACTTTCAAAATCAATGGTGTATCCAATGATGGAGTGAGGCTACTACTATTCCCTTTCACCTTGACAGAAAGAGCCAAGGCGTGGCTTTTATCTCTTCCTAAGAAGTCAATCAAAAGCTGGGATCAACTTCTAAATGCTTTCCTTGCAAAGTATTTTCCACCGAGAAAAATAGCACAACTAAGGAACCAACTTTTCTCAATCTGATGGAGAAACTATGTATGATACATGGGAGCGGTTTAAGGACCTACAACGTCTTTGCCCTCACCATAGATTGACCAACTGGATACTACTCCAAATGTTCTATAATGGACTGTTCTACAATACACGTATGACACTGGATGTTGTAGCAAATGGAGCATTGATGAATAAGTCTTATAGGGAGGCTTACAACATCATTCAAGACATAGCACTCAACCATTGCCAATGGGGGTCATATAGGAGAGCTCAATCATACTCTATAGTTAGTTCTTCAACCGGGAAGCAAGGAGGAAGCATATTGTTGATGTTGTTGACTTAATAGATGCTAAACTTGATGTTCTTACACAAAAGTTCGAGAAGATGACTACATTGCAAATCAAATCAGCTGAAGTGATATGTGAATCTTGTAGGAATTTTAGACATACTTCTTCTTCATGCTTTGCTCCTAATGCAAATGAAGGGAGCCTAGAACAAGTCAATGTCGTTGGGATGTAGGGGAACAAGCAATACAATCCCTATTCGAACACCTACAATCCTGGATGGAGAGATCATCCTAATTTCTCCTACCAGAACATAAACAATGCTCAAAACTTCCAACATGGACAACAACAACTGCAACAACAATAGAACTTCAACTGGTAAAACAATTGGAATCCACCGAGCTTCAACAACAATGGGGGTTACCAACAACAACAACAACACCAAAGTTCTTCCTTGGAGGCCATGTTGGAGAAATTTATCTCCACACAGATGCAGCAAAATAAAGAGTTAAGGGGCAATGACAAGATCTTGAAGGTTGTGATTGCCCAACTCTCCACAAAAGTGGATGGCATTTCCACTCATACAAGGATGTTGGAAAACCAAATTGTCCAACAAGCCTTAATGCAGCCAAAGAACACTCAATCTGATTCTCTTCCAAGCCAATCTGAGGTGAATCCAAGACAACAGGCGAATGCCATCACCTTAAGAACTGGAGCTGAAATCCACATACCTTCTCCACCTAAGGAGAATAGTGCAGAGATCGCCGATGAAGAGAAGCTTAATACCCCTATGGGTGATAAAGGTAAAGGTATAGCTGAAGTACCACTCTCTAGTAAAGCAAATGCACCATTTCTGCAAAGACTTGCAAATACAAAAGAGGATTCAAAGTTTAGGAAGTTTATGGACATTCTAAATAAACTCCATGCCAATCTTCCGCTAGCTGAAGTTATTGCAGAGATGCCATCATATGCTAAGTTTCTTAAGGACATCATCACCAAGAGGAGTAAGGTAGACCAAGTGGAGACCATGATGCTTTCTGAAAGAATCAGTTCTATCATTCAAAATAGACTTCTTGAGAAGTTAGATGATTTGGGAGCTTTTACTCTACCATGCAAGATCAGCAACACCACATTTAACAAAGGTCCTGTAGACCTTGGAGCTAGTATTAGTCTCATCCCGTCTACCTTGTGGCAATAGCTAGATCTTGGAGATCTGAAGCCTACAAAGATGGCCATTGAATTGGTCGATCATTCCATCAAATACCCCAAAGGTATCGTGGAAGACGTGCTAGTGCAGATTGTAAACTCTATATTCCTTGTGATTTTGTTGTACTAGATATGGTAGAAGTTCCTTCCAATCACATTCTTTTGGGGAGGCCCTTTTTGATAACTATTGGATACCTAGTTGATGTTCGTAAAGGCAAACTCACACTCTGAGTTGGTGAGGAAGCCATGGATTTTTCTGTATATGATGCCATGAAAGCACCATCACGTGTAGAAGAAATATGTTTTATGGACTCTGTTGATTCTATTATACAAGAAGATCATGATGTTTCCAATTTTATAATGAACTACTATGATGATGATGAAGGTATAAATAATAGATCTGAGAATTATGGGGTATTTTCTATTGCTAAACCAGATTCTACTGAAGAAGACACTCCACTTGTTGATGGCAAAGACAAAGAAAATGTAGTTGGGAGAAAGGTAAAACTTAAAGCCCTTCCACCAGGGTTGAGGTATGCATTTCTTGATTCTAACTCTACTTCTCCTATCATAATAAATGATGAGTTAACCAATGAACAAGAGTTGTTTGCCGAATTGCATTTGTATAAAGACGCCATTGGTTACTCTATTGATGATTTGAAAGGCATTCATCCCTCCATTTGTATGCATAGAATATACCCACCATTGAACCACCTAGATGTTTAAATCAAAATATGCTTGAGGTGACTAAAAAGGAAATCTTTAAGTTGGTTGATGCCGATATCATTTATCCTATAAGTGACAACCCTTGGGTTAGTGCCATCCATGTGGTACCTAAGAAGGGGGGTACAACTGTCATCAAAGGAGATAATGATGAGTTGATACAAACATGTATAGTCACGGGTTGGCGTATGTGTATTGATTACCAACTTTTGAACAAAGTGACCCGAAAGGATCATTTTTTGTTGCCATTTATTGACTTGATGCTTGAACGCCTTGCAAAACACTCTTATTTTTGTTACTTGGATGGGTATTCTGGGTTTTTCCAGATTCCTATCTACCCCCCGACCAAGAGAAAACCACCTTTACTTGCACGTATAGAACTTATGCTTATCGTCACATGCCCTTTGGTGTTTACAATGCTCCTGCGATGTTCCAGTGATGCATGATGGCTATTTTTTTTCTAATTTCATTGAAAACTTAATGGAAATTTTTATGGATGATTTTAGCATCTATGGAGATTCATTTGATCAATATTTATGCAACCTGTCATTAGTATTAGCCTGTTGTAAAGAGGTTAACCTCATATTAAACTGGGAGAAGTGCCATTTAATGGTACAATCCAGTGTAGTATTAGGCCATGTTGTATCTAACAAGGGTATTGAGGTTGACAGGGCCAAGGTGGAATCTATTGAGAAGATGTCTACTCCTTTGGTCAAGGACATCCACAGTTTTCTTGGTCATGTAGGATTATATAGAAGATTCATTCAAGACTTCTCAAAAATTGCAAAGAACAATGTCATTGATCATCTTTCTAGGTTGACCATAGATGATGGAGACTTATTTCCTATTGAGGATCATTTGCCTATTGAGAAGCTTTATGCATTATCGTCTACACAGGTACCATGGTTTGCAGACATTACGAACTTTCTTGCTATAGAACAGCTGCCGCCGGATTTGACATACCAGCAAAAGAAGAAGTTCTTCCATGATGTAAATTTCTACTATTGGGATGATCCCTTGTTGTTTAAACATGGGAGTGATGGCCTCATCCGGAGGTGTGTTTCTGAAAAAGAGATTGCCACTATTATTTTTGAATGCCATGCCTCTCCTTACGAAGGTCACTTTGGAGGAGAGAAGACTGCAACAAAGATCCTACATGCCGATTTCTATTGGACAACATTGTATAAACATGTCAATTTGTTTGTCAAAGTTTGTGATAAATGCCAAAGGACCAGAGGAATTTTAAGATGTGATGACATGCCTCTCAACTCTATCTTAGAGATTGAGGTATTTGATGTATGGGGAGTTGATTACATGAGGCCATTCCCATCTTCTTGTGGCTACTAATATATCCTAGTTGCATGTGAGTACGTCTCCAAATGGGTTGAGGCTATCCCAACCCAAGCACCGAATGCAAAATTTGTAGTAAAGATATTTTAGAAAATCATCTTCCCTCAGTTTGGAGTTCCTAGAGCTGTAATCTCTGATGGAGGCACACATTTTTTGAGAAACAATTCAACAACCTTCTATCTAAGTATGGAGTCACTCATAAAGTCTCTACACACTACCATCCTCAAACTTCAGGGCAAGTATAGGTCTCCAACCGGCAGCTGAAAAGCATTCTAGAAAAGACAATTTCTAGCTCTAGGAAAGATTGGGCATTGAAAATAGATGATGCACTATGGGCATACCGGACAGCTTATAAAACCATCATAGGCACAACTCCATTTAAGCTGATATATGGTAAATCTTGTCATCTTCCACTATACCTAGAACACCGTGCTTTATGGGCCATCAAGTTCTTAAACTTCGACATGAAGAAGGCGGGTGAAAAGCATCAATTGCAGCTGCAAGAACTGGAAGAACTCTGACTAGATGCATATAAAAATGTAAGGCTCTACAAAGAAAGAACAAAGGTTTGACATGACAAAAAAATCTGAAGGAAAGACTTCAAATAAGGAGACAAAGTGTTGTTGTTCAACTCAAGACTCAAGCTATTCCTTGGAAAACTAAAGTCAAAGTGGTCCAGACCCTTTCTTGTATTGAATATATTTCTGTATGGAGTTGTTGAATTACAAGGCAAAGATGGAACCTTCAAAGTAAATGGCCAACGTTGCAAGCTGTATACCTCGGGAGATGAAGTTCACAAAGGGGCCTCTTGCTCCCTTCAAGATGCATGAATGACTGATTGAAGAGTTTCACTCTAGACTCTAAATGGAGGACCTTGTGGGAGTTGAACCCACATTAGAATAGATTTATTTTCAAGTCATTTGAGTCAAGAACACTCTTTAGTTTCATAAATAAGCCTTTCATGGATGAATGTAATAATTTAGACAATTCCACTGCCATATATGTTATTTGTTCTATGCTGACAAAAACCTATTTTCTACAAAAACTACAGAAGACACAGTGTGTCTTATTTAAGACACGGCGTGTTCTATCTCCAAAAATATAGCAACCGAGCTACATCTCCAGGTACACGACGTGTCAGAAAAACACTCAGCGTGTCATTGTCCAGAAGATATAAGGTTCTCCTCGACCTGAAAAGATACACGACGTGTTCTAATTTAGATACGATGTATTCCCAAGAAGAAAATGGAGGCATGAGAAATCTAGAATACAAACACGACGTGTCTTTATTTAGACACGACGTGTTCCTGTTATCTAGAAAAGTACACGATGTGTCTTTATTTGAACACGTCGTGTAGTTATCATTGAAAATGGGCATTTTGAATTTCTGGATAAGCTTTCTAAAGCATTTTTTCATCATTTTATGAGGTCATACAATTTCTATTATTTTTGCAATATGGATCTATCAGAATTCATGAAAAGTATAGTGTGACATTGATTTAATCAAGAATAAATCTGATGTAATGAAACACGAAATGATGAGGAAACGTAAGCTCCCATTGCGCATACAACAAAATTGTGGGGGCAAACTTGTCATTCAGAAATTCAAATCATATCACAATTGATAAATAGTACATGCGCGGAAAAACTTAGAAATACCCTTGTGATATCAATCATCTGACTAAAACCATGGGGGTACCTAGATTCATCCTAATTGAGCCATGGATCTGATAAGAAGCCTGGATCTCCAAGCTCCATCTATGGCGATTGGAGGGAATCTTCTCACAGAGAATAGAGTTTCCATGCAGCTTTGTTGTGTCAAGAAAAAGTCATCAATCCAATGATTGGGCTTGGGAGCATGTAGGAGAACCAAACTCCTTAGTACATCCATAGGTGAAGCTGCTAGGAGTTGGTAACTCCACAACTCTGAGAAGAAGAGAGAATGAGAACATGAATCATTACGTGGGAGTCCAACAGAAACAAAGGAGTGAATCAGGTAGAGAAATGACCCTTGCATCCCAAGTCTGTCAGAGAACGACGTGAAGATAGGGGAACCAAAATGGAGATCTAACCATCATGAGAGGGTAGAAGAGCAATCTCTGAAGATCAGAAAACCATCATGATTGCAAGGCTAGTATAACAGAGGAGTCTCAAAGGCATGGCCATGAAATTTCAATGCAAACCCAAAACATGGCTATATGGTATGGAGACTCAGGAAAACCATGGTGAGCCATTGATGGGAGAACAAATAAGGGGCAATGTTGAAACTTACTGATGTGCCAATTACTCAGTTAGTGGAGGAGAGGCTTGTGAAGGGGAGAAGGTCGTCCAGAAACAAGATTGAGTAGATCATGGAGTTTGGGGGTATCAGAGGTGCAATTGATGGTGGAGGGGAAAATTGTGATGGTTGAGGGTGGACTATGGTCTCTTATATATGTGTAAGGGGTGTTGTGGTTATCTCTACAACTTGGGCTCTTGCGAGTAGAAAAGCCCTAGATTGTGCATTTTGTGTGCATGCCAAGAGAGGGTGAGTATCGCTTCCTTGAAATGAGAGAGAGAAGAGTCAGAAGATAAAATAATCTCATGAAACAAAGGAGAAATGGGTGAGAGTAGATTCGAGAAAGGAAGAACTAAACTGACTTCTATTTCCATGAAGAAAGCGGGAGAAAGGTGATGATCTAAAAATCGCCAGATCGTGCAGATTCAATCATGACTGGAAGATCTTGCCAGAAAAAGGAAAGAAAAAGAGTGTAATGTGTGACATGCAGAAAATAACCAGATCCTAGGCTTAATTCTTTGCATTAAATTAATTTTATCAAATCCTAGTTAAATAATATGAAAACATTTCCTAATTGATTTTAGGGATCAAACCAAGTCAAAATGATACCAAAATTAAAACACAAGTTAATTATGTGGTCTAAATCCTTCCAAGCCAAGAAGATTTAGGTTTTCAATATATTTTGTCCATAATTCTATGTTGGTCATTTACTTAATTTTCATGCATTTAAAGGATGAGATAAAAGGAAATGACTTTCCTTTGTGAGCCTTTGAGTCAATTTGAGATGGACACTTACTCGCCACTCAATGACTATGTCATATATCTTTTATTCATTTTTTAGAAATATTTTCTTAGAGGAGAGAGAGTGAATAATGTTGTTTCCCTATTAAATGGTAGAAGAGAGAAAAAGGAAAGGGAAAACTAATATTCATCCTTTCGAGTTAATTTGCAACACATTATATGTGAAAGAAAAAAGTATTTTGAGTTTTTTTCTTACTTAATTTTTCTATAAAAATATTATTTCATGGTCTTTTTACATGAAGACCCTCAACTATCTTTATTTAAGATAAACCACATTCTAAGGTCTAAATTAGTTGTGAAAAAAGGGATGTGAGACTTCTACCCACCTTAAAATAAATCTCATCCTCAGAATTTTCTTTAGGCTACTACCCACCTTAGGGTGTTTCTTACCCCATTAGTCACTGGTAGTTAACAATTCGATGGTTCACTTATGATCAAATTTTGCATGAAAAGAGATATGTAACATATGGGACCTAAATTTCATAAACATTTTATGTGAACATGGATTAACTACTACTTTGGTTTCCTTGTTCATCTTTTACTTAGGGTTTATGAAACCAAACATATCACTACATCTCAAGCATCTACCTTTGGTGTTTTCATGACTTTTATCATTAGGTGTAGATGACTATCCAATATTAGGTTTTTAGGTATTGCTAAGGAATCAATTATTCATTCTATCTTATGGAGGATTATGAACAAGATTGTCGCTAACATCTTCATCACCAAGTCAGAATCAAGGAGCATCTATCACCAAGAAATTTACATCTTGTCTTGTATCATGGATGGAAAGTCGTCAACATTAGCAGAATGTTGACAAATGGGTGGTTGTTTATATCATCTTCTCCGTAGAGAGGATATTTTATGGGGGTGATCAACATAATCATCAGGGCCTATGGGCATCCTATTTCTGAAAAGCGCTTCATGACAATCATAGGCTAGCATCTTATCAATACTAAATATTTGATCTATGTCGGTATTATTGCACGTCTCGACGAGAAATTCCACTACCACTACTTGAGGACTCACATCTACATTCCTATGTTGTATTTAGCTGGCTATGATGCTCAGACATTACTTTTCATAGATGAAGAATTGAAACAACTCATTTCTCAAGTTTGTGTTTCCACTACAACTCCTTCACACGAACAGACTACCTCTTCCTCTAGAACACACCCAACACCTTTCGTACAAATAGTTACTAAAGCGTCTTTGCCTATCATTCCATAGGAAAGTGATCCTGAGCAGTCAATGTATGATGATGATTTTGAGGTTCTGCCACTCTCTCCTCTACATCTAGCCAATCGTTTTGTCACTCTAGCAGTAACAGATCAATATAAGAAGACTGCGTGAAGCACACAAAACACTACAGCAACCAGGTCTCCACCTCAAAAAACCATCCCTACCTCACCACCACCCAAGTTGCCTGCATAACCACCACCACACCTATCATACCACCTCCTACACCCAATCAGGAAGTTCATGATATCCCTAATAGTCCACCCCGCCGCCACCATCATGCTACCAGTCCATCCACCCCACACACTATACCTTAGTCTGAGCGCCCCTCTACAACATCCTCACACCATTCTTATAACATGGAGCATCCTGAAACACTCGTCAATGTCTTACGATGCAAAATTGATATGATGTGTAAGATAAATATTGACCACATGTATGCTCTTCCTAAGCTTCAAAACAATGTGCTTCTTTTGCCAAAATAGGTAGATACTCTCTCATAGAAGATGTACGAGTTGGAAAAGTCACCCCAACAAGTAGCTACATTCAAGCATAAATTGAACTGTTTGACTCATCTTCCCCAATAAATGCAAGAGATGTTGGATTTGCAACACTAAAACTTGAATCAATGGAAAGCCATGGATGACACACACCAAAGAAAATTCAAACGTAAGGTAATCAGGTGGCAATGTCATTGTGAGTTCCTTGCCCAAGTCATCTGTTGAAGGCTCTTCACTGTCCTTGCGGTCATCCCATGGGAATTCCTATAACCCAAATATGATGAGTGAAGAGTTATGTCATTATTCTCCTAAATGTTCTGATGGTTCTTTTAGAGCTCCGATCTCACATGTCTCAAAGATCTTAATGACAAAGAATGGACCACATAGTGCCCCTTCTACAACTGATACCACTCCTGTCAATTAGCACGTCGAGGAAATTTCCATCCTTCATCTAGATAATTTCAAATGGGGTGTCCCTTCTTACCTTCCGTAGCCACACTTAAATCCTTGTGAAGATATCCACGTCCATCTTTTTGACAATGAATCACCCTCACTCAAATACCTTTTGACTATTTTTTTGATAGCCCAATGCAGAGATTACACGAAATTCTACTTGGTGACGATAGTTAAATTTGGTCACTTTGTAGCAACCATACCTCTGAGGAGGATATTTTTGTGGGACTATATACAGATAATCTGGATCCATAAGTAGATGTTGATAGTCCAACTAATGATGAGAACGGTTCCTTTAGACAAGATAATGGTGATCTATCTATTGTTCTTTCAATAGCTGGATAAAGTCCCCCAAATCCCATCTTCCCAGAGCCACCTTTGCCTCTTCTTTTAGGAAATAGGAGCAAAAAAAAGGTAGTAGAAACACAAATTTAATGCTCGATTCTATAATCATAAAGATCGCATCAACAATTATGTATCTATGAAAGAAGGTATCAAGATATATACTTGTTCCAGAGCAAGTCCAAGGACAACTCTTGTACAATGATATGCACACTTCACAAGCTGCACCTAGACAACTAGCAATGACGGCCTCTTGGTGCAACGTTAGGGATGGCGGTGGTTGTTGTCCTCCTAGTGGGTGGCAACGGCCTCCACGCCTCTACATAGTCCATGCTGACCAACTTGAACTATATATTGTGCTACCAGAGCCAATGGGAAGGAGTTGTCCCTTCAAACGTCAACCTACTAGGGTTGGTTTACTCTCATGTGTTGTCTCTCCCTTGCTACCCCTCCCTTTTATGGGTAGGATTTGCTTGGGCTTTCTGGTTACCACAATCGGATAGGAAAACAATTTTTTAGAGCATATTGTTGTGTCTCAGAAAGCCTAGATTGCCCCCCTTTTCATAGGATGCCCAGGGTCAGGGTTCCAGTTCATGTGGGAGTCAAAGAGGCAGAATTTCATGAATTTTCTGAAAGTTGTGAATGATGAACTAGTTGGTTCATTATTGAACCAGTCGGTTCACATGTGAACTGGCTGCTTAAACATCTGAACCGTTTGGTCCACCGTGTTTCCTATTCACAAACATGTTGGCTTTTAATATCCAATTAATGCACAACATGATGGCATCACTAACCCTTGGCCCAATCATATTGATCATTGAATAGGGTGGCTCATAACTCAAACCAGTCATTTTAGACCTTAAACCGGTCGGTTCGAACCCCAGTTCGAGAAATATTCAGTCAATATAGTTTAAATTGACCTAGAACTTAGATTGATCGGTTCACTTGAATCGAACGGTTCATAGTCCAGTCAGCCAATTTCCAGCCATTGTTGTTTAAATTGAATACTTAAACACTTTAGTAATCAAATTAAACATCATTCATGAATAAAATCCTATTCCAGGTGCATCCTATGTGTGTGACCCTATAGGTCCCAAATTACATTGTTGGTGAATGTTTGTAACCAATTTACAACATCACTATTGACTCTAGGTCAATGTTGACTCAAGGTCAAAATTGACTAAACCCTTGTTTTGATGATGACTAACCATTTCACTTATTTGTGTCTAATGTTTCTACAATGAGGGATTTCATATTATGCATAGACACACTCCAAATGCCCTAACTTGCACATCTCAACTTGGAGAAAAGACAAGTCAAAGTCAATACAAGTGCATGTTTTTGGAATATGATGTAAATCTATTAGAATCATGTTGTATAACACTTGTAATGATTGTATGACTTGTAATTAAGCTTAGAAAAAATTAGGAGCACTTAGATCAAATGTTTAAGCACTCGAAAGCCATTTTCTAAAATTCACATCAGGATGTTCATCGGTCGAGTTGCAAACTCGACCGATCCTGATTGGAACTTGAAAATGACTTTTTATCGGTGGAGTTTCATTTCACAGAACTCGACGGATCCCTCTGCAGACCAAAACTGATTTAAGTGAATTGGTCGAGTTACCCCAGGACAAACTCGACCGATGGCCTAAATTAGTCTTGTCTCTTAGTGGGATCGGTCGAGTTACCTTTATAGAAACTCGACCGATTACATTGTACGGAAAAGTGCATAAAAGTGTTTCTAGCCATTGTGGAGTTGTAATAATCGAATATATATCTGTTGCAAGCCACAAAACAACTAGTTTTCATTTTTAAGTATTCCCAAAGGCTTCTAGGCATCCCCAACTATAAATAGGACCCCTTGGGCTTCATCCCATGGTTAGACAAGCACTATGAAGGTCCCTATTCTATAGTTGAGTGATCCTATAGCCTCCTCTCTCTCTAAGCTTAATTACTTGCTACATCCATTAGAGTGAGTAGGAAATTTATAAGAGAGATCGTCCTACATGTATATCTTGTGAGGCTGTCACTTCCACCACCTCCATATCTCTCATTTCAACAATGAATATGAAGGTTCTCTCTCTTGGCTAAGAGAGGTGAAGAAGAACAAGGGAAGGAGTCCCTTGGTGAAGATCAAGGATGAAGACTTGGAGCAATAGTGGGTAACACCTTGGTGAAGGCAGAAGACTCCTTGCTCAAGTGGGTAAGTCCTTGGTGGAAGCTTCTTCATGTGAAGGTGAAGTCAAAGGCTGAAGATCCAAGGGGAGTAGCAAAGTCTTTAAAGGCGGAAGACTTGTGCTTGAGTGGGTAAGACCTTGGTGAAGGTTGAAGACTCTTGCAAAATGGGTAAGTCCTTGGTAAGGTGGATACTCTTGTATTAGATAGGTAAGCCCTTTGGTCGGTCATGTATTGTAAATCTTATGAATGAATATAAGAGTGTAATGGTTAAGAAATCCTAGAGGTTGACCTCTATAGGTAGTGGACTGACTCACTTCTAGTTTGAAGTGTGGAACCACTCTACATAGCTTGTCACTTGGTGTATGTTCAATCTCTATCTCCCTTGCTATGCATGTTTTAGTTGCACTCAAACTTTCTATTTAGCAACCTTATCTTTTGATGTATCTTGAAGGTCTAATGAATTTTTTTAAGTACATTCATCTCTATTCACCCCCCTCTAGAGCATCCAATCACCCATCTAGGATCCAACAATCACAAGCAATGAGTGGTATCTAGCAACACATCATTGCTACCCAAGTAACTAGAAAGTTGGAGAAAAACTTCAACCTATAATGCGTGATCACTGTTACTATGATCATGTAGTTCCTTTGACTCTAATATACAAATTAAACTCAAGGTATGGAATTGTCATCCTCTTCAACATTCTATCTATGTTCCTTGAACTAGAATAGACTCTATGAGATGCATGTGAGATCACATATCATATATTGAGTCAGATGAGTATGGCCATACATTTCTCAGTCTTTCCTATCAAGTGGCCTAGATATCAATCTCCTATAGGAGAGACAAATGCCATCTACATCACTCACACTCAATCCTCATGTGTTGCAATGTACCCAAGCATCACCTTTATGGAAACCCTTATTCAAGTTTACGTTGGATGGTGTTAAATTTCAATGTGATGAGTGTAGTGACTTTAAGTCTAAGAACCAAAATCACCACTATCACTATGAGATTTGATTCTGACTACCATCCCATGGTCTTCATGTATCACTCTCAAGGTGGGTCTGTCTGGTACATTGTTCTGTAACAAGTACCTATGTGCTTGGTTTGATATCATCTATCATAACTAATGATGTTTTGTCATCAACCAACACACACTCTAGTCTTATGTTTCATTGTTGTCTATTTTTCTTACATAGTAATATCTGAATAGGGACGTAACAAGAATGTATGTACTCTTATCATACATATGATCTCATTGTTTTGGTCTCAAATGTGAAGACATATGTCATCGAGTAACATCATTCTTTAGACATCTATTATGTTTGTATCATCATCTCATGAATGAGACAAACATTATAGAAGGAATTACCTTTATTATTATCAAATCAAGTATCTCATGCCCCATTACAATCATCATATGATTGGATCTATGGGCATTCATACCAACCGACTCCCACTTTCACTTAGAGCCGATCACCCATGACTCTTATTTCAAGTGATCTTTACATGTCCATCATGTTTATGATGTGCAAGTGCTCTTATAGTGGGTTAGCAACATTTGCTTCAAGTTGGTAGTTTGCAAGTTTTTACATCTCATCGATGTACGACATATTGTATAAGATGGAAGTGTTGTAGTATGCTATCTGAGATTCCTTGCCTATCTAATAGCTCCATCATTGTCACAATATTTCTACTATTTATTAAATGGTTGGATCCTCCACAAGTTCATCCACATGACCTTCTTGATGGATATTGTATCCTTCGTTGTTCCCAAAACAACAAGGTACTCAGATTCTATTGTAGAATTTAAACAAATGTCTCTTGCTCAGAACTTTTCTAGCTTACACTTATCATTTTAAGGTCAAACACAAATTTAGATTGCAACAATTAATTTTCTTTGTCATTGTGAAATCTTGCATCAATGTAACCCTTTACACCTAATTCTTCCTTATTACCAAAACCAAGAAATCGGTCCTTTTAGTGCTTCTCAAGTACTTAAGTATGTTCCTTATGGTAGTCCAGTGACTTACACTGGGATCAGATAGATATCCACTCATCATGTCCAATACATGCAAGATAATTGGATGAGTACATACCCTCTCATCATGTCCAACTCATACAAGATAACAAGATGAGTATGTAACATTGCATACATGATAGATCCAATTGTGAATGCATATGCCATCTTACTTATGTTTTCCTATTCTTCACAAGAGTTGTGATGATGAACTTTTGAGAGACTAATCCCATGGGACATGGATAGATTTTCTCTCGTTGTGTTCTGCATGTTGAACCCCTTCAGCATCTTGCCAATGTATGTACTCTTGTTTAGGTCAAGAAGCTTTCTAGATCTATCTCTATAGATCTTGATTCCTATTGTATAGGATGCTTTACCAAAATTTTCATAGAGAAGGTACTTCCCAGTCAGGTTTTAATATTTGTAATATAAGGATGTTATTCCCCATAATCATGTGGAATATTTATGCTCCCACTAAATCTTTTATAATCACATATTTCATCTTCATTTTAACCAAAGTCAAACTCTTTGACTATCTTGTCAAATCAGAGATTTTAGCTCTAATATGCTTTCTTCAATCCACAGATTGGCCCACCTTTGTAGCTAAAAGACTTTATTTGAATTATTGTATTTATAAAACCTTTGTGTCATGCACAGATCCTCATAACTATTCCTATTAAGGAATGTGGTTTTAGAATCCATATGTCGAATCTCATAGTCATAACAAATTTGAATGGAAAGCATGATCCTGATGGATTCAACCATGGCAAATGGTGAAAATATTTCATCATATTCAACACCTTGAATGGTTTTAAACTCTTTCCAACCAATCTACCCTTCCATGTTGGTCTTTTTCTTGAAGACCCAATTGCATCCTATAGGTTTTACCCCTTTGGGTGGATCCACCAAGGTCATACCTTGTTGGTGTACATGGAATCCATCTTAGATCTCATGGCCTCAATCCATATCTCAGATTATGGTCCCTCAATAGATTCTAGGTAGGTTGTGGACTCATCATCTATGACCAACTTACTGCCTTCTTGATCTATAAGATATCATAATATTTAAAGCTTAAGATGTTCTCTAATAGAACTACGAGTTTTGTGTGTTATATAAGAAACTTGAGATTCTACAACTTCTTGTGATTCTCCATGTTCCTATTGTATCTCTTTTATGTTCAATGTTTTCTTATTAGTTTTGAACTTTTCCAATTCTACTTTTCTCCAACTGATTCCTTTAGAATTAAATTCCTTTTCAAGAATGTTGCCATCCTAGCAAAAAAAACACTTCTGTTGTTGGAATGGAATATAAAGTAGCATTCAACAAAATAGCATTTATGTGATGTGTAAAAATCTTCTCAAGAAACTATTTTCTTATATAATATTTCATTCCTAATCTTTATAAAAGACATATCAAGACAGTTCCCATTCCATATCTCATATGGTGTCTTTTGAACCAATTTAGACGGTACATTGTTTAGTATTAAGCATGTGTCCAAATGAAATTAGAAGACCAGCTAGATTTTTCAATGATCACACCATGACTAATAGGGTGTGCTTCCTTCTTTCTGATACATCATAACATTTCAGGTGGATTTCATTGTGTTACATTATCACAATCTCCCAGATGCTCCTCAAACTCTTGGTTCAAATCGGTCATATCGAAATGTTTTAATACTAATACCAAGCTGGTTATGTAATTCATTCATGATCTCCTTGAACACTTTAAGAGATTCATACTTGTATTTCATTAAATACAGACTAGCATATCTACTGGGATCATCAGTAAATATAGCGAGGTACTATTAAATACCTCTATCATTTATTCTAAAAGGTCTATATAAATAAGTATGTATGATCCCTAATAGAATAGTTGATCTCCCACTACGTCTAGTGAAGATGCTTTAGTCATATTGTGTAATAAATAAGACTTTCATGTTTCCATTAGTTCAATAACCAAAAGAGTCTATATAACCATCATTACAGGTTCTATAAATACATTTCTCATTTATGCACTCTAGATTACAATACTATAGGTATTCATTGTTTGAGTCATAAATTCATTCAGTATATGTGTGATACACATTTGTCTCTACAACTATCAAGTATAGGTTATGAGACATAGGGCACTACCATGTAAGAGCTTATCTTTTAAAGTGAAACCAATATATTCATAATATTCTTGTTCATACAAGATACATGATGTTTTCATTCATTTTAGGTTCATAATAGCAATTCACTAATCTATTACATGCCCATCAGACTGAATGATAGATTCCAACTGTAGTGGAAACAATTCTAGCTCCATAGAGTTCTAGCTTACTTGTTCTCAGATTCTGAAGTGGAGATCTCTATCTCCTTCTTCTTCCTCCTGAATTCCTTTAAGTGTAAAGGACAAATTCCTTTTGCACTTACCTTTCTCCTTATTTTGAGTACAGAAGACTTAGACTTCGATTAGCCTCAAAACTCTTATTTCCCTTTCCCTTGTCATTGGACTTCACTCTATTGATCATCATCACATGTTTGTCCTTCTTCATTCTATCTTGGACATTTATCAACATGCCAAGTAATTCTGATAGTGGTTTAGCCAAGTTACTCAAATAGTAACACTAAATAAACTAGCTATATGATTTAGGCAACGATTGTAAAATTATATTTGTGGCCAACTCTTTGGCTTAAAGGAAATCCTAGTCTCTCTAGATGATCCACATGCCCAATCATATTGAGCACATGGGACTCTAATGGATCTCCTTCTATCATCTTGTACTCAAAGAGTGCCTTTGAGACATTATACCTTTCTTGCTTTGCATGATTCTAGTTCATATTCTTAATATGTGTGACCATCTCCATAATCCACATGTCTTCATGATGCTTATGCATCTCATACCTCATATAAAATAGCATAAGGTACTTAATGTCTAAGGCATCGTTGGCATGCTTGCAATAAGCACCCACCTCATCCCTAGGCACATCACGAGCATGTTCCTCTGGAATTGGTGTATCTAAGACATAGAGCTTATGCTCATCATTGGAAACCCTTCTCAAAGTCCAGAACCAATTATGGAAGTTTGTCTCGTTTAGTTTTTGCTTCTTAAGAATCAGAAATGATGATTTGTCTTCCATTTGTTTCTATAAAAGAAATATGCAACTTTATTCAAAATACTTTTGATTAATTTGATTTAATTCGATGATATCAATTATGCCTTTAATTAATTATTTCTCCCACTATTTTGTTCAAATTCATAGCCGTTACTACCAATTTGAAAGATTTACACTAACAATCTTCTAGTGAGCCAAGATATAAAACAATTAAGTCAATACCCAGACAATGTTGGCAATCATAACCAATTATTAACGTCAGAAACATTTGCCAATTGCATATTATGCAATTTTTGGGTAGATGGTATGCAGAACTCCTTGCCATAGTCTATTTGTATGCTTCTAGGCACTTAATCCTATTAAGATCTCCTAGTTAAGACTGACCCATAAGTCAGCATGGTTGAATATGCACCCTGCTAGGGCAAACCCCACATATCAACCATCACATTTCTATGAGATAGACAACACACCACACTAGGGTGTTCCCACACTTGGTCGATCAAGATTTTCATGTGTGTTGCTAATGGAAAGCATCTTAGACTTAATATTTATTGAGGGATTTATACATAAGTACATATACATATCCAATCACCACGTACTTATAGTATGTATCATATGCATGCTATATCCACAAAAAAAACACATGCAATTAGAAATATACGAGCAATGGTTATGGCTATTCTACTGTGATTCCTTAGAGCCACCAAGAATTACAACCACCTAAGGTCCACATCATATGCACAACATGTTTTAGAAATCTATGCTGGAACCAGTCTGGGTCGATCGTTTCAATATTTGCATCCTATGCAATAAAATAAATTTGATCATATTGATTTAAATTCTGAATACATTGTAAATTTGTGTGGCTCTAATACCACTATTGGGAAATTGGGGCAACAGATACGTTAGCATAAACAAAAATTTAATGATTGATTCCCTGATCAGCAAGATCACGTCAAAAATGATGTATCTAGGAAGGAAGGTAGCAACAGATATACCTGGTCCTAGAGTAAGTGTAGCAACAACTCTTGCACAATGATGTACACACTTCGCAAGCTGCACATACATAACGGGTGATGACGACCTCCTAATGCAGCAATGCAGACGGCAATGGTTTTTGTCCTCCTAGTGGGTGGCGATGGCCTCCACGTGGACCGTCAAGAACTCCATGTTGTGCTACCAGAGCCAACAAGAATGAGTTTTCCCTTTGAACATCAACCTTTTAGGGTTGATTTGCTCTCCCGTCACTACTACAAAAAATGCTTTTTACAACAGTTCCTTTATTCATTTTACAACAGGTGTTAACTTTTGTATTAGATCATGTAGTCTTTTGGGGGGTACTTTATACAACATGTGATCGCATCTTGTAATATATGTATTTTATACAACAGTTAAAACATGTAGACTTTTAAGGAATGACTTGTTGTAATATGGGTATTTTATACAAAATGTGGTGCATCCATTGTAATATATATAATACAATAGTTGAACTACGTTGTCTTTCACAAAACACACTTGTTGTAGTAGGGGTGTTTTTTACAACATGTGATGTGCCCTTTGTAATATATATTATACAACAGTTGAAGCATGTTGTCTTTCACTAAAACACCCATTGTAATAGGGATGTTTATTATAACATGCAGTGTGCTTGTTATAATATTAATATATATGTTTTTACAACAGTTGAAGCTGGTTGTCTTTCGATAAATACAACCATTGTAATAGATGTATTTATACAACATGTAGTGTGTCTGTTGTAATATAAACATTTTATACAATAGGTTGTGCATGTTGTAGTTCACTAGAAATACGTTTTGTAGTAGGGGTCCGTTTTCCAGACACACTAGTGGTAATAGGAGTGGATAACACAACATGTGTTGTTTGTTGTAGTATCATACCTTTTACAACATATCATTAATTGTTGTCTTTGATTAGAGTTCCACAGGTCATACTAAACCAACTTTATTGATCAAATTAGCCATATTATTAAGGAATCATAATAAATATGAAATTATACTTTTTTCATTTCAGAAACAAACACATAATTGAATAAAATTTCCATCAAACCTTGAAAAAAACTTGTACTGAACTTAATAATTATTCAACCATCCATACAAAGATTCAATAATACAAATTACTAAATACACATTTGAGAATCAAATTGAAAACTAACTACAAAAGTTTCACACATTGGTCCATACTAAAGAACAGATGTCTCCCCCTCATGTCACATAATCTGATGTGTGCTCAAGAATACATGTCGCTCACTCGTTTCGGACATCATCAATCTCTTCTTGGTTGAAGCAACAACCAATATATTTCAGATAATACTACAATCATATGACAAATATATCAACATATTATCATTTATTCAAAAGCTTACACATTCAAGAATATTTCTAATTCTCCCATCATTGATGTCTCTCATGTACTTCAACACATAATACTCACAATATGTGTTGTTCGGGTGCTTTAGACACTATATAAAATAAATATGAATTTCTTATCCAAATAATTGTTAGAAATTGTCAACAAATAAGAGGATGACAGAAGTATAAATAACCAGTAAGCCTATAAAAGATATGTGTATACAGAATTAAAAAATGTTATAATGATAAGAATCTTAAAAGGTGTAGAAGTAAACAAGAGTTCATACGCTCATCGAAGAATGTCCAGATTCCTTATTCATAAGCAGCCTAGTTATAAAGTGTTTGAAATATAGAGAATATGTCTAACCTTGATAATTTCCCATTTCAAATTCCTCCTATATTGCACATCTCTCTTTTGATACAGTTTATGAGTCCTATTCAAATTCATATCAAGACTTCTATGCATTAGTAATGGTATATGTTGCTTTTGAAATATATATTGTGCAATGAATTTTTTTACGAAGTACTTAGAAATCCATGAGTTTTTCCATGTTCCCATGTAATTTTCCTTTTAACAGATCAAGATAGTAGCATCTAGCCCACGTAGGGAAGAAGACACAAAGTATCCAATGTCCCCTATGTATATAAAGTATTGTATTTAAGATAATGTATTTTTCAGCAACATTTAAAATAAACAAAACACCAGAAAATGGGAAAAATATATACATACCTCACATTATATGGTAAAAAGAACAATTCCAATATTTGCTTCTTCTTTCTAATGAACTGATCTGCTATATACTATGCCCGAGTCTCTGCTTTTTTAGTGTATAGCAGATCTATGAAATGTGGACATATAAATCCAAATATATTAAATACATTTCCTGAGGTCACTTTGTTGAACAAATGTCTACAACAAAAAAACACATATTTAGTCTTTGAAAATAATATTCTTATAATCACGTGTATAGAAACTTACTTTATGTACATTGATATATGCGAGACTTCTAGTTGGTCTTGATCATGGCATATCTTGACCAATTCAAGTGTGATAGTCAGTTTATGTGTGTAACCTACTACATCTAAAGACATCTAAAGAGAAATGATATGATTCTCATCATCTTCCACATAAACCATCAATAGATTCAGCTCCAGTGGAGGCTTTTTGCATGCTTTCTTTTGAAGAAGTGGTGTTGTCTTGATGAGGCTTGAGACTTCATTGTACTTTTGCCTAATTTTTGAATTGCTTGTTTATGTGCTTATTGATTCTCTCACTTTTCTTTGAGACCTTGAGTATTGAGATTCCTTGCATATTATTAGAAAAATAATAAAAATAATTTATTAATACACATGATGCATTTCAATCGATTATTAAAAAAATTGTCATGTAGTCACATGTACCTTCATATTTATCTTGATCAATTCTGCAGGCCAAGGAATATAGATGCATATGCCTTGAAAAATTAAAAAACTTCTATCATATCCAAAGGTATTGGCACACTTTCTTCATGCATCAACGAGGTATCAATTATTATTTTCTTGTGTTTTGGATCCAATGCCACATTGTGAAGGATAATTGACTCATTTTCATGAGATATATACGCCCTTCCATTAGCTACTGCACGTAATGGGTTATCCAACATCAATATACACTTGTGATAGACCTAGAAAAATTAGTTATGGATATCGTCATCAACAAGTACAACATGAGCAATCATTGTCTCTAAAATTTGCTAAATAATTGACTTGTTGATTACCTCAAGAAGATTCGAGAATTGTGCATGTAGGCAACTAGATTTGGAAGTAGGGTCTTGGTCTGTATCCCCTACAATATCTAGATCCTTGCTCTTATTCTTTCTTTCAAGATACTTGATCTTCATGGCCAAAGCTTCAATAGTATTTTGCATTTGTAACATCATATGGGATGAATGATCATATGTTGGAGCCCAACGATTAGAATATTTTGTAATAGTTACCCCTAGTCTGGTTTCTCTAGCATGACTTGGGTGATCCTTTTTTCCCAATGCCATTGTTAGAACATGATTACATCCCTTCTCACTAACGATTCCCTCAAAAACTTTCTGAGATAGAGCATACTTGCAAAATATAAAAAATACAACTATAAAAATAATTAAAACTATTGTGATGAAAAAACTAACGAGATAAAAAATCAAACTTACAATCTTATACACCACTTCCTTGACCTTATCACTAGTAATAGTACCAGTTTTGTCCATTCTAACTCGTTTCTATAGTTTTGCTCTAGATATCTTTGATCTAACTGGATCTAAATTATTCTCATTGATCTATTTACATGATGATAAAAGAAAAATTATTTTATAGCTCTATATGAAATTTTACAAATCCCTTTAACATGAGTTAAATCTTACAATTTCTTGTTCTAGGCCAACATACCCCTTACGAGAAATCTTAGGGTGATACTCATTCTTTGATGATAATTCCCTTCTAGCCTTACTTCTTCTCTGGTTATTTTGAAAAACAAAAAAAATAGTTTTAAATGTCTTACATAGAACACAACTGACGAGATTTTATACACTAGTTTATATCATTGTTCGAGAAATCGGTCCACACGACCGCATATACTCGCGCATATACCTATTCAGTCACCGTACCACACTGCATATCACTAATCGGTCCACTAAGCAGTCATGGGCCGCATATACTCCTGCTTGGCCGATTAAGCGGCCGATTAAACTTTGCTTTTTGAAAAGCCCACAACTAATGTTCATGCATTTCGTACATACATGCATATATATACACACATTTCATTATATATATAAATTGAGATATATAGTCATTGAATTATATGTATACATTGTAATACATATAAAAATTTTCCACACACATTTGTACATTTATTCGAATACCTTTTGATATATTAACATGTATATATTCATATACAATATACCTAAATATACAATCACATATTTGTTCATGTACATATACATTTTGATTTATTCACATTTATACACACTATACATATATGTGTACATTGATTTACCTACATTTTAGTATTTGTACATATATTACAAACACATTCTATATATAGACATATATACATATATAAGCATATCATGCATCATACATGCATATTAATATGTTTATAAGTAAATAGATGTACGTGCCTACTCTATATATTTTAATTTATGATCTTACTATATTATTTTGTATATAATTAGTTTATTGAAATAAAAAAATCCAAAACCGCATATACTCTCGTATATACTCCCGCATACCGCATATACTCTATGCAGTACCCTTTCCGCCCGTACACCGCATACCGCTTTCCTGAACCATGGTTTATATCATCACCTTAAATTCTTCTGTCAAACAAGTCATGACAAAATCTTCCCATTGACCTGCGGATATAAAATCATATTCTCTGGGTGGGTGTTTGAATATATTTCTATCTTGTTCTCTCGTGAATTTTATTGATAGTCAAGATTTGAATTCCCTCCATCTATCATTAGCTCGTTGTAAAACCCACTACTTTCTAACAAATCCAATCGAAAAAACACCCTACAAATAACGAAATTATATACACATAATAGATAGAATATACATAATATATCATTTTGATACAAAAAAGAGATTAAAAACTATTAATGTCTACATACTCACCCCAATCTCTTCCCAAATAAGGTCCTTAAGACCTTCTCCCACATCACTCCAAGTATCAATGTTGATTAAAACCCGTTCTCGCGATGCGACTCCAATATAGCTGCTAATATTTTTTTGAGTTTTCTCAATTGGTTGTCCTTCTGAATTATATTCCAATGGAATTTTTTGTCCTTTACAACTCTTTTTAACAACCTTAGAAATAATAGTAAGGGCCCTTCTAATTTTTGTGGTCATTGAGTTATCTTCATGAGAAGACATATCTACAAAAAAAATTATAAGAAAAAATTATTAGCAAACCGCATATGAAACAACAATTACAAAAGAACAAGTGCTTCATGGATTTTTGAAATCAAAATAGTTTATAATATGGGTATTGAGATCAATAACATAATAGGCAGAACAACTGTTCAACGTACTCGATAGATGAGATATTTACGTGCAATACCCTAGACCACCATGATCATGTTTTGGAAGAAGAAATATTAACAAAAGAAGAAAAAAAATGGGTTGACGAAGTGGATATAGTTTAAGGAAAAAAGGCATTGAAAGAGACATATTAATAAGCTAAATCTGATCGGATTAGGTGGATGCTGCAGATAGATCAATAAAGAATAAAGACAAAGCACAAACTTGTTAGATAGTTAGATGACGAATAAAATTGTCTGCAGTGATCTCCTCTATAGAAAGATTCTCGTGGGTCAATATATGATCCAGGAAGATGGATGCAACAGAACACGTCAGGCAGATGGATGGAGGACTCAAATTGTTCGAATTGCTTACCTTTATAAGTGAAAATAATAATAATATTTCAACTAGTATGTCTTGATAAAAAGCATGGATATTTTTAACATTAGCAACACATTACTGGCATGTTGTGTTTGTTTAAATTATTTCCTGACTCGAAAAAAAGCTACAAAGTCATGAAAATTGTTAAGTAGGTGTTTTGAAAGCAATATATAATATGGGTTTTCTGCTTTTTTATGTTGGTATCTAATCCGATCAAAAGTAAACAGGTTAATAACTAATATATATACCATTACGACAGCAAATTTGCTTGAATCATTACCCGTGATCATCATATTAATCAAACAGTACAACATAATAAGAAAAAATCAAAAAAATAGGTAATAGTAGTACGGTTGAATTTGAAGACTATGTTGTCCCAAAGCCTCGCCGAAGCACTTGCGATTGAACCCGTCAGCCTTATCCAATGCTTGACTTTGTTGTGCAACTACACAATGGCAGAAACTAGGAGGGGGCTTGGGAGTGTGGAGTTGTTTGCGGATGAAAGACAAGGAAAAGAAAGAAGAAAAGGGTACGGAGACGTAAGACTTACATGGATCAAATAGATAATTAGCATCCGACTGTACGAAACGAAGGCACAAGTTGTCACACACGATCACCTGGACACTGCACACAGGAACTAGGCTTCCAGCCGGCTCTATGCTTAGGCGGCAGTTCTTGCACTTTTGTCCGCAAGGAACGGGAGACGGAGAGTGCCTTCAGGCAAGTTACCCTTTGACCAATAACAGATTTTGTTGTAGTGGGTTGACGGAATCAAGGAGGCGCCAAGGAGGACATGCCAGTTGCGGCCGCCAAGCATTCTGATTTCCTGATTCATCATCTGCGTTGCGGAAATGACAATGTTGTTAGGTAAATGAGACCAATTTGGTGTTAGAGTGAGGCAGAGGAAAGATTAATGAAAGAGAAAGAGAGGACGTATTCATCGCATCAATTAAAAAAACGAGGAAGTCAAGGTAGTCGTAAGATTTTATATTTTTGTTACAAGGAAATTTGTGGAATAATAAGGAGACAATGTGATTAAAAAAACGAGGAAGTCCAGGTAGTCGTAAGATTTTATATTTTTGTAACAAGGAAATTTGTGGAATAATAAGGAGACAATGTGATTATGCAATATATTGGAGTCCGTTGAGTAATTATGGTATATAAGAACAAGTCAGAGTCTGTAATATGATCTTGACATATAACAACGGGTTGTAACATGTTTTGTGATTGTGGTTTATTACAACATATAGCTATAACAATAGGTGAACTCATGTTGTATGATTATGATATGTTACAACGGGTTAGTCGACGTTGTGTAATAGTGGTCTATTACAACGATTTACCATGTATGGCTATTATAACGGGTCACAACATGTTGTGTAATTATAGTATATAACAACAGGTCGGAGTCTGTTGTGTGATCTTGGTATATAACAACGGGTTTTAATATGTTGTGTTATTGTGGTCTATTACAACATATAGCTATAACAATAGGTGAGCTCATGTTGTATGATTATGGTATAGTACAACGGGTTAGTCAGCATTGTGTAATAGTGGTATGTTACAACGATTTATAATGTATGGCTATTATAACGGGTCACAACATGTTGTGTAATTATAGTATATAATAACAGGTCGGAGTCTGTTGTGTGATCTTGGTATATAACAATAGGTTTTAATATGTTGTGTTATTGTGGTCTATTACAACATGTACTTATTACAACAGTTGAATGCCTATTGTGTGATTATGATATATTACAACGGGTTAGTCTATGTTGTATAATGATGGTCTATTACAACATGTTATCATGTGTGACTATTACAACAGTTCATATTATGTTATGTAATTAAGGTCTTTTACAATAGGTTTTAGCATGTTGTTATACTATAGTCTATTACAACACTTTAGTACTTGTTGTGGTATCACGTATACTACAACGGGTTTGACCTGTTGTAAATAACTTATGTTGTATAAAATATACAATATACAACACGTAAATAGGTTTGTTGTGATAAGTATGCTGACAAAAATAACACAATTAACAGAATTGTTGTGTTTCTCTCGTTGTAAAAAACATTCTCTATAGTAGTGCATGTTTTCTCTCTCTTATCGTCTCTCCCTTTTACGGGTAGGACTTGCTTGGGCTCTCTGGTTACCACAAGCAAAAAGGACAACAATACTTAGAGCTCATTATTGTGTCGCTAAAAATCTAGATTGTCCCCTTTAGTCTAGGATGGCTAGGTTCAAGGTTTCCAGTTCACCCTAGAGTCAAAGAGGCAGAATTTCATTAATTTTATAGAAGTGTGAATGGTAAACCAATTGCTTCATTGTTGAGATGGTTTGTTCACATGTCAATCAGTCCGCTCACCATGTTTCCTATTCACAAACATGTTGGCTTTTAATATCTGATTAATGCACAACATGATGTCATTATTAATCCTTGATTCAATCATATTGATCATTGAACCGGGTCATTCACAACTTGAACCGGTTGTTTTAGACCCTTAAACGAGTCGGTTCATAACCCAGTTCAGGATATATTCAACCAATGTATTTTAAATTGACCTAAAACTTGAATCGATCAGTTCAACAGTTGAACCACTCAGTTCTCAGTCCATTCAGCCAATTTCTAGCCATTATTGTTTAAATTAAATACGTAAACACTTTAGTAATCAAGTTAAATATCATTCGTGAATAAACTCTTATTCCAGGTGCATCCTATGTGTGTAACCCTATATGTTCCAAGTTACATTGGTAGTGAATGTCCATAACCAATTGATGACATTACAAGCAATGAGTGGTATCTACAAACACATCATTGTTACCCGAGTAACTAGAAAGTTGGATAACAACTTCAACCTACAATCTGTGATCAGTGTTACCATGATCGTATAGTTCTTTTGTCTCTAGTATCTAGATTGAACTCGAGCCATGGAATTGCCATCATATTCAACGTTCAATCTAAGTTCCTTGAACTAGAGCAGACTGTATCAGATGCATGTGAGATCACATATCACATATTGAGCCACATGAGTACGACCATACATTTCTCAATCTCTCTTATCAAGTGGCCTGAATATCAATCTCATGTAGGAGGGATAAATTCCATCTACATCACTCACACTCAATCCCCATGTGTCACAATGTACCCAAGAATCACCTTTATGGAAACCCTTATTCATGGTTGCATGGGATGGTGTCAAAGTATATCAAACAACTTGTGATGAGTGTGGTGACTTAAAGTCTAAGAACCACAATCACCACTATCACTATGAGAGTTGATTCCAACTATATCACTCTCAAACATCAACCAAAGCACACTCTAGTCTTATGTGTTAATGTTGTATATTTTGCTTCCATAGTAATATCCAACTAGGGACATAACAAGAATGTATGTACTCTTATCATATATATGATCTCATTGTTTAGGTCCTAAACATGAAGACATATGTCATTGAGTAACATCATTCCTGAGACATCTATTATGTATGTGTCATCATCTCATGACTGAGACAAATATTATATATAGAATTACACCTATCATTATCAAATCTGGTATGTAATGCCCCATTACAATCATCATGATTGGCTCTCTAGGCATACATACCAACATCTTCCACTCCAACTTCCTTGAAAAATGTATGACTTGGATCCTAATTGCTTAAAAAGGATTCCTATTCGAGACATATTCATTTTACAAGACATACTATATGATAACCACAACAGAGAACAAATCATATACAACAACAGGTGTAGTCTCTCTCTCAAAATGAGTTTTGTAATATTTTATGCATCTTGGCTAAGATAAAAAAATACCTCTTCACAATATTGGCATCAAATATCTTGGAGGATGTGATGCCCAGTGATAAAGAACAACCATTCTACAATGCCACTACATGGACGTTATGCCATGAAAGTGATCTACGATTGTCATTTCTTTCATGATTCAGATATTCCTAATAATTTATGAGATCCCTATCCATTGATTCCTAGAATTTTCGAGGAACCTTGATGGAGTCCTTAATCACCTACAGTTTTATTACTAACATAATATGTACATTAGTTCATGATCATTAAACCCTAATTTGTTCATTGAAATATTGAAGAATTTGGATATTGAAAACAAGGTTTGAAAACATGCTAGATCGATATAGAAAACAAAAATCTTATTAACACATATGTTTCCATCATTTTTGGAGGTCATATGAATGTCCATGAATTTTTGCAATATGGACCAGTCAGAATTCAGGAAAACTATAGTGTGACATCGATTAGATTAGCAATAAATTTGATGTAAATGAAATGCAAAATGACAAGAAAACTTAGGCATGTATTACACATACATCAAAATCACAGGTACAAACTTGTCATTCAGTCATCGTGGTTGATAAAAAGTGCATGTGTGCTAAAACTCAGTAATAACCGTGTGATATCAATCATTTGATTAAAACCATGGGGGTACCAAGATCTATTTGAGACTTGGATTAATCCCACTCAAGCCATGGCTCTGAGCAGAAGCTTGGAGCTCCAAGCTACATCTTTAGAAACCAGAGGGCAACCACTCATAGAGAACAGAGGTTCCCTATAGATTCCTTGTGTCAATCCAAAGACATAGAACCAATGATAGGGTGTGGGGTGTGTAGGAGCACTAAGATCCTTTATACATCCATGGGTGAGGTTGTTAGGAGTCAGTAACTCCACAACTCTGAGCAGAAGAGAGAATGAAAGTGTGAATTGTTTCCAATGGAAATGAAGGAGCAGACTGGGTAGATAAAGGACCCCTGTATCCCAAGTTTGACAGAGAATGACATGAATATATGGGAACCAAAATGGAGATCAAACCATCATGAGAGGGAGGAAGAGGAGTCTCTGAAGATTAGAAAACCATCATGAAGGCAAGGCGGGTCTAGCAGATAAGTCTCCATGGCCAGAGAGGCATTGGGGTGGCCTGGTGATGAAACACCAGTATGAACCCAAGACACGTCTATAGGGTACAGAGACTTAGGAAAACCTAGGGTGAGCCATTTATGGGAAAACAAATAAGGGACGCCATAGAAACTTGTTGATGTGCCAATTTCTAGGTTGGTGGATGAGAGGGTTCTGAAGGGGAGAAGGTCCTTGAAAAATAAGATCAAGTATGTTAGGGAGTTTGGGAGCATTTGAGGTGCAACTCATGATGGAGGATCAAAAAGTGATGGTTGAGGGTCGATTACAGTTCCTTATATAGGTGTAAGGGGTGTTGTGGTGGTCTTTACAACTTAGGTTCATGAAGCCTAGATTGGGTGTTTTGTTCATAGACTAAGAGAGAGGGTGAGTTATAACTTGCCAGAGATGGAAGAGAGAGATGAGTCTAAAGCTGAAAGAATCTCTCAAAACTAAAGAGAAATGAGTGAGAGAATAATCGAGAAAGGAAGCACCAAACTGACTTTTGTTTCTGCAAAGAAAGCGGAAGGAAGGTGATGATCAGGAAAATGTAACTTCGTAAGGATTCAGTTGTGACTATCAGATCGCATGAGAAAAAGGAAAGAAAAAGAGTGTAACACATGATAGGTGGAAAATAATCGAATCTTAGTCTTAGTTCATTGCATTTAATGAATTTTGAAAAAATCCTAGTTAAAATAAGTGAAAACTTTTCCTGATTGATTTGAGGGCTCAAACCAAGCCAAAACAAAACCAAAATTGAATGATCTACATCCTTCGTAGCCAATAAGATTTAGGTTTTAATATCCTTCATCAATAATTTATATATTGGTTGTTTACTTAATTTTCATGCATTTAAAGGATGAAATAAAAGGAAAAGGCTTTCCTTTGTGAGCATTTCAATCAATTTTGACATGATCACTTATTACTCACTCAATGGTTATGTCATATATCTTTTATGCCTTTTTTAATATATTTTTTATAGGAGAGAGAAAGAGTGAATGTTGTTGTTTTCCTTTAATGCTTAAAGCTATTAAAATAATACCAAATTACTTATTCAAGTTATCCAATATATATTTTCAAATTCCAATTCTTTTATCTTGATCTCTTATTCATTTAAACATCCTAAAAGGTATAAGAGAGATAAAGGAAATGGGAATCTGGTATTCATCCTTTTGAGTAAGTTAGAACACATTATATATGAAAGAAAAAAGTATTTTGAGTTTATTTTAATTTTTCTAAGTTTTTTTTCTGGCTTCTTTTTTTTATAGAAAATGTTATTTGATGGTTTTTTTACATTAAGCCCCTCAACTTTCCTTATTTTAGAAAAATAATATTCTAATGTCTAAGTTAGTTGTGAAAAATGGAACATGACAATTCTACCCACCTTCAAATAAATTTTGTTATCGGTATTTATTTAGGATACACCAACCTTAGGATGTTGCTTACTTCTTTAGTTAATGATAGTTAAGAATTTAGTGGTTCACTATGATCAAATTTTAAATGAAAAGAGATATGTAACATAAGGGAACTGAATTTCATAAAAGTTTTATGTGAATAATGGATTAAGTAGTACTTTGGTTTTTGTCTCAGCTTATACTTAGGGATTATGATACCAAAAATATCACTACACCTAGGGCATATACCTTTGATGGTTTCATGAATTTATATCATTAGGTGTAGATAACTATACAATATTAGGTCTTTAGGTATATCCTACATTTCTTGATATGTGGTGATCAGGCACATACTAAGAGATGTGGGATCTTGTCATGTTACCTCTCACTAACCTACTAATACACATGTCTCATACCAAATGGGCTACTTAAAAAGGAGAAATGCATAAAAAAGCCTCATGCTACTGACCTCCCTCATCAACTCTCAATTGGTTGGCCATGACCATTGAGAATGGAGATGTTGTCTCATTACATATGATTAGGTTGATACTTGGGATCTGACTAGGTAAACCTATATCCTTGTCATGTCTTATCACTTCTATGAATGAGGAATATAGTCATTCTAGGGCATTACATATTTTCTTTAGAGTTCATTCCCATACCCTAACCTTATATCTTCATTATAGGGTGCCTATGTTCAACCATATTTGCCTAGTGGCCATCTACTAGATTGCTCTGATACCATTATGTAACATCCTACTTTTAAATGTATATCACTGGGCCAAAGCATTGTTCTCAAGGGGGATGTCACAAAATGCTAACCATTGCAATTAGAGTAAATGAAACCCCTTGTATTAATTTGAAATAGATTCATACATAGTTCACAGACATGAAACATAAAACTTGGATATCATGAAATCTAAATATACTAAGCTAGACTTGGATAAGGTAACTTATACATGATGTAAATTATATCTAAAGGCATTGGATTGGCTTGGTAGATGGCAACCCACCAGGATAGACTTCAAATACTTCTAGTCCTTGCTTGTTTCTTTAAATCTTCAAATGCTCATGTGGACATCAAGTCTCCAACCATGCAAAACATATATAAACATAACTAAGTGGTACTTGTCACATTATACAACCAAAACTAACTATAACTCAATATGAAGTAAACTTGACATGAAATAAATTTGACTTAAACTTAACCATGCATTATCTTAAGCATTATTTGAATCATGATGAATTGGATAACTGAACATATGCTACCTCTCTTATTACCTTGTAGGATTCCATAAATTATAGGAAGCCCATAATGCTAGGAATGCCCATTACAACTCAAAGGTCCATGAACGAGGTTCGTAGAAAAAGGTCACAAATTTCTTAAGTCAGATCTTGACTTAATCATTAATGTCTTTAGTCTTAATCTTGACCATAATGAGATTTCTCCCTCTTGATTCCAAAATAGGATTTCTCACTCATAATGTCTTAAAGAAATGTCTTTTTTTTTAAGAAGGTAAAGTATTACTATATCACCAGAAAAGGGAGTATAGATATCATCAATCTTGTGTATTGTACAAATGGGTTATACAACAAAACCCACTAGTTGAGGATTAGATACTAACCCCCAATGCCAAAATGGGCTTGGCTTTAACCACCAAACCAACATGGGCAGCAAAGATAAAAAATACAAGGGCATCCATGTCCCCTCTCCCATGCAACGTGTTGTTGCGTTCTCACCACACCAAAAAAACACAAACCGGTAACATACTGGTGCGCTCCCGCCAATGGTGTTACATAATACTCAATTGTAGTTTTGAATAGATGCAACCCCATGGATGGAAGCACATGGTGGATTCAATTTTGATATTTATAAAACCTAACTTAACACCTAATCACACTAAAATAGCTCCACCCACAAGCGCATAAGGTCGTGTCGTAGTATAGGAAGGTGGCAAGTATAGGCTCGATCCACAAGGAAAAGAGGGGGCACTAGAGCTAGGTTTAGTTTCACTGGGTTCCTAGTACGGAGACTAAGGTTAAGGGTTTGAAGGTTGTTTTGATTGTTAAACTATTATGGACAAACAAGCAATTAAAGGCAAGAATGAAATCTAAGTTAACCCTAGGCTAGAGTAAGGCTAAACATGCAAGAAAGGATTAAGCTAGGTATGAAAAAGAAAATTATACTAAGGCAAGAAAGAGAGCAGCAAAAGAGCAATTAAAGAGCTAAACTAACATAAATAATGCAAGAACAATGCAAGAAGCTAACTAAGCTAAGCAAGCACAAAACTAAGGTTTTAAGCAATAAAGAGAGGTACGGACTGTTTAGGGGTATGAACTTATCACTTAAGTTGGGGGTGACATATGAACATTATGATTCCATTTAGATTATCCAAACCAAACAACAAGTTAGAGTCTAATGAATTAACCTAAGCTACTAACTAGCCATGGATATGCTAGGTTGTGTATAAGGGAACTAGTCCCTAACACCCCCTACTACGCTTACGAGGCTCAATTGGGTTAGGGATTAGGCTTAATTCAATTAGAGTCTAATCAAGTCTAGGTTTCTATGTTAGGCATTCTTAAGGCAATTAGGGGCCGAGGGTAGTAATGGGGAGGTGAAATTAGGATTTTAGACCCCAATTCCCCCACATTCTAGCCTTGAGAAGGCTCCATTCTAATTGCACTAGGATCACCTAATCTAGCTACTTAGATCTCTCACTTAGGATTATGGAGATTGATTAAGATGTTGTAAGATGAGAGGCAACCTAGGGATCCAAGAATTGGACCTAGGGGCAAATCCCAAAATTGCCACAAATCGTCAATTTCACCGATATCCTAGGTGATTTCACACACAAACCAACAAGCAATTCATGGAGAATAAGATGTAAATAGAACATAATCATTAGCAAATGGAATTACAACATTTACATGCCATTTTCCCCCAACATGGTATCAAAGTAACATAATTTTCCCCAAACAACCCACCCAAGGGGGCCTAGCTACTCATAGAAATGGAAAATACAAAAAGAAAGGATAAAGAGGTAGAAGAAGCCATGGAGCTTGGTGTAGATGAAGGAATCTTCCTCTCCATCTGTTGCAAGATGACCTCCTCTCTCCTCCAAGGTGCAAGGGTGTAGAATGAAGGGGATTATGAGTAGGAACTAGTATAAACTAGTGTTTTGGTGGTGGGAATGGTGAAATGGAGGTTGAATGAGGTGGGAATGGATGGAGGACAAAATGGGGAGGCTAGAGTGGCTGTAGGGTCACTAACCTCGTACTAATCTGCCACCTAGGTATATATAGGTGTGGGGAAGCACTAGGTTAAGTAGGGGTAATATGGGTAAAGTAGTGCAAAAATGGGTAGGTTTTGTGCGGCAATACGGCCGTGTTGACAGGCCACAGTTGTGGCATGGGTGGTATAGAGTGGGCGTGGAGAGTGGACACGGGCGTGGTGCAAAAATGGTGGTGGAGAGGCTAAGTAGAAGGTGGCCACGAGAGTGGCGGGGTGCCACATTCATGTTGGGTGAGTAGCACCATGGCCGTGTTTAGACAAGACAACCGTTTTGGAGGAGGACTTGGTCGTGGAGCAGCAACACGGGTGAGTTGATCTTCATAGGCCATGGTCATGGCGAATTGGAGGCAATTCTATGTTGGTTTGTTGATTCTTCATCATAAATGACACGACCATGGGGGTGTCCCAACATCCCTCTTTTACTCTGCTGGCCACGACCGTGCTGGTGGCCACGGCCGTGGTATCTTTAGTTGGCCACATTCGTGAGAATTTGGGTGCCATTCCCTATTGATTTTAAGGGTTCTTCATCATGAATGACACAACCGTGGGGGGGGTGTCCACGGCCATGTTGGGGTCTACAACAGGCAACTGAACTTCAAACTTCATCATTCGTGGATTTCTTTGCTTGTTGTTGATCCTTGGCCATTGGAGGTAGCTTGAGGGAGCTTTTGGGGCCTTCTTTGGACCCCTCCATGAGTGGAGGAACCCCAGAACTCCTTCCTTCTCTCTCATTCACCCTAATCATGGTCCAAGTACATGAAAATGATGCAAAGAAGTTCCATAAGCTCATTTGGCAATGATAAACATATTAGGGGAAAAAGCTTGTAATCTAACATGTTTAGATGTATTTAAGTACAAAATGGCACAAGATGGAGCCCTAGAATAGGGCAACATCACCACCCCAAAATTAAAACATACTTGTCCTCAAGTATGCTCCAACTCAATCTCTCTTCAAATTTTCCACAAACAAGAAATGACAAATGCAATGTAAAAGATAATTATTGCTGAATGGGATCAAAGATGACTGAGTACATGCATTTCACCTCTCTCGTCTCCTACTTTCACAATCCAATCATGAAAAGATAACAAAGCATTTGAACTTAAAATATAGATCATATAATACAAAATGTATCCATATTTCTTCCATAAAGTTCCGGGTAAACCGTTTCATGATGGTGTTTATCAAGGATGACTAGGAGTATTGTTTCACATTCATGCATTTAATCTTTTGTTTCAAATCACACCAAATGACCCACGTGGTTGCGGAAAGGGGCAAAATGAGCTAGGTTTGATGTTTCCTAGCTCAATGGGTATGAAAGTGGAAGAAAGGGTCGCGGTAAGACTTTTGGAGTGCTATTACATAGAGCACTCATCTTTTCTTTATTTGAATGCTCTTAAACATGAGCATCCTTTTATTTTATTTTTGCAATTTTCTCTTTTTTTCTTTTCTTTTCTTTGCCCTTGGAGTATGTAGGGCATATGGTGGATAGAGTGAAGTGGGGAGATGGAGATGTGGCCACCCCAAACTTTTGGAGGTGGCCACGGCTGATATGTGCACTTTGACATCCTTTCATGAGGAGGAGGGGTAAGAAGATGGTGAGTGAAAAGTTGGGTCATAGAGGGGTCATAGGCATGATTCTCTACATAAGACATCCTGAACGAAACTTAATCCAATACTTCATCCTAGATATCACACCACATGAATGAACAAGATGAAATTGATACTTCAATCAAGTGATTCCACAAACACTAAGCATTCAAAGCTTGCTCAACTTCACAACTCAACCAAATCAATCACCATCATAAGGAGGTGATGCACATGTAAAAAGTCAAACATTGATACCACTTAGCAATAAAGCATGACATTTCACTTGCATTTGTCAAAGGTCGTCATTTTTACTCAAAATAGTAGAGATTGGGTCAAAACACACTTTCTAGGCAAGAAATCTCAAATTTAGGCAAAATTGGCCAAAATGGTGCCAATTTGCCTTCAATCACCTCTAAACCTACATTATTGAACTTAAAATAGTAAAGTAGGCAAATCCTAGCTAAAACATGCAAAAATTACCAAAAATCTATATGATATGCAATGCATGGAAAAAAGAGCAAAATTTTGAAAATTACATAAAAATGGCAGGAATGTAAACTACATGACATGCAAGGATGCAATAGAAGTAAAGAACATCCACACTAGATAGATCAAAAGAAAATAGAGATCATGTCAGACAGGTAATCAAAATGAGAGAATGAGATAGGTGGTGCATACTGCCCTACCACCCCAAACTTTTGAATCATGTTATCTTCAACATGAAACTAAAGCTTAGGGATAGTAGGGTGAAGATCATGGCTGGTGCAGAGCGTCAGAATGCAGGTCACCCTGTTGTGGCTAGTGGTCGACCCTCGCCATGGTCGTGGTGTCCTTCTCTCAACTCATCTGTGGCGTGTCACCACGGTTATGGTCGTTCATGTGTAAAAACTCCTCGATCCCTGTAACGTTTCTCAACATATGCAATCAAATCACCACGACTATGGCTGGTGGCCACGGTAGTTCTGCCCTCATGTGGCCATGCTCGTGGTGGACACCACGGCTGTGGCCATTCATGTACAAAATCAACAGTGTTACTGTAACTTCCTTGAATTTTTGCAATTAAATCACCACGGCCGTGTGGCATGCACCACGGCCGTGGTGAGCCTTCTTTCTGTACTTTGTCAAATCCAACTCAAAATTTTAAAATTCTTACAAGAACTTTAATTTATTGCCACATTTTATTTTGCAACCAAGCCTTGATCTTTCCTTCTCTCTCTCTTCAACCTGTCTCATCTGCATTTCATCAAAACTAAAACAAAAACTATCAAGCACAAGTGTGTGTGTGTGTGTTTAGGTTTGTGTAAAACAAAAAGCAAAAGTATCAAAAATGAGAGGTTGGGTGAAAAATTACCCAAACCTATGTGGGTTGCCTCCCACAAGTGCTGAGTTTCTTGCCTTCATCTTGGATTCATGGAGGTTCTTCATTCATTCATCCCCTTGGCATTCTCATGTGTCCATTCTTACAAAACATGCATCCCTCATTTGCACTCAATCTAGGTTCCTCATTCCTTTCACCACAATAATCATCATCAATTACTTCACCTTGGCATCCTTCTCTCAAATGATCATGCAGGCTTGTGAAGTGATCATGTCCAATATCCCTATCTCAGACTCACTGGGTTGGGGTCTTGTACATGTTGATGTTGATCTTCATGTCCATGAACGAGACTATCATAGTGCCACTACGCACATGAATGTCGGCATCAGCTATAGATAAGAACGACCTTCCCAAGATAATGGGAATCTTCCTATCCTCCAACTCCATATCAAGTACAATGAAATATGTTGGGTACACCACATCTTTTTCTTTATCTATCATCACTAAGACATCATACACTCTACCCCTAGGAACTTTTATGGATCTCTCTGCCAACTGGAGAGTGCAATGTGCCGGCTTCAGCTTGCCTAAGCCCAGCTCAACATAGAAATTGTATGGCATCAAATTCATACTAGACCCCAAATCAAGTAAGGACCTGTCTATGCGATGTCCCCCTATGTAACTGGGTATAAGTGGGGCTCTTGGGTCTTTTCTCTTCACGGGAAGGGAATTTTGTATGATGGAGCTCACTTGTTTAGTCAATCTCACCTTCTTTGGAATCCTCCCCGTTGACCTTCTTTTCATAGTGCATAGGTTCTTGAGGAACTTGGCATATGATGGGATTTACTTGATAGCATCTAAAAGTGGAATATTCACCTTCACTTGGCGAAACATCTCAAGAATAACAACATTGTGATTTTTCCTCCTTTTCATTTCTGGTGGCTCATCTAGTGATTCTACAAATGGAGGATCACTAGTTTTTGCCGAACTTTCATGAACATGAGGTGGAGCACTAGGGATGGTAGGACCTGCAAAAGGGATATGTGGTGGATCACATGGAATCCCAAACTCAACATGCGGTATCACAACATCATCTTCAGCAATATCAATCACAATATCACCACTTGGTTGCCTTTGCTTTGCTTTATCAACCTTTCTTTGACTTGCGGGCTACTCAAGAGGTTTTCCCACTCTTTAGAACTGTCACAACACTACCTTGCTCATGGTGGAGAGGGGGAGCATGTTGTGGTTGTGGAGGAGGTGGAGGTGACACATGGGATTGAAATTGAGGTAGAGAAGAGAATTGAGGGGGAGGAGAGAATTGGGGTTGGAAAGTGAAGTTTTGGGAAATTTGAGGTGAGGGAGGTGGTGGAGGAGTGTAAGGCTTGGAATAGCCTTGGAAGGAGTGAATTGGATGTACTAGCATGGGGGTGGACTATAGAAAATGTGGGAAGAAGGCATAGGTCCACTTACTTCATGGTGGCTCATGATGGGTTTTGAAGACAATTTTTCTTCTTGGAGAGCAATTATGGAAGATAGTTGCTCTATTCTCTCTTCTAACCTTGAAACATCTCTTTGAACATCATCAAAAACTTTCAATCTAGAGAGAACCTCTTCCTCAAACCTTGAGCTATATGTGGGACTTTGTGGTTTCTGGTAGCTATAGGAGTGAGGTGTCTTCTTTTCTTCCCCATAGAACTCAATAGCATTGACTGAATGACAAGGAGGTTTGGTCACTTGGTTTCTCATGAAGCTCACCATTTCACCAAACAGTTTCATCAATTGTGTGCTTGAATCATCGTGAGTTAGAGATGTCACACCAAAAGATAGGTCACTATCACTAACCATACTATAAGCTTTCATCCTTGAACTTTCTGCCAAACTCTCAAACAAGGGTCATGTCTCCTTAGGTGGTTTAGCCATAACCCCCCCCCACAAGAAGAATCCACCGTAGCTTGACTTGCATGAGATAGACCAGAGTAGAAGGACTGAACTAGCTGCCACAAAGGGATCTCTTGATGTGGACATTCTCTCAACATATTTTGAAATCTCTCCCAAGCCTCGTGGAATTGCTCATTATCTATTTGACTAAAACATGCTATGGCACGCTGCATTTGTGTTAGATTTTCTATAAAGTAGAATTTCCTCAAGAAGAATTTCCTCAAGAAAGCATTTTTCATCTCTCCCCAACTCATGATGTCCCTTCTTGAATCATACCACTCTTTGGCTTTGTCTTTGAGGGAGAAGGAGAATAAAGTCAACTTGGTTGTATCATCACTTGTTGTCGGCGTCTCGAAGGTGGAGCATACTTCAAGAAATGAGTCCAGGTGCTTGTAGGGGTTCTCACTCCCCGAGCCGTAGAAGATAGGCAGGAGCCCAACAAGACCTGGAGGGATGGAGAATTTCTCCCCTGGCATCTGATCAACCATGTTAGCAATTGGTGATTTGTAGTTGCTAGGCATGAAGTAGTCTTGAAGTGGCTTATGAAGTGCATTTTGGCCTTCCATCTTGTTTCCTCCCGAATGGCTTGTCACATGCACAAAACACAACCAAACAAAAGAAAGCAAGTTAGTAAACCAATATACACAAAGAATGCAAATAATAATGAATAAAGAATAGCAATGATGAGGGCAGTAGGAAAAGTCAAAGAAAAACTAACTAGCTAGTTTGAGCGCCTCTAATCCCCAACAACGACGCCAGAAAGCTTGGTGCACTCCCGCCAATGGTGTTACACACCACTCAATTGTAGTTTTGAATAGATGCAACCCCGCGGACGAAAGCACACGGTGGATTCACTTTCGATATTTATAAAACCTAACTTAACACCTACTCACACTAAAACGGCTACACCCGCAAGCGCACGGAGTCGTGTCATAGTATGGGAAGGTGGCAAGTATAGGCTCGATCCACAGGGAAAAGAGGGGGCACTAGATCTAGGTTTAGCTTTGCTGGGTTCCTACTATGGAGACTAGGGTTAAGGGTTTGAAGGTTGTTTTGATTGTTAAACTATTATGGACAAACAAGCAATTAAAGGCAAGAATGAAATCTAAGTTAACCCTAGGCTAGAGTAAGGCTAAACGGGCAAGAAAGGATTAAGGTAGGTATGAAATGGAAAATTATACTAAGGCAGGCAAGAGAGAAGCAAAAGTGCAATTAAAGAGCTAAACTAAAATAAACAAGGCAAGAACAATGCAAGAAGTTAACTAAGCAAGGAAAGAGGTAACTAAGCTAAGCAAGCACAAAACTAGGGTTTTAAGCAATAAAGAGAGGTATGGGTTGTTTAGGGGTATGAACTTATCACTTAAGTTGGGGGTGATATATGAACATTATTGTAACGACAGTCGCCAAACTGACAAACAAATTATTACTAATTAAGCGGAATAAATATAAACAGCGGATTAACAAAAATCACTAAAATTTAAAACCATTTTGCAAGGAGATCCTTGTATAGAAAACTTTTACTGAAAGATTCAAATCTCATACATATCATGATTGACGTTGTACAACATTGTTTCATCTCATCTCGAGGACAACATATAACAGTTGCTCTATCAAAATACATACTGGAGCAACATAAAACCTCGAGGCACGTAAGCCAAAATCTCTTATTGATCATAAAACCAGTACGAACCAACTCCAAGGACTTGAGAGTACAGAGATGACACAAAGGACTCATATATACAAGACGGGACAGACAGTACACTCAACCTGAGCTATCACTGTTGCCTTAGCTATTGTTCTTCTTCTGTAAAAAGGTCTTCACCTCCTCATGCATGTACACCTAAAAATTTGGATCCCACAGGGGTGAGACAATTGTAAATTGCCCCAGCGAGAGATATAACTCTCCGCCAACAATATTATTATCACAGTTTAAATGGTATAAAACTGAGCAGAAGATAAGCAGTTTAGAATATTCTCATCTTTTAAAGCATTGCAACTATCTGTGATAGAGAAGTCATTTATTCTCTTTATAAGGAATGGTAAGAACATGTATATCATTTACTCATCATACTATATCAACATCTTAAGCTTATCCAGTGAAACTCATTATCATGGTATGTCATCCATGAATCATTCTCGTTTCTATTTGTTGGCCTCAGCCAATCTGCTAACCAGATATTTAATTGTTCCAGTCATGTAAGTATACATCATCATATTATATTCAGGCATTGGACTATGCCAATCCTATGCAAACATCACTGAATACCACATCACTTTTACTAGGCATTATACCTTGGCCAAGTCATCATACTTATTCACATCCTTTCTATAAACAAGTATCCCTTTCATATATTTCAAGCACAATATCCCTTATTTGGCTATAAGAATAAAGCATGTATGATCAAGATTTCATTATTATTATTGTTTCCCTTTATTATTATCATTATATTACTAAGTTTCCATTTCTTAGTTTATTTTGAACATTATCATTTCTTACATGAGACTTTCATAAACACCTTGTTACCTCTCACTAGGCAACAACTATTCTCATGGCTCACAAGGCCCATTAAGTATCTTGTCACCTCTCACTAGGCAAAAAATTATCACATGGCTCACAAAGCCATAACACATCTTGTCACCTCTCACTAGGCAACAACTTATTCACATGGCTCACAAGGCCATAACACATCTTGTCACCTCTCACTAGGCAACAACGTATTCACAAGGCTCACAAGGCCCATTAAGTATCTTGTCACCTCTCACTAGGCAACAAATTATCACATGGCTCACAAGGCCATAACACATCTTGTCACCTCTCACTAGGCAACAAATTATCACATGGCTCATAAGGCCATAACACATCTTATCACCTCTTAATAGGCAACATATCATCACATGGCTCACAAGGCTATAACACATCTTGTCACCTCTCACTAGGCAACAAATTATCACATGGATCACAAGGCCATAACACATCTTGTCACCTCTCACTAGGCCATAACCTCTTTATACTTTTATATAAGTATTTAACATGCCTTACAAGGCTTATGCAATAAGAGAATTACAACCATCACATCATTAGGATTAGGGTTTCCCCTTTATGACCGATTAGGGTTTCATGTTTATTTTATTGATCCAAACCCTAACTCATTGTTCCACACATCTAGAAGCAAACATTGATATCATAAGTATTCAATCATACTTATTCATTCACATCATTTATCATTAAATGAATAATCAACACAAGGTATGAGTTCCTCTCTCATCCTTACCAGGGTATGATTACATTAGACTTTATTAACTTAGCTTAACCCTTTCTCAAAGTATGTTAGCCCACACTTATCAAAGTGCATTAAACTTATTACATCCCAATGTAACAATTGACATAACACGCTTCATGTGTTACTCATCCAAGTATATTGGATTTAAGGTGCATCAAGGTACATCAACCTTGAAGTGCTGGATGTGATATCTATCATGTCTTGATGTATCACTTCGCTCATCACTTTTAACATACTTAATTTCATCAACTTATCTTGTATTAGGGTATGTCCCATCCTAATACTTTATGCACTAGCTCATCACATTTATCATGTAATGTATTGGTCATAAGTCACACAATTGAATTATTCAACCATCATAAATGATATGAACTCATCTCGGGTTAAGGCATTATTGATATAGGATTAACCATTATCAACCACTCTAGGTATTTCACCTATCAAGGTATTATTCACACCATTACTTGGTGTTACACTCATCACTCCTAAGAGTGTCTTGCCCTTACCTTTACAGGGTGTATAAGGTTAAATCATGTGCATATGTTCACCATATCGGGTTGTAGGTGTATAGACTCTCACCATATCGGGCTAGGATTTGCACTTGTCTCCATATCGGGCATGAGGTACCTTATTAACCTCATATCAGGCACAAGATATATGTATGTGTCGCCCATGATACCTATGAGGTATCAACCCATCACCATGTCAGGCTAGAAGTACATTCAATCACCCTATCGGGCTAGTCACCATCTAGGGTTAGCCATGATGGGTTAGGGTTACCATATTGTTTAGGGTTGTGTATCGTGCAACCATGTCATACAATGTCATGTAGGCCTCATGATACTAAGTATCAATGATGTATCATATTATTATATCATGCAATAGCACTTGTTACTCTTCACTTATATTGGATTACCCAATTTAGGGTTTCTTGTCTACTTACAAGTATACAATTGACCTTGTATCGTGCATGGAGTCTATAATAGACTTCCTATCGTGCAATAGGTGTATAATACACCCCCATACCATTCAATAAGGTTTACAAACCTATTCATATCATTTTAGTGAAATAGGTGCATCATCATATCGGGTTAGAGGTGCTTGTTATGCGCATGCACCTGATATCACTTTTATAAGGTGATATCACAATCTTCAAGCTCTAGACCTTTATTATAACTATTATAGTTCAAGTCAACAGGTCTAGGCAACTACTATAACTCATAATTTTATCAACTATTTCAGGAAATTTTGGAAGTAAAAGTAGATCATTAAATACAACAATTTAGGTGATGAATAATAACATGATTGAGTTCAAGTTATATAACCCGCCTTAAGAACCACTTCAAAGCTTCAAGCTCCAAAGCTCCATGTTCCTAAGGTTGAAGATGACTTTATCAAAGGTACAAGTCTCGTTCACAACTCCTTCATATACAAGGAATCACCATGGATAAGCAATTGGTGAAGAAGAAAAGAAAGGTAGATCATAACCCTAATTCCATGCTTCAATTCAATGCTTGAAGACAACTATATCTTACCTTAGGGTTAAGTTTTGAGTTCCTTAAATCCTTGGCCGACACCCTACCACTCTTGGGCGATATGTACTTCCTCTTGTCTGACACAACTTTTCTTGTGGTCGATACCCCCTCACTTGTGGCCAAAATCACTTCAATTGGTTGATATCGACTTGTTATGGACAATATCAACATGGTATGGCCGATATACTTGCTATGGATGATATACAAGGCCTATGCACGATACCCTTGTTCTCTTTCACGACATGCCACCCCACTTGCATGACATGATACTCACTTGGACGATATGGCACTCACTTGGAGTCAAAACACTTCACTGTATGGCCGATATCACCCTATATGGTCGATATCACCTACTTGGGTGATATGCTCTTGCCATGGGCGATATCCCAAGGCCTATGCACGATACCACAATATCCCTTCACGATATGGGAGCTATATGCACGATACCTTAGGTAGGAGGGTGTTAAGGGTCGCAAAATTGCACCAAGGGGTGAAACTAGGGGTATATATACTTGTTGATCATGAAGAAAGGCAAAAAAATGAGGTGTCAACATTTTGAGCTAGTAGGTGCCACGTGTCATGCATGGGTGACACGTGTACATGCATGCATCAACATTTATCTTTATATGAAAAAAAGTTGAGGATCGTTTGGAGATAAAGATTCGGACATTACATATCCTTTTGAATAAGATATATTAATTAATTCATCACTTTATGCACAACCCGTCACGATTTTTCTAAGTAAGATGTAACCCGACACAAATCACCTCCTTGAGGTGCTTTTCACGATATGGCCTTTTCCAAAAGTTCAAAAAACGATATGGTACACCTCCTTGGGCTCCATGGCCGATAGGCACTCATATATAAGCTTTTCAACTTGATACAACTCAAGTTAAGCTTCCAAATTCAACCCTTTTCTTGGTCATTTCTTCACCAAGATTACCATCGTTCATAATGGAATAAAACATGGTGTCCCATTCATTCTCTCTCCTATAAATGATACATAGAGGAAGTAGAAACACTCTAGAGGTGGTAATTTGCATATCAACCCCACATTTTGGGTAAATTGCACTTTGTACCAAAATTGGTGCATAATGCACCAGCATTGTTCAAACAAGTTCAAACTTGGAATTTAGACTTTCCACAAGCCACCACTTATCATCATTCTCTATCTTATGACTGTAAAACACATGGGGTACATTCAACATGTGACATTTTGCATTATAACCCCTCAACTTGGGTAAATTGCACTTTGGTCCGAAATAAAGGGACATTGCTCAAACAGCATTCAATCAGGACCAAACTTGAAACATAAGTGTGTTATATGATGACAAAACTCCTTAGAGGATTATATTACAGTTCTAAGAAACTTTATTAGTCAAGACAAATAGGGTTACCTCATAACCCAGGTCAGGGTCGTTACAAGTTATAAACCCCTAACAAGGATTTCGTCCCTGAAATCCCAGGAAAAGGGAGGGACAGATTATTCATTAATCATGCCCTCAAGTCTCCACCTAACTTCTTAATGTTATGGAGATATCATAGATCTTTTGTTCACACAAAGTTCCTTTCACTAATTCAACCTTATCAATGTTTATGTTTATGCAAAGCATAAACCCCTAACATATGATGTTCATATTATTGAAAGGAAAAAGCATACTTCTATCATCACCCAAGAATATTTATCAAAAGGGAAACATATATATCTAACAGAGATAATTCATTCAGCAATATTTTATTCATTTGGAAAAGTTCACTTAGCAAAACTCTATTTAATTGGGAATGCTCACTTAGCTTTTCCTTTTTAATTGGGAATGTTCACACAACTCTTCCCATTTAATTGGGAATGTTCACACAGCTTTTCCTATTTAATTGGGAATGTTCACACAGCTCTTCCCATTTAGTAATGATCACACAGCTTTTCCTATTTAATTGGGAATGTTCACACAGCTCTTCCCATTTAGGAATGATCACACAACTTTTCCTATTTAATTCGATTATACTCTCTAGATTATTTCAGAATGACTACTTGATCAGAGTAATCAAAAAGACAACATTCTAAGAGTTTCATACTTACCTTATCTTCAATAATCATATACCTGGCCAAGGTATACAAGTATTGAGATTAGGTAGTATGCACCTTATGTACTATCATATTCCTTACTTTTCGTATCATCACCAACACGTGATTCAACATTCCTGGACTTTCTCCAGGCATCACTACTATATCTCATCCTCTTTCACATAGATAAGAGCAATTATAGAGCATTTAAAAGAATACTGAACAGAATATAAATTCTAGTTCTCATCATTTCTTCCCTATGTCCCCATAGGACAGTCAATAGGGAAATCTGTAACAGCAATCCTTTTTATGTTTATCATATAATCATCAAGATAAGGCATATCAAAATGAAAATCTCTATATAACTGTTATCCCTCGCGGTCATCTACCGCTTTAGGTTGACTCAACACATAGAGTCTAGTTGTTTCATGTTGTTGCTTTTGCCTTTTCACTTTATTGGGATGTAACTTTCATAAGCCTTGCCGAGTCTACCTCGGTTGTTGAGTCATTTCCTCCCTTCTTTTCAAAGATAAGAGTTTAGTATGCTCAACAAGTCCATATCCATAACATGTCTTGTCCTCATACCATGGTCCTATCGGTCTAATTACCGATGTATAAGCTATGCCATGAGTTCTTACAGGTGAAAAGTTTGGACCTTTGCCCTTACATAATGACTACTGCCCTAGTGCACTAGGCATTTATTGCACTGGTGGTACCAAAAACTTTGGCTTTTTAAAACAACTAGGCAAATGTCTCTAGAATTGTAGAGACCTTCCCTTAATTCTCAGCTTATTTCCCCTCCTTGGGCATTACTATCACAGATGTACTATCTGTCTAAACTTATGGCAGAGTCTACTTTCTCGCCATATGTTAATCTTTCTCACATTTTCCATTGTTCCAGCATGACTATGTCATTTAGGAATCCTTTCAAAGCCCAAAGTTTCCACATTAAGGACTGGTAACCTAGGTTTTAATGCTAGTATCCAGTATTTTATATGCATCACTATTGTCCTAACCTGCCCTTCAAGAGCATAAACATAGGATTCTCTATCTTGATCGGGTCATGATGGGAATTCTCAGGCATTCATTCTTCTCTTGCCTGATCCCTTGCACCCTTTCCTGGTGCAATAACATTGCCCTCAACAATGTATTCCTCATGTTCCCCAATCATTTATAAACTTCACCCTTTCTTCTGCACAAGCAGAAGTCACTATAGGGTATACTGGAGAACACTAACACAGACTCAACACCTTAGTCCTATGTCTCTGTAGACTCAGCGAACCTTAAGCTCTGATACCAAACTTGTAACGATAGTCGCCAAAATGACAAACAAATTATTACTAATTAAGCGGAATAAATATAAACAGCGGATTAACAAAAATCACTAAAATTTAAAACCATTTTGCAAGGAGATCCTTGTATAGAAAACTTTTACTGAAAGATTCAAAGCTCATACATATCATGATTGACGTTGTACAACATTGTTTCATCTCATCTCGAGGACAACATATAACAGTTTCTCTATCAAAAAACATACTGGAGCAACATAAAACCTCAAGGCGTGTAAGCCAAAATCTCTTATTGATCATAAAACCAGTACGAACCAACTCCAAGGACCTGAGAGTACAGAGATGACACATAGGACTCATATCTACAAGACGGGACAGATAGTACACTCAACCTGAGCTATCACTACTGCCTTAGCTATTGTTCTTCTTCTGTAAAAAGGTCTTCACCTCCTCATGCACGTACACCTAAAAATTTGGATCCCACGGGGGTGAGACAATTGTAAATTGCCCCAGCGAGAGATATAACTCTCCGCCAACAATATTATTATCACAGTTTAAATGGTATAAAACTGAGTAGATGATAAGCAGTTTAGAATATTCTCATCTTTTAAAGCATTGCAACTATCTGTGATAGAGCAGTCATTTATTCTCTTTATAAGGAATGGGAAGAACATGTATATCATTTACTCATCATACTATATCAACATCTTAAGCTTATCCAGTGAAACTCATTATCATGGTATGTCATCCATGAATCATTCTCATTTCTATTTGTTGGCCTCAGCCTATCTGCTAACCAGATATTTAATTGTTCCAGTCATGTAAGTATACATCATCATATTATATTCAGGCATTGGACTATGCCAATCCTGTGCAAACATCACTGAATACCACATCACTTTTACTAGGCATTATACCTTGGCCAAGCCATCATACTTATTCACATCCTTTCTATAAACAAGTATCCCTTTCATATATTTCAAGCACTATAGCCCTTATTTGGCTATAAGCATAAAGCATGTATGATCAAGATTTCATTATTATTATTGTATCCCTTTATTATTATCATTATATTACTAAGTTTCCATTTCTTAGCTTATTTTGAACATTATCGTTTCTTACATGAGACTTTCATAAACACCTTGTTACCTCTCACTAGGAAACAACTATTCTCATGGATCACAAGGCCCATTAAGTATCTTGTCACCTCTCACTAGGCAACAAATTATCACATGGCTCACAAGGCCATAACACATCTTGTCACCTCTCACTAGGCAACAACTTATTCACATGGCTCACAAGGACATAACACATCTTGTCACCTCTCACTAGGCAACAACTTATTCACAAGGCTCACAAGGCTCAAAAGGCCCATTAAGTATCTTGTCACCTCTCACTATGCAACAAATTATCACATGGCTCACAAGGCCATAACACATCTTGTCACCTCTCACTAGGAAACAAATTATCACATGGCACATAAGGCCATAACACATCTTGTCACCTCTCACTAGGAAACAAATCATCACATGGCTCACAAGGCCATAACACATCTTGTCACCTCTCACTAGGCAACAAATTATCACATGGATCATAAGGCCATAACACATCTTGTCACCTCTCACTAGGCCATAACCTCTTTATATTTTTATATAAGTATTTAACATGCCTTACAAGGCTTATGCAATAAGAGAATTACAACCATCCCATCATTAGGATTAGGGTTTCCCCTTTATGACCGATTAGGGTTTCATGTTTATTTTATTGATCCAAACCCTAACTCATTGTTCCACACATATAGAAGCAAACATTGATATCATAAGTATTCAATCATACTTATTCATTCTCATCATTTATCATTAAATGAATAATCAACATAAGGTATGAGTTCCTCTCTCATCCTTATCAGGGTATGATTACATCAGACTTTATTAACTTGGCTTAACCCTTTCTCAAAGTATGTTAGCCCACACTTATCAAAGTGCATTAAACTTATTACATCCCAATGTAACAATTGACATAACACGCTTCATGTGTTACTCATCCAAGTATATTGGATTTAAGGTGCATCAAGGTACATCAACCTTGAAGTGTTGGATGTGATATCTATCATGTCTTGATGTATCACTTCGCTCATCACTTTTAACATACTTAAGTTCATCAACTTATATTGTATTAGGTTATGTCCCATCCTAATACTTTATGCACTAATTCATCACATTTATCATGTAATGTATTGGTCATAAGTCACACAATTGAATTATTCAACCATCATTAATGATATGAACTCATCTCGGGTTAAGGCATTAGTGATATAGGATTAACCATTATCAACCACTCTAGGTATTTCACCTATCAAGGTATTATTCACACCATTACTTGGTGTTACACTCATCACTCCTAAGAGTGTCTTGCCCTTACCTTTACAGGGTGTATAAGGTTAAATCATGTGCATATGTTCACCATATCAGGTTGTAGGTGTATAGACTCTCACCATATCGGGCTAGGATTTGCACTTGTATCCATATCGGGCTTGAGGTAACTTCTTGACCTCATATCAGGAACAAGATATATGTATGTGTCGCCCATGATACCTATGAGGTATCAACCCATCACCATGTCAGGCTAGAAGTACATTCAATCACCCTATCGGGCTAGTCACCATCTAGGGTTAGCCATGATGGGTTAGGGTTACCATATTGTTTAGGGTTGTGTATCGTGCAACCCTGTCGTGCAACCATGTCATACAAGGTCATGTAGGCCTCATGATACTAAGTATCAATGATGTATCATATGATTATATCATGCAATAGCACTTGTTACTCTTCACTTATATTGGGTTACCCAATTTAGGGTTTCTTGTCTACTTACAAGTATACAATTGACCTTGTATCGTGCATGGATTCTATAATAGACTTACTATCGTGTAATAGGTGTATACTACACCCCCATATCATTCAATAAGGTTTAAAAACCTATTCATATCATTTTAGTGAAATAGGTGCATCATCATATTGGGTTAGAGGTGCTTGCTTATGCGCATGCACCCGATACCACTTTTATAAGGTGATATCACAATCTTCAAGCTCTAGACCTTTATTATAACTATTATAGTTCAAGTAAAAAGGTCTATGCAACTACTAGAACTCATAATTTCATCAACTATTTCAGGAAATTTTGGAATTAAAAGTAGATCATTAAATACAACAATTTAGGTGATGAATAATAACACGATTGAGTTCAAGTTATATAACCCGCCTTAAGAACCACTTCAAAGCTTCAAGCTCCAAAGCTCCATGTTCCTAAGGTTGAATATGAATTTATCAAAGGTCCAAGGCTCGTTCACAACTCCTTCATATACAAGGAATCACCATGGATAAGCAATTGGTGAAGAAGAAAAGAAAGGTAGATCATAACCCTAATTCCATGCTTCAATTCAATGCTTGAAGACAACTATAGCTTACCTTAGGGTTAAGTTTTGAGTTACTTAGCTCCTTGGACGACACCCTACCACTCTTGGGCGATATGGACTTCCTCTTGGCCGACACAACTTTGTTTGTGGCCGATACCCCCTCACTTGTGGCCAAAATCACTTCAATTGGCTGATATCGACTTGTTATGGACAATATCAACATGGTATGGCTGATATACTTGCTATGGATGATATACAAGGCCCATTCACGATACCCTTGTGCTCTTGCACGACATGCCACCCCTCTTTCACGATATGATACTCATTTGGACGATATGGCACTCACTTGGAGTCAAAACACTTCACTCTATGGCCGATATCACCCTATGTGGTCGATATCACCTACTTGGGTGATATGCTCTTGCCATGGGCGATTTCCCAAGGCCTATGCACGATACCACAGCATCCCTAAACGATATGGGAGCTCTAGGCACGATACCTTATGGTAGGAGGGTGGTAAGGGTCGCAAAATTGCACCAAGGGGTGAAACTAGGGGTGTATATACTTGCTGATCATGAAGAAAGGCAAAAAATGAGGTGTCAACATTTTGAGCTAGTAGGTGCCACGTGTCATGCATGGACGACATGTGTACATGCATGCATCAACATTTATATTTACATTCAAAAAAGTTTAGGATCATTTGGAGATAAAGATTCAGACATTACATATCCTTTTGAATAAGATATATTAATTAATTCATCACTTTATGCACAACCCGTCACAATTTTGCTAAGGAAGATGTAACCCGACACAACTCACCTCCTTGAGGTGATTTTCACGATATGTACTTTTCCAAAAGTTCAAAAAACGATATGGGACACCTCCTTGGGCTCCATGGCCGATAGGCACTCATATATAAGCTTTTCAACTTGATACAACTCAAGTTAAGCTTCCAAATTCAACCTTTTTCTTGGTCATTTCTTCACCAAGATTACCATCGTTCATAATGGAATAAAACATGGTGTCCCATTGATTCTATCTCCTATAAATGATGCATAGAGTAAGTAGAAACACTCTAGAGGTGGTAATTTGCATATCAACCCCACATTTTGGGTAAATTGCACTTTGTACCAAAATTGGTGCACAATGCACCAACATTGTTCAAACAAGTTCAAACTTGGAATTTAGGCTTTCCAAAAGCCACCACTTATCATCATTCTCCCTCTTATGACTGTAAAACACATGGGGTACATTCAACATGTGACATTTTGCATTATAACCGCTTAACTTGGGTAAATTGCACTTTGGTCCGAAATAAAGGGACATTGCTCAAACAACATTCAATCAGGACCAAACTTGAAACATAAGTGTGTAATATGATGACAAAACTCCTTAGAGGATTATATTACAGTTCTAATCAACTTTATTAGTCAAAACAAATAGGGTTACCTCATAACCCAGGTCAGGGTCGTTACAATTATGATTCCATTTAGATTATCCAAACCAAACAACAAGTTAGACTCTAATGAATTAACCTAAGCTACTAACTGGCCATGGATATGCTAGGTTGTGTATAGGGGAACTAGTCCCTAACCCCCCCTACTACCCTTAAGAGGCTCAATCGGGTTAGGGATTAGGTTTAATTCAATTAGTGTCTAATCAAGTCTAGGTTTCTAGGTTAGGCATTCTTAAGGCAATTAGGGGTCGAGGGTAGTAAAGGGGAGGTGAAATTAGGGTTTTAGACCCCAATTCCCCCACACTCTAGCCTTGAGAAGGCTCCATGCTAATTGCACTAGGATCACCTAATCTAGCTTCTTAGATCTCTCACTTAGTCTTAGGGAGATTGATTAAGATGTAGGAATATGAGAGGCAACCTAGGGATCCAAGAATTGGACCTAGGGGCAAATCCCAAAATTGCCACACATACTCAATTTCGCTAATATCCTAAGTGATTTCACACACAAACCAACAAGAAATTCATGGAGAATAAGATGTAAATAGAACATAATCATTATCAAATGGAATTACAACATTTACATGTCATTTTCCCCCAACATGGTATCAAAGTAACATAATTTCCCCCAAACAACCCACCCAAGGGGGCCTAGCTACTCATAGAAATGGAAAATACAAAAAGAAAGGAGAAAGAGGTAGAAGAAGCCATGGAGATAGGTGTGGATGAAGGAATCTTCCTCTCCATCTACTGTAAGATGACCTCCTCTCTCCTCCAAGGTGCAAGGGTGTGGAATGAAGGGGATTATGGGTAGGAACTAGTATAAACTAGTGCTTTGGTGGTGGAAATGGTGAAATGGAGGTGGAATGAGGTGGGAATGGATGGAGGATGAAATGGGGAGGCTAGAGTGGTTGTAGGGTCGCTAAGCTCATACTCCAGCTGACACCTAGGTATATATAGGTGTGGGGGAAGCACTAGGTTAAGTAGGGGTAATATCAGTAAAGCAGTGCAAAAATGGGTAGGTTTTGTGTGGAAACACGGCCGTGTTGACGGGCCACGGTTGTGGCATGGGTGGTATGGAATAGGCATGGAGAGTGTACATGGTCATGGTGTAGAAAGGGTGGTGGAGAGGCTAAGTAGAAGGTGGCCACGGTCGTGGCAGAGTGCCACGGTCGTGTTGGGTGAGTAGCACCACGACCGTGTTTGGATAACACAACCATTTTGGAGGAGGAGGACTTGGTCGTGGAGTAGCAGCACAGACAATTTGATCTTCATAGGCCACGGTCGTGGCAAATTGGAGGTAGTTCCATGTTGGTTTGTTGATTCTTCATCATAAATGACACGATCATGGGGGTGTGCCCATGACCGTCTTTTACATTACTGGCCACTGCCATGGTATCTTCAGTTGACCACGACCGTGCTGATGGCTACTGCCGTGGGAATTTGGGTGCCATTCCCTATTTATTTCAAGGGTTCTTCATCATGAATGACACGACCATGGGGGGTGTGCCCACGGTCGTGTTGGGGTCTACAATAGGAAATTAAACTTCAAACTTCATCATTCGTGGATTTCTTTGCTTGATGTTGATCCTTGGCCATTGGAGGTAGCTTGAGGGAGCTTTTGGGGCCTTCTTTGGACCCCTCCATGAGTGGAGGAACCCTAGGACTCCTTCCTTCTCTCTCATTCACCCTAATCATGGTCCAAGTACCTGAAAATGATGCAAAGAACATCCATAAGTGCATTTGGCAATGATAAACATATTAGGCGAAAAAGCTTGTAATATAACATGTTTAGATGTGATTTAAGTAAAAAAAATGGCACAATATGGAGCCCTAGAATAGGGCTACATCACACACACACCCAAAAAATGTTTAAAGTTGTGTTGCAGCAGGTCCTCTCCACCATCCATACGATACAATCAAAAAGGGAATAAGTAGGGTAGCCCCCCATCCCATTTTTAGCCACATCCTGCACCACAGATATCTCGTATAGACACATTCGAAGAACAAATGCTCATGAAGCTCCTCCTTTTCTTTGCAAAACAAACATATCGGATTGACATTAATGCCCCACTTGATCAACTGATCAAACATAGGCAGTTTACAAAATATAGTCCTAAACATGGAGCAGATCCATTTAGGAATATGTCCCTAGTTCCATATCACAAGGAACCAAGGCACTAATGACGCATAGTGTGCAACAATGGCCCAGGTATGATGTGTGCATCCCTCACCTCCCACTCGTCCATCTGGAAGATGTCCTAATCGCTAATACTCATCTAGACCCTTCACAGGGTCCTCCAAGCCTGAGATGAGCTAGTAACATTGTTGTTCTCCAAGTCTAAACCATATCGAGTGTGCATCCATCTGTCCAAGATGAATCAGTTCTCAGGAAACCATCAATCCACTTGGCAGTAGCAACAAAATCCATATCAACTGGATCAATAACATTAAGGTCCCCTTATTCAAACCTTCAAGAAATTGAGGTCCAGATGATCATGTGGTGATGCCCTCCCCATACAAACAAAGCCATGATACTAAGCATCTTCTCTAAAATGAACAAGGGCATCTTAGCCTACAAACACCAGAAGCTTACCATCCCTGCAAGCACATACTTGACTAGCATAAGTCTTCTTTATATGTACATATTAATGCATGTCCACTTCACCACTATGTCCTTAAGAGCATCAACACAAACTTCATAGTCCCTACCCTTTGCTTTACCACCACAAAGGGGGATGCCAAGGTACTTAGTAGGTAAGGTCCCCTCTATCAGCCCTACCGCCTCATTTAGCCTCCCTCTCCTAGTGTCATACAATCTCGATAGGTACACTCTAGATTTCATGATAGTGAGGAACAAACCTGTCAGAACTCCAAACTCCTTCATGATTTTATAGAAATTCTTGAGAGTTGTAACAATCCCAGTGAGGAAGAACAAAACATTGTTAGCAAATATCATGTGAGACATCACTTTGCACCCACCTTGCTAGAAATAGGGCAACCATTTATCATCAACAACCTTCTCCCCCAAACCAGTCAATGCCTCCATAACCAATGAGAACAACATAGGGGAGAATGGGTCCCCCTGTCTCAACCCATTAGAGGCTTTGAAGAGCCCATATAGACATCCATTGACAAGCATCGAGAAAGAAGTAGTCTCCACACACTCCTTCTTTAGGTTAATCCACCTGTAAGAGAAACCCAAGGTATCCATGATCCTCCACAAAGCACCACAGTCCACATTGTCATACACCTTAGCTAAATCTAGCTTGACCACATCCTTTCTGGAAGTGTTCTTCACATTGAAGTCTAACATAAATTCATACGCCAACAAAGCATTATCTGCGATGTTGCACCCTTTAATGAAGGCATATTGAGTGGGAGAAATGACATCAGGTAGAACCTTACTCAGCCTATGGGCCAATAGTTTAAAGATGATTTTATATACCACTAAACTATAGGCAAACGGCTAAAGTCCCCCAAGCTTTCCATCACTGCCGTCTTAGGGATGAGTCTGATGAAGGAATGGTTCACACTCCTAACCATCCTACCACCCACCTGAAACCACCTAACAACACTACACACATCTCCTTTAATAAGGTCTCATGTGGCTCTAAAAAACACCCATTAAACCCGTCTGGAGTTGGGGCCTTTGATGCTCCAACACTAAATAATGCCTCCTTAATCGCATCTTCTAATTCCATTCTACATAGATTCCTATTCATCTCATTCGTGATTCTATTAGCAATGAAGGAGAAGACCACCTCTTGTCCCCCAACCTCTTTGGTGTACAGGGCATTGAAGTACTCCATAACCTCATCTCCCACCTAATCGGGGTCACTCACCGTCAAACCATCTACTTTAGTTAAAGCATGAATATGATCCCTCATCAGATTCCTTTTAACAGTAGCATGGTAAATCATGGTGTTGTGATCCCCATATCGGATCCACGTCATTTGACTCATTTTCCAAAAGCAAAGCTCCTCTACCTTCTCTAGTTGGGGAAATCTTTTAGATGTACTTAGCTCATTATCAATGGCCCCCTTCTATAAGGGATTCATTGTAATGCCTTTCGCAACTACAGTGTGCTCATTTTTAGCCTTCTGAACCAAATTCCATAGGTTTGACATCCCTTTAGCCCAATCTTTCAAAGCTATCTTGGTCCTCGATATATTCTCCATCACGAACAAAGGATTTCCTTGAACAATATCTCCCCAAGCCTTCTTTATAGTCTCTTCACGGCTAGGCCATTCCAGCCACCCATTGAAAAATTGAAAAGGCTTCCTTCTCTACGCCTTCTGAGTCAACATCACCATCAACCACACATGGTCACTATTTGGGTGACCCCTCAGCTTCACCGTCAACCTGCGAAAGATGTCAAGCCATGCTTCATTCAAAATAGCCATGTCCAAAAGACTAGCAATGCGTCTACAAACTTCTCTCTTATTCTGCCAGGTAATGATGCCTCCTCTCATACTCAATTCACACAGGTTCACAACATCTAAGGCATTGTTGAAGCGCCCTAAGTAGGATTTCAGCACATGTAGATCCCCCTTCTTCTCACTAGCCTTGCGGATCTGATTGAAGTCCCCAATGAACATATGTGGGAACTCTAATTTGATTGGTAGAGGCTATAACCTCCAACGGTCATCTTCTACAAACCTCTGAGTTGTGCCCATACACCATGGGCACCATAATATGAATCCCTCCTTGATTAATACAGCTAGCCATCACCAGCTATCCATGGCAAAAATGACCTAGACATCCTAGAATAATAGATTCCACCCCAAAACAATTCTTCCACCCTCTATCTGCTCAAGGTTGGATGCCGACCTCCAACCTATAGGAAAGAGCCCTTGGACCCTACCCTTTACTTCTCTTCTGATCCTCGTCTCCAAGCAAACAAACAACATGGCTCGCATCTCTGAGATGACCTCCTTGAGTTTCCTTTGTTTCCCAGGTCACAACACTCCCCAAAGGTTCCAAGCTAGGATGCACATAACTAAACAGGTCATCACCCCCTTCTAGGGGTAGAACCACCTCTCCTTATCCTCCTAGGAGACTTTTGAAGCTCACCCCATGCTCCCACCACATGTGTATCCTCTTCTTCGAGCTCATCCAGGATGAAGAATTGATTAGTTTATCTGGGCAGCACCTTAGGTACATCCCTAGCACTCAGGGACCTAGTCTTCTTATTCCCCTTAGCTCTAGCTGCAATAGGAGTAAAATTCTCCTCTACAGTAGATGCTCTGCTAGTCCTTGCAATAGAGGAGTCATGGGTCCCTTCTGAGGGCATGATCACACCTTCCCTCTGAATTTCCCTTGTAGACATTGTCTCAATAACCTTGGTGGTATCAGGACCACCCACTCCTCCTCCATCAGAATGGACCGTAGCAGGGTAAACATCCCCCACCGAGGCATCCACAACATTTGCACTGACTCCAAGTCCACCCCACTCAACCAAAGGATGACATCGGCTCTGTCCACCATACCACCATAGGTAGGGTGGCTATGGCTCCCACCTTTGCAATTCTTCTTTCTTCTCTTCAATCTGGTGAAGGTCATCTCCCTCTGACAATCAGGGGTTCAGGCTGCATAATTTTGGGCCCCGAGAAAGACCCTCAAGCATGCCCAAAAACTCGGCAATGGTCACACCTATCAGGGAGAGCATCATACAACACATTGATATCCAATGCCTTCCCGCATGGAGATCCACCATCACAACCAACGGTGAGCTCCTATCCACCATCAATTTGACACGCACATGCGTTGCACCAGCATATTTGCCCCTAGCGAGAAAATCGATTACTTTAGGCATGTCATTCCTACAGGAAATAATGGAAATCACCCTCCATGTCTAGTACTAACCCACATCCCAAAGGGTCGCCCAGACCAGGGTCAAAGTAAGTGCCACCCTCCTGATGTACGGCTCAGGTGACCATCACCTAGGGAGGACCAACTAGTTGTCAAAAAACTAGGGCCCTTTCTCGAGCGAAATGTCCATATCTACAGCAGACACAAAACATGCCATGAATAGACCTCCCACCAAAGGTGAAATTTGAAGTTCTCCTCTCAGTCTCCAAGCCCTAATCATCAATCCATACAACTCCTCCAGAATGGCTTGTATGATCACTAAACCCCAATGGAACTCGTCCATGGCTGACACCATAGGATCCAAGAACCTCACCCACGACCTATCATCATTCACCTTGAAGGTAGGTTGTTGCTAGTCTTTAGGCAACAACACCGTCTTGAAGTTCTATGACACCACCATCAGCTTCCTAACAGTAGCCTCCCAGGTTCTTCCCACGGTGACATCAACCTTTAGATCACACAACTCGGATACCTCACCACTAGAAGGGGAAGGCTTAGGTGAAGGATAAAGGGTAGAAAAAGAATCAGGGGTGTGAGTGGAGGCCAGTACGACAGAGCTTGCACTGCCTTGGGCAGCCCCCATCGTGGGTGAGCCTAGAGCCTGAAACCTGGAGATGGATGGGAGCTACACTAGAGAGAGAAACACTTTGATGCATGATTATATTAAAGAGATTTCTCCCTTCTTTAACCATAATAGAATTTCCCTCATAATGTCTTATGGAATTTCTACCTTCTTGTACATAATTTAGTAATCATAAATCATACTCATAGTTGAGATTTCACAATAGACCATAAACAATCAGTCACATAGTAATGTCTATACATGATGTCATTTTAAAAAGCATTCATAATTTCATGAAACATGATAATGTGCATGACCATAAAGATAGAAAGTTCAATAAAACCAAATTTAATTATGCAAAGAATGCATGGCCCGCTTACCTAGAGAAAACCACCATAGGTCAAGTCCTTTGACTTGATTGAGTCTGTAATGAATGTAATTTGATTAATAACATAATATGTACATTAGTTCATGATCATTAAACCCTAATTTGTTCGTTGAAATATTGAAGAGTTAGGATATGAAAAATAGAGTTTGAAAATAGGCTAGACCAATAGATAAAACAAAAAGCTTTCTGATGTGTAATTTTTCATAATTATTTGAGGTCAATGCAATTTTAATTATTTTTGCAATACGGACCAATCTGTTCATGAAAACTATGTGTGACATCAATTAAATCAAGAATAAATTTGATGTAAATGAAACATGAAATGATGAGGAAACTTAGGCGTGTGTTACTTATACATCAAAATCGTGGGGCAAACTTTTCATTTAGTAATTCAAAATATATCATGATTGATAAACAGTAAATGGGTGCAAAAACTCAGGAATACCCTGGTGATATCAATCATTTGACCTAAACCATGGGGGTAACAAGGTCTTTTTGAGACCTAGATTCATCCCACTCGAGCCATGGATTTGAGAATAAGCCTAGAGATCCAAGCTCCAGCTACACTGACTGAAGGAAGCTACTCACAGAAAATAGAGGTTCCATGTGGCTTCCTTGTGTCAAGACAAATCCATAGAGCCAATGATTGGGCTTGGGGGTGTAGGAACACCAAGATCCTTAGTATAGCAATGGGTGAGAGACTGTTAGGAGTAGGTAACACCACAACTTTGAGAAAAATATGGAAAAGAGAGTGTGAATCATTGTGTGGGAGTCCAATGGAAATGAAGGAGAAAATTGGGTATAGAAATGACCCCTATGTCCACAGTCTGTCAGAGAATGATGTGAATATAAGGGAACCAAAATGGAGATCAAACCATCATGAGAGGGAAGAATAGAAGACTTTAAAGATCAAAGAATCATCATGATGGCCAAGTGAGTCCAGCAGAGGAGTCTCTATGTCCAGAGAGTCATTGGGGTGGCTTAGCGATGAAAAGTCAGTGTGAACCCAAGACAGTGCTATAAGGTATGGAGACTCATGCAAGACTAGGGCAAGCCATTAATGGGACAATAAATAAGGGGAATCATAGAAATTTACTGATGTGCCAATTGCTCATTTGGTGGAGGATAGGGATGTAGAGGGGAGAAGGTTGTCGAAAAGCAAGATCGAGTAGGTCAAAGAGTTTAAGAGTATTAGAGGTGAAATTGATGGTGGAGGAGAAAATTGTGATGGCTGAGTGAATCCCTTATATAGGTGTAAGGGGTTTCATGGTGGTCTCTACAACTTGGGTTCATGAGAGTATAAAGGCCTAAGATTGGGCATTTTGTGCATAGAGCAAGAGAGAGTGTGACTTATAGCTTGCTCAAAATAAGAGACAGAAACTAGTCTAAATCTGAAAGAATATCATGAAACAAAGGAGAAATGAGTGAGAGCATAATTGAGAAATGAAGCACCAAACTGACTTTTATTTCTGTGAAGAAAGAAGGAGAAAGGTAATGATATAAAATGGCATATCGTGTGTATTCAATCGTGACTCTCAGATCTTGTGAGAAAAAGGAAAGAAAAATAATGTATTGTGTGACAGCCAGAAAATAACTGAATTTTAGGATTAATTCATTGCATTAATCGAATTTGGATCAAATCCTAGTTAAAATATATGAAAACCTTTCTAAATTTATTTGAGTAGTCAAACCAACTCAAAATGATACCAAAATAACCATGAGTTAATTAGGTGGATTAGATCCTTCAAAGCCAAGAGATTTAGGTTTTTAATATCTTTTTGTCCATAATATGTATATTGGTCATTTACTTAATCTTCATGCATTTCAAGGATGAGATAAAAGGATATGATTTTCCTTTGTGAACCTTTGAGTCAATTCAAGATGAACACTTAGTACCCACTCAATGGTTATGTCATATATCTTTTATGCCTTTTTGGGAAATATTTTCTTAGAGGAGAGTGAAAGAGTGAATAATGTAGTTTCCCTTTTATGTTTAAAGCTATGAAAAGAATAGAAAACTTCTTGTTGAAATTATCATATACATATTTTCAAATTCCAACTCTTTTATCTTGCTTTCTTATTATTTAAACATCCTAAATGGTATAAGAGAAAAAGGAAAGGGAAAACTAATATTCATCCTTTTGAGTTAATCGCAACACATTAAATATGAAAGAGAAAAGTATTTTGAGATTTTTGTTTTTATTACTTCATCTTTCTATAGAAAAATGTTATTTCATGGTTTTTTGCATTAAGCACCTCAACTATCCTTTTTTTAGAAAAATCACATTCGAAGGTCTAAATTAGTTGTGAAAATTGAAACCTAACGACTCTACCCACCTTCAAATAAATTTTGTCCTCAGAATTTTCTTTAGGCTACCCAACTTTAGGGTGTTTCTTAATTATTTAGTTAATGCTAGTTAACGATTCAGTGGTTCACCTATGATCAAATTTTTCATGAAAAGAGATATGTAATATGGGACCTAAATTACATAAAAGTTTTATGTCTAGTACTTTGGTTTCCTTCTCATCTTATACTTAGGGTTTGGTATTTGGTTTCCTTCTCAGCTTATACTTAGGGTTTATGATACCAAACATATCACTACACATAGGGCATCTAGCTTTGATGGTTTCATGAATTTATATCATTAGGTGTAGATAAATATACAATATCAGGTCTTTAGGTATCTCCTAAATTTCTTGATATGTGGATATTAGGCACATACCTAGAGATGTGGAATCTTGTCATGTTGCCCCTCACTAACCTACTAATACACATGTATCATACCACATGGACTAGAAAGAAAGGAGAAAAGCATGAAAAAGCCTCATGCTTATGACATCCCTCTTAAACTCTTAATTGGTTGGCCATGACCATTGAGAATGGAGAGGCTATCTCATTAGATATGATTAGGTTGATCCTTGAGATCTGACTAGGTAAATCTCTAGACTTTTCATGTCTGATCAACTCTATGAACGAGGACTATAGTCATTCTAGTGCATTATCTCTTTTCTTTGGAGTCCGTTCTCATACCCTAACATCATATCTTCATTCTAGGGTGACTATGTTCAACCATGTTTACCTAGTGGTCATCTACCAGATTGCTCTGATACCATAATGTAACATATCACTTTTTAAACATATGTATATTACTAAGAAGAAGCATTATTCTCCTGGGGGATGTTACAAAATGCTAACCATTACAAGTAGTGTAAATGGAACACCTTGCATTAATTTGAAATAGATTCATACATAGTTCATAAACATGAAACCTAGAACTTGGTTATCATGAAATATAAATCAATTGAGCTAGACTTGGATAAGATAACGTATACATGATGTAAATGATATCTAAAGGCATTGGATCAGCTTGGTATATGGCACCCCACCAGGATAGACTTCAAATCCTTATATTCCTTGCTTTTTTATTTAAATCTTCAATTGTTCCAAATCATGTGGATGTCAAGTTCCTAGTCATGTGCAACAAACATAAATGTAAGTAAATGGTACTTGGCACTTTATAAAACCAAATACTATAACTTGACATGAAGTAAACTTGACATGAAATAAATCTGACATAAACTTGACCATGTATTATCTTAAGCATTCTTTGAATCATTTAAACATGATGAATTGGATATGTGAATATATGTTGCCTCTCTTAATGCCCATAGGATTCCATAATTGTTAGGAAGCCCATAATGTTAGGAAAGCCCATAAAGACCCAAAGGTCCATGATCGAGGTGCATGAAAAACTTAATGAATTCCTTAAGTTAGGTCTTGACTTAATCATTAATGTCCTTAATCTTAATTTTGACCATAACAGGGTTTCTTCTCTAGATGTCATAATAGTATTTCTCCCTCATAATGTCTTAAAGGAATTTCTCCCTTCTTGAACTATAATCTAATTTCTCCCTCAAAATATCTTAATGGGATTTCTCCCTTCTTGTACATAATTCATTAATCACAAATCATAGTAATAATTGGGATTTATGGTACACCATAAACAATTGGTCACACAATGATATATATACAAGATGTCATTTTAGAAAGCATCCACGATTTCATGAAAGATAATAATGGGCATGTAACGTCCCAGTATTTGAGGCCTCAAATAAAATGTTCTTAAAAGGAATGATTAGACTACCCATATCATCAAGGTGTACCTCCTTTTCAGGGAGTCCATCACTAAAGAACTCTATGGTAAAGCTTGCTCAGCCCTGAGCAGTACTAGCATCGGTGACCAGTCAGGAAGTTTATCTTAACCTACGCATGAGTGAGGACAAAGCGCGTAGTTAATGCTAGTGTTGTTTTGTGGATCCAGTCATCATTTATGAAACTCTACTAGCGTCTTGGGTAGTGGGCTTAGGTGTCACAAATGGTATAAAAGCCAATTCCCCTCCAGTAGGTGGGGCCCACATGGGCATGTGGCATGCCAGTCTTTGAGTTGTGCGTTCTAGGTATGTTGGAAAGGGATATCTGAGTTGATGAAGCCACCCTTGCATTGTTAGTTTCTAGGCATGTCAGAAAGGGATATCTGATTTGTTGGAGCCACCCTTTCACCGGTAGTGTCCAGGCATGTTGGAAAGGGTTATCTGAGTTGATAGAAAATCCTTGAGCTGATATCCACGGTCGGGAATTGGGTGTACATGAGCCATTTGGGTCTGCACCGAAATGGGGGGAAATTATGAGGCCATATAATTGAGCCTTGACGAGGATGCCAAGTGCCTAAGTGGGGAGACTATAACATCCCAGGATTTGAGGCCTCAAACAACATGATCGTAAAAGGAATGATTGGACTACTCATATCATCAACGTGCACCTCTTTTTCAGGGATCCCATCACTAAAGAACTTTGTGGTTAAGCATGCTCAGCTCAGAGTAGTACTAGGGTGGGTGACCAGTCGAGAAGTTTATCTTGGCTTGCATGTGAGTGAGGACAAAGTGCCTTGTTTAGGCTAGTGGTGGTTTGTGGGGCCAGTCATCATTCATGAAACTATACTAGATCCTTGGGCAGTGGGCCTAGGCGTTATAAATGGTATCATAGCCAATAGATGGGAGCCACATAAGTATGTGACGTGCCAGTCTTTGAGCCATATGGTCCAGGCATGTTGGAAAGGTTATCTGATTTGATGGATCCACCCTTGCACTGGTAGTTTCCAGGCATGTTGGAAAGTTCTATCTAAGTTGATGGATCCACCCTTGCACTGGTAGTCGTGATCGGGAGCTGGGTATACATGGGTCATTTGGGTCTACACTAAAATAGGGAAAGATTATGAGGCCATATATATCTGAGCCTTGATGAGGATGTCAAGAGTCTAAGTGGGGGAGATTCTAACATCCAGGAGTTGAGGCCTTAGATAAAATGATCTTAAAAGGAATTATTAGACTATCCATAGCGAGTTAGTGAGGACAAAGTGTGCAGTTAAGGCTAGTGTGTTCTGTGGGGCCAGTCGTCATTCTTAAAACTCTATTAGAGCCTTGGGTAGTGGGCATGGGTGTTATAGTGCATAATCATAAAAATAGAATGTTCAATCAAACCAAATTTAATTATTCCAAGAACACATGGACCGCTTACCTAGAGAAAACAACTCTAGGTCAAGTCCTTTGACTTGATTGAGTCCTTAATCACCGGTAATTTGATTAATAACTTGAAATGTACATTAATTCATGTTCAGTAAACCCTACTTTTTCATTTAAATATTTAAGAGTGTGGATATGAACAATAGGGCTTGAAAATATGCTATATCAATAGAGAAAATAAAAAGCTTTCCAACACATTTTTCCATCATTTTCTGATGTCATATGCAATTTTTGTGATATTTGCAATATGGACCAATCAAATTTCATGAAAACTATAGCGTGACATAATTTGAATCAAGAATAAATCTGAAGAAAATAAAATATGAAATGATGAGAAAACTTAGGCATGTGTTACTCTTACATTAAAATTGTGAGGGCAAACTTATCATTCAGTCATTCTAAATATATCAGAGTTGATAAACATTACATGCATGCAAAAAACTCAGGAATACCCTTGTGATATCAATCATCCCGACTAAAACCACGGGAGTAACAAGGCCTATTTGAGACCAAGATTCATCCCACATGAGCCATGGCTTAGAATAGAAGCATGGACCTCCAAGCTCTATCTTTGGTGAGGGTAGACACTCATGAAGAACATAGGTTCCATGTGTCTTCCTTATGTCAAGCAAAAAACATCGAGCTAATGCTTAATCTTGGGGGTGTGTAGGAGCACCAAGCTCCTTCGTATAGCCATGGGTGAGTCTTACAGTGACTCTGGAACTCTAAGTAGAACAAAGAATGGAGAGCATGAATCATTACGGGGAGACCGTTGGAAACAAAGGACCAAACTAGGTAGAGAAATGACCCATGTGTCCCAAGTTTGTCAGAGAATGACGTGAAGAAAGGGGAAAAAACAATGTTCAAACCATCACGAGAGGGTGGAAAAGGAATCTAAAAAGATCAGAAAACCATCATGAAGGAAAGGCGAGTCTAGCAGAGGAGTATCTTGGCTAGAGGCACTAGGGTGGCCTGGAGATGAAATGTCAGTGTGAACCCAATACATTGTTGGGTTTTAGAGGAGGCAGAGAAGGCAGCGGAAACAAAAAAAATTCTCCTCCCAAACCCAGAACAAGGAAACGTGTCAACGTCTATACAATAGGAAAGGATGGTTTGTGGAATCATACCTTGTCTCGAGGCTTGCTCAGTGACAATACCTCGTGTCTTGCGCGATCTTCACCTCCAGTCTTGGACGGTGTCTGTGCAGCTCCTGGTCACACCGGGACTGACAACTCCTAGTCTCATCGGGACTGTCGGGATTGACAGCTGTCCTCCGAGCGGCAGAAATCTCCCGCCTCTGAAGTAGTCCACACGGACAACTTGAAACTCCAATCTCCTTGTCTCACAAGGAATTGGAAGGAGTCGCACCCTCCTGTCAGCGTACTAGTCACTGACACACTCTCCTGCCACCAGTCGTTTTCTGCAGTTGTCTTTCCCTTGTTGTGCCTCCCTTATCGGGTAGCACTTGCTCGAGCTCTCTCGGTTACCAAAACCAGAGAGAACAACAACTTTACAGAGCAAATGGTTGCACTGTGTTGTTCTTTGAGAAGCCCCCAATACCCCTATATATAGGAGGGTCATGGGACAGGGTTCTCTATCTCGGGCAATGTGGGACTAAAGCAGGAGTAGAAGGGTTTGAGATTTTCCACAAAAACAACCAATTACGCAACCTGAACTGATCGTTTCACAACTGAAATGGTCGGCTGGGGACCTGAGTCGGTCAGTTGACACCTCAACCAATCGGTTGGGACCCATGAAACAGTCAGTTCACTTCTGAACTGGTCGATTCATGGTCCTGATCAGTTCCCGATTGACTTTTCTCCTTTTGTTTCTAATTGGTATGAAACACCAATCCTTGTTCCAATCAAATTGGGCAAGTGAAACGAAAGGAAATTTCTCACCAATCCTACTTTCCCAACTTGCTTGGTTGCATCAGTTGAACTGATCGTTTCAACACTTGAAGCAATCGTTTCACCCTGTCCATGAGTCGATCGACTCATCACCTGAGCCGATCGGTTCACCAAGCTCAGTCGATCGGTTCATCACATGAGCCGATTGGTTGGGAGTGCAAATTTTGTAGAAATAGTCAATTGCAGTTTCAATCAATCTGATACTCTAATCAATCAATCCAACACCTTGAACATTATGATACTGAGCTATCAATTAATTGAGTGTTTAATTGAACTACTAAACTCCTTTAGTAATCAATCTAAACATTATTTGTAGACAAAACTCCTTTTCCAGGTTAAATCCTATGTGTGTGACCCTGCAGGTCCATTTCACGTTGGCAGTGAAAGTCCATAACACTTATGACTTCACAAGCAAAGAGCGGTGCCTAGTCACACATCCGTGCTACCCAAGCGAAATAGAAAGTTGGAGAACAAATTTCAATCCTACAATCCGTGAATGGTGTTATAGTGAATGTATAATTCCTTTGTCACTGATATTCCGAATGAACTCGAGGCATGGAATAGTCATCCTGTCAACGTTCATTCACTTTCTTGATCTCATAGTAGATTGGAAGAGATATGTATGACATCAATATCACATACTGATTCACACATGCGTGCACGCCTTTCTCAATCCTACTCATCAAGTGGCCATGGATATCAAACTCCCTCAGGAGGGACAAATCCCATATCTATCACTCACCCCTCAAAAGCCCCATGTGTCAAAGCCACCCAATCATCACCTTTATAACAACCCATGTTTCAGGATTGCGTTTGATGATGTCAAAGTGTGCCCAATGACATGTGTTGAATGTAGTGATTTCAGGTCAAAGAATCACACTCACCACCATCACTGTGAGTACTAACTGTGACTACCATGTCATGGTTCCATGTGTCAAACTCACGGTGGGTCTATCTGGTACACTTGTTCTCTAACAAGTACCTATGTGTTTGGTTTGATATCTCTATATCATGACTAATGAGATTCTGTCATCAACCAACACCACAATCTAGTCTTGTGTGTCATTGTTGTCTATCTACCTTCCACAATGACATCCGACTAGGGACATAACAATAATGTACAAACTCTTAGCATCCGTATGATCTCATCGTTCAGGTCCTGAACCTGAAGGCATATGTCATTGAGTACTGTCATTCTTTAGACACCCAATCTGTTCTATCACTATCTCATATGACTGAACCAGAAAGAATTGGAAGCTTGCCTTTGATGGTTATCAAATCAATCTTAATGTATCCCATCAATCATCCCATGATTGCCTCTCAGGGCATACATACCCACAGACTCCCACTTGCACTGCGAGCCAATCACCCTTGAATCATATTCATAGTGATCTTCAAACATGTCCCACATGTTACTGTGCTCTAGTGCCAACATAGTGAGTTATGGAAACACCTTGCCAAAGTCAGTTTTAACTACATGTCTCTCATCTCTTCATTGTACGTCACACGTATGAGATGGAGTTGTCTTAATATGCGATCTAGTATTCCTTTGCTAACCTTTAGCCACATTGCATGATCAAGGATTCCATACTTGTCATCAATGAGAAAAATATCTATAAGTTCATCTCATGAACTTCCAGATCCATATAGTATCCACTGTTGTTCACCAACACATAGATACTCGGCATTTCCTTTCAAATGGTTTTATTGGAACACTTATAATTATCAACAAACTTTCACTTTTATATATCCTATATATATTTTGCGATTAATTTTATGTCCTTTCGGAAGTTCACATCAATGTAACTCTTTACATTAAACTCCTCCTTATCTCCATAGAACTGGTACTTCTCAAGTACTTATCAAGTTCTCATGGTATTCCAGTAACCCTTACTGGAAGAAGACAGACATCCACTCATCATGTCTCACATACGAGTTATCAGGATGAGAACATCATATTGTCATGTCCTACATACAAGATGATGAATGCACTTTTTTCTTGCCATGTCGATACATGCAAGATAATGAGATGATTACATACATGATAGATCCATATCTATTCTTAGTGTTCCCATTCTTCATAAGAATTGGACACTTGGCCTTGGGATACTAACTCCATATAACATGGACAAGTTTTCTCCCATTGAATCTGTGCATACTGAACCCTTCAGTACAGATTGCCAATGTATGCTTTCTCTTTTCAGGTCAAGAGGTTTTTGAGAACTATCTCTATAGATCTCTATTCCTATCACATAGGAAACATCTCTATCTTCCTTAAAGATAATTTCCACTTTTGGATTTCCATTCTAGAACATTTCCATTTCACATCAACATGTGGAATGTGAACACGCTCCCACTAAATCACAGATCCCTTCTTTATCTTTGACATATCAGTCAAACCCTTTGACTATATCATCAAAGTAAAGATCCAATTCTGAGTTGCTTGTACTCAATCAATCACATTGATTAGTCCATTGTAACTTATAGATTTCATTTGCATTAGTGGATTCATAAACCTTATAGGTTGTGTCACGTACACATCCTTGTTTTATTCCTCATAGGAATGTGGTTTTAGTATCCATATGTCAAATACTTAGTCATTAAGTTGCAATCAGCAAGCATCATCCTTCTCAAAATGTTATCCATGTGTCTTAACACTTAAGATTCATTTGCACTTATGGATTTCATCCAATGAGTGCTACCATCAAGGTCATACCTTATGGTTCACATGGATGTCATTTAGGATGTAATGGTCATAAACCATAACTCAAAATTCGGTTCCTCATATTCATCTAGATAGTTGACTCATCACATACACAACTTATCACATAGATAAACGAGGTGTGTCCGTCAAGAATATAAGAACTTACAACTCCTTGTCATTCTTAATGTCTTTTATTAGTGTGGGGTATTCTTTTATTAAGAAGAATTCAATTATTTGATAATCATTCTCTAACTCCTTAGAGTATGATTCCTTCTTGATTTAGACATCACCATGCCTTAATCATGAGTTCACTATGATATACTATCATAATCACTCATAAGTATCTCAAACATTTGGTCCAAGTATTTCATTCATTGATCTCATCAAGAATTAACACTTTACCAAATTTGTACTTCATTTATGATATTCTTGAACACTTCAAGATATTCATATTGGTATTTCTCCAAACACCATTTGAAGTATTAGCATTTGTTCCAATAGGTATGTAAATACATCACATGTATCATACCTAATAGGATAATCATTCTCCCACTACCATTAGTGAAGGTTGATTAATCATGTCCAAGATATTCATGTCTCTTACTGGTTCTCTAACCATAAGAGTCTAGATTTATCCATCACATGGAAACTAGAAATGAATTTCTCATGATTGATGCTAATTTGATTGTTTGAGTTATCTATAACTTTTAGGCATCATTTTATCTTATGCATATCAAATACCACAAGATAAACAAGGCACTGCCACAAAGAACATATTGAAACATCTCTTTATTAATTTCCTTCATTGTCATACAATATGCAAAAATAAAGTGTTTCTATCTTTTGGCAAATATGAAATAGCAGTTCATAACTGTATTACATGCCTTCAAGGCTGAAAATAAACTAAAGTACTCCTATCTATGGCGGCAACACTTGCCCCATTTATTGAGTGTTTTACACTTTATATCTTGGTATCATATACCTCAAAAGTGTTACAAGTTTACTTTCATGACACCTTTAAGTAGAGACATCTGTCACCTCCTTCTTCTTTTATTCTTCTAGATAGAGAGGACAATTCCTTTTCTAATGTCCTGGATTTTGACAATGGTGGAAATTGCCTTTCTTGGTCATGCCTCCCTTAGCCTTGAGAGCTAAAGATGACTTAGGCTCCTGGCTAGCATCAGAACCTTTCTTAGCTTTACCCTTGCCCTTGCGCTTGGACTTTCCTTTCTTGCTCGTGATCACCATCACAGACTTAGGATTGTCCTTCTTCATCGGTGTCTCGAATGTCCTCAACATGCCCAACAACTCTGACAGTGGCCTATCAAAGTTGTTCATGTTGTAATTCATCACAAACTGACTGTAGGATTCTGGCAACGATTATAGTATCACGTCAGTAGCCAACTCTTGGCTCAGTGGAAATCCCAGTCTTGTCAGGTTCTCCACATACCCAATCATTTTGAGTGTGTGAGGACCAACTGGATCTCCTTCTGTCATGACACACTTGAACAGTGCCCTTGAGACATCGTATCTCTCTTACCGTGCTTGATCTTCATACATGTTCCTGAGATGTTGAATCATCTCAATGACACCCATGTTCTCATGTTGTCTCTGCAACTCGTGGTTCATAGAGCACAACATCAAGCACTTTGCATCAATGGCATCATCAGAATGCTTCTTGTAAGCATCCCTTTCTACCTTTGGTGCATTAGGAGCAGGTTCCTCTGGAATTGGAGTATCTAGGACATAGAGCTTACGCTCTTGAGTGAGAACAATTCTCAATGTCCTATACCAGTCGTGGAAGTTTGTCCCATTCAGCTTGTCCTTTTCAAGGACCGATCGCAAAGAAAAGTGATTGTTGTTTGTTGTCATTTGTACTACAAAAGGAAATATGCAATTTTAGTCCAAAAACTCATTTTTGACTTATTTGATTAATTTGAAAAGTTGACGATATAATTAGGCCTTTAATTAGTTATCTCTCCCACTATTTTACTTCAAATTGATAGCCCTCACCATCAATTCGGAAGATTGCAGCGTACAACCTTCTAGTGGGCAAGATCCTGAAATCCTCTAAGTCATGGACCAACTTGGGCTGTCACCCACAACTTAGATCTCTCAGGTAGGCAACTCTTGCTAATTGCATCATATGCAACTCTTGATAAGATGTCATATGCAACTCCTTGCCATGATCATCTCCATGCCTCAAGGTGCTAGATCCTATCTAGGTCACCTTGTTAAGTCTGACCCAAAGACAACACGATGAATATGCACCATGCTTGGGCAGACCCACATATCCATCCTCCACGCTTCCACAAGATAGACGGTGCACCACGCTTGGGCATGCCCACACTTGGTCGATCAAGTTTTTCACGTGTGTCGTATTTGGAAGGCATCTAAAACTTAATATTTAATGAGGGATTTGGTTTTTATATACATATACATATCCAATCACCACAATACATAGTACGTATCATATACATGATATATCCCACAGAAAACATGCAAAACGGTAAAAGCAATGATTATGGCCATCCTAATGTGATTCCTCGAGCCAAGAGGAATCACGGTCATCTAGGTCTACATCACATGCAACCTGTAAAAGATGAACTCTGTCCTTTTCCTTTCTAGGTTTGATCAACTCATCACATGACTGATCGGCTCGCCATCAGGCCGGTCGGCTGGGTGCCACCAGCCGATCGGTTGGCTCCTCCAACCGATCAGTTCGCCAGGTCATCATGCATCTCATCATGGCCGCCACCCACTCATCTCGCTCCTCAAACCGGTCATCAACTGATCGGCTCACTCCTTGAACTGATCGTCTCGAACGTCAACCGATCGGTTCACGCCTTGAACTGATCGTCTCAGCTGTCGTCAGGATGTCCTCCGTTCTTTGACATAATAGGAAATAAAATTATATCCTATTTTGCATTGTAAAAAGAGAAACCTCGAGTTACATTCGAGGGGAGCAAAGGTAGGAAAGAAATCTCAAAATATTTCGAGTTACATCAGGAATAGGAGAAAGGGAAATCGGTGCGCAGACCGAGATGCAAACAACCACATACAACCATACACAGATAGGGTTTATTGGCCATAATCACGCTATACATCCACCACAAAACTCGTTTAAGGAAAACGCGTATCGAGTGCATTAATATTACATTTCATATATGTATATTGGGATTTGTGGATTAAGGATTGGACATGCATAAAGCTAATTTTATTCGTATCGTATGCAATAAATAAAGGCGACAAACCAAAATCGATCATATCGATAATCCTAAAGTATAGAGCAGTTGACGTGGCTCTGATACCACTGTTGGGTTTTAGAGGAGGCAGAGAAGGCAGCGGAAACAAAAACAATTCTCTTCCCAAACCCAGAACAAGGAAACGCGTCAACGTCTATACAATAGGAAAGGATGGTTTGTGGAATCATACCTTGTCCCGAGGCTTGCTCGCCGAAAATACCTCGCGGCGTGTGGGGTTTTCACCTCCGGTCTTGGACAGTGTCTGTGCAGCTCCTGGTCACACCAGGACTGACAACTCCTGGTCTCACCGGGACTGTCGGGATTGACAGCTGTCCTCCGAGTGGCAGAAATCTCCCGCCTCTGAAGTAGTCCACACGGACCACATGGAACTCCAATCTCCTTGTCTCACAAGGAATTGGAAGGAGTCAGACCCTCCTGTCAGCGTACTAGTCACTGGCACACTCTCCTGCCACCAATCGCTTTCTGCAGTTGTCTTTCCCTTGTTGTGCCTCCCTTATCGGGTACCACTTGCTCAGGCTCTCTCGGTTACCAAAACTAGAGAGAACGACAACTTTACAGAGCAACTGGTTGCACTGAGTTGTTCTTTGAGAAGCCCCCAATACCCCTATATATAGGAGGGTCATGGGATAGGGTTCTCTATCCCAGGCAATGCGGGACTAAAGCAGGAGTAGAAGGGTTCGAGATTTTCCACAAAAACAACCAATTGCACAACTTGAACTGATCGTTTCACAACTGAAACGGTCGGTTGGGGACCTGAGCCGGTCGGTTGACACCTCAACCGATCGGTTGGGACCCATGAAACGGTCAGTTCATGGTCCTGATCAGTTCCCGATTGACTTTTCTCCTTTTGTTTCTAATTGGTATCAAACACCAATCCTTGTTCTAATCAAATTGGGCAAGTGAAACGAAAGGAAAATTCTCACCAATCCTACTTTCCCAACTTGCTCGGTTGCATCAGTTGAACCGATCGTTTCAACACTTGAAGCAATCGTTTCACCCTGTCCATGAGCCGATCGACTCACCACCTGAGCCGATCGGTTCACCAAGCTCAGTCGATCGGTTCATCACATGAGCCGATCGGTTGGAAGTGCAAATTGTGCAGAAACAGTCAATTGCAGTTTCAATCAATCTGATACTCTAATCAATCAGTCCAACACCTTGAACATTATGATACTGAGCTATCAATTAATTGAGTGTTTAATTGAACTACTAAACTCCTTTAGTAATCAATCTAAACATTGTTTGTGGACAAAACTCCTTTTCCAGGTTAAATCCTATGTGTGTGACCCTACAGGTCCATTTCACGTTGGTAGTGAAAGTCTATAACACTTATGACTTCACAAGCAAAGAGCGGTGCCTAGTCACACAACAGTGCTACCCAAGTGAAATAGAAAGTTGGAGAACAACTTTCAATCCTACAATCCGTGAATGGTGTTACAGTGAATGTATAATTCCTTTATCACTGATATCCCGAATGAACTTGAGGCATGGAACAATCATCCTGTCAACGTTCATTCACTTTCTTGATCTCAGAGTAGATTGGAAGAGATATGTATGACATCAATATCATATATTGATTCACACATGCGTGCATGCCTTTCTCAATCCTACTCATCAAGTGGCCATGGATATCAAACTCCCTCAGGAGGGACAAATCCCATATCTATCACTCACCCCTCAAAAGCCCCATGTGTCAAAGCCACCCAATCATCACCTTTATAACAACCCATGTTTCAGGATTGCTTTTGATGATGTCAAAGTGTGCCCAACGACATGTGTTGAGTTTAGTGATTTCAGGTCAAAGAATCACACTCACCACCATCATTGTGAGTACTGACTGTGACTACCATGTCATGGTTCCATGTGTCAAACTCACGGTGGGTCTGTCCGGTACACTTATTCTCTAACAAGTACCTATGTGTTTGGTTTGATATCTCTATATCATGACTAATGAGATTTTGTCATCAACCAACACCACAATCTAGTCTTGTGTGTCATTGTTGTCTATCTACCTTCCACAATGACATCCGACTAGGGACATAACAAGAATGTACAAACTCTTAGCATCTGTATGATCTCATCATTCAGGTCCTGAACCTGAAGGCATACGTCATTGAGTACTGTCATTCTCTAGACACTCAATCTGTTCTATCACTATCTCATATGACTAAACCAGAAAGAATTGGAAGCTTGCCTTTGATGTTTATCAAATCAATCTTAATGTATCCCACCAATCATCCCATGATTGTCTCTCAGGGCATACATACCAACATACATGACTAATGGGTACAGAGACTTAGGCAAACATAGGGAGATCTATTAATGGGAAAATAGTTAAGGGGCACGGTAGAAACTTATTGATGTGCCATTTTCTCAGTTGGTGGAGGAGAGGGCTTTGAAAGGGAGAAGGTCGCCAAAAAATGAGATCGAGTAGGTCAAAAGTTTGAGGGTATCTGAGGTGAAATTGATAGTAGAGGAGGAAAAGTGAAGGATCGGGGTGAATTATAGTCCCTTATATAGGTATAATGGGTGTCGTGGTGGTCTCTACAACTGATTTGGGGGAGTAGAAAATCCCTAGATTTGGAATTTTGTCCATAGACCAAGAGAGAGGGTGAGTTATAGCTTGCTCAAAATTAAAGAGAGAGATGAGTCTAAATCTGAAAGAATCTTGCAAAACATTGGAGAAATGAGCAAGAGCATAATTGAGAAAGCAAGCACCAAATCGACTTCAATTTTGCAAAGTAAGTGGGAGAAAGGTGATGCTCTAGAAACTGACAGATCATGCGGATTCAATCGTGACTATCAGATCTAGTGAGAAAAAGGAAAGAAAGAGAGTGTAACATGTGATAGGTACAAAATCACTAGATTTTAGGCTTAATTTATTGCATTAAATAAACTATGACTAAATTCTAGTTAAAATGTATGAAAACCTTTCCTAATTTATTTGACGGGTCAAACCTAGTTAAAATGATATTAAAGTTGAACCACAAGTTAACTAGGTGGTCTTGATCCTTCCAATACAAGAATATTTAGGTTTTTAATATCTTTTGTCCATAATTTCTATATTGGTCATTTACTTATTTTTCATGCATTAAAGGATGAGATAAAAACAAAGACTTTACTTTGTGAGACTTTAGGTCAATACAATATGAACACTTATTACCCATCTATGGTTGTGTCATATATCTTTTATGCCTTTTTCAGAAATATTTTCTTAGAGGAGAGAGAAAGATTTAATAATTTTGTTTCCCTTTTATGTTAAAAGGTATTAAAAGAATAGGATTTTTTTTGTTCAAGATATCTAATATATATTTTCTAACTCCAACTCTTTTATCTTGCTCTCTTATTTCCTTTAAACATCCTAAACGGTAAGAGAGAGAAAAGAAAGGGTGATAACATCAATTTTGGTGCAATTTCAATAGCCTTTTATATTATAAAAGTCATTAGAAATGATGTTTATATGTGTAGATTTACCCATTTTATTCTAGTCTACTTAAATAATAAGTTCTAAGTCAGTTTTGGTGATATTTGAAGGAATTGGATGCAAATCAAGTGAAATCAATGAAGTCTGATTAATTATTCAAAAGACCTCTCTTCAGTTTGTCGATCAATCAATCGACAAGAAGGTCTGAACAAGAGGATCGAGAAAAGGTTTTTGATTCAAGCCCGACAGACGTATCGAGCATCAACCTGATGAGTTGAAGAACCTTGACAGACACCTATAGAGGGAAGGAGTGTCAAACAAAAGAGCAAAACTCACCTCTATCGACATAACATCGATAGCCCAATCCATCAACACTAAAAGGAAGGAGTGTCAAACAAAAAGGCAAGACACTTGTCGGTATTAAGCTATCGATCCAGTGCTCGAAACACTAGTCGAGTAGAGGACCCTCGATAGTCCCATCAATTATTCCACTGATAGACTACGTCGACAGCAGTATCGACGTCCCAGGACCATTGTCGAGGAATCACCTCGACAGACCTATCGATGGGGAAGTCCAACAGATCATTTGCAAGGAAGAAATTTGTCAAAAACAAATAGAGATCGACATACCTGTGATAAAAAAAGGTTGTTAATAAGACTCCTTGTCGACCTACACGTTGACAGACCCAACGATAGGAAACCATCGACATCGAAGGAGAGGGGTCGACAGCCTTAACCCTATAAATATTCCCCCCACATAGCTGTATGGGAATCTGGAATCTTTGGAGTCAGAGCACCGAGAGGCTACCACTAAACCTTCTCGAGTTCCAGAGCTAGAGGACGAGATATGTCGACCTTCCTAGATCCCTTGATCCAGACCTATCAACCCTACTTCCTATCAGTTCCTTCATCATCACCGAGGATCTAAAGGACCTTCTTGCCTCAAGCCAAGATCAGAAACAAGGAGAAAGACTGTTGACACCATTTTCGACCGCCAAGATATCAACTGAGAGGTTGGTAGATCAATCATTCGATCTACCATTGTATTGATCTTCTTTTTCTCTTTTTTGCATCATGACTTGCTTTACTTGTATTATTTTTGTTTCTTCGACCATGTGTGGCTAAAACCCTAACTTCAGTTGCGATTAGCCATCAGGCCCTCCCAATCATGTAATTGTTCATCTTCCTATTTTATGGCATATATTCTTTAAATTTGTGTAACTTTTCTCTTGTTAAAATTGTGTCGATTGATGATTAGCTACATTCCTTCGATGTTTGATATGGATTTCATTCGAGAGAATGAATTTAGTGAGATATAGAGTATAGGATAGTAATGATATATGAGAGTGAGGATTTGCTATAACAAAAGTTGTATTTTCTTCCATCAATCTTTCAGTTATTAACTCAAGAGAGGGAACCTCATTAGATAGACATCTTCCTAGATCTCAAGAGAAGGAAGGGACAAATATTTTCTTATGACTGTTTGCAAAACAAGTAGAGAATATATATAACTAGGAGTGAAGGTTTTATGTAGTTGAGGTTGGCTTGATTGGTGAAACCCAGTCCAAGTCCTTTTTTATCTTGATTATTTGATTCGTCCTTATTTCTTGTTTGATCTTCCATAATTGAGGTCTACTATTAATTAGTTTAAACTCATTTTGTAATCATATCACCCACAATATTGCTTTCGATTAAGCTTTAAGTGAATATTTCATGTTCTTATTCTATTATTCTCCTTGTCCCTATGTTTGACCATGTACTACTGTAAAGATTCCATATTGAGTTGCAGACATCTCTATTAGTCGGGTATAAATTCGAAGTCTGATTTCTTTAACTAGGACAATTGTTTATACACTTTTGGCCCACGAAAAAGAGTGATCAAAGTAGAAACTAATATTCATCCTTTTAAGTTAATTTGGAACACATTATATATGAAAGAGAAAAATATTTTGAGTTTTTTTCTTACTTCATTTTTCTATAAGAAATGCCATTTCACGGTATTTTTACATTAAGCCTCTCAATTATGTTTATTTAAGGAAAAAACACATGTTAAGGTCTAAATTAGTTGTGAAAATTGGGATATGACAATTCTACCCACCTTCAAATAAATTTCATCCTCAAATTTTTCTTTAGGCTACTACCCACCTTAGGGTGTTGCTTACCTCTTTAGTTAATTATAGTCAAAAATTTAGTGGTTCACTAATGATCAAATTTTGCATGAAGAGAGATATGTAACACGTTGGACCTAAATTTCAAAAAAGTCTTACGTGAACTTGGATTCAATAGTACTTTGGTTTCCTTCTCAGTTTATACTTAGGGTTTATGAAACCCAATATATCACTACACCTATGGTATCTACCTTTGGTGTTGTCATGACTTTATATTATTAGGTGTAGATGACTATCCAATCATAGGTATTTTGGTATATCCTACATTTCTTGATATGTGGTGATTAGGCACATACCCAGAGATGTGGGATTTTGTCATGTTACCTCTCACTAACCTACTAACACACATGCCATGTGCCACATGGACTACTAAGTAAGGAGAAATGCATAAAGAAGCCTCATGATTATGACATCCATCTTCAACTCCCAATTGGTTGGCCATGACCATTGAGGATGGAGAGGGTATCTCAATAGTTAGGATTAGGTTGATACTTGAGATCTAACTAGGTTATTTGCTAACCTTGTCATGTCTTATCACTTCTATGGATGAAGACTCTAGTCATTCTAGTCTATGATATATTTTCTTTGGAGTCCAATTTCTACACCCTAATCTCATATCTTCAATCTAGGGTGACATGGTATTCTCCTAGTGGACATCTACCAAATTGATCTGATACCATAATGTAACACCCCACTTTTTAAACATATGTATATCACTAAGTGGGAGCATTGTTCTCAAGGGGGATGTCAAAAAATGCTAATCATTGTAGCTAGAGTAAATGAAACACCTTGCATTAATTTGAAATAGATTCATACATAGTTCATAGACATGAAACCTAAAACATTTTCATCATGAAATCTAAATCTATTGATCAAGACTTGGATAAGATAACTTAAACATGATGTAAATGATATATAAAGGAATTGGATCGGCTTTGTAGATGGCACCCCACCAGTATAGACTTTAAATCCTTCTAGACCTTGCTTGTTTCTTTAAATCTTCAATTTCTCCCAATCTTGCGATGACACATTCCCAACCATGCACAACAAACATAAACGTAAGTAAACGGTACTTGACAGTTTATAAAATCGAAAGTAATTATACATGGCATGAAGTAATATTGACATGAAATAAATCTGACATAAACTTGACCATGGATTCTCTTAAGCATTCTTTGAATTTTTTAAACATGATGTATTGGATAACTGGATATATGTTTCCTCTCATAATACCCATAGGAGCCAATAATTCTAGGAAAGCCCATAACAAGCCAAAGGTCTATGGTCGGGGTGAATATAAAACTTAACCAATTTCTCAAGTTAAGTCTTGACTTAATCATTAATGTCTTTAATTTTAATCTTGACCATAACAAGATTTCTCCCCCTTGATGCCATAATGGTATTTCTCCCTCATAATGGCTTAATGATATTTTTCCCTTCTTGAACCATAATGGGATTTCTCCCTCATAATGTCTTAATGGTATCTCTACCTACTTTCATTTAATTCATTAATAATAAATCATAGTCATAGTTGAGGTTTTACAATAGACCATAAACCAAATCGTCACACAGTGATATCTATACTTGATGCCATTTTAGCAGAGGAGTCGCCAGGCCTGGTGATGAAATGTCAATGTGAACCCAAGACACAACTATAGAATACGAAGACTTAGGCAAACCTAGGGCAAGCCATTGATGGGAAAACAAATAAGGGGCACCGTAGATACTTACTAAGGTGCTAATTGCTTGGTTGGTGGAGGAAATGGTTGAGGAGGGGAGAAGGTCGTCAGAAAACAAGATAGAGTAGTTCTGGGTGTTTGGGGGTATCAGAGGTGCAATTGATGGTGGAGGAGCAAAAAGTGATGATTGAGGGTGTTGTAGTCCCTTATATAGGTGTAAGGGGTGTCATGGTGGTCTCTCCAACTTGGGTTCACATGAGTAGAAAAGTCCTAGATTGTGTGTTTTGTCCATATACCAAGAGAGAGGGCGAATTATAGCTTACTCAAAAAGGGAGAGAGAGATGAGTCTAAAGATGAAAGAATCTCACGAAACATAGGAGAAATGAGGAGGAGCAGAATTGAGAAAGGAAGCACCAAACAGACTTTTATTTCCACAAGGAAAGTGGGAGGAAGGTGGCAATCTATAAACCATCAGATCGTGTGAAAGAAACTAACCTTACTTTGTTCCTTACAACTTTTTCGCTTTCATCCAACTTGTTTCATGACTGTTGAATATTGTGAGAATAAGGAAAGAAAAAGAGTGTTACATGTGACACACGAAAATAACCGGAACTTGGTCTTACTTCATTGCATTAAATGAATTTTGACCAAATCCTAGTTAAACTATTTGTAAACCTTTCCTAATTGATTTTGGTCAAACGAAGTCAAAATGATACCAAAATTGAACTACAATTTAATTACGTCGTCTAGATCCTTTCTAGACAAGAAGATTTAGGTTTTTAGTATCTTTTGTCCATAATTTCTATAGTGGTCATTTACTTAATTTTAATGTATTTAAAGGATGAGATAAAATGAAAAGACTTTCCTTTGTGAGCCTTTGAGTCATTTCAAGATGAATTTTAATGTATTTAAAGGATGAAATAAAAGGAAAAGACTTTCCTTTGTGAGCCTTTGAGTCATTTCAAGATGAACACTTATTACCCACTCAATGGTTATGTCATATATCTTTTATGCCTTTTTGGGAAATATTTTCTTAGAGGAGAGAGAAAGAGTGAATAATATTGTTTCCCTTTTATGTTAAAAGCTATTAAAAGAATAGGAAACTTCTTGTTCAAGTTCTCCAAAATATATTTTCAGATTCCAACTCTTTATCTTGCTCTCTTATTTCATTTAAACATCCTAAATGGTAGAAAAGAGAGAAAGGAAAGGGGACATTAATATTCATCATGTTGAGTTAATTACAACACATTACATATGAAATAGAAAAGAACTTCGAGTTTCCTTTTTGTTTTTCTTACTTAATTTTTATAAGAAATACTACTTAATGGTCTTTTTACATTAAGCCCCTCAACTATGTTTATTTAAGAAAAATCACATTTTAAGGTCTAAATTAGTTGTGAAAAGTGGGATGTGATAGGTATTTGTTCATTTTTCTTGAGAATAATACCACATCCAATCCAAACACACAAAACATGTATGAAGGAAGTGAGGTATTTTTATCCTCAAGTATGATACATCAAACAATGATAATCTTAGCAATATAAAATAAAACTATTACAATATTCCTATAACAACATTATTCTCACCACGAGGGTGGCACAACTTCAAAGAAAAGATAAATAAAATAAAATTATAAATAAGTATCAGTTTTGAAGGGAAACCTATCCATCTCAAGCCACCCTTGAAGTCTACTATCCTGGAGTAGGTTCCTCCAATATAATCTTTGTTAACCTAGAGGTTATACATTGTCCATATTTTGATAATGACTCAACCATTCCATTCGTATGTATCTAATATGTGTATTCAAGATTGATCTCATGTGTTAGGTACATGAAAAGAATCAATTCACACAAGCTGTAGCTTGTCAAAGTTCAAGTCAAAAGCAATGCAAGTGTGCTAATTAGGAAATCCATGTAAATGACCTTAGAAGAATTTTGTAATCACTTGTATTGATGATATGACTTGTAACTAAGATGAGAAAATTATGTCAGACACTTAGTACCAAGTTTTAATCACTTTTTTATCACTTTAGAAAATTGATCACAGGTTGTTGATCGGTCAAGTTTCAATCTCGATCGATCCATGGATCAATTTTTAGGAGAGTGCATCGGTCGAGTTGCGCACTCACAGAACTCGACCAATTGGGTTACTGACCAAATGTGATTTTCACTAGTCAGTCGAGTTTCCCCAGGACAAACTCGACCGATAGTTTGAAAATCAGGTTTGTCATTTAGCCGCGGTCGAGTTACCTTTATTAAATCTCGATCGAATGTACTGTACAAAAAATGCATAAAAAGTGATTCGAATCGTTGGTGACTTTTTTGGATGAAAATAGATATGTTGCCTTGTGCAAAAATGGCTATAATTCGACCCTAAGTGTTCCCTAACTCAAGGGAGCACCCCAAGCTATAAATAGGACCACTTGGAGTTCATTCCAAGGTTGCTCATTCACTATATACAAGGTCCTTGCTATAGTTGAGTGTGCTACCACCCCTTGAGCCCCTTTCTCTCTCTAGTTTACATTTCATTTCATGATTTGTGAGTGAGTTAGGATTATTGTAAGAGAGCTCCACCTTTATGCATGTAAAGCTCTCAATCTTCCACTACTTCCCTATCCCCTTCTTCCATGAAGAAAAATTTAAGGAAGCAAGTTCCATCGAGTGAATAAGGAGCTATTGTTGGTCCTCTTCAAGGTTTATGAAGAGGTGATGATCTTCTCCAGGTGAAGGAGAAGGCAAAGATGGAAGATCCAAGAGGAGAAGAAAAGTTCTTCAAGGCAGAAGACTTGAGCTTGAATGGGTAAGACCTAGGTGAAGGCTAAAGATTAAAGCTAAGTAGGTAAGTTCCTTGTGAAGGTGGAGATCTCCTTGTGCTTGGATGGGTAAGTCATTTTGTGTTCTATTGTTGTAATCTCTGTGTTGGTATAATAGAGAAAAGCACTTGCAAAGTCCTAGAGGTTGACCTCTCTAGGTAGTGGACTGACTCACTTCTAGTTTGAAGTGTGGAACCACTCTACATCCCTTTGTCAAGTGCTTGCTATCAATCTCTCTCATCCTTGTTGTGCTTGTTAGTTAGGACTTAAAATTGCCATTAAGTTGTTTCTCCTAAATGATTTAATTTGAAGGTCTAATCTATTTGGTGAGAAATTTTGTAGCTCTATTCACCCCCCCCCATATCCCTTAGATCCAACAAGTGGTATTAGATCCAAGGATCTTCTCCAACAATCTCCCCCTAGAAGGAGGATTCTCCATGCATCCTCTGGTTTTTGATGGCATCAACTTCCTCTATTAGAAGAGAAGGATGTAGTTCTACATTCAAGGGATGAACTTTGGCATGTGGAAGGTGATGGTCACACCTTAAAAAGAGCCAATCGGAGCTATTGCAACATGGAGTGAAGCTACTCTCAAGGAGGCTCAACTCAATTCTAAGGCCATTAGCATCCTCTACGCACCCCTCACTCCCACAAATTTCAGTCGGATCTCATCATGGAAACCACCTATGAGATTTGAGAAAAGTTGTGCATAACATATGAAGGTACAAAGCAAGTGAAGGAGACAAAGATCTACATGTTGGGAAGCCTCCTAGAGAGTTTCAAGATGGGAAATAAAGAAGGCATTACAAAGATGTATTCAAGGCTAAATGTCATAGTCAATGGCTTGTTGCTTTGGGCACTCCTTTAGAAAGAGATGTCATGAACTCTAAGATCTTCAGAACTCTTCCAAAGAGATGGGAGTCAAAGGTCACCTCCATTGAAGAAGTGAGGAGCCTTGTAGACATCCCAACTGAATTGGGAATCTTCAAGCCCATGAGTCTAGACTTGACAAGTAAGAAGAAGAAGCCAAGCAAGAAGAGAAGGAAGCCAAGAAGATCAAAGATAGTTCTTTTAGAGCACAAGTGGAGGATATCATCCTTCAACAACAACTTGCTTATCGGACTCCCTCCTCTAGTAAAGATGAAGGCCCTAGTGAGAATGAAGCCAACTACATAAAGGGCAAGCACTTCAAGAGAAAGCAAGTCTCCTCCTCCTCTACTCTGAGATGCTACAAGTGTGGTCAAAAGGGGCATTACAAGAGTGAATGCCCAACGTCAAAGAAGTCTCACCACAAGAACAAATCAAGGAAAGAAGAGGACTACAAGAAGGACAGCAAGCACAAGAGGAAGGACAAAAAGGAAAAGAGACACAAGAATACAGCAAATGTAGCTTGGGAAGCTTCATCTTCAAGCAGCTCTAGTTTCAAAGAAGATGGAGAGTGTCACTTTGCTCTCATGGCCTCTACAAGTGAAGACATAGGTGAGGTAAGTGAGGTAAGTGAGGTAAGCTTGCATGAACTGCCTAAAGAATTTATTATCAACATGCTTGTTACTACATGTTCTTCTTTTGCTAAATGTAAATCTAAAAGAAAACAGTTAGGGAAAATCATTGATGATCTTTAAGCTAAACTTGAAATTTTGGAATTGAATGAGAAAACCAATCTTGAGAGTATTGATAACTTTCAAGGACAATACCTTGATCTTGAACTCTAATACAATGGGGTTGAAGTTGAGAATGGTGTCTACCTTAAGAACATGGAAAATCTTAAGGAAGAGAATCAAAATTGCCTAAAAGAACTTGAATTGCTTAAAATTGAAAATGATGAATTTAAGTTGCTTATTGATGCTCGTAGAGAAGAGAGATGTTTATCTCAAAGATATTCAAATGCTAAAATCTAAAAATGCTAGGTTTCTTAGTCAAGTAAATGATTTATCTTCTAGACCTTTGTTGCCTAATGATAATGTGGTTGCTATCTCTCTTGAAAAGGATTCATATCTTACTAAAGCTTTATGTCTTGAGGCTGACCTTGTGCATGCTAGGGATGATATATCATGTTTATCTTCTACTATTGTTTCTTTGAATGATGATAACCATAGATTAAGAACATCCATGTAGAAATTTCTCAAAGGGAAGAACTCCCTAAATGAAATCCTTGATCATTCTACCCAACAAAGAGGTACTAGTAGTTTGGGATTTGAAGGGGGAGCCTCAAAGGGCAAGAGTAAAGCCAAAGGTAAGAAAAAGAGCAAGGAGATCTCTTTCTTTGTAGGAGAATCTTTTTTCTTAGTGGCACGCTTACTGATCAAAAAAAAAGAATCTTCAGGCACTAAGAATCATGTGGTTTGTTCTTGTTGCAAATGTGATGACCATTATTCTACTTATTGTCCTTACAAGCCTAAGGGGACCAACCCAAAGATGAAATGGGTCCCCAAGATAACTCTAGATCCCAAAGTTTGAGTTGAGAACCGACATTCTCCTTTCTTGTAGGGAAAATATAGATGCATTGTTGATAGTGGCTGCACAAAGCACATGACGGGTGATGTAAGCCATTTCAACAATTTCACAAAGAAGAAAGGATGATTTGTCACCTTTGGAGACAATAAGAAAGGTAAAGTCAAAGGTTAGGGTGATGTAGGTGAATCCTTATGCATTAAGAATATTCTTTTCGTGGATGGCCTACATCACAATTTAAACAGTGTTAGTCAACTTTGTGATAATGGTTACCTTGTTCTATTTACTTCTTTTGAATGTTTGATTCTAGATTCCCTCACCTACCAAGTTATATATAAGGGAACTAGAAGTGGTAATCTTTATGTTATTGTTCTTAACTCTATTAAGCTTGTGGTTGGTAGATGACTTGTAGCCAATTCAAATGATGTTTATCTTTGGCACCTCCGTCTTGGTAATGTAAATATGCATCAATTAAATAAGTTGAGAAAAAAGGACTTAGTCAAGGGACTTCCTAAATTGGGTTTTAAAAAGGATGAGGAATATCAATCTTGTACACAAGAAAAGAAAACCAAGTCCTCCTTCAAATTCAAAGGAGTCCTTATCACTAAGAGAGCTCGTGAGCTTCTTCATATTGATCTATTTGGACCAATAAGAATGCAATCACTTTGTGGTTCTAAGTATTGTCTTGTTATTGTTGATGATTTCTCTAGATATACTTGGACCTTCTTTCTCATTTCAAAGAGTGATACGCTTGATGTTTTCTCTAGTTTTTGCAAACAAGTTGAGAATGAAGCTTCTTGTCAGATTGTTTCCATCCGTAGTGACCATGGGGGAGAATTTGAAAATGAGCTTTTTGAGCATTTTTGTCACAAATTGGGTTATGCACACAATTTTTCTTCACCTCGAACACCTCAACAAAATAGGGTTGTAGAGAGAAAAAATAGGTCTCTATAAGAGATGGCTTGGACCATGCTTATTGAGTTTGATCTCCTAAGAAGTTTTAGGCTAAAGATGTCAGTACCTCTTGTTATGTGCAAAATTGTGTTTTCACGCATCCATCTCTTAAGAAAACCCCATATGAACTATGGTGTGGTAGGAAGCCTTCTATCGAGTATTTCTATGTTTTCATATGTCCTTGTTTTGTTTTGAATACGAAAGATTCTCTTGACAAGTTTGATCTGAAATAATATAAGGCTTTCTTTCTTGGTTATAGCACTACTAGCAAGGCATATATAGTTTATAATATTGATCTTGCTAAAGTAGAAGAATCTATTAATGTAAAGTTTATTGAGACTAACCCATCTATTCCCAAAGATATTGTTTCAAATGATGATGTTGCAGATGAAGTAATTCCTATTCTTAAAGAACTCAACATCACCCAAAAGGGAAAAGAGGTGGTTGCTCAAGAAGAAGAAAAAGATGATGAAAAGAAGGTTCCAACTTCCCAGTTTGCAAAGAATCATACTAAGGATCTGATCTTAGGTGATCCATTTGAGAGAGTGAAGACGCGGGCTACATTCAATAAAGAACAAGCCAACAGCACCTTCATCTCACAACTAGAACCTAAAGATGTCAAGGAAGCTCTTGGGGATGAAGAATGGATCCTAGCTATGTAAGAGGAGCTGGAACAATTTGAAAAGAATAAATTTTGGAACCTTGTGCTAAGACCAAGTGATAGAAAGATCATTGGCACCAAATGGGTCTACCGCAACAAGCTAGATAAAAGCGGCAAAGTGGTAAGAAATAAAGCAAAGTTAGTGGCTCAAGGCTACAATCAACATGAAGGTGTTGACTTTGATGAAGCTTATACACTTGTAGCTAGACTTGAATCCATTCATATGTTGCTTGCTTTTGCTAGTCATAAAAACTTTCTTTTGTATCAAATGGATGTTAAAAGTGCATTTTTGAACGGTACAATTGAAGAGGAAGTGTATGTTTCACAACCTCCGGGATTTGAACATGATAATCTACCTAACCATATTTATTTGTTGCAAAAAGCTCTCTACGGACTCAAAAAAGTACCAAGGGCTTGGTATGATAAATTAAAGAACTTCTTATTAGATCATGGTTATATCATGGGCAAAGTGGATTCTACCTTATTTCTAAAACACACTTCTAACCATTTTATTATCATTCAAATTTATGTTGATGATATCATTTTTGGCAGAACTAACCTTGACATTTGCAAAGAATTTAGTGATCTTATGCAGAGTGAATTTGAGATGAGTATGATGGGTGAGCTTTCTTTCTTCCTCGACTTTCAAATCAAACAAAAAAAATATGGGAACTTCATCAACCAAGGCAAGTACACCAATGAACTACTCAAATGCTTTGGGATGGAGGATACCAAGCCAATGGACACACCCATGTTAAACACTGCCAAACTTGATAAAGATGAAGAAGGTGAGAAGGTAGATGAGAAGCTCTATAGAGGTATGATTGGAAGTTTACTTTACTTAACTGCCTCAGACCTGACATAATGTTTAGTGTTGGCTTGTGTGCTAGATTTCAACCAAATCCTAAGAAATTTCATCTTATCGTTGTTAAGAGGATTTTAAGGTACCTAGACAAAACTCAAAACTTTATACTATGGTATCCCAAGTCAAGGAACTTTACTCTTACTGCCTATAGTGATGTTGATTATGCAGGCTGCTTGATTGATAGAAAGTGCACAAGTGGCACTTGTTTCTTCCTAGGACCATGCTTGGTGTCTTGGTTCTCCAAAAAATAGAGTATCGTGGCATTATCAACCACCGAGGCTGAGTACATTGCAGCCGGGATTTTTTGTGCCCAGGTCCTACGGATGAAGCAAATGCTCCAAGACTTTAACATTCATTTTGATGATTCTCCTATCTATTGTGATAATACTAGTGCAATTAATTTGTCTTATAATCCCATATTGCATAGTAGAGCTAAACATATAGAGGTTCTCCATCACTTTCTTTGTGATCACATTGCCAAGAAGAATATTTATATCACACATGTAGACACGAAAAATCAGTTGGCAAACATTTTTACTAAACCTCTAGAGAGAGAGCAATTCAATTTTATTAGATCAAAATTGCTTATAACTACTTTGGATGAATCCGATATGTCTTCTATCTAGTATTCATCTATCCTATATGTTTTTCATCTATCTTGGTCATCTTTGAATGCTTATATGCTTAAAATTGCTTTTTCATTTTCATTTTGCCTTGTTTTTCTCTTATTTTTGGATATTTTTTGTAAACGCTTGTTTTATTGCAAAATAGTACCCAATGATGAGTGATATGTGCCTAAGTATGTTAAATATACATAATGGACTTGAAAAATGAATTTAATTAGCAATCAAATGGCTAGAAATTGAGCTTGATGGTTTTAGGTCAGGTTGACCATCGGTCGAGTTCCCCAGGACAAACTCGGCCGGTCCATGGCTTAGAGTTGTTCTGAAATGGACCAATCGGTCGAGTTTCTGACTCTTAGAACTCGACCGATCAGAGGGCTAAAGACAACTTAAGTTGGATTCGGCCGAATATTCTCCCTCTCAACTAGAGAATAGTCAACTAATTCCCCTTCTTCTATCCCTAAGATCTCAACTCCATACCTAACCCTCCCTTTCCTAGCCCTAATCTGACTTAGATAGACCGTCCTTAACCTTCCCCCTTGCTCAACCTTGGTGTGTGAACAGTTTTGGTGGTTTGTTTTGTGTGTTTGCTCTTTTCTTCTCCTTCTTTGTGCCTCCATGGCTTCTCATAGAAGAAAGAGACCTACCCCTAGTAATGCACCATCCTCTTCTTCGTCCTCTCACTTAAGTTTGTTTGATGAGACCCTCTTTGTCTCAATAGAGGTTGTAAATAGATATAAGGACCTTCTTCCTAGGAGTCATTTTCCTTTTAGATCCTTGTTTGAGCCTAGCCCTAGGCGTCAAGCTATCATCGATCAAGTGGCAAGGTTGTTATCCGTTTATCATCTATCAACCCTAGCTATCGAGTGTGATTGCTTTCATAATTCTCTTACAAGAACGAAAGCAGTTCACGAATTCTATACAAATTTGCGTTGGAATTACCCCCGCCGAATACTCAAGTGATCCTTACTTCCATGATCGTCGGGAAGAAGTTTCAAATCTCTGATGTTATCCTGAATGTTTTCTTTTCAGGAGACGGTGAGAATGACACCTGGCGTAAGGATTACGGTGAGTATTTTGACCTTTGGATCTTGAGGGTTTCTACAAGTAGAATGAGATCACTCTTCCTGATATCCATCACTATCAGAAGAAACCTGATGTACCATATAAGAAGAAGATCACCCTACGCTCCTCCTCCCTTGATCTCAAGAAGCATATATTATCCTTAGTGGTCAACTGCAACTTCCATCCAAAGAAAAATCAAACGAATATTGTAGAGAAAATTGTGGTCATAATGTACTACATTCTAGAGAATGTTGGAGTCAAGTGGTCTAGATACATCCTATACCATATGACTTGTTTTGACTCTGGCAAGAACACCTGTGGCACCCATCCACCTTATCCTACCCTGATTGGTGGTCTATTCCAGTTCTCCACTGAGAAATCACTCTTCTCTAACTTCCACTACAGACTTGCCAGGAAGGGAGTGTGCATCAGTGAGACCACAATTCAGAAATTTGTGCATATCCTATCCTCCACCGCACTCGGTGCTTCACCCTCTGCCTCAGCTAAACCTACCTATACCTCCACCCGATATCTACCTCCTCAGCGACCTCGACCTAGTTGTGCCTCATTTCATGTATCCAATGAAGCTGTCATGGGTTACATGATACACCAACAGGCATACAACCTTCAGGTCCAGGAGCATCTTCACCAAGATTTGTATTCAATCATGTATAACATGAACTTATCCTATGCACACCCATACCCCACCTACCATCCATATCCCGGTAGTGATTATGCATCTTATACATACCATCACTTCTACCCTACCCCTGAGCCTTCTGTTGCTGCTCCCACACCCTTTGCTACTGGTGGTTCTGCTCCCATCTTCTTGCCATTGCATGTTGGCCCCTTGGCCACCCTGCTTGCCAGTCTGGGTGATTCTGCTCCCTCCTTTCCTCAGGCCAATGAGCTAAATGCTCTTGGAATGACTTGGGATGAGCAGAACGATCATTGGCCTGGTTGTGGCTTTGGTCCTTCTGTGGACGAGGAGATGCCTGACCAGGCTTATGCTGAGACTGTTGTTGCTTATGAGAATGATGGTGATAGTGAGGATGCATCTGATGATGATGGCTCTTATGGCTTCATTGGTGACTCCGGTGATGAAGGCACTATTGTTGCATCTTCAGACGGAGATGAGGACTACGAGCCTGATGTTGATGATGATGATGTTGTGGACATAGATAGTCTATATGTCTAGTTGTTTCTTTGTTTTTAGTCTAGTATGATGATCATATATATCTTTCTAGGCTATTTTGTATTAGAAACATCTGGGCACATAATCTGATGTGCAATATTTTATCTGTAGCTTCCATCATTTCCCGCTTGTAGTTTTTTTTATGAGAACATGCCTCTGAGTTGTAATCTATGTTATGTGCACTCTTGCTCTTTGACCAGTTATATCTTATGAGTTGGTGCCATATTTCACCATATTTTGATTATGACCTTGTTTGTTTGTTTCTCTCATCTCTGATTGATATATGTTATGTGATTGCATGTTTGCATATTTGCTTGGTTGTGTTTGGATAAGACTGTTTGTATGCTCTTCTACCTCTTCCTTTTTGATAATGTCAAAAGGGGGAGAGAAATTTCAATGTCTTGAAACTCAATCATATTGCTCAAGTGATTCTTTTCTTGTTCTTTATATGATTTATCATGTGACTTGCTAAAGAATCATATAGTACATGCATGCTATACTACTTTGTGTAGAAAGAGTAACTATGCATGTTAAAGTAATCATAGATTGAGGGGGAGCAATTCACATTGTTCAAATCTTGAATCCCCCAAAATTCACAAGGCAAATGTATACTTTCTATACTCTTTTCAATATGTTTGAGGAATGGTTTGTCGTTGTCAAAAAGGGGGAGAATGTTGACCTAGAGGTTATGCATTGTCCATATTTTAATAATGACTTAACCATTCCATTCATATGTATCTAATATGTGTATTCAAGATTGATCTCAGGTGTTAGGTACATGAAAAGAATCAATTCACACAAGCCCTAGCTTGTCAAAGTTCAAGTCAAAAGCAATGCAAGTGTTCTAATTAGGAAATCCATGTAAATGACCTTAGAAGAATTTTGTAATCACTTGTATTGATGATTTAACTTGTAACTAAGATGATACAATTATGTGGGACACTTAGTACCAAGTTTTAATCACTTTTTATCTCTTTATAAAATTGATCACAAGTTGTTGATCGGTCGAGTTTCAATCTCGACCAATCCATGGATCAATTTTCTGAAGAGTACATCGGTCGAGTTGCACATTCACAGAACTCGACCGAATGGGTTACTGACCAAATGTGATTTTCACTGGTCAGTTGAGTTTCCCCAGGACAAACTCGACCGATAGTTTGAAAATCAGGTTTGTCTTTTAGTCGATCAGTTGAGTTACCTTTATTGAATATCGACTGAATGTACTATATGAAAAATGCAGAAAAAGTGATTCTAACCGTTGGTGACTTGTTTGGATGAAAATAGATATGTTTCTGGTGTGCTCCCGCCAATGGTGTTATAAACTACTCAATTTGGAGTTGTGAATAGATGCAACCCTGTGGATGAAAGCGCGCGTGTGTATTCACTTTTGAAATTTATAAAACCTAAATTGGCTACCTACATCTACCAAAACACTACACCCGCAAGTGCATGGAGTCGTGTCATAGTATAGGTAAGCGGAAAGTATAGGTTCGATCCACAGGGAGAAGAGGGGGCACTAGAGCTAGGTTTAGTTTCTCTAGGTTCCTACTGCGGAGACTAGGGTTAAGGGTTTAAAGGTGATTTGATTGTTAAATTACTATGAACAAATGAGGAATTAAAGGCAATAATGAAATCTACGTTAACCCTAGACTAGATTAAGGCTAAACATGCAAGAAAGGATTAAGCTAGGTATGAAAAGGAAAATTACACTAAAGCAAGCAAGAAGAGAAACAGAGCAATTAAAGAGCTAAACTAACATGAATAAGGCAAGAACAGATCAAGAAGCTAACTAAGCAAGAAAAGAACTAATTAAGCTAAGCACAAAACTAGGGTTTTAAGCAATAAAGAGAGGTATGGGCTATTTAGGGGTATGAACTTATCACTTAAGTTGGGGGTGACATATGAACATTATGATTCCATTTAGATTATCCAAACCAAACAACAAGTTAGAGTCTAGTGAATTAACCTAAGCTACTAACTGGCCATGGATATGCTAGGTTGTGTATAGGGGAAATAATCCCTAACATCCCCTACTACCCTTATGAGGATCAATTGGGTTAGGGATTAGGTTCAATTCAATTAGAGTCTAATAAAGTCTAGGCTTCTAGATTAGGCATTCCTAGGGCAATTAGGGGCTGAGGGTAGTAATGGGGAGGTGAAAATAGGGTTTTGGACCCCAATTCCCCCACAATCTAGCCTTGAGAAGGCTTCATGCTAATTGCACTAGAATTATCCAATCTAGATACTTAGATCTCTCACTTAGGTTTAGGGAGATTGATTAGGATGTAGGAAGATGGGAGAAAATCTAGGGATCCAATAATTAGACCTAGGGGCAAATCCCAAAATTCACACATATAAGCAATTTGCCTAAATTCCTAGGTGATTTCACACACAAACCAACAAGCAATTCATGGTGAATGAGATGCAAATTGAATATAATCATTAACAAATGGAATTACAAAGTTTACATGTCATTTTCCCCCAGCATGGTATCAAAGTAACATATTTTTCCCCAAACAGCCCACCCAAGGGGGCCTAGCTACTCATAGACATGGAAAATACAAAAAGAAAGGAGAAAGAGGTAGAAGTGGCCATGGAGCTTAGTGTAGATGAGGGATCTCCTCTCTCCAGCTATTGTAGGGACGTCCTCCTTCTTCTCCTTGTATGGAATGGTGTGGAATGATGGAGGGAAGTGGATAGAAGGCTTAGATATGGGGGTTATGTGGTGGAAATGGTGAAATGGAGTGGATTTGAGGTGGATATGGAGTGGAATGGAGTGGGTGGCGGTTTGGGGAGCTAGGAGTGGGTAGAAGGTATCTAACCTCATGCCCCAGCCACCACCTAGATATACATAGGTGTGGGGAGGAAGCATTAGGTCAAGTAGGGGCAAAATAGGTAAAGCAGTGAAAACTAGGTGGGTCTTGTGAGTAGCACGGTCGTGGTGGATAGGGTAGACCATGGTCGTGGTGGATAGGGTAGACCATGGTCGTGGTGGATGGGAACGATCATGGGAATTAAAAAGTGGAGATCACAGGGAGGTGTACATGGATGGCCACGGCCGAGGGGGGTCACCACAATCATGGTGGGAACCTATGGCCACGAGCATATTGATCGCAACGGCTGTTTTGGCCATATTCATCAAATTATGGGAGTTACAGTGATTTTTTTTGCTTGGGGTATGTCCACCACGACCGTGGTGGAGTATCACGGCTGTTTTGGTGTCCCTCCCATGCACTTGAGCATTGAACTTGATCATCCATGGAGGGTATTGCTTCAAAACATTCTTTGACCACTTGGGGTAAGTTGGGAGTGGTTTTGGCCTCATTTTGGGCTCCTCCAAGCCTAAGGAAACCCTAGGTTGGACCATAATCTTTCCATGCCATCAAGTAGTGGACAAAGTACCTATGAAACATGTAAAAAAGCCTCCATAAGTGCATTTGATAGAAATAAGCATATTGGGGGAAATAACACATAATCTAGCAAGTATAGATGTGATTGAAATGCAATATAACACAAGATGCAGCCCTAAAAAAGGGATGAATCAGTTTCCTTGTGCAAAAATGGCTATAATTCGACCCTAAGTGTTCCCCACCTCAAGGGAGCACCCCCAGCTATAAATAGTACCACTTGGAGTTCATTCCAAGGTTGCTCATTCACTACATACAAGGTCCTTGCTATAGTTTAGTGTTCTACCACCCCTTGAGCTCCTTTCTCTCTCTTGTTTACACTTCATTTCGTGATTTGTGAGTGAGTTAGGATTATTGTAAGAGAGCTCCACCTTTGTGCATGTAAATCTTTCAATCTTCCACTACTTCCTTATACCCTTATTCCATGAAGAAAAGCTGACGGAAGCAAGCTCCATTGAGTGAAGAAGGAGTTGTTGCTGGTCCTCTTCAAGATTGATGAAGAGGTGATGATCTTCTCCAGGTGAAGGATAAGGCAAAGACATAATATGCAAGAGGAGAAGAAAAGTCCTTCAAGGCAAAAGACTTGAGCTTGAATGGGTAAGACCTAGGTGAAGGCTGAAGATTCAAGCTAAGTGGGTAAGTTCCTTGTGAAGGTGGAGATCTCCTTGTGCTTAGATGGGTAAGTCCTTTGGTGGTCTATCGTTGTAATCTTTGTGATGGTATATTAGAGAAAATCACTTGCAAAGTCCTAGAGGTTGACCTCTCTAGGTAGTGGACTGACTCACTTCTACTTTGAAGTGTGGAACCACTCTACATCCCTTTGTCAAGTGCTTTCTATTAATATCTATCATCCTTGTTGTGCTTGTTAGTTTGAACTTCAAATTTCCATTAAGCTATTGCTCCTAATTGATTTAATTTGAAGGTCTAATATATTTGGTGAGAAATTTGTAGCTCTATTCACCCCCCCAGAGCCCTTAGATCCAACAATCTTCTCTTTGTAACCCATGTTTGGGAGGTTTAGGCACAACACCCTAAAAGGGGAGAAAAAGCATTTGTCAATACAATATTGATATTTGCAATGATGGTAATAAACTTCCATTAAGAATCAAAGTGCAAAGAAATTCTTCCCAACCATATGGGAAGAATGACAAGGATATTGAAAGGACACAGGTATCCTGAATAAAATGTATTAAAAACAAGTTTTTTGATTCAATATATTTTAAAAGATAAATATAAGTCAAGACATGCATATTATAATGAAGACTAGAACTACCTAAAATGTAATGGGTGAGAATACCACATATTCTTGACCTGAGAGTAGGAGGGATGAAACCGCAACAACTCGTATATAAAAGGTAGGTGAACAAGAACTTGGGGCTAGGTAAGATAACCATCACCCTAGTATGTATTGTTTAGCACTTAGATCAGTGCATAGAATGCACCACCATCATAGATAAGATTAGTTAAGAAATGAAAATTGCACGACATGACATGCAAGACTATAGTTTATTCCAATCAAGATTTAATATAAAAAAAGATATGAGAACACCATAGGCATGCCAATTGGTGTCAAGGACCCTTCCATATGAGATTGTATAGTTGTAGCAACCAAAATATGGAAATTAGAGAAAACAAATGATTTTTCAATAACTAATTTAAAATGAATCCTAAAGGGGTATAAAATTCAAGCTATCCCCCAGAAAGAGAAAATTAGGATATGTGACAAGGAAATCCTTTATATCCTTATCTATTTGTCCCATGTCTTGGAACATCTTACTAAACTAATTAAGCACATGTTTCATCATAGAATATGGATACCATTAAAACTATCCCAATGAGGTATGTTCATCTCAGATGTTGCATTTAGTGATGACCTCATGTTGTTTGCATGGGCATATTTGAGTCATATTGGTTGATAACGGAGTGCTTCAACAAGTTCAAAAAAGATTTAAGTGAGACACTGTCAAGGGACGTAACTATCATATACTTTTCTCCATATGTAACAACTTCCATGGCGTGGGACATATGCACTACATCTACTATGAAATTAACCAAAAAATTAGGGAAATATTAAGGTGTACCAACAACATATGGTCCCATAATTAAAATAACTTATGGACACATCCTTGATAAGATAAAATCATGAATAACTAGTAGGTAGACTAAGACCTTATTTCTAGCAGGTCAGGTTTGCATAACTAAATTAGTTTTATCATGATTATCATCTTATGCAATGAAAACCAGCATACTACCTCAATCCTTTCATGATAGAATTTATTCCACTATAAGGTGGATCATATGGAATCCATACTATGGACATAAACCTTTGTCACTCATCTCATTTGACCAAATAACTTCTTTAAAAGTTGATGTAGGATTTTTTATATGAACAATCACAAAATGGAATAAAGCTTTGAATCTGAAAATTGGATGGGAAATGGTCTCTGGGAACAAGTTCTTATGGGTTGGTAGTGTCAAAAATGCAAAAATTGTAGGAAGAAATCCAGTTACAAATGTACGTTCTTGTGAAGATTTATATCTCTAACCACACATGTAACAAAGAACAACAATAGGAAAATATTCCTTAGGGTGATGATACTTTCTTCCAGGCTGATAATTGGGTTCCAGGTGAGGCTAACCTAATACAGTCAAGCTTATTTCCAATTCCAGATGAGTTGCTAGATATCCTTGTATGTTAATTAAAATGGACCATGGGACACCTAGTTTCTTCAAAAGTACTTCCTCTAGTAACTATCAATAAAATCATCACTATCTTGAACCTAATTGGAGTTGAGCATGTTGATAAATGGGCATGGAATCCAAGTTTGACACGGGCCTTGTCCACCACAACAACATATCATGTATTGTGACATGGATAGGGAAATATTGAAATTGTCCCATGGAATATTCTATGGAAAATGCAAATCTCAACTAAACACGAAAATGTTTTTAGTTTTGATGGTCCATGAAGCCTTATTGAAAAACTTGATACATACCAGTCATATATTGAATGGGACCCAAAACGATGTTACTTATTTTTATTTAAAATAAAACCACACCCAACCCACACACATGAACAAAAATGTATTTTTATTCCTCAAGTATGATACATGGGACAATGATAATCTTAGCAGGAATATTACAATATTCCTGGAACAACATTGTTCCTCGCTGCAATGGTGGCACAACATCAAACAAAAGATAAAAAATAGAATTATAAAAATAGATAATATTTTTAGGGAAACCTAGACATATCAAGATATCCTTGAACAGTAATATCTTAAAACATGTTCCTCCTAAATAATCTTCTCTACGTAACCTGTGTCTGGGAGGTTTATGAACAACACCCAAAAGGGGATAAGAAGTATGTCTCGGTAAAACATTGATATTTGTAGTGTTGGTAATAGCTTTCCATTAAGAATCAAAGTGCAATGAAAGTCATCCCCATTCATATGTGAAAAATGGCAAGGAAGGTATCCAGTAAAAGGTACATATAGTCATCAAAAGGATGGGATAAAATGTTTTAAAATAAGTTTTTTTACTTTAAAACAATAAGTCAGCACATGCATATTATAAGGAAGACTAGAACTAACTATAACTAAAGGTTTGGAATACCATTTAATCTTAATCCAAGGGAAGGAGGAATGAAGCCAAGACACCTCATACATATAAAAACTAGGTGAACAAGAGCATGGGGCTAGGTGAGGGATCCATCACCTGAGTATGTATGGTTTATAACTTGGATCAATACCTAGAATGGACCACCACTCGTATATAAGACTAGTCAAGAAATGAAACTTGCATAACATGATATGAAATATTCTAGTTTATTCCAATCAAGAATTAATATTAAAAAGAGATGAGAACATTATAGGAATGGCAATTGGTGTCAAGGACCCATGCATAAGATATCGAGTAGTTTTAGCAACCAAAACATGGAATCAGAGAAAAATAAATGATCTTTCAATAAGTAGTTAAGAAAGAATCCAAAAGGGAATTCAAATTTAGGTTATCCCTTGGTACAAGAAAATTAGGATCTAAGACAAGGAGATACATTGTCTTCTTATCTATTATTGCTATGCATTGGTACGTCTTAGTCAGCTAATTAGCACTTTTTTAATCATACAAGATGGTTACATTAAAACTATCCCAACATGGGTGGTGCATATCATATATTGCATTCGATGACGACCTCATGTTTCTCATAAGGGCGGGTATGAGTCATATAAATCTAATATTGGAGCACTTTGACAAGCTCAAAAACCCTCAAGTGAGACACTATCAATGGACAAAAATGTCATTTACTTCTTTCCATCTATAACAACTTCCATGAATTGGGGCATATGTTCTAAATTTGCTATAAAATTAACCACAAATTTAGGTAAATTTTTAGACACACCAATCATGCATGGTCCCATAGATCAATGAACTTATGGACACATCCTTGATAAGATAGAACCATGCAGTACTGGTTGGTCATCTAAGAACTTATCTCTAGAAGGTCGGCTTTGCTCAAGTAAATCAGTGTTATTATGATTCCCATCCTATACAATGCAAACCAACATACTACCCAAACCCTTTTGTGATAGTATTAGTCAATATAAGAAGTTTCATCAGGAAGCCATGATATGGAGATGGACCTATGTCACTCATCTCAAGGAACTAAATAAGTTCTTTAAAAGTTGATGTAGCCTTTCTATACCAACAAGATGAATTAGAACAAAATCCTAAATCTGAAAACTACATGGGAAGTGGTCTATGGAAACAAGTCCTTAAGGGTTACTAGTGTTTAAAAAATACAAAAAGTATAGAAAGAAAGTATGTTACAAACTTACACCAACATGAAGATAGTCCTCAGGGGCAATGATACTTCTGATTTGGACTAATAATTGAGTTCTAGGATAGCCTAACCTAAAAAAATACATCTTATATCCAATTCTAGATGAGTTTTTAAATATAAAAGCCTTTGTGGATGTTGATTGACATGGAGTGTGGATCATCTACCTTCTTCAACATTACTTCCTCTAGAAACTCACTAGTAATATGCCACCTATATCGTCGGTTATAATTGATCTATAATGTCAGTTTTGTAATGGATTTTTTGGATTCATTATCGTACAAGAAGAAGTCTCTTCAACACGATCATTATGATCTTTGACAATACGATTGTGGTATCTTCCATGGACATTATGGAAACTCCTCGGCACTATCATGTCATCTAGCATGGACGTGGTGTAGAGGTTTTTGTAGATGCTCCTCAACCTAGTTTCTACTATGGTTTCTTGCATTTGCAGCATGGCCGTTCAGTGTCACCACAACCATGTTGGAGTCCAAAAAAGATCCTAGAGCTCCCCCAACCTACCCCTAGTGGCCAAGGGTCAAGATAAAGCAAAGAGGTCCATGGATCATGAAGTTCAAAGCTCAAAGTGCAAGCCAAGCCCCCAGAACAACTATGGTGACACGGAGCGGCCGTGTTTGTAAATGTAAGAAAACATTATAGAATCTAGGTTGAGGAGCAGCTACAACAACATCAGCATCAAATCCAATCTAGATAGTGTGGTTGTGCCCAGGAGCTTCCAAAATGGTCATGGCAGATACCATGGTCGTGTTACCAAAGATAGAATGCTTGTGTTGAAGATAATGACCCTGAGCCAAGTATCACACCGCGTCCATGCTACCCAACATGATCATCCCACATATCACCCACCACAGTTGTGCCACCCAACATGGTTGTGCTATCAAGCTCCCACCACAACCATGTTGCCCAGAATGGCCTTACTACCAGGCCTCCGAACCGCTTTCCCCATTCCTCAGCATGAACGTTCTACCCTCTACCCACCACGATTGTGATGCCCAGCACATACGTGCTACCAGAAAATGTAGCACCATTTTGCACTGCATTTTCCATTATAACCCCCACTTGACCTAGTGCCTCCCCACTACCTATGAATGCATGGATGGTAACTGGATCATGGTGTTAGCTACCTATCAACCCATCTTATCTCCCTCTTATCCATTCCCACTCAATTCCAATTCCATTCATCACCTTCTGCCCCCAAAACCCTTCCTTTTCCACCCCTATCCATGCTATTCCACCTTAGAGGAGGGAGGAGTTTGAGTTGCTACTTCTAGGAGGTGGAGAAGGAGGAGTCTCCATAGAGCTAATATGGCTTTCCACTCCTCTATTCATTCTTCTTTCTCTATTTTTGCGTTTTCCTTTGTTATTAGTAGTTATGTCCCTTGGATGGACTGTTTGAGGTCAAAAATGTTACTTTGATACCGTGTTGAGGGGAAATGATATGTAAACGTTGTAATTTCATTTGCTAATGATTATATTCTACTTTCATGTTATTTCTCATAAATTTCTTATTGGTTTGTACTTGAAACCACCTAGTATTCTAGGGATATTTCTTATATGTAGCTAATTTGGGAATTGCTCCTAGGTCCAATTAGTGGATCCCTAGATAGTTGTTCACCTTCCTACATGCTAATCAATTTTCCAGCACCTAGGTGAGAGATTCAAGTAGCTAGTATAGAAGGATTTAGTGTAATTAGCTTGAAGCCTTCTAAAGGCTAGATGGTAGGTGATCTGAAGTCTAAAACCCCAATTCCACCTTCCATTATTAGCCTCGGCCCTTGATTACCCTAAGAGTTTCTATCCTAGAAACCTAGGCTTGACTAGATCCTAATTTACTTTCACCTAAACTCTAATCCAAATGATCTCACAAGGGTGGGTAGGAGGTGATAGGCATTAGTTCCCCTATGCACACCCTATCCCATATATGGCTAATTAGTAGTTTAGGGCAAGTCATTAGCATCTATCTTGTTGTTTAATTTGGTAATTTAAATGAAAGAGTATTATTTACATATTATCACCCCAACTCAACTAACAAATACATTCCCCCAAACATCACACACTTCCCATAATTGCTTTATAACCCTAATTTGTCATCTTACTTAGTTAATTCTTGCTTAAATAATCACTTTACTTTCTTAGATAATTGTTCTTGCTCTTTTCTTGTTCCTGTTAGTTTAGGTCTTTTATATCCTCTTAGTGCTAATTGCTAGTTTAGTGTCGTGTTATCTCTTGCTTTGCTTACCTTAGCGTAATTTTCACTTTTTCTTTCTTACCCTTGCTTTCACTCCTCATTAGAACTTAATTGTCTAGGGTTAAATAAGGTTTTGATTTCCTAGTTCTCTTTAATTATTTTCTTGATCAGTCTTAGTTTAAATAAACTAAAATCAATTTTCAAATCCTTCAACCCTAGACTTAGAGATAGGAACCTAGACAAAATTAAATAAGCTCTAGTGACCCCTCTCTCCCTTGTGTTTGACCCCTAACTTGTCACTTTCCTATATTGTAATGACCTCAGGCACTTGCGGGTGAAGTGTGTTAGTCTATATGAGCAAGTCTGTTATGGATTTATAATTTTGAAAAATCTTGTTGTGTGTGCCAAGGGCGCATCGAATCAAATTTCAATTGGTTAGGTGTACCCTCAAGTGTGAAAATTGCACCAATGTTGAAGGATGATGTTTGCAAGATCACAATGATGAGTGAAAGAATCATATCTATTATGCTTATTCTTCGTAGAAATACCTTTTATGTTGTTAGTTCTTTTGGCTCTCAATTTGTCCTCAGCATGGCCAAGAAGGATTTTGGGGATACCATGAATGAGCTAATGTATGGAATACTTATACAGTAAAAACTCATTAATGGAAGTGATCTAGTTGGCTATCCATGGAGTAGCAATCTTGGATATCAGATATTTCATGGTGGTTTTGGATATAGAAGCATGAATGAGGAAGGATAGAAGATTTTAGAATTTTATTTGCCTATGATATGATTTTTACAAACACCCATTTCAAGATACTCTCATGTACTTTCAAGAGTGGGCACAATCATAGTCAAAAACATTACTTCCTGAGAATGTGGACATATCAATTAGTATGCAAGGATTGTAAAATGGTTCACCACCCAACATAGGTTGGTGGTTTTAGATATTAATATGATGATCAACAAAGTTGAGCATGATAAAAACCAAAATAGAAGGATCTAGGTGGTGGAATATTGAAAGATAAAATAAAATTAACATTCTATACTAAACTTTTCAAGGAGGACACTTGGAACTTGGAGTCTAATGTTAACATTTTGTGGAATAATATGAGATGTCACATAAAATAATTTCTAAAGAGGTTTTGGAGGAGTCCAAAGGGTGTGGGCCTTCACAGAAAGAGACTGCATGATAGAATGGTACAAAATAGAATGGTAATAAACTCAAAAGATAGATGTATATGAGATTGCAAAAATATCAAGATGATGAAACTTTTTGGAGATACAAGTAGGCAAAGAAAAAGGTTAAGAAAATAGTTCAAGAGGTCAGATCTAGATACTTGGGAGAGGGGTATTAGAAGTTGGACACTAGAGTGGGGATAAAAGATATATATTAAATGGCTTATAATGAGAAGGAAATTAAAGATGATTAAGTCAAGTAAAATGCAGCAAGCTGGAGATAGTAGAGTCTTGGTGAAGGATGATGAATCAAGAAGCAATGGAAATACTACTTTCATAAGCTTTCCATTTGAGATACATTGCATAATGTACAAGACTTGTATGACAAGAATACAATAAGTATCACTTATACATTATGAGTTTCAATATCTAAGGTCAAGAATGTCTTCAAATGTATGAAAATGGGATACGCATGTGGGATAAAATGACATTCCTATTTTTGTATGGATGAGAAATGTGAACAAGTCCATGGTTAATGACTTTCTTCAATAGGACTATGAAGACTAGGAAAGTGCTAGATGAATGAAGAAATTGCGCCATAGTATCCATCTAAAAGAACAAAGGATATGTTCAAAGATTCACAAACTACAGTTTTATCAAGTTCATGAGTCACGCATATTCTAATGACAATGGAAATATTTAATTTTTTTTATAAGGTCTTACCAAGTTAATTTGGCTTGCCTTTTTCTTATTTTAACTGTTCTTAGCTCAATAGCATTGCTTTCAGTATGCTTGCTAGCTTGTCTATGGTGGACATGCCTTTACCATCTCAGACATCACCATTCAATTTGTTCTCAATACTTGCCATTCTCATTTGTTCTTGATGTAGTAATTTCTTAAGCGATCTTTCCTTTCCACACATCTATCATAGCATACACATTTCATTCACACTTATCTTTTTGAGACTTCATATTTAAACCAACATTCACTCCCGTATAGCATGACTAATCATATTGTTCTATAAAACTTTCTTTAATTTAAGAGGGATCTTTTGGCACCATACTACTCTAGCTTCACTCTTTCATTTCAACCATCTTGCTATGATCATGTGGCAAATACCATCTTCAACATCCATCTAAATAATAGTACCCAAGGACCTCAACTTATCACATTTTGGTGCATCCACTCCATCCAACTCGCCTCCACAATTCAGAATAATGGAGTGACCAAGCAAAGCATATACTCGATTTTGCTTCTACTGATTTTTAACCATCAAATTCCAATTCATTTTAAAATTTCAAATTTATCCTTCAGTATTTCTTTAGTTTCATCAATTCATGCAATATAACAGAAAATAATATGCTCCACAGAATATCATCCTAAATATGATTTGTCAACCCATCCATAACAAGAATACATATATGGGCTCAATGACAATCCTTGATTCATACCAATCGTGACAAATATTTTTGATGTCTTGCCTCCATTGGATGCAGTGACAATCCATGACATATCACTTGCAAATGAACTATCATACATGCCTTTATTCAAGTTAATGTAGTGGATTAGCACACTCTACTTCTTTAAATCTTTCCATAGAACTTTACTAATCTCTTGATTGTAAGCATTTTCTAAATTAATCAAAGTCATGATATCATTTCTTTTGTTTCCTCTATATAACCAATTAGAAGAGATGCATTCATGTAGCCTACCCCGAACTACAACATCCTGACTCTAAAAACCCTAATCCCATGATTAAGAGGTTAGTGTGCTTGATTATTTGATTTTGATAAAACAAGGTTAAGATAAAATACCCTAAAATACATGTTGGTTCCCTCATGAACATTTAATTTATATAACATGAATAACTCATATATAAAACCATGACCATAGTTTCATGTAACGTTAACCATGCTTTGGATAAGTGAACACTAATAAGATCATGACTCAAATATATGTAACCTAACAATGGACTTCATACATGTTGGTAAGGTGTAAGTGATGTGTAGGGTTCATGTTGACCTAGAAACTAAGTTGTAATTACATAAAACTGGCCTATATATGTTTGGTACCACATAAGATATATTAGTAATATTAGGTGTTTAATCACCTGACATATATCGAAACTTATGGAATTGGACCTAATAACCTAACCATGGCTTCATATGTAAATGAGTTCATTAATTATACCATAGATGTTACCTTGTGCATTAGTATGCAATTAATATGTAGCAAATGAATTAAATTTGCATAATTAGTAATCTGATGTGAATGAATATAAATTCATGATTCATGTGGATAGTAATATGACGAACATACATGATTGGATGTTTAATATAAGTGGAGATAACTAATGTGAAATCATATAAATTAATGATAAATTAATCAACTTAAGAGAATAATGGAAACTCATACAATATAATACACCACATATCACCTTAATGATAGAGGTAATAGGACTATAAATTATAAAATTTGATGATAAATTTTGATATATGACAATAGATAATGAGACAACGGAATGAAACTCCAATTGTATTATAACTCATACAAGATAGTCTTAAAAGTTAAATCTAACTTCAAAACTATAGTCTACATGGTTGAATTAGCTCGGGTACCAAGTTTCATCTCAATTGAATAATGATTGCTAATCCAATTTAATTAGAAAGGATAATCCTTAATCATTGAATCCCAATTTAAATTGGACTATGGGTCATTTGATTTATATAGTCAATTTCATTGTCACACTATTTATGTCTTGCATTTCCTATGATCTGGGTATCACGTCCTTTTATTTATCTAGCTTTTTCAAGGGTCGATGGAGGGGATCCAACGGTGTCTTTCCCGTCTTCCACCTTGATTTAGTGTTTTCTTGGACTCTATAGTCTACTTGTGATTTGTCTTCACCTCCCTTGCTTTCTCTCTCTCTCTCTTATCTACTTCATCCTTGACTCTCCCTCTCTGCACAATCCTCATGAGAAGACGAAACTATGGATACACGTCTCTACTAGATTTTGTGCCAAGAGGAGTTCTCCCCCACTCTGGTCTCCTTCTTCCTCAATTTTTCCTCTCAATCTCAAACCACTGATATATTTGACCATTGCATATATATAGACATCCTTCCACAAACTTTGATCCCCAACAAACGGTCCCCTAAGGGTCCCTCACTGTTGTTGTATCCCTAGCATACCTCTACAACCCCGACTACATTTGGTCATCTTTTATGGTCTGGCAGTGCATGTGTGGGCATCACAAAAGAGGGAAAATGTTTGGGTCGATCATTTGTGACCTCACAAAGATTGTTACTCTACCAATTCCTATAACTCATGTACCTAATTAGTTTTTTCTTTTTTTGCTTCTGCTCTTATAGTTTTTAAACTAGTGATGGTTTCCCTCTGTTCAGCCACATTTTTCCTCTAATTTTCTTTGTCGTTGTCCTGTTTGGATGTGATGACCTTGTAGTGTGTTGGTTTTTTTCCATGGTTTGGCTTATCTAATGTTTGCACCTTCTTGGTTGAACCACAGTGGTGGAACGTAAAGTGGAAGGGATTCATGTTGTCTTGGGTTTACTTTGGGGTCTTTGAGTCCTCCTTACTTTTGTGGATATGTTGGGCAGTGTCATGGTTGAGTTTCCATCTCCAGATCGCAAGTTTCCTCCCAGATTTGAGCTTCAAGAAGCGTGGTGGTTTCATGGTATTTCATTATGTGAGCTAGAGAAGATGATGATCCAGCATTTTATGTTTTTACGCTTGATCAAATATAATATATGTCATGCTTATTTGTGCTTTAAAGTCTTTTCATATTTATTGGATTCTTGGTTGCTTTTTGGTTTAATTGGGTAAATGACTTTCAATTCCTATCATGCATCAATATTGTGATGTGTTATTCAATTGGCATTTTGGTTTCTCATTTTAATTGTTCTTTGAGAATTTCAGTAAATGGTATAATCTTAGATAATTCATAATTAATTACATACCCATCAAAAAATACAAATAAATACATGGTGGATTACAAAATTATTCTCTACTTAATTATATCTAACTCATAACCTAAATCTAATAATAATAAGAGTTATAATTTAGGGTTTAGAGTATACACCTTAGTTAATGATGTGTATATATAATAATAGGTGAAGGGTGCCCTTGTGGAGATAGGGCTTGACTTTGACCTGTTGTAACACAAGTTGAGGTATGATGCTTCTCTTTATGAGTCATATTTAACAATGGTTTATATTTTCTCTCTCACTCTTTGACTTGATAGTGGCATATTTTTATATGTTTCACTCGGTTATACATACCAATTGGGTCCAATGCCCTAAAGTTTGTCTTATGGACTGTTGAGAATGTAAATTGAATCTACTTTCTTTGTTCTTATGATACTTACTAAATTTGCAACACTTATTGTATTTTTGCATCTATAGTTTCATTTAATAATGGAAACCCAACATTGATGATTTACATGGATTGGATATATCTTGCCTCTCTATTAAGGCATGTTTTATTTATTATAATATCATTATCTAGTTGTAGCAGTATATTTTGGGGTTGGATTCCATTATCTAACTTGTCCCATATATTGGGGTTTTCGTGCTCTCACCTAACCCTAGGTTATCTCACCTAATGTATATACCAATACACATAGGATTATGGGTGCTCTCACCTCCTACCTAAGCACAGGATGTGGAAGTATTCTGACACTACTATTACATAATAGAATTATATAAGATAATCAACATGCAAGTGAATTCATTTGAATTGATTGGAGTACTTTTCATGGTTGTTCTCTATAATTTTTAAGGCAATAATTTTATTATTGTACTTGTTATTTCTGCATATAATCTGTACATCGTACTATATGAAGATTTCTTTTAATATCATTTGGATTTTCTTCCTCCCTTTTCAATTGGGAACCAGTTTACCTTACTTTTGTCATACTTTATTCTTATAGGTTGTCCACACTTTATTTTAAGCGCATACTGACTTGAACTGGTAAATTTCTACCTTGTCTTCTTTTTTGGGGGTGTCCCAAACCCCTTAGGTGGAGTGATCTTGCCATAAGTGACCTCGAGCTACAGCCTTCATAGGAGTTTTTTTTTCTTGGAGATCGTTTGGAGTAACGAGGCTGCCCTCTACAACCCATTAGCTCTAGTTTGATTTCCTTTAATTTTTTTATTCACCCTACGTGGTGATGAAACTATGGTAGAAATGAGAATTGCAATAACTAGACTATTATCTTCTGCTACTACACTTTTGATACTTGATACATTGCATACTTGAATATTAGGTTCATTATTCATTGTGGAAAAAAAATATTTGCCTTTGGATGTTTTTCTATTATTCCCTCAAGTAAGTGAGTGGCACCCTTATCCCTATTGGGTCCCATCCTTCCAACATACTTAGGATTGAGGCTTAGACAGAAAATTGTGGTGATAGTGGCGGTGATTGCATGTCTTAGAAGACAAGTACATGATAGTTTATGAACATATATTCCAAAATTTAGTAATTATCATAATATTAAACACCTTTTATATAAAGAATATAGCTTGTCTTGTCGTATAGCCATTTTTTTAATAATTTCATTTGTCTCAAGATCCACTACTAGACATACATGTACATGAAACATGTTTATATGAATATAAATTTTTATTGAGTACAAATTTGACTACAAACTTGTCAAATTACATTGAATCGCGTTCATTGACTTTAAAAATAACAAATATGCTTGAAAAGCATTGTGCTTTCGTATTTCGTTCGGATTTGCCACATAAAAAATAAGATATTTAAATTTTATCCGGGCGTGGACCAGTCCCACGACTATTTAAACAATATGTGTTTAGCCATGGGCCTACCAAATTTTGATACCTTATGCTCATCAATAAATATAAAAACATGATAGCCTCGAGTCCACCACGTTCCTGAACGGCTCAACATAGATAATCAGGCATGGAACATGAACGTTCGACCGCTACACGAGAGTCTGTTGGATTGGGTTCATTAACGGGCCTACCCTTCAGGTGTCCTCGTAAGTCAACAATCTTTTGAGTGAGAGGGCACTAGTGTCGAAATATCATACCACCATCAATTATCCTCAAAGAATGTAAGCCTTGCCACCAAATGAGTTAGTAAACGCCAACACCAAATCTCAAATTACCAACAATGTCTAAAATAAATCCTAGATTCCAATTATCATTTTATCATTAAGAACACATAAATACATTCGTTTACACCTAAGTTAAAGGGCAAGGGACAACAGTCCCTATACACGTTGATGGACATAATTATCACTTTTTATCCCCTTTCCCAATGTCCCACCGAGTTTTACATGGCATGCACCACAACATGTTGCAAGCATTACCAGCTGGCCTGGCCGATAAAGGTGTAATTACCCAACAGTATTTGCTTTACCTAATTACTTGCATGTGGACACCCAACATAATTCAATTTGGGGATATTCATCAAAAAGCGCCACTTTATGACCTATTTGATATAATAAAACCGTTGAGCTCCAACCACAGCCCGCCCAAGAACCATTTTAACCATTCTAATGTCCAAGTTAAAGAACAAAGGTCCACAACTACACGAATATCTGAAGATATTCGTCACTTTTTATCAACTTTTCCTACTGCACTAGTGAGTTTCACACAACTTGAACTACAACCTAACTTGCACTACAACCTATCGCAAGCTTTGCCAGTTAAGCTGGCCGGGAAGTGTGGAATCACATAATGGTATATGTTTTACCTGATTTTGTTGTAGTCGGATACTATGCTTCATTCATTTCCTCGTCAGCACGAAAAAGCACTGCTTTGTGACCGCAATGACATCCAAAAAAATATAAATGACACTGTTGGCATGCACGCTCAATAAGTGACAATTCCGAGAAACAACTCCCACTAATCGGACCCAAGACCCTTCATTGCGGCTCACCGAGCCACATCACATGAGCTACTTGTCTTCATTTAGTTTTTGCTCAACATACAACTATAAACCTTATATGCAACTATGACGTTCTAACAATGGATATGTGCCATAAATCAAAATTGTGACAAGTTAGACAAATAGCAAAATTTACAGTAAGGCCGTGCAAGACAGAGGAATCACATGTCAAATATGTGATAGATTCAGGTGTCACGGGCCTTCTCGATACTGGAAATAAGACTCGACCTGGCAAGGCTATAAGAGAGCATAGTGATTACAAGATTAAGCTAGAAAACGAAACCATCCTATAGTCAGCAATGATTTTATGTGGACTCTATGGCCCCAAATATTCAAGGTTACACTATAACCATTTAGCAATCCAATATCAAGAAGTAAACCCCAAAACGGAATGGCGTGCTAAATTGCTAGGTGTTACGCCTCGTCTGAGCCCATCAGTCGGCAAAGACCATCAGCACGTCTAAAGAAATTAGGCCACACCAAACTAAAAAAAATAACGCTTCATGTTCCTGAGCGCACACCAAACAGTTAGAAGATTTGACACATGCCGAGAGCAGTTGAATCACCGGAACTATTTCGTGATGTCATTTTCAAGCTTAATTCATCCAGAATCTGGAAGCTGCCAGATCACGTGTTGCCGTAGCATCGTTGTTGGCAAGTTTCTGAATCTGAGATGAGAATTCGGCAGCCTGAAGAACGGAAAAGAGACACTTTTTAAGTGATAAATACATTAAATAAAGGTCATTTATACAAACATGTAAAAAGGTGACAGTAATTTCTAGGCAAATTGGTAACCTGTTAAACACAAAATTCATAGCTGATGGGAACAAATACGAAAATCTCACCATTCACCGTTGTCAAACACGCTGAATAAAAGAAAATATAAGACAATTTCAATAGCTCCCACAAAATGTAGGTCCGAAACTAAACACACAATGGTCTCTGCAGAATCCACTCTTGCAGCTCTACCACCCAATTTTCTTCAAGACAAGACCAACTCCTAAATGCGAAATTTTCAAGATCCAATACAACCTAGACAGTTGCAACAGTTGACACCAAATCTTAGAGAGGAAAGAGTGGGTTACGCTCATATCCACTTACGTATACATGAAAAATGTCGCCGTTTAGGTGAACAGCCAGCCAGATGGACCTGGGCTAAGGCCTTCCTTGTCTTTCATTATTTGATGCCATTCTGGCCAATGTTCAGAAAATCGGTCTGCACTGTGGCATATGTGCCCTTATACCTAAGCCACTCAGCCGCCCTGCACGCCCAATAAGCAGTCATGGTCCGCATAAGCAGTCATGGTCCGCATAAGTGGCTGCTTCATTGATTAAGCATCCAATTAAGCACTGCTTTCTAAAGTAAGCCCACTAATTACAACCAATACAAAGACATACAGCACATTTCCACACATGTATATACACAAATATATTATATATACATTATACGTTTAAACTTAAATACTTATTATGAATATATATACACATGTCACACATCTCATGTATTTTATGCACACATAAATGAACATATGATACGTAGTTTTTTCTTATATATATATATATATATATATATATATATATATATATATATATATATATATATATATATATATATATATATATATATATAGAGAGAGAGAGAGAGAGTCAGGCTAGAATACACTCGAGTGTACGGATCGCACGAATACACTCAAGTGTGCATAATTTTTGCGGTCTTCATAACATGAGCTATACATATCCAAATTTGCTCAAATTTTGTGTATGAGTTGTTCAAGAGATGTTTAATAAGATCAATGGATTAGATTTTCAAAAAAAAAAATTGCATCATGAAAAACTACTTGAGTGTATTCCGCTCCGGATACACTCGAGTGTATTCCGCTCCGGATACACTCGAGTGTATTCTAGCCTGACTCTATATATATATATATATATATATATATATATATATACACACACACACACGCACACACATACATATATATATTTAAAAACTTAATTTATTTATAATTAATGCCATTAAAATCTAAAACTGAAGATATACCCATATATACCATAGATTGCACATACTCTGGTGCCTCACTGCCATAGAATTAAATGTCCGATTTCAATGTCATGTCCGATAGCCCAGAAATAGAAATTTTTTGAAATTTTGTACAAAATTTTGATATTTATGGCCATAATGATTTCGACAACCAAATAAGTGAATTAAATCATGAAAATTTACCAGGACGGTCTTAACGCCAAGATCTACTCAAATATGCAATAATATTTCATATTTGATTTTTTTTTGGGGGGGGGGGGTCTCCGACATTTGTAAGTGAAGGAATTTGAACAATTTCAATGGCAATTTTGATGGCAAAATGAAGGAATTAACGTATGAAATTTTGCAAACACAATGTTGAGACAAACACACTAGACCATATAATACATTTATATGTATAGAGGTTAGGGTGGGATACATTTCTTGATGAGTGAGTGCACAAATGAACAGAAATGTCAAGTATGCTAGACAATAAGACTGTTAAAAGCTTCCAAGTTACAGCTTACAGTTTAAAAAATAAAAAATAGCACACTGATAAAAATATTTCCGGGTATAGCACCTCCGTAAAAATATTTCCCGGAATAGCCTACTTTGGTGAGAAAACGCCACTTGATTTGGCGTTTTCCAATTGAAATATGTAAAACGCCATCCGTTTTAGAGCTTTCAATTAAAAATTTTAAAAAATAAAGAAAAGGAGAAAACGCCAAATGAATTGGCGCTTTCACTCCTATGCAGGGATCCCTTTTTCTTTATTTATTTTTATTTTATTTTTTTAATTGAAAGCTCAAAACTTATTGGCGTTTTACCTGCTTCATTTGAAAAACACCAAATCAAATAGCGTTTTGTCCTAAAATTGAGCTATATCGGGAATTATTTTTCTGGAGGCACTATACCCAAAAATATTATAATCAAAGTGTGCCATTATGGTTCTTTTTCCATACATTTATATGTTTAGAGGTTACGGTGGATACATGTCTTGATGAGTGAGTGCACAAATGAACAGAAATGCCAAGTATGCTAGACAATTAAATTGTTAAAAGCTTCCAAATTACAGCTTACAATTTAAAATTTATAGTTACAAGTTCCAAACTTACCAACTAAAACTTGTATAAGTTTAGTGTTAGCATTTAACTAGGTTACATGGGACATTTACACATAGATCCAAGAACGATTTTTTTTATTCTCAGAGTATTTCTCCATATATCTATAGAAGAGTGTAGAATTGATGAAGGTGATGTATAAATGGTCTAGGGACAGGGGAATCATACCTTAGAATTAAAAAAGATAGTCTTTAGAAGGAAGAGATTCAAAAAAAATGCCAAAATACACAAGATGTAGTATTATCAGCTTTTGGAACAAATTTCTCAAAAATTAATTTGTGTTTCTGTACCATTTCGCGAAATTACAACCCAATTTGGGCTTTTGTTGCGAAATTTCACCATTTTTGTCAAATTTCGCACCTAGGGTCAAAATTTTCGTGAAATTACGTCCCATTCCTTGCATTTGTGTGTTTCGCATGTCTGATCGTAGGTTTTGATGTTTGATTGCAAAAAAAATGAAATTTGCTCGAAATTTCGCAATTTTGATGGAAATTTTGTTCCATGCTCTCGACTTGTATGCAAGTATACCAAAGACAACTTTTCAAAATAATGATCCAGATCGTTACAAAATCCATAGATACTTGATTGGTGGGATGATCTAGGAACGATCGCTGCCTTTGGTAGTGTCTTATGGATGCTATCTACAAGTAATTATTGTATTTAACAACTTTCTTATGCATAGAACTAAATGTCTAGTTTCACGTCATATCTGATGGCACAAAAACAAAAATTTATAGAAATTGCGACTGAAATGTCGATACTTACAGCCCTGACAATTTCAACGCCAAAAAGAGCGAATGTAATCATGAACATTTAGCAAGATGGTTTAAACACCAAGATACTTTAAATATGAAATTATATTTCATATTGGATACGTGTCGGTAGTGAAGGAAGTTGAAACGTTTCAAAAGTCATTTCGATGGTAGAAGTAACTGCTCACAAGCAACATCGCAGTTAATAAATGTGTTTATTATTTATTATTCTTATATATTGTTCATATTCTCAATATATATGGTATTAGTCCCATACCATGTAACTGGGATAATGACATCCAATCAAATTTGCATAAATAAGTGTGTCTGGTTGATAATATAATAAAATTTGCTCTACCTTTAACATGGTGTCATGGCGTCTATAAGCCTAATCCTGGAAAAATAAGTCAAGCAATAGTCCGCTCGCGACTATTGTAGCCATCATAGTTTTAAAAAGTGGTATGCATTATGCGTACGGAGAGGTCACCTTATAGAGTATATCTGATAGGCGGGAGTATATGCGGGAGTATATGCGTTTTTGGATTTTTTTAATAAATTAATTATATATAACACAATATATATTAAGCATCGAAAGTATATATTTCATTTGTAGAACACAAAATTATGTATATTTATAAGTGTCCATTCAAATATATATGTATACTATATTTAAATATCCATATATGTGTACACATAAATAGCATATGTAAAATATGTATGTGTATTATATGTATATATATACATATTTACATGTAAATGTAAATACAATATATGCATATATGTGCAAATGTGTGTGTAGATGTCAATATATATCATATATGCATATTCATATATACCAAAATGCATACACATAAAATAGAGTGTTACACATTTGAAGATGTTTGTCTATTATATGTAAGTATACCATTGATGTATCACTACAATATATATAGATATAGATAGATATTAAAAGGCATTGATACATATACATATATATACATATGTACATGCAGGTGTGTGGATCTAAGTATGTAGTTTAAACTTCAGGAAACAAATTAAATTGCAGAAAGAAAAAAAATCCACGTACTTGCATTCGAAGTAGAGGCTTCTTTCTCGACAACATACACATCGTATAAGTCATTCACACAGTGAGACCAGCACAGCTCGTGTTCAATTATAAAAGCGTGCCTCTACATGTCATGATTCTCAAGTACACGTTGTGCATCCAAAAGCAAATTGCCACACATCGTGTACTCGAAGTACATAGTGTACATCGTGTTGTCACCGATATCACTTCCGTCTAGCGTCTACACGTAATATTGATCAAATTCAATTGCTATTGTGTCTGCAAAGAAACAAACATTGGTGCCCACTCTGCAGCTATCTATACCTATCAAATTGGGTCAAAATCCACATGCACTCACAGAAGTCAAGTTTGGGTGATGAAATTTGCCACCCGTTGAAAATTACCTGAACCCATACCCGCCCATTTCGTGAGTCGAACATCCGCAGGTGACCCATTTTAATAAATTAATAATATAAAATAAATATAATGACCTACTACCCCTTAAAAATATATGATAATCTAATATTGCCATTAATTGTCAAGGAATTCTAGTACAAACTCAAGTTGTCCAACAAGAGTTTATATCTAATAGAGATAGTATATGAAAACAAATCCACGTCTACTACATTATCTAATTACTCCACCAAACTTAATATGGAGTTATAATACAAGTTACTAACTTAAGTTTGTTAAGCATAAGTAGACCTGTCAAACGGGTGGGTGGGTTGGGTTTGGGTTTGGGTTGGGTCATCGCGGGTGCGGGTCAAAAAGACCCAGTTCTAAATGGGTGGACAAAAGACACCCAAACCCAACACGGCGGGTTGTGGGTCGACCCGCGGGTGCCCACATAAATGTAAGAGAGAAAAAGAGGGTTAAATGTTGGAGTATAATACGAAATTTTATAATAACAAGCAGAGAGATTGACACCTTCGATACATGGCTGAGTTAGTAATAAGTAATTTTGTGCCTTCCTGACCCTGTTAAATAGCAGCCACAAGTGAAGAAGAAGACGTGGATAAGAACCTATTGATTGGTGACGGAAGAGTTACGGCTCCAAAGAGAAGGTTGAAGCTGGGGACTGAGAGAGGTTTTGAACAACACCATAGCTTGTCATGGTGGGCTCTCGTCGTGGCGTCAAATGTCTGTATTCACACCAGCTAATATCAACTTCATAGCGTCAGCCGTCTGCGTCTATCGGCACCGGACTTTGGCAGACTTTGGCAAGGGAGCAGGCACTGATTGGTCTTTTGGCCGCTGAGCACGCTGCATGCAAACAAGTGGAAATGATGGCAGTCGTGCTTTCAGTTAATCTGGGAAGATTTATAATTATGAAACATTAGCCAAGTAGCCAACCAAGCAACAAGAAGATTGGACCATAATCAGCTCGACTACAGGCTACGAGGCGCAAGGCCTTCACTTCTTTTTTGTTGTTTCACTATATGAGTATATAAGACAAATATAATTATAAATATATTTATTTAACTTTATTAGCGGGTCACCCGCGGGTATCCGCGGGCAGCCTATGAAACCCACTAAGTAAACGGGTGGGTACGGTTTTTGGTGATTTTAAGCGGGTGGTAAAATTTGTGGCCCAAACCCAACTTAAACAGGTCGACCCATGGGCATCCGCAGATTTTGACCCAATTTGACAGGTCTAAGCATAAGCATATAATAGAGAAAATCCATTATATTCGAGGGATTGTATCCCGAAAAAGTATATAGTGGTTGTAAAAATTGGACAACATACTTTTTTGTTTGATGGAGTCAATGTATAGTAGTTGGTTGTTTGTGTATTATATTACATGTTAAAATACTAGAGAATGGTCTTCATTTATCGCTAGAGTAGCAACTTGTAAAATACTTTTTATTGAGCACATACTACATGGGCACTAGCGGGTGACCCATTGCGCACTGGGTCAAGTTTGGATTTGTCTTTGTTCCGCTTGTTTAGAATTGCATCTTTTGACCCACACCTGCGAGACCCAAACCCACAATGACCCAATCCAAACCCAAGCCACCCACCCATTTGACATGTCCACAACCACTCCTCTTGTTCGTGATCAAGTCACAATGAACCGAAAACTCAATAAGAACACTCAATGGAGTCGCCCCGTCCAGATCTATTTCAAAGGACAAGAAAAGTTTAAACACCTAGTAGAATAAAAGATATTCTACTAAAATGCTAAAAACAATTACATGTCCTCTCCTTATACAAGATAAGAGAGGGCAATTCCAGAATCACTAATATGGGATAAAAGACAAAGAGTAAAAACACAAAATATTATAATAAAATAGAGTATTAAATATATGAACACTCCCCCTCAAGCTAGAGTATAGATATCTTGCATGCCCAGCTTGTCCACCATGGAGATAAATCTTGTCTTCGACAGAGGTTTTGTGAAAATATCAGAAAGTCAGTCCTCAGTCTTGATGTACAGAGTAGATATGCATTTTAGAGATAGTGCCCTTACAAAGTGACAGCCCACTACAATATGTTTGGTCAGTTCAAGGAATGTGGGATTGATTGCAATGAAGATCGAAGCTTTGCTATCACAATACATTGGGATGGGTTGAGAATCCCATATACCAAATTCTTTCAACAGACCTTGAAGCCTTGAACCCACATTACTTTGCAAGTTGTATGAGACATTGCTCGATACTCGGTTTCAGCATTAAACCGTAAAACAATTTGTTTTTTTACTACGCCAGGTAACAAGATTACTACCTCCTACAAAGGTATAGTAGTCTGAGGTAGATTTATGATCAGATCTGTTGTGGCTGCCGGCATAGTCAAAGTCACATTATCGGGTACTCTTGCAGCGCCCATTCTGTTTGCATATGTAGAATAAGTTATTTTCAGTTAATCAAATAAGAGTATTAGGTCTCCTATTTATAGGAGCTAGAGAGTACATGGGTTGAACATAAATAAGAAAAAATACTAAGTAAAATATACTAGCACGTCCCCTCAAGTTGGAGACCAGATATCATGAAGTCTCTACTTGGCACCCATATACTTAAATAAAGCAGAGGGAAGAGGTTTAGTAAAGATGTTCGCAACTTGACCACTTGTACTAATATGAGGAGTGATTATCCACTTAACTTTGACCAAATCCCGAACAAAATGCCAGTCAATTTCAATGCATTTTGTGCGCTCGTTGAAGACTGGATTATTAGTGTATTGTTGCATGGTTGTCACAGTACAAAGTAGTTGGAGTTTGAAAAGGAATTCCAAACTCAGTCAAGATGGACCGAACCCACTATAGATCACAGCATGCATGAGCCATAGCTCGATATTCTGCCTGGATGTTGGAGCGAGCTACCACCGCATGTTTTCCACTCCTTCAGATAACTGGGTTGTCAATCACGACACAATAGCCGGAAGTGGACAGTCGGTCTTTAGAATCACCATCCCAATGTGCATCTACATATCCAAAATAGAGATTGTACCTTAGATTAGGAAATTTCTAAAGTAATCCTCGTCCTCAAACACTCTTGAGATAGCGAAGAATGTGTTGAACAATGGACCAGTGAATTTGGAGTGGTGCACTCATGTGTTGGTTGACTACCCCAACAGAATAGGTAATATTTGGTCGAGTAATAGTCAAGTAAATCAGCTTCCCGACTATACGACGATACTTCTCTGGATCAGCAAAGAGTTCTCTTTCATGCATAGGCTTCATATGATTGTTCATCGGGGTAGAAACTGGCTTGGCTTGTCATGTTGGCCTCTTGAAGCAGGTCCAAGACATCGTTGAGCGGAGGACTTCAAATTCGAGGAAGTATTGTAGGGTGCCCAAGTCTTTTGAATGGAAATGTGCATGGAGAGACTACTTGAGCTGGATATCCCCATCATACCATTGTCGGTGATGATGTTGTCATCAACATAGACAATAACAAGAACATGGCCTTTGATGGACTTGGAGAAGAACAAGGAGTGATCTGTGGCTAATCTCTGAAAGTAAGAAGATATAGCTAATGATTACCTATATAATTTTATACTTTTAACATTTTATTCATCAATTCAAACTTAAATTGAGAATAAGCTATCAAGTATCAACTATCGCATTTGATTGCTTTTTTCAAAAAAATCTGGAGATGGCATCTCTAGGTAATAGTGATGGTGGAGATGCGAGAGCTTGTATGGGGAAGGGTGTTGCTAAAAGGGGGTGGATTTTTATTAGGATCATTGCCTTGAATTCCCAGGTACAAGACAACACATAATATACAAATATTGCAACAAAAAATAGTAGGTGGTGGCATCACAACTCAAAGCCTACATTGTTAGTGGTGTAGAAATGTAGCAACGTGCAAGAAATGCCCTCAAGGGGTGAGGGATGACTTTGGAAAGCTGATAGGTCAAAAAAGGTGTCCACAAGAAACAACAATTGGATAAAATGTATATGAAACCTTGTTTAATTAAATACCACAAGGAGTTTTCTCTGCTAAGACTAACTCAGATGTGGATTATCCTGAAGGCTATGACCCCCCACAACAATGTCATGTATAGGACAACAATCAAAGAATCTAAAAGGTCTACAAGGGAAAAAGAAAACAAGAATCACATTATTCATATAGGACAGGCATTGGCACATCTGTTTATGAGCATGGAGGGAGAAATGATTGTGCAAGAAGAGAAACACATATTCTCATTGTGAATTTAGGTGAGGACAGTGATAGGATAGCACAAATTAAAAAGAAAGGAGTTGTAGAATCCTTATTCTGGTTTTAAAGCCATACAAGATGGAGGTTGGTGTAGATGCTAATGAATCGGGCATTAGAAAGCCCCATGGAACACAACAAAAACTGCAACACATGATTTTTTATGCCAAAAACAAAGTTGGTAAAGCAGTGGGTAAATTCTTATCAAGACATGGATCATCGACATTTATTATATAATCTAGACATGGATCACTTATCAAGACATTAATATCTCATCAAGACATGGATCTCACCTTGACCCCTCAACTCATAAATTTATTATATAATCTAGTGTGTTTATGTCTAAACATTGTGTTTGCCGAATTTCATTGATTATTCCTTCATTTTACCATCTAAATGACTGTCGAAACAGTTTAGCATCATTCACTTACTAATACATGGTTTGTTTGTGTGCTTGCTTTCTTTTATAATCCATGATAATTATTTTCATTTATTTATGACACTTATGAGTTGTGACTATTGTAAACTTGTCTGTTTATGTTATTTGCAATGTTCACTGCCAATTTGATTGTCAAGACAATGTTAACAGACAATAAAACAAATGTTAAATATAAACCCAATCAAAATGTAGGGGATGACAGCCCACATATCTAAATTATGATACTATTGCATAAATATGTTTTAAGTTTATGGATAGTGCTAGTAAAATTTCAGAACCTAGTTTTTACATTTTGTCATCAAAATCACCAGCAAAGAGGCAAGTTTCTTTACCTCCAACATGAAGGACCCCTTCCCCACATAGAATTTTATTGCATAAATCCATGTATTTCAATGTAGAGGCAACAATTATAAATCTCATGATTTAATTTGTTCACTTTGACGTCAAAAGCTTCGTGAATACCTCTTACCACACTGTTAAAATGGTGCGCTATCGGGTACCTTTTTCCTTGGTCACAAATGAAGGGGGGAAACATTGCATTGAATCAGAGATATGTACATGTCCCTTCAGCTCAAGGTGTGCACATAGGACATGAGTCACATGATGAGGATGATCAACTAAAAGCACTGCAAGTATATTTTCTAAATTTTGGAATGATGCAATTTACAAATAGCATGAGAGAAATACATATTACATATATAGCAGTAGTTGGACTCAATGTCAAGGTTGTGTTTGGACAACAACACCAGCTGGGGGTCGTGGGTCTGATCAGCTAGGGGTGAGCAAATGATGGCCTAGATTGCAAAACTGCACCAGACTGTTCAGTTCAGTCTTGTCCGGTCCTGGACCGGTTTGAGTTCGATCGGATCCACGGTCCGAAAATTTTTAAAAGTTCGATCTGCGGTCCGGTCTGGTCCAAAATAGGTCAGACCGCGGTCCAGACCGTAGACTGGTTTATATGCACAATTCATTGATATTTGAATATGTATTATGTCACAAGTACAAACAAATCACACATATAAACACTATTAGTATACATGTCTGATATTTATATTATATAATTGTTAAAAATAATTAAGATTATCTATTTTTTACTATTAAATAAGTTGTGAAATACATAAAAAGTCTGATTGCGGTCCAAAGGCTCCAGTCCCGGTCCAGTCCACATTGAAACGGGCCGGTCCATCTTCAAAACGGTTCAGTCTACTGTCCATAAATTTATTAAAATACGATCCTCGGTCTGGTCTGGTTTGGTCCGGTTCGGTTCTAGACCGATGGTCACCCCTATGCAGATCAGCCACCACACCATTCCAATTTCAATTAGGTAATTCAATACTTTCTTTTGTATTACAATAGATTGTTATCCAATCATGTAAGTTGTAATAGATTGTGCTTGAAAGTTTTGTAAATAAATCCTTATGTTATCAAATTCGCATCAAAATCTCCATTTAAACATTTGGCTCCTTTTCACTCACATGTAGGATCCCCCAACATCAATATATGATTTTATTGGCATAAATAGGTGTATTTATGCATGTAGATTATCGTGTTAAAGTTTTGTGTCAAATTCTTTATTTGGTCGTAGAAATCTAGTGTTGACAAGAGCATAAATGTCATCCATTGAAATTTTTGTAAATCTTTGTTGCCAAGTCATTGGGAATGCCATTGATATTGATATTTTATACCATAGTGAAAAGATCCAAGATCAACAACTTCAGCTTATACTAATTTCCTTAATGGGCGTCGGGTCAAGAATCTATGTAACAAGCATAGTGCTCATAATATGTATGTACCAACTTGAGGGGTGTTAGAATTATATGTATTTATTATATATTGTTCCTTATTCCTTATTTCTTATTCCTATTCTCTACATATAAAGGATTAGTTACATATTGTGTAATTGGATTGTTGGTTGCCACCCAAGTCTACATAAATAGGCATGCCCTGCTCTTAATACAATACAAGTTGCTTTGTGTCCATAATCTCTTAAGTAACATGGTATAACAAGATTGTTCTCGTGACTTTTGCCTCCCACCCATGCAGATATTGAGTGAAAAAGAAACAGATTAAGAGTCCTAATTTTCTTTTCCAACGAATTACACTAAACAAGATGAGGGTTGGTAATACAACCTTTCCTAACAACATTTGAAAATAATTAGGCTTCATATGACCACTGCTACCGATTTTATATCTGATAGCAAGTCTTTCAGAAAGAGGTCATAACAATCATTTCTAGACTATAAAAAGAGTGAATCTTGCAACACCACCAACTAAATGGACCAAATGATTCCTCAACATCACAATAGCTCCAAAGGCAAGTTGTCAAGCAAACAATATTTGTAAATAGGTATACGGATATGTCGGGAGGAATAAGTGACCGATAGACTTAAAACAATGTTGGAAGGAATGACAGTATAACACAATTTAGAGTTTATTTATCAAATATTAGATATTTACCTTTTTGGGTATTTTTCCTGAATTTACTATCGTAGCATGCTGCAAATTTTGTTTTGTTCTTTATATTTGTTGCTGGATCTGGGGCCTAGTTTGGATGGTGACATTAGGAGTACCGGTGGTTGTCACAGAATGTATGCATATCTGGGAGTGTGGCACTGGAAAAGGGGTGGCTAAAGAAAGCAGTTGGGGTGGCAGCTGGTACACCAGCACAAAAATTGGGACTTATGGAAAGGATAGCAGTTCGGACTTGGGAGTCACACCAACTTTGACATGATTGGAAATCCATGAAAATTCTGTCTGAAAAAATATGTTCCGGTAATGATAAGTTCCAAATCCGAGTTCCTGAACTAATATTTAGAAGAGCAACGACTGGGTTTTGAGAGAAAACCATCCAAACATATTGTAGGATGCCACATCCTACTGATTTAATAAGAACAAAGTTTTTTCAAGGCATGATTGAGCTAGCAATCAGACTGACATGATAATTCCTTTTAGGAATTCACTGTTCCTCTCCCTCTTCTCATTCCACCATGCGATAAAATGATGTATACTACTGATCATCATGTCGGCCTAACGTTATGACCACCAAATAATATACAATATATTCAAAAACCAAAATAAAATCGGAAAAGATTGTCATAAGAGAAACCTACCTTCTCATCTATCCACATTAAGGAACTGAGTTGATTGTTTAGAACACGGACAACAAGATCAACAGGGGTCATGCTGTCTACCAGATCAAGCTCCCCACCCTGGAAGGATATAGATAGACAGTAAGGAGTGAGCCACACCACTGTGTTGAAAACTTTACTAGATACCTGATTAGCATTTAACGTGTTGATTATTGATCTAATTTGTTCAGCCATCTGCTCCATCTCCCTCTCCACAAACTCGGCCTGCTCATACCTGATTGCAATGTAAGAAACAAAAGCGGTTTATGCCAAGGGAATAAGAATAGAACCAATCTGATTGAAAATTGTTGCTGTTTTTAGTAGTTAACAGCTTCAAAAGAAAATTAACTAGTGATATTTAAATTCACAGGGGATGCAATCTATTAGAATTTAGAAAAGCTATAACAAGACGGTAGTATTTATAGGATTCAGGATGTCAGGGTTTGAAACTTGCAAGCATGAGAAGGTCAAAGCTTTGCAGGCAAGTCAAATGTTATAATAAATGTGTCCAATATAATCAGAAAAGGGCATATATAAACTATACAAGAACACAGAATCTCCAGTCAAGTAATCGTAAATAAGTTTCTTTCCACAAACAGGATATACAATCAGCTTAAGTTGATTATCAGATAAAACCGATTGCACAGATGAGTAACAAAATCGCAATATATAACCGGTTGTCCTAGAATTTATCGTGATACCCTTGTTCACATGCACTGACATATATATATATATATATATATATATATATATATATATATATATATATATATATATATATAATTGATTGCCCTGATTCTGATGGAAACTAAGACAATTTTTACCAGGTATATTCAGATTTCAGTTTTCAAAAAACATATTAAAGTGGCACAATATTCCGGGATGGGGGGTATACAACAAAATAGGTAAGTAAAAGATATTTCATGAAAGAAAAATCAACAACATTTTATCTCTTGCAGATGCAGCCTCATCTTCAAGAATCAGTCCGTGTTCATCCTTGTAAATTCTTTCTGCTTCTTCTTCCATGCTTTGTAGGGCCTTGTCAACCTACAAAAATAAAAAATGAAACCTGGTTGATACTATTTAAACTTGAAACATTTAGAGTAATTGTGACGGACAGACACAAAATTGCAATCATAACAGTTCTCCTGAAGAATAACAGTGGTGCCAAGTACGAAATAACATCTAATCAAACTTTCTGCATTTAGCTTGGAGAGATGCAACTGCACAAGTATGTCAACATGGCTTAACGATAGAGAAACAATAATTAATGATACCAAAATGTGCAGGACGGGATCAACATTAAACTAGCAATTAAGCATATATATATATATATATATATATATATATATATATATATATGAGGAGCGGGAGCCTATATCGTCGGGTATAGGAAACTCCCTATACCAGTGTCTATTTTGCATGGTTAAAGTGGTAATTAACCTAATCCAACTGTACGGATGCAAAATATATGGTTTGGATTAGATACTATTAAAATTTGAGGAAGATCATATTTTTACTTTATTAGATATAAATCAAAAGATTTGAGTGGTAGCTGCTGATTTTCAGAGTTACCATTCATTTGCATGATCGTAAAACATTAATATGAAGGTGTTGCACATATCTGATTTAAATGATTTTTTATACACAACTTATCTACCTAGTATACTTCATATCCATACAGTTGGATCATGCCAAAAGTCTTGGAAAACGTGCCAAACAAGGAATAGGTATAGGAAATTTCCTATCCCTTAGGGATAGGCTAGAATACACTCGAATGTACAGATCGCACGAATACACTCAAGTGTGTTTGCATATCAAGACTATTTTTGCAAAATGTAAACCATTGATCTTCACCGCCATACTATAACTAGGCTACATACAAATTTTGAGCCCATTTGGATGAGTGTACAAGGGCAACAAAATCAACGCGCGAAACTAATTTGAAATGTATAATTTTTGCGGTCTTTATAACATGACCTATAAATGTCCAAATGTGTTCAAATTTTGTGTATGAGCTATTCACAAGATGTTTAAGAAGATCAACAGATTAGATTTTTGAAAGAAAAAATATTGCATCATGAAAAACTACTTGAGTGTATTCTGCTCCGAATACACTCAAGAGTGTATTCTAGCCTGACTATATATATATATATATATATATATATATATATATATATATATATATACTTCTAATTTAGCAATGATCTACTGATCTACTGTCAATATCTTGTTTGCTAGCAAGGGACAACTAATATGCGATTGACTAGCTGGTAAAACATATCTATACTGGCTGATACACTCTACTCTAGTTAAGGCAAACATTGAGCGATATCAGTATATGTCTGAGTACAAAGCTATACACACAGAGTATATACACATCAAAGCATTATTGTCACAAAATATAGCATGCATGTGCATATTGTACGCATAGTATCAACAATGTATTGATATGTTAGGCCTAGGATGAAAGTTCCATATACACATATTTCAACATGGACAAAAAAAATTGTTACGAATTTACAAAGAGGCATCGTCCTTTCTCCATTCCATTCACTGTAGTAACTTCAGTTTAAAACTAGAACAAGACTATCTAATATTAAGACACAAACGAGTAGGACCTCATTTATAAAATTGTCCAAGCCAGTTAATAATTGAGACAGGATCTGAGTTTTAAAGAAAGAAGCAATTAAAATCCAGAGAAATTCGCATATGGAAGTTTAATTATTCTCTATGCAAAGAACAATCTTGAACTATTGATAGAGTTATAGGACGGCCCAATAGCATGGCCATGCATACTGGAATGTGGATGGGTGTAATACTGACTAATGATGAGCACGGTTTAATCAGTTGCATAACTTTAATTCTCTTCAAGATTGTAGAAATAATAGACACTGATATGAATTTTAGTCAAGGATAAAACAAGAAGACAGGGAAAGGACTACCACATACCTCTTGTTGATGAGTTTCAATTAACTCCAGTTGACTCTCCAAAGAGGTTTGTGTCTCTACCACTTTGGCTACTTCAGCCTGAACATATGATAGACATGTAAGTATAATGTCCGATGAGAGTATAACGAACGGGGATAAGAATTCGGCGTCTGCTGATAAGAAGTCATAGATATTACACAATCAATTCAAATTCAACCTAAGCAACTGAAAACCATGACCAGTCGTCATGCTTGTTCAAAACTGCAATTTAAACAATCAGCAATAAATAAAAGCTAGACGGTGCACAACCACATGCTGTCACAGATTTTAGCATCATGGTAGCAGTGCTGTTCAAATATAATAACAAACTGAGGGTCGTAACGATTTGCCATAGTGGCATGAAACAGCTATTTTATACTTAGCAGCTAGGAAGCACGGATACTCCAATATAGGTGATGTACCCGTCCAGAATATGTAATGGATACTAGTACTCCTTGGATACATAATGGATACTTCTGGAGACGTATCCAAAACTTTTTTCACTTTGAGTGGATACTTCGAGGATAAGGCCCGGCTCATTTATATAGAGATGCATACATAAAGCTGGTTTGTTAGTTCTATATCTATTATATTTTTCTTTCTTGGCTCTCAAATACTAGAGAGTTTTGGCACTACAATAAAACTCAGTGTACGGTAATTATGGATCTAGACAACATTGTTCTATAAAACAAGTTGACATTCTAATAAAACTATTGTTAGTTTGTTACCGAAATTAACTTATTGTTACTTTCTTGTTGGTAGCATGTTGTTTCTAACTTACTATTTGTTCCAAATTCTTGAGGCTGTTCGTGTAACTTAATGTTAGTGTTGTTTTTTTCTAGAACACTTTTCCTCACAAATTAAAATTGGAAGTTTGAACTACAATGAAATCAGGTTGAATGATGATCACAAATCTATAGATGCTCTATTTCATAAACTTTGTTAATAGAATAGTAAGATGGCAATAATATTTATTGTTGGATGAAACTAGATGGTCTAATAAAACTATTGTTAGTTTGTTACCGAAATTAACTTATTGTTACTTTCTTGTTGGTAGCATGTTGTTTCTAACTTACTATTTGTTCCAAATTCTTGAGGCTGTTCGTGTAACTTAATGTTAGTGTTGTTTTTTTCTAGAACACTTTTCCTCACAAATTAAAATTGGAAGTTTGAACTACAATGAAATCAGGTTGAATGATGATCACAAATCTATAGATGCTCTATTTCATAAACTTTGTTAATAGAATAGTAAGATGGCAATAATATTTATTGTTGGATGAAACTAGATGGTCTAAATTTGCATTTTTATGAATAAAAATAGGTATACAGTAATTACAAAATATTTTTTGACGTCTTACATTGAAATAGAAGACAAGCGGGCAACAAGCTGCGCCGCTAGTCCTTTTTGGATGGCAAAATCAATCCTTTGAAACACTACATCCATACACTTAGGAGCCAATACATTACTATTCATAACTTTTTTGACGTATCTACTGTAGTACCCGTATCCTAAATTTTCAAGAATTGATGAATCCTGTATCCGTGCCCATACCTGTATCCATGCTTCATAGATTAGCAACTAATAGAAACTCGGTTGTGCACAACCATGTGCTAGCACTATGATATGGAATCCCATGATTAAAAATGTTGTTGCAGCATGACAATGCTGCTTCCCACCATAAAAGCGCTAAATAATTACTGATGTTTGGTGACTGGTGTTCTATATTACCAACGCACCTTGAAGGATTTTTTTAACATCGATACACACCTTGATGGATTTGTTTACTATCGATTAAAAATGCAGGACTTATTGTTCAACCAATTCTAGTGATATAGGTGCTTTGGGAGAGATTCCTTCACCCACCCACCCCCCCGACACACACACTCCAACTGCATTAAAAATTGACAAGGCTCATCTATTTGGAATCACAAAAGAGAAACAAGGATATATCCTTTTAAGGATACTGCCTTTGCATAAACACTCTAGTTATTCATTGATATAATAGCCAATCTGTATGGAAAATCCTGAAGGCTAGCTATATACAAGGAGAAGTCTCACAGATAAATGAGTGATTGTCCTAATTGCACACAACTCAAAACTAAATAATAAATTATATTTACTGATCAATTGGATAGTTCCAATCATACAACTGAAGCTAGAAACTAAACTGATGAAATCCTCTCATTTTCCATTGTGTTGTAATGATTCACTAGTGGTGTGTTCAGTCCTGTCTTGAAATTATCGCTATGAATAGTTTGACTTTTGCTAATATCACCACACTGCTATCTATCAAGTAAAAATGATCAAGTTTTAGGTACACCACATAGAGGAAGAAAAGATCTACAAACGAGACAAAGATTTCCCAAAAATTAGGAAATATCGCACTCCTCAAGTCAATCTCATACCAATGCTCTAAATCACATAAATTATGTAAAACATTCAAAGTATTTTAGCCATTTTAAAATATTCCCTCATATAAGAAGAATCCATGTGGTCAGCCTCACACAATTGGAATCATAGTAAGTTAGTAACAAAAGTCTCCGATTTTTCATGATTTTATAGGCTCCCGAATGTTCACCACAAGTAATATGTTGGTCGCTGATTTTTTGCGACTTTTCACAATTTTTCCCACTTTTTCACGATTTGCACGATTCTTCATGACTTTTCATGTTTTTTCACGATTTTTCTCTTTTAAGTCGTTTGTGCTCTTTTTTTAGGAAACCATGTACACATAACCATGGTGATAAAATTCGGAATTCAGCAACTTTTTGGCTGGCCGGAAAAATCGAAATTCGGAAAAAATCAGAAAAAAAATCGTGAAAAAATCGATATATTACAGTCAAAGTCCGGTCAACTATTCGGAAATAATCGAGAATAAGTCGGTATATATATACATATATATACTTATATATACACACGTATACATACATATATTGTATACATATGTATATACATATATATAAATATACATATACATATATATACATATATATATATATATATGTATATGTATACATACATATCGGATACAAATGTAACTATTAAGGTCACAAGACATGCCACCCCGTTGGGGTGCTTTATGCCTAGGCGGCTGCTTAGACGTGGCTAGACACCCACCTTAACAAGAATGTATATATATAGGGGAAAAAACTAAAACGGTACTCTAGAAGTTGCGGCTAATTATCTTATTATTGAGATGATTAAAAACAGAGTACAGGGTTCTCTTTTATAAGACAAGAGAAAGGCACATGGTTTAGATATAACCCATGTGGGATAAAACAAGACATAGGAATAACAAAGAAAAGAGAAAAATAGACTAAGTAAAAACGCAGGAAAGTCTATATACTAATACTCCCCCTCAAGCTGGAGCGTAGATGTCTAGCATGCCCAGCTTGGATGTCATAGCAGTGAACCTCGTCTTTGGTAGAATCTTTGTGAAGATGTCAGCCACCTGATCAGATGTATGAATGTAGGGAGTAGAGATTTGTCCCGATAGAACAGCTTCGCGAACGAAATGACAATCCACCTCAATGTGCTTGGTCCGCTCATGGAAAGTAGGATTACTAGCAATGAAGGTAGCTGCTTTGTTGTCACAATACATTAGAATAGGAGACGAATCAGAAACGCCAAAGTCCTTCAGCAAGCTCCTAATCCAGAACAGTTCACAGGTAGTGTGTGTCATGGCACGATACTCAGCTTCAGCACTAGAGCGAGCAACTACAGACTGCTTCTTGCTTCGCCAAGTGACAAGGTTACCTCCCACAAAGGTACGGTAGCCAGAAGTAGAGCGACGGTCAACCTTGCTACCAGCATAATCAGAGTCAGAATAGCCAAGGAGTTTGCAATGCCCATGTTTCTTGTAAAGTAGACCTTTGCAGGAGAACTTTTCAGATATTTCAGAATATGGCAGACAACATCCCAATGGCATTGCCGAGGTTTATCCAAGTAGCGACTAACCAGCCCAACCGCAGCAGTAATATCAGCCCGTGTAACAGTAAGATAGATGAGTTTACCAACCATTCTTCGATATTGCTGATTGTCAGGATAAGCAGGAGAATCCTCATCATCCCAGTCGGTGTTTGGATCCAGAGGTGTGTATACCTATTAGTTTGAGGAAAGGGACAAAAACGTGCACTATGCATCCGATTGGAAATTTTTGCTCTACTGCTAATCTGGGTGCTAATTTTGCTAACTTCACTGCGGCTCTTTCTGCTATATCTGTTCTTAAAAATGCTGCTCAGGCTCTTAGACATCCTGCATGGCGTCAGGCTATGGAAGAATGAATGAAGGCCCTTACAGAACGTAATACATGGGCCCTTGTTGATCCACCTGTTGCTTGCTCTCCAGTTGGTTGCCGATGGGTCTTCACAGTCAAATACCAGCCAGACGGTACTGTTGAACGGCTTAAGGCGAGACTTGTGGCAAAGGGGTATACACAGACCTATGGGGTCGACTACTTCGAGACTTTTTCTCTAGTGGCGCGCCTGAACTCTGTGAGAATTCTGATTTCTGTTGCTATAAATTCTGACTGGCCTCAGTATCAGCTTGATGTCAAGAATGCTTTCCTGTATGGTGACCTTCATGAAGAAGTATACATGTCACAACCCCCCGGTTTTGTGTGTCATGGGGAGTCTTCTAAAGTCTACAGGCTGAAAAAGGCTATTTATGGCTTGAAACAGAGCCCCAGAGCTTGGTTTGACAAGCTCAGCAATATTCTTTAGAAATTTTCTTTCCGACGCTCCCAGTCTGATCATTCTGTTTTTGTGAAAAATACTACTGCGGGTATTGTTGTCCTTATTGTTTATGTTGACGACATTATTCTTTCCGGAAGTGATCTTACTGGTATTCAGTCAACAAAGTGCTATCTGGAGAAACACTTTGTCACCAAGGATCTCGGCTCGCTACGGTATTTTCTTGGGATAGAGGTGTCCCGGTCTTTTTCTGGTCTCTGCTTATCTCAGCGGAAGTATGTTCTGGACCTCCTATCTGAAACTGGTCTTCTAGGTGCTAAACCTGCTAGCACACCTCTGGATCCAAACACCGACTGGGATGATGAGGATTCTCCTGCTTATCCTGACAATCAGCAGTATCGAAGAATGGTTGGTAAACTCATCTATCTTACTGTTACACGGGCTGATATTACTGCTGCGGTTGGGCTGGTTAGTCGCTACTTGGATAAACCTCGGCAATGCCATTGGGATGTTGTCTGCCATATTCTGAAATATCTGAAAAGTTCTCCTGGAAAAGGTCTACTTTACAAGAAACATGGGCATTGCAAACTCCTTGGCTATTCTGACTCTGATTATGCTGGCAGCAAGGTTGACTGTCGCTCTAGGATCCAATTTAGTAAGGCTTGGCCGAAGATTCTTAACAAAACATGTGCTCCCAAATATGCGAGGCGGGACAGAAAAAAGAGATGCATCGGGGAACAGAATCTGAAAAGGAATCTGATTGCCGAGCACAGAGGATGGCATGCGGTTAATAAGATAGCAGGCAGTGGCTATCGCCTCGGGCCAAAAAGCCTGGGGAACATGGTAGTGAAAAAGAAGGGTACGAGCAACTTCGATAGATGACGATTCTATCGTTCAGCGACACCGTTTTGTTGTGGGGTATAAGCACAGGAAGTTTGGTGGATGGTGCCCTGACGATGACAAAAGGAGCTAACAGAGGCTTGCATGAATTCCAACGCATTATCAGTGCGAAAAATTTTGATAGGCTTAGCAAATTGAGTGCGGATCGCAGCAAAAAAGTCAGTAATTTTTTCAAGGATAGTCGATCTATCTTTAAGCAAAAATAGCCATGTTGTTCTAGAAAAATCATCAATGAAGCTCAGAAAATATTTAAAACCAGAAGTGCTCGCCACAGAACATGGACCCCAAACGTCAGCATGTATAATATCAAAAGGTGCTTTAGAACTGATACAAAAATTTTTGGAAAAGGTAGCACGAGTCTGCTTGCCAAGCTGACATGTCTCACAATGAAAATCAGAACTAACTATATCTGGTAACATGACTTTTAACTTCGCAACAGAAGGATGTCCCAATCTATAATGCCACTGGATGTCTGCCACGGATGATGTCAAATATGCAGCTGTCTTTGGCTCGTCCAAGTAGTAGAGTCCATCCGGTCCCTCATGGCCTGAACCAATCGTCATCCTCGTACGCAGATCCTGAAACAAAACACCATCCGGATCAAACGTAATTGAGCAACGAAGGCTCTTCACAGTTTTACTGACAGAGAGTAAATTAAGAGGAAATTTCGGGACATAAAGCGTGGAGCGCAGAGGCAGACTGCCAGTAGAGCAAATATCACCAATGCCAGTAACAGGTGATTTAGAACCATCAACTAAAGTAACAGGAGGTATAAAAGAAGTCTTGTGCAGTGTAGAGAATAAATCAGGATTGCCAGATATATGAGAAGTCGCACCAGAGTCAATCACCCAGGAGTTTTTACCAGTCGTAGTCAGAAGTGCGGCACTACCAGCATTTGAATCCTCAGTAGAAGACGCCAGACGAGCTTGTAGCAGCTTTTCAAATTCCGAGCGGATCCAGTCAGCTGTCGGCGGAGCAGGTTCAGTCTGATCAGAAGTCACTTTATTGACCCAGTCAGGTTTGCCATATTTGATCCAGCAACGACCTTCAGTATGGTTGGTGCGCTTGCAGTGAGTGCAGTAGCGGGACTCAACAGGATCAGCTCCAAAGCCACGACCAGGAGCAGAAGAACGTCCTCCGCGGCCACGACCTCTGCCACGACCGCGACCACAAAAGGAATCACCAGAGCGGACAGCGAGAGCTGCACCATCAGAAGAGTCAGGCACGGGCTGGGACACAGAAGGTAGACGCTGGACCCTTTTGAGTACACCGCGGAGAGTGGGTAAAGGGTCGCTGGAGAGAATCTGGTCCGCAACACCAGTAAAGGAAGCAGGTAGGCCCGCGAGGAACTGAACTAACATAAGTTCGTTCCGCTGTCGATTAAGTTCATCAATGTCAGTAGAAAGGGGATGATACACCTGGAACTCATCCCAGAGGGCACAGCAGGAGTTGTAGTAATCCTCGACCGAATCAGTAGTAGAATACTCCAGTTTGGCAAGTTGTTTGAAGATCTCAAAGACCTTCTTAGGATTCTGTTGGTGCGAGTAAACATGGGAGAGTTGCTCCCACATTTCTTTGGCAGTATGAAGACGGAGAAGGGACTGGTTGATCTTTGCTTCAGCGATGTTGACCATCCATGTCATGACCCCATAGTCCTCCTTGGACCAGAGATCATAGGCTTGTTTCGTCTTCTCGTCAGCATCATGAGCAGGAAGAGACGGGCCCTTTGTAGTCAGATGAGAGTAGCGACCTTGAGATTTAACATACAACTCAAAGGAGGCAGCCCATAGGTGATAGTTGGAACTATCTAACTTCACCGTAGTAACACAAAGAGTACGAGGAAGATCTGAAGTCGCCATCGGACCAAGTAGAAAAAAGCAGGAGCACGGGCGCAGATAACAGCAGGCGTCAGCAGAGGGCAGCAGCAGAAGTCCAAAACATGGACTAGCAGTAGTAGTAGGTAGGAGATCCAATCATAGACCTCAGAAGACCCTCACGGGGCAGAAAGGAAGAGCAGGACCTACGCCAACATGGAGGAAAGATCACTCCACCATGAGGCGCAGGCAGTCAGATGCGAAAAAAAGATTTACTCCTTCAACGTGCCAGAACTGGAAAAGACCGGGCTGTACGTAGCATTGTCGGAAACTGTACGGAGGCCGGAAAAGGAGCCTTTAGCCGGACGAGATGGTGAGCAAAGGATTAGAAAAGATGGGAAGAGGAGAAGGGAGGATAGGGTGGGTGCTCGGGGTGGCGGAAATGGGCAGTGGTGGGGCTATGGTGGCAGCGGCAAGAAGGTGGAGGGACCTGGTGGCGGCGGGCAGCAGAGAGAGCTGCTGGAAAAGGAAGAAGAAGGGGGGGTTGCGGTGGAGAAGAGAGGAAGAGAAGGGGTGGGCGGTGAGGGAGAAAGTCAGGGATGGGCCTGTTGTGGTGGAGGCGGCACCAGGGAGGGTGCAAGGCGGCGGCGGCAGACCAAGGGTAGGCTGCTGTGCGGCGCAGCAGGGAGGAAAGGGGAAGGGTGGCGGCTAGGGTAGATGGGAGGGAAAGAAGGATTAGGGTTAGGGAGGATCGGGAGGCTCTGATACCATCTAGAAGTTTGGCTAATTATCTTATTATTGAGATGATTAAAAACATCAGTACAGGGTTCTCTTTTATAAGACAAGAGAAAGGCACATGGTTTAGATATAACCCATGTGGGATAAAACAAGACATAGGAATAACAAAGAAAAGAGAAAAATAGACTAAGTAAAAACGCAGGAAAGTCTATATACTAATAGGTACACTTAGACGTAAATATTTTTGGGTATAGCACCTCCACCAAAATATTTCTCATAATAGCCACTTTGGTGATAAAACACCACAAAAATGACATTTTCAAAGTGCAGCAGATAAAAACGCGAAAAGATTTGGAGCTTTTAGTAAGAAATTAAAAAAAATAGTTTTCGATTTCTTATTAAAAGCACCAAATCTTGTGACGTTTTTCCTATATTCACTTATAAGGCATCATTTTAGTTGGCGTTTTGTCATAGAAATGAGCTATTCTGGAAAATATTTGTGGGGAGGTGGTGAGGTACTATACCTGAAAATATTTTTGTCAAAGTGTATCATTTTGGTTTTTTCCCATACATATATATGTGTGTGTATGTATAGGGCACGTTTGGTTAGCTGGATTTTCATGAATCCTGTATTTTGTCCATCCCGCATTGTTGAAATGTTGCATTCTCAAAATCGTGCAAAGTAACATTTTATGTTTGGTTTGCTGGATTTTGTAAGTGTGGGATTTATTTATTTTCGTGTTTGTTGTCTTGCACATGTTGGATTTTGGCGTCCGGGAGAATTTTGATGGAGACCAAAATCCAAGATTCCTATTCTATCTGAAAATCCCAGGATGAACCCCATTTCTCCAGTCCTGCAAACCAAACATAAAATTTACAAAACTGGAGTCCAGAATACAATCCAATACAGTGAAATCCAGGTAACCAACCATGCCCATAGTGACAAATTCGGGATTCGCCAACTTTTTGGCTAGTCGGAAAAAATCAGTATTCGGAAAAAATGGATATATTTCAGTCAAAGTTCGGTCAACTATTCAGAAGTAGTCGAGAATAAGTCGGCTATATATATGCATAAATATACATAGATATACATATATATACACATATATACATATATGTATAAATAATTTATCAACGCCTCGTACAAATTATTTATGCATATAAATTATTTATGCATGTGTGTGTCTATATATATGTATATCTATGTATATTTATGCATATATATGTATATTTACGAGGCGTTGATAAATTATGTATGCATAAATTATTTATGCATATAAATATTTAATAATTTATCAACGCCTCGTACAAATTATTTAATAATCGATATATATGTATATCTATGTCTAAATATCAACGCCTCGTACATATTTATGCATATATATATATATATATATATATTTGTGTGTCAAAGTGCACCTCATTGGGGCAATTTATGCCTAGGCAGCTGCTTAGACGTGCCTAGACATGCACCTTAACAAGTATGTGTGTGTATAAAGGTTGTGCCTTGACCAAAATGGTACCTTAAGGTTTTTTATGGACCCTTGACTTATACACACACACACACACACATAAATCAAAGTGCACCCTATGCCTAGGCGGCTGCTTAAACGTGCCTAGACACGCACTTTAACAAGAACGTGTATATCAAGGTTTTAAAGTGCATGAGGCGTAACGAAGCGGATTTCTCTCAAAGAGGCGAGGCGTAAGCCTTGAAATATGTACGAGGCGTTGATAAATTATTAAATATTTAAATGTGTATATACATAGATATATATTATATGCATATATGTCTATATATATGTGTGTGTATATTATATATATGTGTGTGTAAAACATAAATTTGTATATACAAGCAAAACCAAGACTAAATAGAAGTGATTTTTGTAACTTAATAAGATTGAATAGCAATCAAAGACTACCACAATATTATAATAAATATTTAGCAAATAATGAGCATAATTTATTGTAATATTATATCCATTTATGAATTATTAGGAACAAGGAACCAAAATTACTTAACAATCATATGAAATTCACCGACATAGTAAATAAAAAAGGTAGCAAACAAAGACAAATTTAACCTTGAATATTGAAAGATCTCACTCATAGAATAATAGTGATAAATTCAATTATAAGAAAATGATCAGTAACTACGACAGCAATTAATAGAAAACTTTGAGTAAATGTTTGCAATTATCTTAAAAGTAGAAAAGTTAGTAACATAAGACATTAGCATCCATAACCGAGGAGTGCGCCTCAGCTAAGCCTCATTGTTGTGAGGCGAGTCCCAAACATTTTGAGGCGTAAGCCTCGACAGCCTCAAGGCGGGTTTTTTAATACCATGGTGTGTGTGTATATGTGTGTGTGTGTGTTCTTGTGCGTGTCCGTATGTGTGTCTGTGTGTGTGTTTGTGCGCGCGCGCATGTTAGCGTATTATTATATCTGGGTTTCCTCCAACTTTTTTTCTCAGTAGTGGATTGTACTTTTTACCATGCTGTTTTTGTTGACAAGTGTGATACCATATTGGAAACCGAACTTTGGGTATATCCAAATGTGTCCCCCGCGCCCAATACTTCTACAATATATCTAACCTTTTTGCCTGAATGCATAATTCCTGAATACCGGTTTTCTCATCTCGTCTGAACATATCAAGACTATAAAATTTGCGTTTATGCTCTAAATTATTAGAAAATCATAATATATCCCCAGTTTAAAAAGGGGAAAAGAAAACAATTGGATATATTTTTCTCAATGGAGCAAATGCTAACCTCCAGCCGAATTAAAACATCTCGGTTTTGTAAAATTCTCCTATCCCACTCGGCGATAGCAACTGCTTGTTTTCTGAATTTTGATGTGCGCTCTTGTAACTCAGCATTCCAATCTTTAATGATCTGAAAATACATACTTTAGCAACAGAAGATCAAGAAAAAAAAGTGGAAAATAGGTAAACAATACTTATAATCACATTTTACAATAGCAATTCACAAGTTCATCAGAAAATATCCAGCTACAAAATTTAACAAGTAATACAGAAATGTGCACCTCCTCCACTGTTTTTCCAGTGATCTCAGATGGTAATTTTGGAACCTGAGCAGTGGTGGAAGTAACAGTAGTAGCAGCAGAACTGTACCATGAGAAGAAGAAAAAAAAAAGTAAAAAACACTCAAACTAAAGAAATAGATCACCCTGCTGGATACGTTTAATAGAAGGCCAAAAAGAAAAATGGCAAACCTGCTGCTAGTAGCACCAGTTGTAGACAACGCTTGTGTAGTAGAAGCAGCACCCGAACCTGCAGATAGAAAATAAACATCAGCTTATGGCCTTCTCTTGGAAGCTACTATAGTGAAATACAAATTCAAAACTAAGATTGCCATAATAGGGAGAAAGAAATCTTGTGAGAAACTTGCATAATTCATCAAAGAACACTATTAGGACGGCATACAGAAGGCAACGTGGTGGTCCTTAAAAAAGAAAAGAACATATGGAAAAGACCAATTGTATGGATATCTATTTAGCATTCCACTCGAGTTGGAGCATGTAAATCTCAAATACTCAACTCGGATATTTCATCCGCTACGAGACTTTTAGCCCCTGTTTGGTTCGGGGCTGAGTCCGGATTAGCGGCTGTCTTTTTGCGCCATGTAGGCCCGATCCGCTCCGGTTTAACCAAAGATGGTGTTTGGCTCGACACCCCCAAACGGCCCCGTTCCGGGGTTCCGTAATCCACAAATCGGGACCAAGCCAGTCCTGCTTTGGGCGGGATTGGAAAAAAGAATCCGAATTACCCCCAAAACACACCCCGTCTCGTCTCGGCCCCCGACACCCCCCGCTCATTTCTCCTATCACCTCTTTACTCCACCTGCGCTAGGGATTCGGCTGCGGAAGCTCGAGGCAGAAGAGGGCCAGCTGCGTCTACTACTAGGGCAGTGTTCACCTGCACAAATGGAATCGCATGCTCGCCTAAAGCCCGAGGAGCAGTTAGTCTCTTTACTCACCTCACCTGCCATACCCCGTGAACCTGCAGATGGCTATGGTAGCGTCTGCCGCTTCACCGACCGAGCACGGCGCAGCAGACGTCGAATTGAAAGCAGGTATGGCCATAGACTTGTCTAATCCAGTCCTCTACCCAAAAAAATTTGACCCTTTGTTCGTAATTTTCAAGGAGAAGGAAGCTCTGGGAAGGGAAAGGGAAAGAGGCGAGAAAGCAGCGTTCGTTCTGCTATAAATTGGGGGCGATTCCACTGGAAGCCACTCCCCTACAGTTGTTGAGTGTCATCTTCTTCCTCTTAGACGTGTTTGGCCCAGCGGGTTCTTCTTCCTCCTTCGAGTACGCTTCCCTGCTTAGGTAAGCAAATATTTCTTCTTCTTTCAGCCTGGGCATGTCTTTCTAACGTCTCCTTATTAGCCTGTCTTCCTTTGAGTACGCGTCTGTCTCCTTTCTTTTCCCCCACATATTAAAACTGATGCTTTGTTTATATTTATGTTGGGTTTTTTTCTGAAACTCCATGGACTTCCTCGGATATCAAAATCACGTACCTTCAATACCTTACCTTTAAGCTTTGTTCTGTAATGTCCTCAAAATGTGATAATAAGCTTTGAATTTTTACCCTTTGATGGTATACTGTGTAATGAAGAAATTTAATCTGTATGTTATGAAGAAATTTGACATGTCACCCATTAGAAATGTTTGAGTTTTATTTCCTCATGTTAATGGTTACATATGCTATTATATTATTCTGTCCTGGGGTTTGATGTCACGTACTGTTTACTACATGAGTGACCAAAAACCATCTTGTTTAGTAGATCATAACCCACCATATTGGAGACCCCTCTTTTATGTTTTGTCATGTATAGGCTGTGAGTTTTTGATATGATATTCAAATATGATTTTTCTAAATGGAGTACAACAGAATGTGTGGTGCATTTTTTTAATGGAAGGTAATTTGATAATACAGTACACAGTTGATAAATTCATAGGAAGGTCTGAACTAGAATATTTCACAAACCAAATTACATAGAACATTTTTGGCTGATTTATTGCCTTAGGTCAGGGGTTAGTTGAAAGAGGGCTTATTAGGAGAGATTTTACTCCTTATCCATAAATGTTTATTATGAAACTATCCATACATGGTTATTAAAGTCCAATACAAATATGTACAACCCTAGTTGTTATACATGGTTATTAAATCATTCTGTATAAATGTATAATACATAATTACCCAAGTAATTGGGCACCCCCGTTTTATGACTCTAATCCAATTGGAAGCATTCACATGTTGATGGACAGACCCTAGCTTAATGTAACCACATTATAGTATCACTATGAATAGTATTAATCGTGGAATGCATCATTGCCTTCAACTGAATGTGTATGTTCCTGGAATGTCCCATTAATCCGTGGCTCGAAACAAGAACAAGTTTAACCTTCCTGTCCAATAATCCGTTTTCATGCCAGGTCAATCTCAACAAAATGCAAGTTCTATTTTGTTATTGTTTAATAAACTAAAGAAGGAACTAATGTGCAATGATATTACTTGGATTTATGATTCTCCAGTACAACATTGTATTAATATGCGATGAAGTTTGTGGATTACTTGGATTTATCTTGGCATAAGCACTAGATTATTTTAGTTCAGTATAACATGACGTGAAACAAAAACATTTTAACCTAATTATGACAGTTGTCCTCATCTGTAATAGCATATTTTAGTTCAGTTTGCTTCACTGTTTGTGACCATAATTCAGACATTATAAAATACTAGGTATAACAGTTTTAAACCCTAGGTAAAAAAATCGTTTAAATAACAATTAGTTGACTCCTTTAACTTATATTTTGACATTACACATGCCCAGTGCCAAATCACATGTTGTCCTCTGTTCTAGCATGCACATGCCCAATGTTAAGAACATATATGAAAAATAGTAAGAATTAAAATAAGCCATATAAAATGTTATATAATCAAAAGAAAAGAAAATGGCATGACATTGAAATTTAGACTAACTCTCAATTTTTTTATAGGGTACACAAATAGTATTGATAATGTTTCAATGTAATCTATTACAAAAAATAACTTGATTAAGTATCAGGTAACTCTGTCTAACATATAACATGTCATTTATATTATCTGTACCATACTTTTTTGCCATTAATCTATTAATGAAAAGATGTATACTTCAAACTAGCAACAATTTAAACACAACTAAATAAATAAGAATGACTCAGTTCATTTTCATATTGCTCTCTTTATTTGACAAATACATATAACTTTGACCGTGTCGATGATCTCCCAAATAGATTGTTTAGACTGACACTGGGTCGTCAAAAAGAATAACTTGAGTTAGTATCAACATGTGTATATTAACACAATTTGTTAGAAGAGAATAACCCACTTAATATTCAGTTGACCCACTCTAACCTATAACGTGTAATTATAGATGCTCAGACTTTTTTCACGTTTCTGCTAATGTTGATGTTAATATATATGTTCTGTTATTTTTATTTTGTTATTTTTATATTATATTTGGACTTCTTTGTAATTGTCACATTACTATAAATATAAGGGTGCACACATTGTGCAACCCTAAGCTCTCCAAATCTCATTGTCTTTCACATGGTATCAGAGCGGGCCGATCCACCTTAAACCTAATCCCTCTCTCTCCACCAACCCTAGCCGCCGCCACACTCTGAAATCTCTTTTTTTCCGCCGCTACAGTACTGCTACAGTATTGTCGTCGCCGCTATAGTAACGCCGTCCACCCCTCCACAGCCCTCCATTCACCTCTAATCCCCTAATAACCTCCATCCTTGTGGCCTAATCCACCACAAGCCCCTCCGTCTAGCTCCGTTTCTCTTTCCGAAATCTCTGGACAGCATCGGTAACTTTCCAGTTCTAGAACGTTGACGGCATAACGGGCTTTATCCTCTCTGTCTGCCTGCGCCTCATGGTGGAGTGACTGATCCTCCATATTGGCGTAGGTTTTTTCTCTTCATTTGCTGCCCCTACGTGGGTTTTTTTTTAAATCCATGTGTGGATCTTCTACCTTCTACTACTAGTCCATGTGTTGGACTTCTGCCTCTGACTGCTGACTACTACTGTTGTGCCTGCTCTGTGCTTGTTGCTGCCTACCTGGATCCGTAGGCAGCCTTATACTGCATGTGCCTGACTGCTGTTGCCTGCCTGTAACTCTAAGTCTGCATCTGTTTCTTCCTGATGGTGTCTACTCATGAAGATCTGCGACGTCAGGTGACAACTTTGAAGCTGGATGGATGAAACTACCAGCACTGGGTGTGCTCTATGCAGATATATGTTAAATCACAAGGAAAAACGTCGCACCTGACGCAAGATCTACCACCCGTGCCTCCTGCGACAGCAGATTCGAAGGATGTGAAAGCCTATGATGATTGGGTCAAGGACGACTCCACAGTCATGACATGGATTCTGAATAGTAATGAGACCAATATTAGCGTCACCTTATTATACCTGCAAACGGCGAAGCAGATGTGGGATTAGCTTGCCAACACTTATTCACACAGTCAGAATCCCAAGAAGGTGTTTGACATCAACAAGCAGCTTAGCCGCCTGTGTTTCTCTGGATCCGATCTGACGGATTACTTTTCTTCTTTTAAGGGACTGTGGGGGGAATTGGAAGCCTACCATCCCTTGTCTACTGATTTGGCTACTATGCAACGACAGCGACAGGAGTTGCAAGTAGTCCAGTTCCTTTGTGGCCTACCTGATTCCTATGCAGGGGTAGTCGATCAGATTCTCGCTAGTGATCCGCTGCCTACTCTACAGACTGCCTTTCCGAGACTACATCGCTTGCCTGCATCGTCATCTGAGACTCCTACTGATACAGGGGATTCGACTGCTTTTGCTGCGATGTCTGGTCGTGGTCGTGGCTGTGGACGCGGTCGCTCATATGATGCTCGTCCTCCTCTTGGTGCTGGCCGGGGGAGGAATTCTTCAGGTCGTGGAGCATCCTCTGGACCTACTACTGCTACTGCTCGTCCTCAGACTGGCCAATGCTTCTGCAACTTCTGTGGCTGGTCTAATCATTTTGAAGACAAGTGCTGGGAAAAATACGGCAAACCAGCTTGGGCCAATGCGGCCACTGATGCTACTGCATCTTCTGAGACGTCTACCCAGCCTGATGCCCCGGATACTTCTACTGCTGACTTCATTCGTGCAAAGGTCGAGCGCCTATTACTGGAGTGTACTGGCTCTTCGTCTACTCCCACCACTACGGGAGCACATGTTGCGACATACTCTGATGTGACACTGCCTTCCTTTCTGCACCATCCTCTACTACTGGTAATACGAAATGGGTCATAGATTCGGGCGCATCTTCTCATATTTCTGGGAATCGGTCATTGCTCAGAAAATTATCTAGACCGACTACTAATTCCTCTATTATGCTTGTTGATGGCTCCAAGTCTACCATTTCCGGAATTGGAGGCATTGTGTCTGATAATGTGCTGAAATCTGCTCTATATGTAACTCGTTTTTCGTTGAATTTATTATCTGTTAGAAAAGCTTTGCGGAACTTGAACTATAGCCTGACTTTAGTACCTGGTTCATGTGTTTTTCAGGACCTCCGCACGAGGATGAAGATTGGTGGGGGGCATGAAGGCTCTGATGGCTTGTACTACCTGGACTATATAAAAAAAGTGGACAATGTGGCTCTGGCTTCTGCAGTATCTTCGTCAGTATCGGCTCTACAGTGGCATTACAGACTTGGGCACCCATCATCTGAGAAATTGCACCATATTGTACCTGATGTAGGAACAAAAGTGTTTCAATGTGAATCGTGTCAGTTAGGCAAACAGACTAGGGTTGTTTATCCTAAACGTTCTCAGATTAGCAGTAAAATGTTTTTGATCTTGTTCATGTTGATGTCTGGGGCCCTTGTCATGTCCCTAGTCTATCTAGAAACAAATATTTTATTCTATTCATTGATGATTTTTCTCAAGCCACATGGTTATATCTTTTGAAGAGTAGATCTGAAGTATTGTCCACTATTAAATTCTTTTTTGCTGAGCTGAAAACACAATATTCTATGCCTGTTAAAATTTTGAGAACGGATAATGCACTTGAATTTGTTCAAAAAGATGTTTTGTTTTGTAAATCCATTGGCACTATCCACCAGACTTCGTGTGCATACACACCTCAGCAGAATGGCATTGCAGGAAAAAAAAATAGACACTTACTAGAGGTTGCCAGAACTATTATGTTGCATGCTAATGTACCTCGGGGATTCTGGCCAGAAGCCATCTTGACTGCTTGTTTTCTAATAAATCGAATGTCTTCTTCGGTAATTGGAAATAAAATACCTGTGCAAATTCTGAATCATGATAAACCTTTATTTACTGTACCCCCTCGCATTTTTAGCTCTACATGCTTTGTAAAGTTGCTTGGCCCAATGCATGATAAACTATCTCCACATGCTGAAAAATGTATTTTTTTGGGGTACACAGAAAGGGTACAGATGCTATAGCCCAACTACCAAGAGATGGTTCACTAGCAGTGATGTTGTCTTTTTTTAGGGTACACCATACTACTCTACTCAAGGAGATAGTCTTCAGTCTGAGCTTATTACTTCTCCACTACCTATTACTAGTGATTGTGTTTCTAATGCTACTACTTCTGTACAACCGACACCTCCTCTTATTGTTTATCAGCGTAGGAAAAGAGCTCAACCTACACAAGATCCCCCCCCAACCAAGCCAATCTTCTCCTCCAAAAGGTTTTGCATCACCTGAGGTAATATCTGACCTTGATGTGCCTATTGCTCTTAGGAAGGGCACTCGTTCCTGTACTATTCACAATATTGCTAACTATGTATCAACTGATCATTTAAATGTTCATGTTAGCAACTTTGTCACTGCTTTATCTGTTGTTGCCATCCCAAAGACTGTACAGGATGCCTTGCAAAGTACAGCTTGGACGACTGCTATGAAGGAAGAAATGCTTGCTCTTTCTGACAGACAAACTTGGGAGTTGGTGGATCCACCTCCTCAGTGTAAGCATGTAGGTTGCAGATGGGTGTATGTTGTCAAGTATCAACCAGATGGTACTGTAGAACATCTGAAGGCACGTCTTGTTGCTAAAGGTTATACACAAACCTATGGTATTGACTACTTTGAAACTTTTTCACCTGTTGTCCGTCTTAATTCTGTTAGAGTTCTCTTATCTATTGTTGTTAATCTTGACTGGCCTCTAGTACAACTAGATGTTAAAAATGCTTTCTTATATGGTGATCTACAAGAGGAGGTCTACATGGAGCAACATCCCGGATTTGTTGCTCAGGGGGAGTCACATAAAGTCTGCAGGCTAAAGAAGTCAATTTATGGGCTCAAACAGAGTCCTCATGCCTGGTTTGATAAATTGAGCAATATTCTGATTGACTTTGGTTTTCTGAGATCTCAGGTGGATCATTATGTCTTTACTAAGAAGACTTCTACTGGTATTGTGATTTTGATTGTGTATGTGGATGATATTATACTTTCTGGAAGTGATTCTATTGCTATTCAGGCTACTAAAGCTCATCTCTGCAAACACTTTGCTACTAAAGATTTGGGTAAACTGCGGTATTTTCTGGGCATAGAGGTATCTAGAACTTCTAATGCTCTTGTGCTATCTCAGAGAAAATATGTCTTAGATCTTCTGCAGGAGACTGGTATGCTTGGAGCTAGACCTGCTGATACTCCTCTGGATCCCAATGTCAATTGGGATGATGAGTCTTCTCCACTCTTTGTTGATAATAAAAAATATAGGAGGCTGATCGGTAAAATGATATATCTGACTGTGACTAGAGCTGACATAGCTACTGCTGTGGGTCTTCTTAGCAGGTATTTAGATAAACCCAGACAGTGTCACTGGGATGCACTCTGTCATATTCTGCGATATCTAAAAAAGTCTCCTGGCAAGGGACTTCACTACAGGAAAAATGGACATTGTTCTCTTGAGGGTTATTCTGATGTTGACTATGCAGGGAGCAAAATTGATAGGAAATCAACTTCTGGCTATTGTGCCTATGTTGGAGGTAACATGGTCACATAGAGAAGCAAGAAACAAAATGAGGTTGCCAAATCTAGTGTTGGAGCTGAATATAGGGCCATGGCCCATACTGCCTGTGAGCTCATGTGGGTGTATTCTCTCCTAAAAGACTTTGGGGTTGAGTCCTCTTCTGCTATACCCATGCACTGTGATAATAAAGCTGCTATCTTCATTGCAAACAATCATGTTTATCATGAGTGCACCAAGCATATCGAGGTTGACTGTCATTTCATTCGAGAATCTATCCTGACTGGCAAAATTTTCACTCCTTTTACTCGCTCTAAAGACCAGGTTGTTGATATCTTCACCAAGTTGCTGGCTAAGAAGCAGTTCTGCACACTTGTGGACAAGTTGGGCATGATTGACATCTATGCTCCAACTTGATGGGGAGTGTTAATATATATGTTCTGTCATTTTTATTTTGTTATTTTACATTATATTTGGACTTCTTTGTAATTGTCACATTACTATAAATATAAGGGGCACACATTGTGCAACCCTAAGCTCTCCAAATCTCATTGTCTTTCACAGTTGATACTTTCTTTGTGGTTGTTGATTGGTTAGTTGTAACTATATACGACAATAGGGTATATTTTTAGGTGTCAATTTGCTATATATATACCTATAACTAAGAGCAAGTGACTGCTCTCTTTATTTGACAAATACATATAACTTTGACCGTGTCGATGATCTCCAAATAGATTGTTTAGACTGACACTGGGTCGTCAAAAAGAATAACTTGAGTGAGTATCGACATGTGTATATTAACACAACTTGTTAGAAGAGAAAAACCCACTTAATATTCAGTTGACCCACTCTAACCTATAATGTGTAATTATAGATGCTCAGACTTTTTTCAGCGTTTCGGCTAATGCTGATACTTTCTTTGTGGTTGTTGATTGGTTAGTTGTAACTATTTACGACAATAGGGTATAATTTTTAAGTGTCAATTTGCTATATATATACCTATAACTAAGAGCAAGTGACTGCTGTGTGTGCTTGCTTTTCTTACCACCTTAAATAAAGTACTTCACAACAGCAGGGAAAAAGCTGTGCAGACATCTGTCATATATACAATATAATCTATGAATAAATCAGTCTCCTGTTATATAGTGTGCTTTCGATAATCAGTGTTTTGCTTTCCATGTTAGATAAAATATATAAATACATTGGATTTATAAAAATAACTCCACAGTGGCAGATAAAAGATTGTTTTCTGTTTTGTTTTTATGAATGGGTGCAAATTTGAGTGTGTGTGTATATATCTTACAAAGTTTCATCATCTCAAGGCAACTGCAAATTTGGGCTTTTGTTTTTTCGCAAACTCTTGACTGGGTAAAATAATTCAATTGCAGTAGCTTTTGCTATATTGTCAATATATGTCTGCTAATGCATGGTCAAACTTTTTTCAGCATTTCTGCTAATGCTGATACTTTATTTCCGGTGGTTGCATGCTTAGTTGTATCTATTATCAGTAATTTTAGCAACTGACAACTGTTCCAGTTGTTAGATTATAATTATTTGTTTGTATTTGCGACTGTCTACATTGATCAGACATGTGAACTACATTCGAACTGATTTGAAAGAAAATTGACTTTCCAGTTCATTAGTAGTGTTTCGGGTGAGACAGAGTTTAATAATTTGATGTGTTTTGGAGTGTATATATGTAATGTAAAACAATCATCTATGAATATGGGTCTGATTTTGGTTCCCCATTTATATTTTACAATATGGTTCAATTTTGAGCTGAGTGGTCACAATAAAATTTGAATCTGGGATTTAGTCTGGGTATGGCAATTAAACAATTCATGTTAAATATTTTAACTCAAATCAAGCCAAACTCTATTTTTAGTGCCCGTATCTGTTTCAGTTCTCAACTTCTATCATCGATTTTAGCTAATATAGGGTTCTCCACCCATTCTATTATCCATTTACATGTCATTCCAAATGTTGTCATTATCCTTAACTTTCTATTATTTGAATTGACCGATACCATAAAAAACCCGTCTCTGTCATGTTGTATTTCAGAACCCCTGCTAGTATGAGCTTCGCAGACCTGAGGTTTCATTTTGTATGGTCTAGGGAGTCTGATGAGGTTCTAGCTGCAGCATTGAAGAGGCAGTATGACCTTGGTAGGAGTGTAGATGGGCATTTTACTAGGGAGGCTTGGAGAGAGATACTCCATGATTGGCGTAATAGTATGGGGAGACCAGACTTGTCGTTGGAACAAGTAAAGACACGGTGGAAGATCCTGAAGAAGGAAAATAACATTTTTTAGTTATTTTGTCATGTAACCAAATCTATGTGTTGACTCAAAATATTTGAGGGGTCTCTCTATTTACATAATTCTCGCAAAATAGGTGACTATTTTATTAAAATGAACCTATCCTTTTTACATGTTGAACAGGCAACTGATGCCATATGTTGATCCATACCATCAAATTATGCCATCAAAAACATAATTGTCCCATACCAGCAACTTTTGCCATAAGCTTATGCCTTTTTACAAAACTAAATTTAGCTATTCAATCAACTAAGGTAACATTGTTTTTCTGTAATTATTCTTGACCCATACCATCAAAAACATAATTGTCGTGCTCAATTCCAGCACGTGCGGGAGTATGTCTTCCGCAGACCCCAAGATTCGTGTAGTCTGGTCTAGGGAATCGGATGAGGCTCTAGTTGCAGCACTGAGCAGGCAATATGACAACGGTAGCAGCGTAGATGGTCAATTTACTAGGGAGGCTTGCAGAGAGACACTCCGTGATTGGCAAAATAGGATGGGAAGACCAGACTGTACTTTAGAACAAGTCAAGACTCGTTGGAAGAACCTAAAGAAGGAATTTGCTATACTGAAGGTTGTGACCAACAAAAGTGGTGTTGGATGGGATGAGACAAGGAACAAGCCAATAGTGCCTAACACCCCTGAGTGGAGGGAGACCCTCACGGTACGTACAATAAAGCACTCACATAACATTAATGTTTCATATAAATTATTTGTTTTGATAATAGGTAAACAAGGAATTGGCTAGATTGATTAACCGACCATTCTACCATTACCACGACATCGAGTTGATGGGGGGGAAGGAACATAGCTAGAGGCCACCATGCTATGTCCTCTGCGCAAGGAAAATTTGCTGACCGACGTTGTGTCCGAGGAAGACGTTGCCATCGACTTAGACAGATCCGATAATCCAGTCAATATGGACACCCCCTGAACTGCCACCGATTTTGGCACCGAGACTGAGGGAGACAACAATGAAACCGAGAACCGGGGCGTTGGGGCGAGGACTCCTCCATCCCACATGCACAGGAAGCGACCTTCCTTGACACCAGAGCGACATACAATGCCGCCTAAGGCGGTTTCTGAGTTCACCAGGATGTACGAAAAGGTGCACGAGTTAGGTACAAGTGTGGCCAAGCGATCCTTTGAAAAGGAGGAAGTTTGCAACCATTTTGCAGCATTTCAAAGCAAACTTTGCATATCCCCCCCCAGCTGTTCACAACTTAGTTGTAAATTCAATGACTTTCCCCCCTTACCTCACTATCTACCTTAACCTGCAAGATGACCCACCAAGCCTTATTTCATGGTTGCAAGACCTATGGGAAAATGCTCAAGCTAGTCGGGCAACAACGCAACCTTCTATGCCTCCTCGTTTTGTGTCGCCGCTGAGATTTGCTTCACAGTCCTCGCCATGGAATTTTACCAGCACATCCACTAGGCCACTCATGCCTCCAAGTTCGAGCGATGACGGGGGCACTTCTAGTAGAAGCTTTGTGACAAATTTTATGGTCTAGAATATTGCTTTACTATGGTTATTGTTGTAATAATTTTTATGTCGTGAAACACTAGCATTTGTTTTGAACTTCTATTTTAAAGTACTACCCATAACGCATCATTTGTCTATTATCTTAGGCCTATTGTTTTCGTCTATATTGTAGGCCTCATGGATACTACAGGCCATACTGACACACCAGACTTACACAAATTTTAGATGTTGTATCTTAGTCAGCAAATTGTGTTGTTGATGGAATAGCTGACTCAATAGCCACCTCAATAATGGACAGTGTTAATGGTAGCGAGAATCAACATCGCCTACCTAGGTCAGTTAGCATAAGGAGTGGACACCAAAAAGTTTTAGAAATAAGAAATGGCCATCCCAAGAGGGCATATGACCTATACAGAATGCATCCGCCTTATGTTTTAGCACTCGTAGACAAGCTTGAAAGTCGTGGGCTTTTACTTAGTAGAGGAGTGTCATCGCTCGAGGCTGTGTGCTACTTTCTATAGATGGTTGGCCATGGCCATACAAATCAGTCTTTAGCTGAGGACTATATTCATTCTGGTGAGACAATAAGCAGAAAGTTCAATGAGGTTTTGGATGGCGTGTGTGCCTTGTGTCCAGAATATGTTGTCATGCAGAAGACAACCACCACCCCACACGGTCGGATCTTGGAGAATCCATGGTTCTATCCGTATTTCAAGGTATTTACTTACATCCAAAAGTGTGACACCCTACACATAATGATTTAGCTAAACCATCTGCTCCCTTGTTTTAGGATGCCATTGGAGCAATTGACGGGACACGCATCCCCGTGTTGGTGAGACGCGATAAGCAAAACCGATATCGCGATAGAAAAGGGAAAGTATCGCTAAATGTCATGGTTGTCGTTGATTCTCACTGCAGTTTACGTATATCCTAACAGGATGGGAAGGCTCTACAGCAGACCAAAGGGTACTACTACAAGCGGCCACTACTACAGGTGGATTCAAGGTACCGCCAAGCAAGTATTACCTGGTTGATGCAGGCTATGCCAACACCAAACAATTCCCTGCCCCTTACCGCGATTCATCATACCACATAGCTGAGTATCAGGCAAATAGACACACGTACAACAATAAGGAGTTGTTCAACCACTGTCACGCACAGCTACGAAACACAGTTGAACGAGTGGTTGGTGTGTTGAAGACTAGGTTCTGATACCTACAAAAAGACGCCACATACCCAGTGCATTCACAATGTCGCATAATTATGGCTTGTTGTATTATGCATAATTTTCTACGACTCCAAAACGACGGGGATACTATATTTGATGAATATGTAGACGACGATTCACCGGATGATCTCCCCGGCAACGCTGGAGAGTTGAGCTCCTTACAACAAACTAGTCAGACGCTCGGGAAGGTGATGTACTGCGTGAAGGGATTTCCAATTTGTTTTGGGAAAATAGATGACCTTCATATTATGTAACTGCAATTAGGGACGCAATTGTTAACCTTCATATTAGACCAGGAGAAATGTATTACATTTGCTCTTCTAAAGAGGTTAGATCCGTAAAGACAGTCAAGCTTTTTATCATTTTGCTTGTAAGCATCATGTCTGCTAGTGGTCATACAGAACCAAGACACCTCATTACATAGATTTTAGATATCGCGTCTGGTCCAGTAAATCGCATTGTCGATGCAATAGCTGAGTCAATAGTTGAGTCTTCCATCCCATCAAATGGCGACGACCTGAGTTCGCTACAACAAACAACTCCGCCGATGCCAGGGAGGGTGATGTATTACGTGAAACAATTTCCAATTACATTTGGGATACTCGTTGAGCTTACTTTGTACTTATCATCATTTTTGTAGCGTATGAGAACTCATCAACCACTTGACATATGCCCTAAAATGTTTGTTTCAAAAAATGTTTTATGGCTCCCAATAAAAAATGTCACATTGTATTTCATTAGGTTGTCTTAAAATGGAGAATGAAATGCCGACCTGTCCATGTGGCCTACAATGCACAGTACGAGTGTACATGGATGTCGCGGATGCGGCAAATGGACAATTTGAAGATAACAACCCCCACAGACCGTATTTTACATGTAGTAGGGGTCTTGTTCCGACCAAATGTCATATGAGGTTGCCCGCGCAGCGAGTACAACCTACAGTGGCCACGCTTACTGCGGTTAGGGATGTGATGCTAACACAACTTGCATATGCACGCAACGAACGCAAGCAATGTTCAGAACACTGCGACTTTGTCTGTTCGACAAGAGCAAACACTGATAGGCTAGAAGAAGAAATTTAAACTCTGCGGAAGAGGTGCCAATATCTTCGCCAACGACTTCACATAACGAGCGATAAGGACTCTTCAACAGAGGAAGATGGATACAATACATCATAGATGTAATATATTATGATCTATCCAAATGAACTTCAGTTGTATGTTTGAACAATGAACTAGTCCTATTGAAATGTTCTGCAAATTATATTTGAAATCTATGTTCTGAACCTGACATTATTTTACTAATCATCAACCATGTTTTAGATGTCGATGAATCCATCTGAAGTTCTGAGGTGTGATTGTGGGCTAGATGCAGCCCTGCGGCTTAACACAGAGAATGCAGGGTTATATGACTTTGGCATTCTGAGTGAAAGGTAGGGCGAAATGTATTACATGTCCTTCTCATGAGGTGTGATAGTAAATCCATAAATAATAGGTTGTCCTTGTGTAGGTTGCACATTCGTTGTCATTAACTTGAACTTGGTAATACATTTTAGGGAAAAGATCGATGCAGATACTTCCATTGGGCAATCGATCTCCCCCCAACAACTGATTCTTTGAAAGTTGAGATTATGTTACTAATTGTCGAGTGCAAGTCAGTGTGGGGACAGGCGATGAACATGAAGGACTTTGTTGAAATCCATCACAACTACGATGATATATACACCAACAAAAAGTACGAGTATGAGGTTCTACAAAGCTCCGTTGCCAGTCTGGACGAAACTTGTAGCCTTCTTTTGGACACTCCTTCACCTGTGATGACACCATAACGTTGAATGACAGAGCTACATTTAGATTGTCTTATCGATTTAGATTGTCTATCATTGGATGTTATTAACATTATACAGTTTCTTAATTCATCTGCTGATATAAACGTTGAATTACATTATAAGGGTGCTGATTTTTATCGTAATGTTGTTGAATGTTTTATGGAGGGGGGCATACATATCTTTGAGCGAGGTGCAAATGCGTTGGAGGAGAGTTGTACTCTTCTTTTGGATACTCCTTCACCTCCGATGACTCCATAACGTTGTTGTTACACTTACATCACAAGCTTCATAGTTTTTTCGTAATTTTATTACATGCTTATGGATTTATCAGATTGTATGCCCTATGTAATTTGCACACGAAATCGTAATATTTGAATTATAACATTATATCCACCATTGTGAAAGGAGCCCTTATGCTATTTCAACATCTTACATACAGAATTTGTTCTATGGTTGGTCGTCTAATATGGTGTGTGGAGCACGATCAAATCCCGCTTGATGCGATGAGAAACCAATATGACCTGGGGAGATGTGTCAACGGATCATATACTAGAGAGGCTTGGAGGGAGACATTGCTTGACTTTCATAACATAACCGGGGTGCTTAGCATTGATTTGAACAGGCTGAAAACTCGTTGGAAGAACTTCAGGAAACAATTTATCAGACAAAATGAATTCCTTTTGTATGATTGGATGCCTAGGCATCAATTAGCCCTGGCAAACATGACGACTGTTGAAAACATCAACCATGTTGTTGCAGGAGTAGGTGTTGCAGGCAACGAATGAAAACCATCACAACAATGTCCATGTTTAGATTTATATGTATGCTCTTTTTAATTATTGTAATCCCTGAGCCTGCTTGTTTTTAAAGCTACTTCATACGCTTGCTACTACATGTATGCTCTTACTTCATCGCAATGTTGTTTATTTATGGCTTCACTACATACGAGGCCCTTTGTTATATCCACAATAAAATATATATATTTCAATTATCATATTAGCTTCACATACAATGTTATATGCACATTAAAATATATATATTTCAATTATCATATTAGCTTCACATACAACAATAAAGCCTTACTATTGCAATATATTACATACATAAATTTTTATATGGCTGCACACCACACCACGTCGTATGTTATATGGTGTACAGAGCTTGATATGTTTCTCAGAGGTTTGATGAGAAACCAATATGACATGGGAAGATGTGCGAATGGAGTATATAATGCACAGGCTTAGAGGGAGGTGTGGCATGACTTTCAGAACATAACAGGGGGCCCTTACATATCTTTGAGCGAGGTGCAACTACACTGGCAGCACCTCATGAGAGAGTTCATAAGAGATAATCTTTTCATTTTGAGAGATTTATTGCCTCCCCCGCCATTGCACGTGCAACACGCCGTTCAACGCAACTTTGTGATTACTCACCGCACCTATCCACGAGGAGTTGTTGAATACCTTACCAATGATGAAATCACCAACAACACAACTACAGCCTTAAGCGGTGAAGCAGACGAATGAATATGTAACATAGTTGCTCCAACTTGTATTTGATTATGATTGCTTGGCAACATGTTGTAAAACTTATGGCCATCATTACTTTGTTTTTACCATAATTTCATCAAAGTTGTACTTATTCTGTTTAGAAGTCTTACATTGCGTTCAAACTTCTACTTATCTAAGTTTGCTTGCCAACTTTAACTTGTACAAACTGTTGTCATATGTACTTTGTTATTATGATTATTTGCTCTTATATTTATTTTAAAAATTTAGATGTCGACATTGCGTTCAAAGTCACGACCAAAGTTCGAAAAGATATCAATGTCCCCCGTCAAAGATACACAAATATGTTGAAGAATACATTATTTGCAAAAAAATATGTTGCGAGCCTGCACAACAGGGGGCCAAATTTGAGAGCCAGGAAGAAGGAAAGGATGGGGTCAATAACCTTGTTCCTCTTCTGTCGTTGTTGTTTGATTGGCCAAAAGACGACATCAAACAACAACCTCAACTGTTGTAGGAGGATTGTCTCGTGTCATGGGACGAGTACGAGGAGGCCCTAAAGTGGGCCAACTGGGAATGTCCTACGTGGGAGCAAGAACAATCATCGTCCACCACGAAGACTGCCTAGCAAGAACAATCACCGTCTTAGCATGTGTATATATATGGGTGTGTAGGTCTAGGCCCAGGGAAAGCCGCTCTTTTTTTGTCCGCTCTCCCTTGGTTCATCGTTCATGATGCTTTTGCCCGGGACCACAATATGTTCTTATCAGCTTTTTTTCGACGTTGGTTAACTTGTGATGCAAACGTTATCATCTTTACTCCGTCATATATGTTATTATGGAATAATTGTGGCCATTTTAATAACACTATCATTCAAATGATGTTTGGTCTACTTGTGCGTAACTTGTGTTCTATTGTGCCAATTACAATTATCTTGTCAGTTACCAGTTACTAGATCGAATATGCACAATTGTATACATACATACAAAATGAACATGCTATGCAAGACAATTGTAAAGTTTAATTCATTTAAAATAAACATATAAAATGAGTATACTCATTACTATGCGTTTCACTAAACAACAAACAATATCACCCACATTATGTATCAAATTACATTTATTTTGTTACTTTTATACTTGTAGTGTAGTGGGCCTAGTAGCATCACAACTTCACATATTTTGTTATTGTTATAACAGTTATGTAAGAATAGGACAGTTACAATTATGCATAATTTATGTTCTATTATGCCAATTACAATTATCTTGTCAGTTACCTACAACTGTATACATACATGCATAATGATGGTGCCATGCAAGACAATTGTAAAGTTTAATTTATTTAAATAAACATATAAAATGAGCATACTCATTACTATTCATTTCACTAAAAAACAAACAATATCACCCACATTATGTATCAAATTACATTTATTTTGTTAATTTTATACTTGTATTGCAGTGGCATCACAGCTTCACATATTTTGTTATAGTTAAAACAGTTATGTAAGAATAGGACAGAATAAGCATATCCTGACTATGTTGCCAAACAAAATCAAACTGAATCCAGATTGCTAGCCAAACAGAATCAGACTAAAACCTGACTCAATCCAGAACAGCTAACCAGAATTAGATTGGGTTGCCAAACAGAATCAGACTGGATCCTGACTACCCCAATCCAGATCTACTGACTAACCCCAACTAACCCAGTCCAGACTATAAAATCCCAGTCCCGAACCAAACAGGGGCTTATGCAATGTTTGGCAACGCGATTGGTGTGCCACCGCTTTAGTGCGATGAGATGGACCACTGCAAGATTTTTGTCCGGTGGAAAAAAGCTGCCGGTGAACGCTAATCAATGCTAAAAACAATACAAATTCAAAGCGGTAGGTGATCTTGTGTTTGGTAACATCGGTTACAAGCAATTGTAACCTACTCGACCTTGCCTCATCGCTGCCCGGGCAATCGCACCACTTTACCAAACGGAGCATTAGAAAGAGTGGTGAATTCATCAACTAGCAGATCATCACAAGAAGCCTGAGTGCGATGGGTACTTGTAGCATTGTGCCAAAGTGACAGTTAACCTAAGTGTTTATCGTGTACCAACATAAAGCATGATTATTAGCTAGAAAAATAACAACTTCATTATCATAAAGCATAGGTGTATCATGCTCAATATGACAACAGTGACTCATCAATCAGAGATAAGTCCACAAGCCAAATAAGTGATAACATGGTAATCAGAATCAACACTAGAAAGGGAGATAGCGTTTTGTTTCTTGCACCTCGGAGTAACCAAATTCCTCTAGAACATGAAATAACTAGTAGACTAGTAGTAGATATCCTGTCCTCACATGCCTTTCATAGCTAGCACTTAAAAAAGACTTTCGCTTGCACAGAACTAGTACTTCTGAAGGAAAATTAATATCCAAACATGTAATTAAGTACCACCCCAGAAAAACATCAAGCATCCCAGTGAGCAAGTCTTGGCTGTTGCATAAATTCGCTCTCCCAAATGCATAAAAGAAATCTGTACAGGCAAAGACATGATGAGAAGGTAGCCGTCAAGTATAGGGTTTTTATTTGTATACTAGCAAACAGGGTAGAAAGAGAGGTTGGATTGAGTGGGTTATTGCAGGCGTGGGTCTAGTGGGCGTGGGTCAAAACTACCTGCTTGTATGTGGGTGAAGAATCTACTACTCACCTACAGGTACTTGTTTACAAAATCAAGATAATGTATATATCAGATTACTACTAATTTGTTTATAGATATGTATATCATAAGGCATAACTTAGCATAGTAAGACACATAATAACAATGTGCAACTTGATATAGCATACTATCAAAGGTTTGTACTGTACAGTATGAATGTGTAAACATATATGTAACTGTATTAACACATAATATAATATATATATGACATTTATAAGCACATTATAATATCAATAAATAACAGTAATATGGTCTTTTAAAATCTGAGGGTCACCCAATGAGATGGGTCCCCCGGCTTGACTTGCAAATTAATCGTGAGCCAGTCGAGTCCTCTACCGAGTTGGTGCCCTAAACCTCTACCGCAACTCGGTTGAAGCCGGTCCAATGATTATATCGTAAGTAAGCCAACCTCCTGATGTGGATCTGCAACCACAGGAACAAGATTGTGCTCCTCAATATAACCTTTTGATGCTCGAACCATTGTTACATCATGATCGATACCCCTCCTCTTAACAAAACCAACAATTCTCAGGTTGGCGGTCCATAGCCTTTGATCATAGATCTCTACCTCCATCTCTCTTGTGGTCACGACTCATTAGACTCCTTATTAGACTCCAAAGGAGTACAAACCTTTACAGGAATTCCAAAGCATCACCTCAAAAATGATTTGAATCACGTGTTGACTTTGGTGTTAAAGAAATTTAGTCCATCAGGTCGCTTATGCTGTCGGCATGAGCAGTTCAGCAAGTAGGAGACACTTTGACCAAATTATTCCTTATTTGGCATAAATCAGACTTATTTCAACCCTAAACTGACCTAAGCTGATCCAATTTAGCCTAACTCAGACCTAAGTCATGCTGATTTGGCCTCAAAGTGTCATAGATTGGACTTAAAAGGCCCTAGGCGCCCACTTAGGTCACCAAAAGACATGTCAAAAGCCTAGAGTTTCTAGGTGGGCAAAGGCCAATAGCATTATAACTAAGCGTGTCAGTGTACATTTCATTTGTGTCTTCACAAAATGGTTGTCATCTCTTAGGCAAGATTTAAGAGAACAATGATTTTACTGTTTTTGTTAGATTTGTCAACTTAAAACAATAAAATATAGTTGTTTTTAGTTGCTGTCAACATAAATTAAAAAAAGCACAATATATGTTAGCTATTGGTACAGATTTAAAGCTTTTGTCATAGTTGGCTAGGCAGCTAGGCGGTCTCTTTTTCACAAGGGAAGCCTACACGTTTCTAGGCGTTTTTTATTTTTTTACATATATATTTAGCTATATTCATAATATACCGCCAAATACCGCCAGATACCGCGATGTGGGAGGAAGGGAACCTGTCCTAGTTGTATCGCCAAATACCGCCAGATACCGCCAAATATCGACGAAATTTACTGGTATACCGACAGAAATACCGATTTTTTGCGTGCTTGAGTTTGTTTCTGTTGTTTGAGAGAAGGAAATGGCAGAGCAAAGGGATCTCGATAACTAGGGCTCAGATACGTCTAATCTAAGGTATGCCTTTATGTTTTCTACCATTTCTCTCATTTACACTTCATCTATCTCAATTAAAATGTAAATTCATCCCAAAATGCCTTAAATTGGCAAAGGTTCCGTCATCTGCTTTTTTATATGTCTTCCTAATCGTATGTGTTCTTAGATCTACAACACTTTCTCATAATGTACATTATAATCATAGTAATATACCTAAATAATCCACATAATATAAGTATAATTTGCTATCATTTTTAGTAGTAACCTAATCAGTATACATATGTTCTTCTTACTAGTATTTTTATCATACAAAGGAAGAAAATGTACTATTTTGCAACACAACAAACAAATATTCTAAAAAAGTATAGATTTTGTAATTTTCTAGTCTTATATTTGTTTATATGACACTTGCTACATATATCCCACAACATGGATGTGGTTGACATGGTAACTACACTTTTATATTATTGCATCCCTACGACATGCATATAGTAGGCATGGTAATATGACTTTTATACTTATCCTGCTATTATGCATAATCCATGGAGAAACTCACTACCGCATATGAAGATCATGTGCAACAAACAACGACGGATTAAAGGTGTCACAATAGTGATGGTGCATCACTTCCTTGACAGTCATGAAGTTAATTGTCAAAGTCACACATTGAAGAAGAGCAACAGAAAGCCCTGGTGTATATTTTCTTTCAGAATCTGATATGATGCATATGGAGACAGTACTGTAAAATTCTAAAACACATCGTGTTTAATTACATAATAAGAACGAGTATTATACACTTATATAGTATTGTACATGACGCGTAACTTCATACCACCAACCTTACATAATGTACATGTCATGGGAGCAATATGTCAACCATATCAACTCAATATTGTATGGAGAATCAGTGTGTAACTCGACATAAAACTGATATGAGTTAGTAAGTTACTATGCTATTCATGTGTTGTAAATTGGATATTATTGCATAAGTGTGTGTATTTATGTCTATGGATTGTGCTAGTAAAATTCCAAATCTTTATTCCAATATTTTTTCATCGAAATCTGCGTAAAACAGGACAGGTTCTCTTCCTCCCACATGATGGACAACTCCCCATATACCCAATACAGAATTTTATTGCATAAAACGTTGCATCTAGGTGTTGAGACCGCGCCTGTAAAATTTCATGATTTAATTCGTTCATTTTGGCGTCGATATGGCCAGGATTGCATCTGTCAATATTTCCGTCGGTATACCGGTAAATATCTATATCCAAGCTGTCAAAACGGCATCGGTATCGGTCATTAAATTCCTTGATTCATATAGATACACTACTGTGTATAATTTTTTATCTAACTCGTAATAATTGGGACTGAGGATACGAAGGATCCATGTAGCCGACCCCAACATAGTTGGAACTGAGGCTTAGACGATGATGATGATGAATAATGATGATGTTCTAAGTTGTAATAATTATATCTTGACAATATCACACCTACCTGACCTAAACTAGGTCTGACTGACCCTAACTAGGCCTATCTTGGTCAAAATTGGTCCTAATTTGACCTAAATATAACCTAATTTTGCATTGCATAAACTTCTCATACCTTAGCTTTTCTCTAGTTTACCCTATATTTACCTAAATGAAACCATATTTGGCCAAATCATGCCTAATGTCCTCAAACTATTTCCCCCAAATCAGACCTAATTTGGACTAAATCAGACCTAATTTTGCACAATATGACCATGGTTTAAAAAATCCACCTTGAGGCTCTTGAGGCTTATGCCTTGAGGCGAAGCTATCCCGTTTGCACCTCAAGGCTTACGCCTCAATCTACTGGACTGAGGATTAAGCCTCACAATGTCAGAGGCTCACCTCAAAGAACTAAGGCTCTGAGGCTTAGCTGAGGCGCAGGCCTCGATTCTGGATGATAATGTATTATGTCACGAAATTTTCTACTGGTAAGATTATTACAAATACTTTATTCGGAAAATAATACCCAGTGTTGTTGTAGTTAATTATAATTCTTTTATTACTGAGATTTTTAACTATCATTCTCTGAGTGACATCTTTTAATATTCATTGTTAAATTTATACTTGTTGGTTACCTTCTTATTTACTATGTCGCTGAATTTCATCTCATTGTTTACTAATTTTGGATCCATGTTCCTATTGATTCCAAATTCTATCTCTCTTACTTTTTCTTTTTTATTTACCTATTTTGATCTACTTGTATAATTTAATTGATATCTTATCGTCATTTTCTTAGCATATTCTTCAGTATCGTGGTGGTCTTTAATGTCTTTTTATTCTTATGAAGTTTCATAAATAATCTCGATCTCATTTTAGTTTTGTTAGCATATATATATTTATGTCACACAAACATGCAGATACATAATACATATACACAAATATATCACTATATATACACAAATATGTATATACATGTATTATTTTATTTATTAAGATCGTTTCATGCATATTTTGAGGCTTATGCCTCAAACTCCTAGAGGCTTGTGCCTCAACTCACTGGACAAAAACGCATCATTACACCTCACGCACTTTATAACGTTGAATATGACCTAAGCAGACCCCACTTCCTCCCATTAACACTATATTGACCAAAATTAGACCCAATTTGGTCAAATCAGAACTACTTACCCCAAATCAAATGTGTTTTCCCAAAATCAAACTTGTTTTCCCGTAATCAGACCTAATTTACCCAAACTTGACCTAATTTGGCCTACATCAATCCTAATCTAGGAAGCACAGACACTTCCCCAGGGCAGTCGTGGTCGTCCTGGACACATGTCGGGCACAAACACGGCGTGGACACGGCTGGACACGCGGTGGACACGGCTCAGAAGTGTATTTTTTTTAAAAGCATGGACACGGCAAGGACGGCTTGGACACACCGTAGACAAGGCAGGCCCAAACTAATTTCCTGTATAAAAGAAACATAAATCATATACTCCTCTTTCCCTCCTCTAATTTGAGCACAGTACCATTATGTCTCATAGTACTACCCATCCTTCTCCAAATTGTTATTATATATTTATCTATTATACATCATACTTATAGCTATAATTCATCATTCTTGTAAAGAATGTTCTAAGCATTCAACATATGAATTCATTGTAACTCATAATCCTTAATTCATACTTGATTTCATATTGCAAATGAATTCTACATTAATTATTCTCCTTAGATCATTTAGATTCTCATGATAGAAACATACTAGTGGTTTCTTACGAAGTCTGCATTCATATCGTAAGTGAATTATGGGTCTGATTCTATAGCTCTTTTCATTTTATTTCTATAACCTCATGTTATCGTTACTTTACAGATTTGGATACATGGATATTAAGTGTATATATGTATATTTGTGTACATGTACATGTACATGTGGGATTAAGAGAGAAAGATTTCTCCCCCCTCTCCCACGCCTGTGGCGGAGGCCAAACGCCCAGGAAGGTGGTAAATCAAGGCGGCAACTGGGATTCGAACATGTGTCCCTTTGTTAAGGGACACCGTGTTTGACCACTTGAGCCACTTCTTGTCAGCAAATGTATATGTATGTGTATGTGTATATGTATATGTATATGTATATGTATATGTATATGTATATGTATATGTATATGTATATGTATATGTATATGTATATGTATATGTATATGTATATGTATATGTATATGTATATGTATATGTATATGTATATGTATATGTATATGTATATGTATATGTATATGTATATGTATATGTATATGTATATGTATATGTATATGTATATGTATATGTATATGTATATGTATATGTATATGTATATGTATATGTATATGTATATGTATATGTATATGTATATGTATATGTATATGTATATGTATATGTATATGTATATGTATATGTATATGTATATGTATATGTATATGTATATGTATATGTATATGTATATGCGTATATATGTATACTTATACACACATGTATTTATGTATATGTATATATGTATATATATAGGGCGTTCATTCGTTGCCCGCGCGGGTAACTTGGATTTTCGCTACCCTGCAGCCAAAAAAGTAACTCTCCTAGCCAAAAAAGTAAGTTTGCTGTCAAAAAAGTAACTCTGGTGGCCAAAAAAGTAACTCTGTACAAAATATACAGCAGATATATATAAGGACGGGTTTTTTTATTTTGGAGGGGCAAATGATATTATTTTTCGCCAAAATTTTTTGGAGAGCTAGACAAAATAGTCCTCTACAATTGCGAAAAAAAATTTGAAAAAAAGTGATGGGAAGGGTGGGCGGGTAGCTACCCGCGCGGGCAATAAAGATGGGCCCATATATATATATGTATATATATACATATGCATATATATATGTGTATATATATATGTATATGTATATGTATATGTATATGTATATGTATATGTATATGTATATGTGTATGTCGTGTCCAATGTCGTGTCTGTGTCCTATATTTTTTTTAAGTCGTCGAGTCTGTGTCAGTGTCCATGTCGTGTCCTGTGTCCGTGTTCATGCTTCCTAGGTCCTAATTTTGTATAACATGATCTAGTTGGACCTTACTTCCTCTAATTTACCTTATATGACTAAATAAGACCCAATTTGGCCAAATCAGACATAAATTTCCAAAAGAAAATATTTCCCCCAAATCATACATGTTTTCCCCAAATAAAACCTAATTTGCCAAAGTTTGACCTCATTTGGCTTAAATCAAACAATTTTCAACCATAGAATACTCATGATGATCTAATTTGACCAATCCATACCTAATCATTGCTAATTTAGCCTTTCAATGGCTTAATTTGAGCCCAAAAAAAACCTTATGCGCCCATTTTAGGCACTCCATATGCTACGTCTAGTTTGAGGCGCTCTGTCTAGCGCATAGGGCGCCTTGATAACTAAGGTTTTTATTAGTTATCGTTAAACAAAAAAGTTATAGATGTTTACTTTGCTTTGTCAACAGTAGCATCTAAGTCTCAATTCACATCATGTTCAAGTCTGCTACATGGATCCTTTTTTTCAATTAGCTATCTTACGACCTATGTTTTGATTAAGATATAACAATTCAAAATCTCTTCTTATAAGCTCTTCCCAATTAATTTAGGCATGCCTATTCTTCTTTCAAGTGTGCAGGACTCAATGGCATTGCTTTGAGTAGGCGTGATTGTCATTCTACATTACACAAGTTCATACTCTCACACAACTTATCCTCAATACTCATTACTGCTACTTTGTTCCTAATATACTCATTTCTCAAGTGATCTTTTCTTATCTTCCCGCACATCCATCTCAGCATGTGCATTTTAGCCACCTTCATCTTGATGAGAACTTGTTTCTTCGACACCCAACATTCACTACCATATAGCATGGTTGGTCATATAATTGTTCTATAAAATTTACTTTTATATCTAAGGAATCTTTGGATCACATACAACTCCAGTTGCACTCCTCGATTTCAACCATCACGTTGTGATCTTATGACAAATATCATCTTGAACATCGCCATTCATTTGAATTATAGAAGCCAAGTAGCAAAACTTAATACATTTTGGTACATCCACTCCATCCAGCCCGACCATTCACGACTTTAGACTACTATAATTGCAAAGCACATAATCTGTCGAGTTACTGTTAATTTAAATTCATTAGACTTTGATGCATTTCTCCAAAGTTCCAACTTTATCCATTTTTTAGCTTCATCAATTAGCACAATATCATCATTGGATTACATGCACAAAGGTATATCATCATGAACATACTTTATTAGCAAATCCATAACAAGAACGAATAAATATGGCATCTATGCCTATCCTTGATGTACCCCAACGGTGAGGGGAAACCTTGTGTCTCTCCTTCGAGGGTCCTAGCACTTATCATTGAGCTATCATACATGTTTTTAATCAATATATATATTGGATCGTCGCGCCTTCATATCCAAAACTCTGCAGAGAACTTCACTAGGTACTCGATCATAAGCTTTTCCAAATCAATAAAAACCATGTCCATATCAAAAATATAGCATATGTTGTGGATTTTCCAAGCATGACACCAAATTTGTCGTCATATATCAAAGTTATAGATCTTAGCCTTCGCTCAACAATCCTTTCCCAAAGCTTTAGGATGACTCCTCAACTTGATACCTCTGTAGTTACTGCAGCTTGGTACATCTTCATTCTTGTAGATGGGGACTATGATTTGTTTCTCCATTCATCCCGCATTTTTCTTGGTCTTCAGAATCTTATTGAAGATTTGTTAATCACGTAGCCCCAACATCCCTCATACTCTTCCATACGTCAATACAAGCCTTTCCCATTGTCATCTATTTCAAAACATTCTTAATCTCTGATAGTGAAACTCAGCGCATGTAAGTGATATCTCTTATACTCATGTCACGTGGATCTTTTACATATTTAGAGTATCTCCATTGAAAAGCTTACAAAAGTAGTTTCTCCATGTGTTCTTATTATCATCATCGTCTAAACACTTTATAATCTTCATTCTTGAAGCATTTTGCTTGACATTACAGACTCTATAAATGGCAGATGAAGTACATAGTTTATATATAGACGTACATAATGTACAAACAGAAGTAATTAATTAGAGATACTAATTACCAAAGTGATTGTTACACCTATTACAATACATAGTTTTCATTCTTTTTAAATTTAGAAGGAAATTGGGCAAGTCCAGGAAAACATGTTGTGAAGCGCCCTGAAGCGGCCACTTAAGCGGACCCAGAAAAGCGGCCTGAAGCGGGAAAAAGCGGAAAAAAGCGGCCGCTTCAGTGCAAAACGCCTCACAGCCCGCTTCAATGAAAATACAGCGGCATATGTGCTTGGGCGCTTAAGCGGCCGCTTCATCCGCTTTTTTATTCACTGTTGAGTAATATCTAATTATCTTGATTCTACTATATATTGTCATGCATTTCTCTTTATTACTGTTTAAATGTGCATCTATTTATATTATGTTGAAGACTACCTTAGTCAACAACATTTATACATAGTACTAGTATTTAACTACTACTACCTCCAAATTTTTTTACTAAATGATAATTTCTAAGCCCAACTGTTGAAACAATATTAAGTACATAGTACTAGTATGATACTTGATTGTTGAGCGCGGACTATGCGATTTTATGATGTTTGGGTGTTTTTAGCTTGTAACAATTTATTTTTGTAAATAGGACCCTTTTTCATATGTAAAAGTCATTCTGATGTAATGAAATATCATTTAGATGCTTGATTAATGATATGTTAGCAGTACGACAGTCACCAAAAGTTTTCTACATTTTTTAAAACAATGCAGACCGCTTTTTCAAAAAGCGCCCGCTTTAGTCCGCTTTAAAGCCCGCTTTCCGCTTCCCGATTCAAAAGGGTCAATCTGCACGCTTCCCGCTTCGCGCTTTCCAAAACCTAACTTATACGAGCATTACGCACGCACAAACATATATATATACACATACGGACATATATATATATCACTTTCCATATTGTCCAACTTCTTATGTAGCTCTTCAAATTATCTAGATTTAGCCTCTTGAACAACTTTCTAGCTTCTTTCTTTGCTAACGTGTATCTCTAAAAAGTTGCATCATGACATTGAGCCCTATCGCCCTTTCAAGTTTAATATTCGTCTGAAGTTCATCATTCCACCACCAAATCATTTTTTGTGGAAGCCCACATCCTTACGACCCCCCCCCCAAAAAACCTCTTTGACAGTTCTTTTAAGCATTATCTCCTATTATGTCACATAGTCTTAACATCAAAATTTCCAAGTTTATCGTACCCTCCTTTATAAGTTTATCATAAATGTCATTTTCTTTTCTCCTTCAAGATTATAGCACTTGATCCTTCTATCTTGGTTTTTTGTTATATTTACGTTTGTTGATCTCCATGTTAATCTCCAAAACCACCAACTTGGTGAGTTCTTCGCCAAGAATCGCTTTACAATCATTGCATGCTTTCTGATCCACTCACATTGTGAGGAAGTAATCAATTTGGCTACAATTACGCTGACTTTTGAAAGTAATCATATGAAAATATATTTGTCTTCGAATCATAGTTGTCAAAGCGACTAAACGGTGGCCTAGCATGGGAGCCTAGACCACATAGGACACATGGCCTATTTTTCAAATTCTACACACACACACACACACAACATATATTACTAATATAAGTTATTTTATGCGTATAAAATGTTCTACAGTCTAGATAGTCGTGTAAGACTAAGATAGTAGCCTAAAATGCATCGTGTAAAGTAGACGTTAAAATGACAATATCCAAAAATAAAAATCTAGAAGATAAAAAAGTGTTTATGCACCCTACATGGTTCCAAGCGGTCACCAAGGCGCTCCTAAGTGCTCGCCCAGGTGTCGAATATCCATTTTAGGTAGGCAAGCCCCCCTTGGGCACGTAGCAACCTAGGTGGGCGCCTCAACATCTATGCATGAAATAAGTGTTGCCAAAATCTTTTCACAAGAATCAGTTATCCTCTCTCATTCAATATTGTTGTCATATCCAAAACCACCGTGAACTCTCCCATCCAACATTGCTACTACTCACATGGCCATCTAAAATATCACTCCCAATAATGATCTCCTCTATTGGTATCCCTTGCATCTACTCATCCATGGTCACCTAAAATTCCTTCTTAGCTCCTGCTAAGGCCAACTTGGATGGCATAAGCGCTAAGGATAATAAAAGTCTTTCCCCCAACATCAAGCTCAATATCAACGATTTTATCACCCATCCTTATGATCTTGACAAGTCATCCTTCGACATCTTATCAATAATAATCCACACTCCGTTTGTATTTTTCCAATACGTGTGTACTATATTTTGTTCCTTGAATCTTTGATTCCTATGTATCGTTCCCATGTCCATTTTGTTTCCTACAAGCAAGCTATATTGACTCTTCTTATGAACATGGTATCCATTATCTCTAAAACTTCCCCGTTAAAGAGTCAATATTCCAAGGTCCCACTCTAATACTTTTGTTTTAAACTTGCTTCTTTATCTAATCTTCGTTGAAAATATTGACAATGTTGCCCTTGCACGTTTTGCATTGCATCGGGGCAATGACTTAGTTTTGACTAGCTTGCAAAAGCCTAGACAGGCCCCCCTTGGGCACGTAGCTACCTACGTGGGCGCCTCAACATCTATGCTTGAAATGAGTGTTGCCGAAATCTTTTCACTAACAACTAAAGAATCAGTTATCCTCTCTCATTCAATATTGTTGTATTATCCAAAACTACCATGAACTCTCCCATCCAACATTGCTACTCCTCACATGGCCATCTAAAATATCACTCCCAATAATGATCTCCTCTATTGGCATCCCTTGCATCGACTCATCCATGGTCACCTGAAATTCCTTCTTAGCTCCTGCTAAAGGCCAACTTGGATGGCATAAGCACTAAGGATATTAAAAGTCTTTCCCCCAACATCAAGATTAATATCAATGATTTTATCACCCATCCTTATGATCTTGATAAGTCATCCTTCGACATCTTATCAATAATAATCCACACTCCATTTGTATTTTTCCAATACGTGTATACTATATTTTGTTCATTGAATCTTTGATTCCTATGTATCGTTCCCATGTCCATTTTGTTTCCTACAAGCAAGCTATATTGACTCTTTTTATGAACATGGTATCCATTATCTCAAAAAACTTCCCCGTAAAAGAGTCAATATTCCAAGGTCCCACTCTAATACTTTTGCTTTGAACTTGCTTCTTTATCTAATCTTCATTGAAAACATTGACAATGTTGCCCTTGCACGTTTTGCATTGCATCGGGGCAATGACTTAGTTTTGACTAGCTTCTTTACCACACTCATCCAAGATGAGAAACCGTTGCTTGTCTATCAATACAACCAAGTGTCATTGTGTCGAAATCCCTTGCATATTTATTACTGCAATTAGGTGGCGATGCAATTCGTCACTAGGTAAGGACGCGCCAACGAAGTTCTTATCATCATAAAAAGACTGACAAATTTATGGTTCGTTGTCAACCTACCACTAACCCTCCATACTCGGGATTCTTAAATAGTTCGTGCTTGTGTAAATTAGAAAAAGCAAAGTTTAAGTTAGTTATTTATATTAGTTGTTAACCTCAAAAGGAATGTATTTTTCGTCATTAGTTCAGAGCTATGTAAATTAAGATAACGCATGTTCATGCCAGTTGTTATAATTACCAAAAAATCATGCAATCAGTGGCCAACGAGAGTTTCAACCACAACTGTAGACGAACAGTAAGAGCAACTCGTTTGAGACATAAAGCAAGAAGCTATTTGCATAGTCACTCACTGCCAACAATGGAGCAAGGGTACAAAGCAATACAGATCAATAAAAAATAGTAGGTGCAGTTATAAACTCTTTACAAAAAATGATGTTTAACTCGCATATCCACTTGTGAGACCCATAAAATAAATGGGGTTGGGTCAGGTCTGGGTCAACTTGAATGGGTGATTAGACCCTTAATAAATATAAGATTGGATGGGCCCTCCCACATGTCCATCTCTAAACGATGAAGAAGAACTTCAAGAGAACATCGGTGGTGATATGGACGAAGATGACAAGTTGATTTTTGTGTTTTTGAGGAAGAGGAAGCCAACCTTGATTGAATTTTTATTTACCATTTCATGGATGTACTACTCGGTTGTATCCATAGATCTCGAGGAGCCCGCCTAGGCGAGTAGGCACTCGAGGGGCTCACATACCTAAAACGAAAAATGGGTGCATGACCGCCTAAAGCCGCCTAGACGACCACCTATGGGCACCTGGGGCACCTAGACAGGTTTTTCTTGGGTTCTTCTATTTTGAATAATGTCGATTTAACATCATGTGTATGTGATTTTTATAAGTTTTTAGCTACTAGCTCACTCTTACATTACTATTTAGGGTGTAGGTCCTAAAAAATACACATAAATACTTATCATATGTGATACATGTTATATGTTATATATACAAAATGCAGAAAATAGAAATAGGCAAGTGCTCAAGCACCCGCCTAAGTGACCTAGGCAACCAACCAGGGCAATCCACCGCCTAGCCGCCTTGAAAAGTATAGTTCATCATCATCATCATCATCATCATCTAAGCCTCAATCCCAACTATGTTGGGGTCGGCTACATGGATCCTTCGTTTCCATTCAGCTCTATCATGGGCCATATTCTGATTGAGATGTAGAGATTCAAAATCTCTCTTTATAAGCTCATCCCATGTTAATTTAGGCCTTCCTCTTCTTCTATTTATAGTGTTTAGCTCAATAGCATTGCTTCGCATAGGCGCACTAGTAGGTCTGCGTTGCACATGTCCGTACCATCTGAGTCGGTCCTCGCGTAACTTGTCCTCAATGCTCGCCACCCCCACTTTATTCCTGATATAGTCATTTCTCAAGCGATCTTTTCTTGTCTTCCCACACATCCATCTCAGCATACGCATTTCAACCACGTTCATCTTGTTGAGACCTTATTTCTTCACCGCCCAACATTCACTCCCATAGAGCATGGATGGTCGTATAGCTGTTCTATAAAACTTACTTTTTAACCTGAGAGGGATCTTCTGATCGCATAATACTCCAGTTGCACTCCTCCATTTCAACCATCCTGCAGTGATCCGGTGACAAACATCATTTTGGACATCCCCGTCTATTTGAATAATAGAACCCAAGTAACGAAATTTATCACATTTTGGTATATCTACTCCGTCCAACTTGGCTCCATCATTCACACTGCGAGATTGGCTGAAATTGCAATGCATATACTCAATTTTGCTCCTGTTAATCATCAATCCATTTGATTTCAATGCCTTTCTCCAAAGTATGGTTGTATATTTTAAATATGAGCCACACGGTTATTGGGTTTGTGGTTTTGCCATTTGGAACATGTAGGACATGATTGTGTTTTTTTATGTAGGTTCACCATCATGATTGTTTGAAACCATTTTCATGTATATTCTAGTTGAAGTAATGTTTTACTTGAATATATTAATAAATTCCTCCTTGTATGTAAAATATGATCACATATATAATTTTATAATAATATCTATAATATGTTTTATGACATGGATCCTTATAAGATATATAATTTGTTAAAAACTAAGAAGCAAGGACACTTCCCAGGGGCAGCCATGGTTGTCCTGGACACGTGTAGGACACAAATATGGTATGGACACACCTGGACCAAGGAACGAGGTATCCGATTTCGATACCGTTTCGACAGCATGGAAATCAAAATTTATGGAAATTTCAACAGAAATTTCGATAAATGCAATCGTGCCCGTTTCGACGCCAAAATGAATGAATTAATTTATGAAATTTTACAAGTGTGATCTCTACACCTAAATGCATCATTTTATGCAATAAAATTTTATGTGGGGGTAGGTTAGGGAGGGGGTCCTTCATGTGGGAGGTAAGGGAACTGTCCTGTTTCTTGAGGATTTCGATGAATGATTTCGATGACAAAATGTAGGAATTAAGTTATGCAATTTTGTAAGTATGAGCTATATACATGCATGTACTTGTTTGTGGTATAATATCAAATATTGGATATGTAGGGCATCCCACACATTTTACTTGGGTTTATAGTTTGTTGCTGATATTGACTCAATAGTCAACCATTTCATTGGTCCCAAGAATACTAGTGCAATGTTTCCAAGCTAAATCATCATTTGTTGGTGTGGTTGGCTTCCTAACACCCTCATTGTCTAATAAATCACCACTAGGATACATGTCATCCACATTGCAGAAACTAAAATAGCATGCATCACATAAGTATTTAATAATTTGAATAGAAAATATTAGGGAAATGCAATGCAATTATGATATACTATAAGTATATACTATGTATGAGTACTAAATGGTGAAATGACCCCAATCCCCCTTTACTCCTCTTCAAAAATCAACAATAACAACAAGGATTGCAATTATCGAAATTTTCATCAAAATTTGGCGAAATTCATCGAAATTTGGCGAAATTCATCGAAATCGTCGAAATTTGGCGAAACTCATCGAAATCATCGAAATCGAAACAGTCGCACGTTTCGGTACCAGATAGCATCGAAATCGAAATTTCGAGCGAAATTTCGACGATTTCGACGAAACCTCATTCCATGACCTGGACACGTGGTGGACACAGCTCAGAAGTGTCCACTTTTTTTAAAGCATGGACACGGCAAGGACACCGCTTGGACACGCCGTGGAAAGCTTGGACACGGATTGGACACGCCGTGGACACGGAAGGCCCAAATCAAGTCCCTATATAAAAAAAATATGAAATATGTACTCTCTCCCTCCTATTCCAGCATGGTACCATTATGTCTCCTTCCCACCCTCCTAATTGTTATTATATATTTAGCTATTATATATCATACTTATAGATATAATTCATCATTCTTATAAAGAATGTTCTAGGAATTCGACATACAAATTCATTGTAATTCATCATTCTTCATTGATACTTGATTTTATTTTTTAAATGTACTCTACATTAATTATTCTATGCCGATCATCTATAATCTCATAATGGAAACATACTAGTGGTTTCTTATAAGTCTGCATTCATATTTTAAGTGAATTCTCGCTTTGATTTTATATTTTTAATAATTTATTTCTCTAAATCTCATGTTATCAATTACTTTACAAATTTGGATACATGGATATTGTATGTATTAACTCCATGTTATGTGTATGTATATTTATATTTGTGTACATGTATATGTATATGCATATATATGTGTGTATATATGTATACTTATACACATGTATTTATGTATGTGTATATATGTATATATGCATATGTGGGTATGTCATGTTTAACGCCGTGTTCATGTCCTATATTTTTGAAAATTGCCGAGTCTGTGTCTATGTCTGTGTCCATGCCGTATCCCGTGTCCATGTCTGTGCTTCCTAGGTTAAAAGTATCAAAACTTTATCGTACACTGTGCACATCGCATATACTCTATTTGGTACCCTCTCCTCCCAAGCATTACCAAACACTTTTCAGAATTTTGGTAAACGTTCTGATATTTAATATATAATAACTCAACCATTCATGTTGAAGGATCCTTAATTGCTCAAAAAAGATATATGGCTCTGGTAGTTGGATTGGTGTTTGTGTAGCTGTGTTTCCATATTATTTGCCAGTCAAAATATAAAGAGACTAGGACCTTCATTGAAAGCCTGATACTCAGTTTGATAACTTCATGGGAAAAACAAAGGTGTGCCGATTGAATTAGTTAATCAAAACGTGGTATTATATCTGTGGACTGCTAATATCTTGGGACCAAAATGGAAACTTAGATAGTGTAAAATCCATGACGAAGCTATGATAGGCATCAGATAGAATTAACAACTTACCGACTATTAATGCAGACGAAGTTGGTGGTGCCTGAGATGTCGTTGAGGATACTGCAGTAGTAGATGCAGCAGGTTCCTTCCCAGGTATAGTGAAGCTAGGGAAAGCACTGGAAGTGGCTGCCGCCAGCGGGGAAGAGGAAGCAGTGGTTGCAGTTGCAGTAGTAGGAGTTCCAGAAGATGAGGTAACTCCAAAAGTAGGAAAAGATGGGGTTGAGAGGGAAGAAGAGGGGAGCAATGGCGTGAAGCCCGCCACAGATGATGTTGCTGGAGCAGGAGCCGAAGAAGCCTGAGCAGTAGTTGTTGTGGTCACCACAGCGGTTGTTGTCACTGCAGTGGTGGCGATGGAGGCATTTGCTGAAGAACCAAATGATAAAGCAAAGGGCTTTGTCGCACTGGCACTTGAAAACGACAAGGAAGAGGCACCAGAAGATCCTGTGCCAGTTGCAGTGTTACCAAAACCAAAAGATGGCACAGGGGAAGCAGCAGGTGTTGAGGTAGCTGTGCTGATGCTAGCCCCAAAAGAAGGTTGGGAAGCTGCGGTAGAAGAAAGGAAACTGAAAGATGGCTGGGAAGATGTGGTAGAGGGGGTGGTGGATGTTGCAGTGGAAGCAGAAGTGCTAAATCCAAACAAGGGTTGCGAAGAAGCAGCCGCTGCAGGTGTAGTAGAGGCCCCAAACAAAGGCTGGGAGGCAGCTGAAGTGCTTAAACTGAATGATGGCTGTGAAGGAGTAGCTGATGCCGGGGTGGCAGTAGAACCATATCCAAAAGAGGGCTGCGAAGATGCCGAAGCTGGAGCCCCAAACCCCAAGGATGGCTGAGAAGAAGCAGCCGAAGCAGGGGTTGAAGTACCAAATCCAAAAGAAGGTTGTGACGCTGCGGAAGTAGCAGTTGATGCGGAAGAACCAAAGCCAATTGGAGGTTGCGCTGGTGCGGCAGTGGAAGCTGTGGAACCAAACCCAAATGAAGGCTGGGATGGACTGACGGTGGAAGCCGCAGAACCAAAGCCAAAGGAAGTCTGGGATGAAGTGACAGTGGAAGCTACAGAGCCAGAGCCGAATGTAGGCCGGGGTGATGCCGCAGTGGCAGCTGCAGAACCAAAGCCAAATGCAGGTTGGGATGATGCCGCGGTGGAGGGAGCAGTGCCAAAGCCGAATGAAGGCTGGGGTGAAGCGGAGGTGGACAAGGTAGATGAGCTGCTAAAGGCAAATGAAGGCTGAGAGGGAGCAGACGCTGATGCGGAAGATGTGCCGAATCCAAAGGCAGGCTGAGAAGCCGGAGTGGCAGCTGAAGCGACAGTGGGAGAGGAGCCAAACAAGAATGATGGCTGAGAAGCCGGAGTCGCTGGAGAAGCTGCGGTGGACCCAAACATGGGTTGGGACGCGGCGGAAGTTGTGGATGTTCCAAACCCAAATGCCGGTTGCGATGAAGGGGTGAGTGAGGGAGAAGCTGTACCACCAAAGCCCAATGAGGGCTGTGATGAGCCAAAAGCCGGAGCAGAAGCTGCGCCACCAAAATTAAACGAGGGCTGAGAAGGGGTGGAAGAGGTGGCGCCGGCACCAAAGGCTGAAGTGACGGAGGAGGAAAATAGGGGAGGGGTTGGACTGGCAGAAGCAGAAGCGGAGGACAAGGCGCTAAACATTGGCGAAGAGGAAGGCGTGGAAAATAGCGAAGTGCCGGAGGACCCAAACTGCAGAGTTGAGGTAGTAGAAGCCGAAGATGCAGAAGACCCAAGCCCAAACCCCGCCCCGAAGAGCGGCGCCGACGAGGAGGCAGCCGACGCGGCCGAGGACGAAGCCCCAAAGGAGGAAGTGAATGAAAAGGCGGGAGCGGAAGACGCCGACGATGAGGAGAACAGGGAAAGTGACGGTGAAGAGGAGGAGGCTGCGGACGAGGAAGAGAAAAGGGAAAATGATGTCGAAGTGGTGGAGGAGCCGGAGGAGTTGGTGTTGAATGAAAATGGAGACGCCATTGCGCCGATCCTCCAGCCGCAGATTGGGTCCGCGGTCGATCCTTCAGGCGAGGGTTTTATGGTTTTGAAATTTGCCCAAAGGGTTCCGCCACCTTCGTCGTCCAAGCACCCCCCGCTCCGTCGCGGTCGTGCCCGTGCCCCCGAGGCAGGCTGCTCCGAGATTTCGGTCGGAATCAGGCCCATGGGCAGCCCATGAGATCCGATTAGAGGCCGAAAGGCCATGGAGGCTTTTCTGAATTTTTTTTTATTCTGGTTTTCTATTACATAAAAAATTTACATAAAATACTGTTTATATTCTAATTTATATTTTTACTATTCATATGAATAAGAGATATTTTGCCTGTCCGTTTGCTTGTCTGCGTTTGTGTTTATCTTTTTAATAACGAATGGTTATCCTTTTAGTAAAAAATCAATTAACTAATGCCTTATTGTTTATGTTAGATTGTGATGCAATGGATATGCTTATCTTTTTTGCGATGGAATGTCGACAAGTTACTTGGTTGTTTTTTGAATCGATTTTTGCATCTTATTTGTATATCTTTAATTTTGAGGTTGTGACTGAAGAATTTGTTGGATCTAGGGCTCTAGAGGGGGTGAATAGAGCTACAAAATTCTCACAAGATAGATTAAACCTTCAAATTATATCAAATTAACCAATAGTTTAAGTGCAATTTGAAGTCATAACTAACAAGCATAGAAAGGATGAGAGGAATTGATAGCAAGCACTTGACAAGGTCATGTAGTGTAGTTCCACTCTCCAAACTAGGAGAGAGTCCGTCCACTACCTAGATAGGTCAGCCTCTTGGACTTTGCAAGTGTTTTTCTCTATATATTCACCAATTAGAGTTACAACACAAGACCACCAAATGACTTACCCATCCAAGCACAAAGAGTATTCCACCTTACCAAGGGCTTACCCACTTTGCAAGAGTCTTCATCCTTCTTCTAAGGTCTTACCCGCTCTAGCACAAGTCTTCCGCCTTCAAGGACTTTTTTACTCTTCTTGGATCTTCAGCATTTGCCTTCTCCTCCAATTAGAGAAGAACATCACCTCTTCTTCAACCTTGAAGAGGAACAGCAACAACTCCACCTTCACTCAGAGTGGCTTCCTTCACCTTTGTTTCATTGAGGAAAGGAGTAGGGAATATGGAGTAGATGAGAGCTTTACAAGCACAAGGAAGTAGCTCTCTTACAACAGGCTTATCTCACTCATAATCACGAAATGAAGTGTAAAGTAGAGAGAGAAAGGGGCTCAAAGAGTTACTGATGTGAGGATTTTAAGTCACTTTTATAGGCTAGTTTCATATGTGTTTTATACTTTTATTGGTCATTTTCATGGTTAAGATCGCATGATTCATTTCCTTCAGTCTATAATCTCGTTATGCATCAAATTTACCTTATTTTATCTTATTTGGTATAAATGATTATATTTCTCGGAGTTGAGTTGAGTTTATCTTTGAATTGCAGGCAATTCGCATATATGCAGACGTCGATACCATCGACGGCTGTCGATACTATCGAGACGACCACAGTGAGGTAGCCTGAAAGTGCAGAATGGGTCGATACCATCGACCCAGAAGTCGATGGTAGAGAGATGTCTTCAGCGAGCCAAACATCCACACGTCGATACCATCGACGCATGATGTCGATAATATCGACGTGACGTCAGAGCAAACCGCTAGAAAAGGAAAGGGGCACCGATATTATAGTGAGTCGATACCATCGACTCGACGTCGATGGTATCGACGCCGTCGGATCAGAAATTGTTGCAGATCGAATCTAAACGAACGGTCGTGATGTTTTGGCGGCCGTAAGTGATCCCTATACCTAGAAAAGACGGCCCAAGTAGTACTATCACGTCATTGGTCACTGCACAAGTCTCAAAAGAGGAGAGGATGAAGAACGGAGACCAGAGCTATGCCTCAGATGTTTCCAGAGCTGCAGACGGAGTTTTCTACCGTCGGAAGGTTGCAGAACGCCCATCCCACGTCAAGGATCGCCCGGTTCTCCTTCGTTCAGGGGTTACACCATCTCCATCCACATTTCCCCTATGTTTTCTTCTCCTTTTATCATGTTTCTCATTAAGATGAACATTCGGGGTTAATCCCTTTTGTCTTTAGGACCGGGAGTAGCCCGAATAATCATTGTATGACACTTTTTGCATAGTTAATCATAATTTGTCTCTCAAATCCGTGGTATGATATTGTTTTCTCAATTCTATCATTGTGCTTGATCACCATAATGGTAACTTAATACCTTTAATTGCTTTTGACGAAGAATTAACGGTTGAAAAGACGCAATGATCACATTAACTTATAAATCCTTTGGAAAAGATGATTTACAGTTAATGGTGGAAACCTAAAGATATATTTTTCATGCACCTAATTTAGGGTATAGGTTACTACTGACGTGGAACCGATCTAAATTAAGGTAGTGAATTGTATCATGAAAGCGAACAATTCTATTCACAGGCCACTACCCGGGATAGGAGACAAGTTGTGATAATTATGTAGGAATTAGTACAACGAGAATCCGTGGTGAAACTGTAATCCTAAAGATCCCATTTTAATTGATTAAACCAATTATTTAATTGATTGTTTTGCTTTCTTTTGTTTTTATTTTCTTTTTCAAAAGAACTCTCAAACTTTTATAATCGGTCTACCTGATTGCAAGTAGTTAGTAGTAGTCTACCAAAACTACGTTCCCTGAGTTCGACTCGGGCCTCACAAAGACCTATATTACATTGACGCGTGCACTTGCATTTTACACACGGTTTAATCGTGTCAAGTTTTTGGCGTCGTTGCCGGAGAGCGGCAATTTTCAGCACTACGAGTGCTGCGAGCGGCCACACTAGGCCACTTTTTCATATAATTCTTAAAATTTTAAAATTTAATTTCACATCTTTTAATACTTATTCCTCTTTAGCACTATACTGAAATAATTTCCATTTTTTCAGGTGCTACTTGATGGTAAAGACGCGTAGCACAGACTACGCAGAATTACCAATAATCCCGCCACTAGGTGAAGGAGTTGAGTTGACAAATCCACCACATGAGGAATTTGAACAAGAACCTGAAGAAATGGCTGAAGAAAAGACAATATGGGAGAAGATCAAGGCTTCTTCCTCATCAGCATCAAAGGGGCCGATCAAAAGGAAGGCAATCAACATTCCCACATATAAGATTGATCTGGCATTGATAAACCAGGTCAAGTCTCAAGCATTTCATGGGTTGAAGAATGAAGATCTTGTTGCTCACATTAGCACATTTGTGGAAAACTGTGACATGATAAAGATTGATAGGTTTTCACAGGAGGCACTCTACTTGAAGTCATTTCCCAGCTCTCTCGCAGGAAATGCACGAGAATGGCTGCACAACCTTGATGATGAAATCATTGAGACTTGGGATCAAATGATTGAGGTCTTTTTTGAGCGATTTTTCCCACCTGAGAAGACCAATGACCTAGTGAGGAAAATTCACAATTTTAGCCAAAAGGCAGGAGAAACCTATTATGAGATGTGGGAATGCTTCCAGATCATGCTGAGAAGGTGCCCACATCATGGGCTGGACAAGGAAAAATAAGTAAAAAAATTCTACTTTGCTCTCAATGAGCATAACAGAAGCAACTTAGATTCAGCAGGCTCAGGTTTCTTCTTAAACAACACAGACACAAGGTGTTAGGAGATCTTGAAAAACATGACTAAGAAAAGTCATGGGTGATAGAGATGCACCAGAACAAGTTAGAGTTGTAGGATGCAAAAGCCATCAAAGAACTGAATGACAAGATGGACTTGATTGCGAAGAGACTTCTAGAAAAAGAAGATGGAGGATCTGATGACGAGGCACAAGTGAAATTCATGCGCCAGCAACAGGGGTACAAAAATAATGACTATTCTTGGAGGAAGGAAAAAAAGTTTTCATGAAAGATCCAAATAATTTCCTTCAGGATCCTGATGCTAAGCCACAGCCCACGACAGAGGAAAAGAGCAATGAGTTGCTCAATCAGGTGATAAAGCAGAATCAAGAGCTAATGAGCACGTTTGGCCAACAAATCAAGCAACAAGGAGAATTTATGTACCAGTTTGGGCAAACTCTATAAAGTCATGGGGCTCAGATGAGGAGTCTTGAGACATTTATAGCACAGATGGCAGCCAAAATAGCAAGTATGAAGAAGCCCATAGTGCAAGGTTTTCCAAGAAATACAAATGTTCCAGGAGGAACCACCAGGCTAAAGCCATTCTACTGAGGAGTGGAAAGAAAAATTTAAACCCTAGGGCCGATGAACCGAGCACCCCACAGCCAAAAGCTCAAGGTGAGACTGCAGAGGATACTGAAGTGGTAGAGACAGTTGAAGATGAAGGAGTGAAGGCCACATAGGAGCCTATTGTAGAGAAGGAGAAGGATAATATGACGCCATATGTGCCACCACATTAGAGGGCATAGATCGTCCCCGTCCCTTACCCCAACAGTCTCAAAGCCAAGAAAGTGGATGCACAGTTCAAGAAATTTTTGGACAGTTTTAGAAAACTTTATGTTAATATTCCTTTGTTGGAGGCGATTGAGCAGATACCCCCGTATGGTAAATTCTTGAAAGACATAATTACCAAGAAGAGGAAGATACCTAATACAGAGGTGGTAGTGCTTAAGGAGCAGGTCAACACATTCATTCTAGGTAAACTGCCACCAAAGAGACAAGATCTGTACTACTTCAACATCTCCTGCTATATTGGAAAAGTAAAATTTGGTGAGGCACTATGTGATTCTGGGGCAAGTATCAACTTGATGCCCCTCTCTACATTTAAAAAGCTTGGGCTAAAAGAATCTCGGCAGAGCAATATGACAATTCAACTGGCAGACAATTCTGTGGTAAGGCCGTATGGTATTTGCGAGGATGTCTTAGTAAAGATTGATATGTTTGTATTCCCGGCTGATTTTGTTGTTTTGGAGATGCAATATGAACTAGGGAATGAGCTACTTTTGGGAAGACCCTTTCAAGCCACTGCCGACATGATATTGGAGATGGGTAGAGGCCAGTTGACAATGGGTATAGCCGATGACAGATTTGAAATACTCATGCCACCAAATCCAAAGCAGTCACAAGCAAATGAACAATGTCATAAAATAAAGTACTTTGAGCACCACATCTCTCTTTGTCTAGGGAAGCCATTTCCTGATATGGCTCACGTAATGACGAAGGTAGATAAGGGAACAATTGGTGTGGACATCATGGAGCAGACGAAGGTAATCTCTCTTGTGAAAATAGTGGGTTACCTCGACGATAAAGAAGAAGAATTTTCACCATCTACTGAGGAGGAGGCTATAGTAGTCTCCATGTTTGACTCATACTCACAATTTCCCCTTGAAGCATGTCTTTTCAACTTAATGGAAGATTGGATGAGAATCACCTCATTACAAGAATGTGTAAAGATGCTTCAAGTGCTTCCTTGCTATTACGCCGAGCACTATGAAGATCAGGGACTGCTGCCACCACTGATTCAATCTTCCTTGGTCAGCCCACCTGAGTTGGAACTTAAGTCGTTGCCCCCCCCACTTAAAGTATGTCTTCTTGGCAGATAATGAGAATCTTCCGGTGATCATATTGGCATATCTGAGTGTCGATGAGGAAGCACAATTGATGATTGTGTTGAAGAACCACCGTGGTGCATTTAGATAGTTCGTTTCTGACATCAAGGGGATCTCCCCTACTTTATATTAGCACAAGATTTGGCTTGTAGAAGGAGTCAAGCCAATGATTCAGCTGCAACGTCGACTCAATCCTAGCATGGTGGAGGTCGTCAAGAAGGAGGTGATCAAGCTTCTTTCGGCAGGCATCATTTATGCTATTTCAGATTCGACATGGGTAAGCCCTACACAGGTAGTCCCTAAAAAGGGGGAATCACTCTCACTCAAAATATGTTGAATGAACCGGTCACCACCTGATTGATAATCGGGTGGCGTGTTTGTATTGATTACCGTCGTATGAACTCCGCTACTTTGAAAGATCATTTTCCTCTCCCATTCATTGATCAAATTTTAGAGCGATTGGCTGGCCATTCTCATTTTTGCTTTTTAGACAGCTATTCCGGCTATAATCAGATTTCCACTGATCCTAAGGACCACGAGAAGTCGACCCTCACTTGTCCTTACAGAACTTTTTCTTACCGCCGCATGCCTTTTGGTTTGTGCAACGCACCAGCCACTTTTCAGCATTGCATACTTGCTATTTTCTCGAATATGGTGGAGCGTTGTTTAGAGGTTTTTACGGATGACTTTTCCGTTTACGGTGCGTCATTTGATGAATGTTTGCAAAATCTTGATAAGGTGTTGCAGAGATGTGAGGACACACATTTGGTCCTCAATTGGAAAAAGTGACATATGATGGTAAATGAAGGCACAGTGATAGGACACAAGGTGTCCTGCAAGGGACTGGAGGTGGATCCGGTAAAGATTGAGGTTATTTCCAAACTACCTCCACCGAATACGGTGAAAGGGGTGCGGAGTTTCCTTGGTCACGTGGGGTTTTATCGTCGGTTTATCAAGGACTTTTCGAAAATAGCTAAGCCGCTATCAGAATTGCTTGAGAAAGATGCAATTTTTATATTTTAACGATAACTGTTTGCATGCTTTTGAGGTACTTAAGGAAAAATTGATTTCTGCGCCAGTTGTTCACACGCCGGATTGGACTAAACCCTTCGAACTTATGTGTGACGCGTTTGATTTTTCCGTAGGGGCTGTTCTTGGGCAGCGTCTTGAGAACAAACCTATAGTGATTTTTTATGCGTCTAAAACTTTAAATGATGCCCAACTAAATTACACCACTACTGAGAAAGAATTGCTTGATGTGGTTTTCGCTTTCGAAAAAATTAGGCAATATTTAGTGGGTTCTAAGGTTGTGGTGTGGACTGATCACGTTGCCATAAAATACTTAATGGAGAAGAAAGATGCTAAACCTAGATTGATTAGGTGGATCTTATTATTGCAAGAACTCAACATTGAAATTAAGGATAAGGCGGACATTGAGAATGTAGTTGCGGACCACTTATCTCGGTTAGAGCAGGTTAATGAGAGTGATACTAACATACCCATTACCGAGACATTTCTGGATGAGCAAATTCTTTCAATTCAATCTACGGATCCTTGGTTTTTGCATATTGTCAATTACCTTGCATGTAAGGAAATCCTGGATGATTGGACTTATCAAGAGAAAAAATGGTTTTTTCATTCTTTGAGATATTATTTTTGGGATGACCCTATTCTGTTGAGACAATGCAGGGATGGAATATTGCACAGGTGTGTACCAGAAAATGAATATGATAGTGTGCTTAGCCATTGTCATACACTACCCAACAACGGTCATCATGCGAGTGCAAGGATGGCGGCCAAGGTGCTAGAGAGTGGCCTTTACTGGCCTACACTTTTCAGAGACACCTATGACTATGTGAGGCGGTGTGATTCTTGTCAAAGGGCAGGTAATATCTCAAAACAGCAAGAGATGCCCCTCAATGTATTTCAAGAAGTTGAGGTATTTGATTTGTGGGGTATTGACTTCATGGGACCCTTTGTATCCTCTAATTCTAATTTATATATCTTGATTTTTGTCGATTATGTATCGAAGTGGGTAGAGGTAATACCCACAAGGACTAATGACGTTGCAGTAGTGTGCAAGTTCGTGAAGGATCATATTTTCTGTAGGTTTGGTGTGCCACAAATGATCATTAGTGATGGGGGCACCCACTTCATGAATCAGAAAGTCATTGCATTATTGAGAAAATACGGGGTTAAACACAATGTAGGTACCCCGTATCACCCACAAACACAAGGTCAGGTGGAAGTGTCGAACAGAGAGATTAAGAAGATCATGGAGCACACAGTGGCCTCGTCAAGGAAGAATTGGAGTGCGTTGCTACCAGATGCACTATGTGCATACATGACCACATCTAAAACACCTATAGGCACTACGCCTTTTAGGTTGGTGTACGGTCGGGCCTGGCATTTGCCGATAGAATTGGAGTACAAAGCACACTGGGCGCTAAGGAAATTGAATTTGAGCATGGATGAAGCAGGAAGAAAGCAAATGTTAGAGCTCAATGAGCTAGACGAGCTAAGGATGAATGCCTACGAGAACTCAAGGATCTATAAGGAGCGGACAAAGCAAATCCATGATCACTACATTCAGCTGCGAGTGTTCAAAAAGGGTGAGAGGGTGCTTTGTTTCAATTCAAGGTTAAATTTGCATCCTGGAAAATTGTGATCCTCCTGGAGTGGACCATTTGTGGTAGAGGAGGTGCGACCCCATGGTGCTATCATGGTTAAGGATGGTGATAAAACATTCTTAGTAAATGGTCAAAGATTGAAGCACTATTATGGGGAGGACTACACAAGGAAGGTGCATGAGGTTAAACTCATGGTGCTTAAGGAAGAATGAACATCTTGATTTCTTCTAGCCTAAGACGTTAAAGTAGGGCGTTTGTTGGGAGGCAACCCAACCATTGGTAGATTTCATTTCCATTTACTTCAGTAGTTTTGTTTAATTTCGTTTTTAGTGTAAAAATGATACCCTGATACGTTTGTTAAGTGGGCAGGACTGCTTGGGTGTCGATAGCATCGACCCTTGTGTCGATACCATTGACCCTTGTGTCGATGGTAGTGACAAGGGTGTAGAGCGGACACTACATAAATTTTGCTCTGTCCATACTATCGACGGCCTCGTCGATAGTATTGACCACCCAACATGTTGATCGACTCAAATTCTGGAGCAAGTCAATAGCATCGATCTTAAGGTCGATGCTCGCGAGATCCTTGAAAATTTTCAGAAAAATTTGTAGCAGAGATATCGATACCATCAATGGCCATGTCGATGGTATCAACCCAGCTTCAGAGAAAGTATGGTTCCAGGTCTCGTGAGGACAAGGGTTGACAACAAAAGTTGATGCCATCGACACCTCGTTGATGGTATCGACGCGACACGTCAGCAATCCGCGAGATGACATCAACGAAGCGTGCCAAATCTGGAGGTCAATCCGTGGGACAGGTCGATACCATTGACCCTTGTTGATAGTATCGATGCGTCATCGATCCGGGCCCCCACATCCGGCAATCGATGAACGTCGATGGCAGCGAAGAACGGATTGTGCTACATGTGTCGATAGCATCGATACCCCGTCGATGGTATCAACGGGGTACCAGGGGCGTCGACCTCAGCTATAAAAGGAAGGGTTGTATTTCATTTTTTCTTCACACCTTCAGAGTATTCTTCCTCAACCTCGACACTGAGCATTGACGAGCAGGCGGAGACCTTCACTAAGCATCCGACTAGCTACACATCTTCCCCGAGTTCGTCATCGACTGCAGAGATCATCTTCTCCGACCTTCACTGAGATCTTTTTCCCTATCTTTTCTCTGTTCATCATGGTGAGGCATGGAGTGTCATCTTCCTCGTGTGATGCTCCAATGGAGATCGAGACATTCATGCTACCATCGTCGGGCTCCATTCCCCGTTCGAGAATTGCACATCCCTCGGCAGACGTGAAGAAGATCTTCGACGAGTTAATGAAGCGATCAATTGAGCCCACTCGTTATGTTGATCAGGCCATGATCCGAGACCTGGGCTTTGAGGACAACCTCAACTATGTCCTCTATGGCCAAGTTGGGAGGTTGCTATCGAGTGAGGAATGAATTCCCTATCATGTTAAGGGCCATCCTTTCTTTGGCGAGTGGCCGACATATAAGGAACTCGTGGTAGAGTTCATGGCATCTCTCAACATTTACGTCGTGCCCAACGACCTCATTGCCACTGACCGTGAATGGATCAAAGGCCGAGTCTCCTTCTGGTTTTCAACCACAATCACACCATCATGCTCGAACAGTTCAACTCAGTCTACAACTGGTGGCATTCGCCCGAGCAGTACAGACTGCCGGACAATCGGGTCGACTATGACGAAATGTTCTCGCAGTTGGTGACCGCACCGACAGGCAAGACGCTTATCTACCACGATGCAGTCGTCACCGACTTCGAGCACCCGTTCGTACGGATTCTTCACTATATGTTGTGTATTACTTTCTTTGCTCGTGGTGAACTGTCGCTGAGCAAGTTCCAAGAGACGGACCTATTTTTCCTCTACAAGCTGTTGAAGAGGGAAAAGCTTAATTGGGGTGCGTTCTTCTTAATGACGTGTGATGGCAGTGAAGAGGAGCACCAGGTGATTCCTTATTCACTTCGGGGGACTTATCACACCACTAGCCCTCTACCTTGGGCTAGAACTATCCACACTCCCTCCACTGGTCAGCCGGAACCCCGTCAATCTGGCCCATTTTCACCGCTCCAATCTTCTTACACTCCGAGATGGTGTGGTATATGCTCATTGCCACATTAATAAGGAGTATCAGGAGCTTGTACTGCCAGACCCCGTCTTCAACCTCCAGCCAGGCCAACACTTTTGGTGGCCTATCATTGCCATTGAGGATTCCGAGGAAGAAGAGGACACGGGAGACGACGACGATGCGAGAAATGATGATGAGGAGGAAGAGGAGGCTTTCACACCTCTTCGGTCATGAGTAGCCCCGAGGAAGCATCCACGCTTCTACCCAAGAGCTTCATCTTCATCTCATCCGTCGCCACCACAACCATCCCACGACGGAGATGACCCCTATTCTATGTAGGGGATGTATACCATGCTCCCGTCTATCCAGGAGCCCCAGCAGACCATGCAGCAGTCCCACCAGACAGCTTTTGCAGGGATCCAGGATACGTAGAATAGGCTATATGAAAATCAGCAGGAAATATTTGAGAATGAATGCCAACTATTTGCCAACCAGAAGCAGGTCTACGACCGGTTGGGGAGGATAGAGCAGCAACAACAACCTTTCTACGATCATTACTGGAGCCAAGGCTACTTCGGGGGATATCCACAGCCACCGCCCATGCCACCTTATGATCTGAGCTTTCAGGGGCAATATCTAGATTGGAACCCCCATACCCAGCAGTACCCGCCATTTCCACCACCTGAGCAATAGAGGGTATCATTGTTCCACCTTCTGAGGTTGTTTTTGACTATGAGGGCATAGTCGATTTCAAGCTTAGGGGGGAGATGGAACAATTTCTATCTTAGTTTTTATTTTTATTTTATCTTCTTTTAGAATTTTTCTTAGTTTTTTTAGTATTGCTTATTATTTACAGCTTTCTAGGATCCACAGTCTATCTAGTGTAATATGTAGATGTCTAATATAAATGTATGTCATCTCTATGTTTGTCATATGGGGGAAATTAGAAATTTGAGAATTAATTTAAAAGCATTTTCAAGGAATTGTAATCTTTCTTTGTTTGAAATTGAGCACCTAACTTATGAAAATAATTGGGTAGGTCAACTTTAAAAAATATGATCATAACTGTACATCCTTATGGTTCAAGAAATGTGGATGGAATTGGATGTTGAGCCTAAACTGACCAAACAGTAACGGGACTTTAATCATAAGTGAGAGAGAGAAACCCGTTGATTGATTGGTACACATGTCAGTAAGGAGGGACATATAGTCTTTTCCAATGGTTCTGTCAATTAGTCTTGTGATCTATCCACCCCACTTCATTCACACTCCACCATAAGAATTGAGAGCACATTACAATTTTCATCTTTTGATTGCATGCCATTTAGATAGGATTACATTATAGCTAGATTTTGCATTAAAAAATGAAAAATGAAAACATATTTGTAGATTAGTCATGCATGTACACATTCTCAAGTGCATGCCATGGTAGTTGCATAATTAATTTCATTTAGTTGCATTTTGCATATTCTTGAGCATATAGGACATTATGTGCCTTGCTTATTCTGAAAAATAAATAATGCGGGGAACTTGTTCTATACTCTCTGAGAAATGAATTGTAATGCATCAATGGTAGTAGCTATGTGAAAATAAGTCCAAAAAAATGTAAAGTATTATAAATGTTTTCTTAGTCAAATTGAAAAGAAAGAAAAAAAACAAGAAGGACTTGGAAAAAAGGAAGAAAAAAATAATAGAGTGAAATCAGAGGGAGAAAAGAACTTGTTTCACGTGTATATTAAAAAAAAGAATAAGCACATGATGTAGTTTTGTAGACATTCCATCTCACCTTGAGACAGAATAGTAGAGCATGCATCATTCCACCTAAAATGTAGGCATTAGGTCATTTCCATACACATATGCATCATTTAAGTCATTTTTATTATTTTTGCATGTTAAACTGTATTGTGCTTCCTCTTCTTTCACAGCCGCCCATTTCATCCACCCGTTGCTCAAAACGACAGGCCACCCATGATTATCTCCTCATTCTTGTATATCAGGAGATCTGGTTCTACGTAGATGGTAGTTAGGATATGAGCAACGTAGATAGAAGATCACAAGATACACCACGCCTGAACCGGAGGACTTGATTATGTTATCTGCTTTATTTGATAGTGTTCTTTAATTACCGGGTAGACATCTCTTACAGATGATAATTGTCACCTTTAGGGTAGTTATTGCTCTGTGGTTAGTGAGGGTCGGTATGTGCATGCCAGGTGGGAATCATACAATGATGTCTTTTATGCTAGTATGTTCTTTAGTTGACCCTCATAATTATATTCTGTAGTTTTGTTGCTCGAGGACGAGCAAAGTTCAAGCTTAGGGGAGTTTGATGCGAGGATTTTAAGTCACTTTTATAGGCTAGTTTCATATGTGTTTTATGCTTTCATTGGTCATTTTCATGGTTAATATCGCATGATTCATTTCCTTCAGCCTATAATCTCGTTATGCATCAAATTTACCTTGTTTTATCTTATTTGGTATAAATGATCATATTTCTCAGAGTTGAGTTGAGTTTATCTTTGAATTGCAGGCAATTTGCATATATGCAGTCGTCGATACCATTAACAACTGTCGATACTATCGAGACGACCACAATGAGGTAGTCAGAAAGAGCAGAATGGGTCGATACCATCGACCCAGAAGTCGATGGTAGCGAGATGTCTTCAGCGAGCCAAACATCCACACGTCGATACCATCGACGCAGGATGTTGATAGTATCGACGTGACGTCAGAGCAAACCGCCAGAAAAGGAAAGGGGCGCTAGTATTATAGCGAGTCGATACCATCCACTCGACGTCGATGGTATCAACGTCATCGGATCAGGAATTGCTGTAGATCGAATCTAAATGAATGGCCGTGATGTTTTGGTGGCCGTAAGTGATCCCTATACTTAAAAAAGATGGCCCAAGCAGTACTATCACGTCACTAGCCGCTACACAAGTCTAGGAAGAGGAGAGGATGAAGAACGGAGACCAGAGCTACACCCTGGACGTTTCCAGAGCTACAGATGGAGTTTTCTACCGCCGGAAGGCTGTAGAACGCCCATCCCACGTCGAGGATCGCCCGGTTCTCCTTCGTTCAGGGGTTACACCATATCCATCCATGTTTCCCCTATGTTTTCTTCTCCTTTTATCGTGTTTCTCATTGAGATGAACATGCGGGGCTAATCCCCTTTGTCTTTAGGACTGAGAGTAGCCCGGATAATCGTTGTTTGACACTTTTTGCATAGTTAATCATAATTTGTCTCTCAAATCCATGGTATGATATTGTTTTCTCAATTCTATCATTGTGCTTGATCACCATAATGGTAATTTAGTACCTTTAATTGCTTTTGATGAAGAATTAACGGTTGAAAAGACGCAATGATCACATTAACTTATAAATCCTTTGGAAAAGGTGATGTACGGTTAATGGTGGAAACCTAAAGATATGTTTTTCATGCACCTAAGTTAGGGTATAGGTTACTACTGACGTGAAACCGATCTAAATTAAGGTAGTGAATTGTATCGCGGAAGCAAATAATTCTATTCACAGGCCACTACCCGGGATAGGAGACAAGTTGTGATAATTATGTAGGAATTAGTACAATGAGAATCTGTAGTGAAACCGCAATCCTAAAGATCCCATTTTAATTGTTTAAACCAACCATTTAATCGATTGCTTTGCTTTCTTTTGTTTTTATTTTCTTTTTCAAAAGAACTCTCAAACTTTTATAATCGGTCTAGCTGATTGCAAGTAGTTAGTAGTAGTCTATCGAAACTACGTTCCCTGAGTTCGACTCGGGCCTCACAAAGGCCTATATTACATTAACACGTGTACTTGTAATTTACGCACGGTTTAATCGTGTCAGTTACAACACACTCAACTATAACAAGGACTTAGAATAACATGAATGAGCAAACTTGGAATGAACTCCAAGGGGTCCTATTTATAGCTGGGGTGTTCCCTTGAGTGTGGGATCACTTAAGGTTGAAATATAGCTATTTTCCACAATGCAACATATCTATTTTCACCCAAAACAACTCACCAATGGTTATAATAACTTTTTCTATGTTTTCCATACAGTACATTCAGTCGAGTGTCAATAAAGGTAACTCAACCGATCAACAAAAAGACAAAGCTAATTTTCAAACTATCGGTCGAGTTTGTTCTGGGAAACTCGACTGATGAGCTAAAATTAGTTTCGCTCAGTGAGTCGGTCAGTCGAGTTCTGTGAGTGTGCAACACGATCGATGGGTCATCTTCAGAAAAATCCATAATAGGAACTCGACCGATGAACAACATGTGAATTTTTTTCTAAATTAACTTTAGAGTGATTAAACATTGGAATTAAGTGTCCCTAATTTTTTATCATCTTAGTTACAAGTCATATCATCAATACAAGTGATTACAAAAATCATCTAAGGTCATTTAGAATGATTTCCCAAATTGCACACTTGCATTGCATTTGACTTGAACTTAAACAATCTAGGGCTTGTGTAATTTGATCATGTTCATGTACCTAAAGCCTGAAATCAATCTTGAACAAACATATTAGATACATAGAAATGGAATGGTTAAGTCATTATCAAAATATGGGCAATGTATAACTCTCAAGTCAACATTCTCCCCCATTTTGACAATGACAAACCATTCCTCAATCATACTCTAACCTGCATAGTTAGTCTATCTACACAAATCAATATAACACAAACATACTATATGGTCCTTTAGCAAGTCACATGATAAAGCATATAAAGAACAAGCAAAGGAACACACAGGCAATGAAAGCAATATGGTTGAGTTTCAAAATATTGAATTTCTCTCCCCCTTTTGACATTATCAAAAAGGAAAGGGGGGTAGAAGAGCATAGAAATAGGTCTTCTCCAAGCACAACAAAAACATACATCCATAACATGCAATCTCAAAATATACTCCAAACAAAGACGAGAGAAACAAACAGTCTATGGCATAATCAAAATATGGTAAAACATGGCACCAACTAATGAGATATGGTCAATCAAAGAGTAAGAGTGCACAAAATTAAGATTACAATGTAGAAAGCAAGTTATCATAAAACAACTACATTCCAAAATGATGAAAGCTAAAAAGATAAAATAGTACAGCTCAGAACATTTGCCCAGATGTTTCTAATGTAAGATAGCCTAGAAAGATATATATGATTAGCATTTAGACTAAAAACTAGAACAACTAAACATCTAAGCTATTTATATCAACACCATTCACATCATCATCAACATCAGTCTCATAGTTGTCATCTCTGTCTGAAGGTGCAACAACATCGCCTTCATCACTGGAGTCACCAGCAAAGGCATCATCATAAGAAGCATCACCATCCTCCTCATCAACCTCCTTGTCAGCATCAATAGTGTCCTCGTCAGCCTGGTCTGACATCTCTTCATCGACAGATGGACCAAAACTCCGACCGGGCCAACGAGCATTCTGCTCATCCCAAGAGCATGGAGCTTATTGGCATGTGGGAAGGAAGGAGCAGAACTAATGAGGCTGGCAACCAGAGTGGCCAAGGGGCCAGCAGGAAGAGGCATCACACCAGGAGTAGATCCACCAACAGTAGAGGGTGTAGCAGGGGAAGGTGCAGGTGGAGAGGCAGGGTAAAAGTGACCATATGCAAAGAATGCATAGTCACCTCCTGGGTAGGGTTGGTAGGCTGGATAGGTGTGTGTACAGGACATGTTCATGTTGGACATTATTGAATATAGGTCCTGATGCAGGTGCTCCTGAGCCTGAAGGTTGTATGTCTATTGATGCATCATGTATCCCATAAGGGTTTCATTTGACACATGGAACGAGGAACTGTCAGGTCAGGAAGGGTGAGGTGGTGGAGGTGCTCGTGTAAAGGCAGAGGTAGAGGCACCAAGTGTGGTGGAGGAGAGGATAGACACAAACTTCTGAAGAGTGGTCTCACTAACGCAAACTCTTTTTTGGGCAGGTTTGTAATGAAAGTCGTAGAAAAGATATTTGCCAGTGGCAAGCTAGAACAGATCACAAATTAGGATAGGGTAGGGAGGGTGGGTGCCACTGGTGTTCTTTCCTGAGTCAAAGCAGGTCATATGGTGGAGAATATATCTTAACCATTTGACTCAGTGTTCTTCAAAAGACAATACATGATCACCGCACTATTTTCTACAATCTCAATTTGATTCATCTTTGGATGGATGTTGCAGTTAACAACTAGGGCGAGGATGCATCTCTTGAGGTCCAAGGCAGAGGAGGGAAGGGTGCACTTCTTCCTATATGGGAATTGAGGCTTATTCAAGAACTTATGAATATCAGGGAGAATAAGATCATATTGCTTGTAGAAGGACTTAGGCTCAACTAAGTCAAAATACACTGGGTAGTCCTTACGCCAGGTGTCAGTTACTTCAGTACCCAAAAAGAAGATATTTAGAGTATCAGAAAATTGAAATTTCTTCCCTACTATCATGGATGTGAGGACTGCTTGAGTATTAGGTGGGGGTACGGGGGTGTCGTAATTCCAACGCAAGTAAGTATAGAATCCATGAACCACTCTTGTGCTAGTGATGTAGTTGTTGTAGCACGCACGTTCAACACCCAAGGCAGAGTGATGGTGATCATAAAGCAATTCCACTACTTGATCTATATGACCTCTTGTCTTCTAGGTCTAGGCGCAATTAGGGCACGAAAAGGGAAAGGATTCCAGGGAAGAAGCTCCTTATATCTATTTATAGCCTCATTTGAGACAAAAAGAGTGTCATCAAATGCAATCAAGTGGGAGTTGGATGAATATGGAGGTGCATTAACAGGGGCGGCCCTCTTCCTCCTATTGGATGTCATAGAGACGAAAAGGAGAGGAAAGAGAGAGAAAAATCTAAAGACTCACCACCAAAACTCATCCACAGACCTAGATTAGCAAGGGGGAAGGTCAAGGGAGGTCAAGCTAGGTCAGGCTAGGGCTAGTTTGAGGAAGGTTAGGGCTAGGGTAGAGAGCTTAGGGGAACTGGAGGTCAGATCAGCCGATTTTTCTCTAGTTGAGAGGGAGAATAGTTGGTCGAACCCATCTTAAAATTGCTCTAGCCCGGCCATCGGTCGAGTTCTGTGAACTCAGAAACTCAACCGATAGGCTTTTTTAAAAGAGTTATCGGCCTCCGATCGGTCGAGTTGGCAACTCAACCGATGGTCAACCTGACCTAAACATACAAAACCTAGTTTCTAGCCATTAGAGTGCTAATTAAATTTATTTTTCAAGTCCATTGTGTATTTTGAACATTCTTAGGCACATATCACTCATCATTGGGTACTATTTTACGATAAAACATGTGTTTGCGAAAAATACCCAAAAACAAGATAGAAACAAGGCAAAATGAACATGAAAAACAGATTTTTAGCATATTAGCAAGCAACACAAAGCATATAGGATAGAAGACAACTAGCTAGAAGGCATATCAGATACATTCAAAGTAGTTATAAGCAATTTTGATCTAATAAAGTTAAATTTCTCTCTAGCTAGAGGTTTAATGAAAATGTCTACCAACTAGTTTTCTGTGGCCTCATACGTGATATAGATATCCTTCTTGGCAATGTGATCACAGAGAAAATGATGACGGACCTCTATATGTTTAGCTCTACTATGCAAGATAGGATTATATGACAAGTTAATTGTACTAGTATTATCACAATAGATGGGAGAAGTAGCAAAATGAATGTTAAAGTCTTGGAGCATTTTCTACATCCACAGAACCTGAGCACAACAACTCCCAGATGCAATATTTACAGCCTCAATGGTTGATAATGGCATTGTGATATGTTTCTTGGAGAACCAAGACACCAAGCATGGTCCTAAGAGGAAACAAGTGCCACTTGTGCACTTTTTATCAATCAAACACCATGCATAATCAACATCACTATAAACAGTAAGAGTAAAGTCCCTTGACTTGGGATACCATAGTCCAAAATTTTGAGTTTTGGTTAAGTACCTTAAAATCCTCTTAACAACTATAAGATGTGATTTTTTAGGATTTGATTGAAAGCAAGCACACAAGCCAACACTAAACATTATATCAGGTCTAGAGGCAGTTAAGTAAAGTAAACTTCCAATCATAACTCTATTAAGCTTCTCATCTACCTTCTCACCTTCTTCATCTTTGTCAAGTTTGGCGGTGTTTGACATGGGTGTGTCCATTAGCTTGGTGTTATCTATCCCAAAGTGTTTGAGTAGTTCACTTGTATACTTGTCTTTGTTGATGAAGTTCCCATCTTTTATTTGCTTGATTTGAAAGCCGAGGAAGAACACGAGATCACCCATCATATTCATTTCAGATTCACTCTGCATAAGATCACTAAAATCTTTGCAAATATCAAGGTTAGTTCCGCCAAAAATGATATCATCAACATATATTTGTATGATAAGAAAATTGTTAGAAGTGTGCTTTAGAAATAAGGTAGAATCCACTTTGCCCATGATATACCCATGATCTAACAAAAAGTTCTTTAATTTCTCATACCAAGTTCTAGATGCTTGTTTGAGTCCATAGAGAGCTTTTTGCAACAAATAAACATAGTTAGGAAAACTATCATGGAAGGTGAGTGATAGGATGAATGAGGATATGTGCAAATAGGATACTAATGATGAAATCAAGGCTGCGGTCTTCTCTATCAACCCCTCTAAAGCCTCGAGGCTGGATGGGTTCAATGGAAGATTTTTCTAGTATATGTGGTACTATATAAGGAATGACATTAATGCTGCTGTTAGATGGGTCATGAATGGAGGAAGCATGGTGAGAGAAGTTAATCATAAACTGATCCCCAAAAGAAATAATTCTAAGGAGATGGTTGTTTATAGACCTATTGCGTGTTGTAGTGTTCTGTATAAATGCATAGCTAAGCTTCTGTCTGGTAGACTCAAGTTGGTGCTGTCACATATCATCTCGGAGGAGAAAAGTGCTTTTGTTAGAGGTCGGAGGATGGTAGATAACACCCTTCTTGCCACTGAGTTCCTAACTGGCTTCAATTTAAGTAGAGCTAACTCCAAGGCGTGTGTGAAAATTGATCTTGTGAAGGCGTATGACTATGTCAGATGGGAAGCTCTGTGGGCTGTTATGAAGATATGGGTTTTGTTGAATGGTGGATTATGATCATCATGCAATGTGTCCAAACTCCTTCGTTATCGATCCTTGTAAATGGTGGACCTTTGGGAATGATTAAAGCTTCAAATGGACTCCGGTAAGGGGACCCCCTCTCCCCCCCTCCCATTCACCATCTTAATGGAGGGGCTTACAAACATGATCAAGGCAGTTGAAGAAGGAGGCCTTATTAAATCTTTCTCTATTAAAGGGACTAAGGTGAAATCCCACCTCATCTTTGCAGACGATATTATGCTCTTCTTCGTAGGGAATGCAAGAAGGTTGAGGGAGTTTAAGAATGTTTTGAACAGGTTCAGTAAACTTACTGGTCTGTATATTAGTGCCATCAAGTCCAAGATTTTCTTCTCCAAATCGTGTGACCTCAGAAGGGACAGACTCAAATGGCCATTGTAGTTGAAGGTAGTCAGCTACCTACTAGACACCTTGGTGCCCCTATAGATGGGGGGAGAGGGTCCTATAAATATTATAGCCCTGGTTTAGATAGGTTACGGGAGAAAGTGGACAGCTGGAGTGGCATCAATATGGCGCTTGTTGGCATGTTGGTGCTTGTTAGAACTATTCTGTAAAGCCTTGTTAGATTTTGGGGGGAGTTTTGTGATGTTCCTTGCAGGGTTGTTGAAGATATGAGAAAGATAATAACCAGCTTCATATGGGTAGGAAGGGGACATGGTGTCTCATGGGATGTCATGGCTCGTCCCTTTGCTAAGGGAGGTTTGAACATCAAGAAGCCTATTGAGATCCTCTTCGAGTGCCAACTTAAGAGGCTTGACAGATTTCTAACTGAAAGAAATAATACGTGGACCCGATGGGTGATTGGGAGATATGGAACGATCCCTAGAGGTGTTGATCAACATTCTTCTAGAGTGTGGAGAAATCTTTGCCGTAGCTAGATAGAGGTCAGCCACCTGTACGCTATTGATGAACACGATTTGGTGAGTCTTATTAATCAAGAAACCAAACCTTGGATCAACAGAGGTACACCACCTGATGTTAGTTGGGTTAAGGTGTTTTGGGGTGCTCATCACTACCCTAAATGGAGTACCGCAGCCTATAGAGCAACGTAGGGGAAGCTGCCTACTTTGGATAGGCTCACTGCATGGGGTATCCAAGTAAATGACACTTGCCTTTTGTGCAATAAGGAAGTGGAAGATCACAAGCACTTGTTCATTGCCTGTGGGTACTCCAAACTTGTATGGTCCACCATCTACTTGAAGAATACTTGGGGTCCGAATCTGAATAATAACTTGGAGGAGATCATCCAGTGGATGAATGTGAATCTCATAACAAAGTGCATCATTCAGTTCAGGGGGCTGTGTTTAACTGCTTTCTGTTATCATGCCTGGGAAGAGAGAAACCTTAGAGCCCATTCTCGTGCTTCACGCTGTGAGAGTGTGCAGTTAAAGAAGATTGCGAGTGAGCTTACTCATCATATACATGTAAAGAAAAACCTTATTAAAGGGGTGCCCGAGAGGGCTAGAGTATACTGGGGATTTTATATATAACCCCATTTATACTTTGCTAGATGGGATTTTGTATACCCCATCTTTTTTGATGTAGGACTTTATGTCTATGTAACCGGTAGCTTGGATACACTCTTTGGAATATATTTACCTAATTTCCAAAAAAGAAAACTCTCATGTTAAAACCCCATGGGTTGTGTGTAAAAGAGTGAAATGACCCCTTTACTAAAAATTTGAAATATCAAACCTCCATTCCCACATACTCAAAAGGTATGTTGAAAATGGTGTAAAATTTTCAAATCTTTATTTATATGGTATAGAAAAGACCACTGGAAAGCAACAAAATAAAGAATAACTATCTATAATCAATTTCATAAAAGGTTATACAAGAATACATCATTCTCCCTTTAGGGTTTACATCAAGATACACAAACATGATCTAGATACATGGAAATCTAACTACCACAATCTTGTCTCCAAACAACTGAAAGATCTAGAGGGGGGTGAATTGAGCTTTTTGGAGTTTTAAAACAATTAAAACACTTGAATAAGAAGTAGGAGGAAACAAGGAAGACACAAGGATGTAGAGTGGTTCCTACCTTAGAAATCTAAGGTAGTCTGTCCACTACCTGATTGTTTCCGACCAGGATTTTGAAAGCAATTTATTTTATTACCTCTCGAGGATGTTACACAAAATACAATTACTTCATATCTACACACTTGAAGTAGCCTTCACATGAAGTAGCTTCAACCTCTTTGAAGCAGCCTTCTGAAGTAACTCCAAGTACGGAGCAACCTTCACCACCTGAAGTAGCTCCACCATCTTGAGATAGCCTTCCTTTAGAAGTAGATCCAACCTCCCTTGAAGCATCCTTCCTTGAAGTAATCTCAAGCACACCTCCTTTCAACATCCTCCAACCTAGGAGTAGTCAAGAAGAACAATATACAATAAAAGAGAACAAGATTGGAAGAAAGAAATAACTTTACAATTGAGTACATCACTTTGATCCTATATCAAGTGTATAGATCTCCTATCCACTATTGATGAATCTGGTTATGTGGTGGCTAGGAGATGCTTAGATATAGGACAAAAAATTAGAGCTCAAGGAAACAAGATTGCAAGTATGAGTTTGCTTGTTGCTCACTAAGATTGATTCTCAAGTAGTAATGTATATCATGGGTGTCCCAAGGCATGTCCTATTTATAGGAATGGGTTGTAAGGGTTTAGGGACATTCTAGAGTGTTTCTAGAGCATTCTTAGTGCTCAAATAGCCATGAGGTGTCCATAAATTGCATTGCAATGGCTAGTTGTTTAGTGTTAAAAAGTACAATCCAGAACCTGTCTTGGTCGAGAAATTCTTTGACCGAGAGTTGGTTTGGAGTAAAAGTATTCAACGTCTATTGTGACTTTCTAACTACCAACTACTCTCAGTCTAATGGCTATGGAACCTACTTGAAGGTCACATGAATGGCTGACATGTCATATGCATTTGTTGGAGGTGGTTACACATCAAAATCCTCCCCTCTCTGTCATGTGCGGCGTGGCTGCTCGAAAATGTGTTGCTGCTCTGGCACATTTGTCTCTCCTCCTTCTTGTAATTCCACATTTGGTGCACTGAACCCCTCTCTTGGGTGCTCCTCCTCATACTATGTTATCACCTCATAAAAGTTCTCCGGTGGACCCACATCCATGAGTAGGGGGTGGCGTGGTATGGAAGCTCCAAGGTGATTCCAGGGTACCCGGGGTTTAGAACATAGAAGATTTTGCTATCTTTGAGGGAGATCATTTGGGACCTAGCAAGGTAGTTTAGATCAACATATTTGCTTCCCTCTACCTTGGTAAGTCCATCTAAACTGCAGCCCATTGCCTTTGCCATTATGGTGATAAGTCCCCCCAAGATGAATGGATTTTTACTCTTGGGAGGGAATTGTCTTCAAATGGTCAATCACCATGGCACCTATGTTTACAAACCCACTACTTGCAATTGTGTCCATAACAAACAAATCCTTTTGTGAGCAACACCCTTGATTGTCATAACGGCCAAACAAGGTGATTGCTAAGACCTTTAGTAGGTATCTCATGAAGGGGTTGTAAATCTTGCTAGTCTTTGATTTTCCTACAAAAAAAGAAGATTGACCCATGATTGTTTTTCACATCTTGGAGTAATCTTCTCTACCACTCTTGTCAAGTCTTCCTTCATTGAACTTCTCTGCCATTTCTGAATTGGGGGCAAAAATAGCATCAGTTTGGGAAGCTTTAAGTACATGGGTGGAGCTGTGTAGCTTGAGCCTTATGGCATCTTCTCCCTAGTATTGTACCTTCTACAAGGTTGCAAAGAACTCATGAGTCAGCTCCAAGTATGTTTCTTCAACCTCAATCAAGATCTTGTACAACCCACATCGTTGCATTTGTCCCTTGAATGTGTAGTTGATCCCTAGATCTTGCACGGTAGTCATACATGCATATCTAGTGGGGATCACCCTCTTTGTCAAGCACTCGGGGTGGAGAGGTCTCACTATAGCTTTTCTTACTATGCCCCTTATGTAGGTGTCTCCTTCAGGTTGCTTTCCCACCCATTTCAATCTGTCCTCTTCTAGCCTGGACACAACGTCCACCGGTTCATCTTCCATCTCCTCACATTCAGTATCATCTTCCCCCTCTTCTGCATAAGTGTGTGACCCTGAACTTGTGTCTAAGTTCAAGGGCACCCTCTCATAGCTTGCACTAGGTCGAGTCGACGAAGCAGTGTACCTTGTTGGAGTTGGTCGTGGCAGTAAACGCGAGGAAGATGCATCATTTGATTTCTTGGCCCTCCTTTTTCAAGTCGGTTAATCACCATTGACAAAATCCACTATATTTTCTAGCTCTTATTCTTCCTCCTCCTCCTCCTCTTTGGGGTTGTGGTAGCTTGGATCTGTGGTGTGGCTGCTATAGGAGGAGGGATTTCAGAAGGCACTCATCGATGCTGAGCATTCGAAGGACCGGGAAATGGAATTGGACAGTGAAGATGCACTGCCGGACTATTGTGAACGTGCAGCCCATTTAGATCAGCTTTTGCCCCCGGTGAGGATTTCCATAGTCTTCTCTACTCCTTTCCCGATTGCCTTGCATGTGCTCTTCATATTTGTAAGGTGCTTTGGTGAAAAATGAACAAGAACAGCAAGAACCGAACTCTCCAGCTGTAGGGGCGGATTTTGCTTGGAAGTGGAGAAATCAGTGATGATGGATGGTGGAAATTGAAGCTTGAGGTTAGGGAAGATGATTGGGGACCAAGGGGAACTCAAACTTGGAGTTTGGGAGTAAGAGGAGTCAACTTGGGGTGAAGGAAGGTCGCCCTAATTAATAGGTCACATGAAACAACTGTTCTAGGTTGCACGAATGAGTGCTGGGATGTGCTGGCTCGGGTGGAGTTAGGCGACTTATGTATTGGATCCGGGCCAGCACGACCATTTTGGTAGAATGCCAGCACGTCCGTTCTGGCCAGCACAGTCATGCTGCCTGCTTTTAAAACTCAAGTTTTCCCTATTGAAATCCAACTTAATTAGCACGGTCGCTCCAAGCCACCACAATCGTTCTGGCTGGATGCCAGCACGGATGTTCTGGCCAGCATGGATGTGTTTCCGGAGGCCAAATATTACATTTTCTATGTTGAAATCCCCCTTTGCCAGCATGACCGTTCTACACCAGAACGGCCGTTATGGGCTCTGTTAATTCAAAAATCTTCATAAACCATCAAATCATTTCATCATTCATAACCCAATCATCTTGAATGATCACTTTGATATTGTATCAATCATTTTTCACTAAATATACCTCATTTCTCAACTTGCACCTGTTTCACCTGTCATTTCATCAAACTGAAACAAAAACTATCAAGCACAAGTGTGCATGTGTGTATTTTTAGCTTTGTGTAAAAATAAAGCAAAAGTATAAAAAATGAGAGGTCAGGTGAAAGATTACTCAAACCTAGGTGGGTTGCCTCCCACAACCACTGAGTTTCTTGCCTTCATCTTGGCTTCTTGGCGATTCTTCATTCATTCATCCATTTGGAATTCTCATGTGTCCATTCTTGCAAAACATGCATCCCTCATTTGCATTCAATCTATTTTCCTCATCCCTTTGATCACAATAATCATCATCAATTGTTCCATCTTGATCTCCTTTTCTCAAATGATCATTCAGACTTGTGAAGTGATCATGTCCAATATCCCTATCTCGGACCTGCTGGGTTGGGGTTTTGTACATGTTGATCTTGATCTTCATGTCCATGAATGAAAATGACATGGTGCCACTGTGTACATGAATCTCGGCATCAGATGTAGATAAGAACAACCTTCCCAATATGATGGGAATCTTCCTATCCTCCAGCTCCATATCATGTACAATGACATCCGCCGGGAACACTGTGCCTTTTTCTTTATCTATCATAACTAAAACATCATCCACTCTACCTCTAGGAACTTTTATGAATGTATCCACTAATTGGAGAGTGCAATGTGCCGGATTCAACTTGCCTAAGTCCAACTCAACATAGACATTGTATGGCATCAAATTCATACTAGATCCCAAATCAAGTAAGGACTTGTCTATGCGATGTCCCCCTATATAACTAGGTATAGTGGGGGCCCTATGTCTTTTCTCTTTATGAGATGTGAATGTTGTATGATGGAGCACACTTGCTCAGTAACTTCACTTTCTTTGGAATTCTCCCCATTGACCTTCTCTTCATAGTGCATAGGTTCTTGAGGAACTTGACATATGATGGGATTTGATTGATAGCATCCAAGAGTGGAATGTTCACCTTCACTTGGCAAAACACCTCAAGAATATCCACATTGTGCTTTTGCCTTCTCTTACTTTTTGGTGTCTCATCCAGTGCTTCAATGAAGGGATGGTCACTTGGTTTTTCCTTGCTTGCATCAATGTGAGGTGGAACACTAGGGATGGTGGGACTTGCACATGGAGTATGAGGTGGAGCACATGGTATCCCAGAATTAATAGGATGTATCATTGAATCGTCTTCGGCAATTTCAATCACAGTATCACCACTTAGTTGCCTTTGCTTTTCTTTATCAACCTTTCTTTGACTTGCAGGCTGTTCAAGAGATTTCCCACTCCTTAGAACTGTCATAGCACTTCCTTGCTCATGGTGGAGAGGGGGAGCTAGTTGTGGCAGTGGAGGAGGTGGAGGTGGCACTTGGTGTTGAAATTGAGGTGGAGGGGGGAATTGGGGTTGGAAGGTGAATTGTTGGGAAAATGGTGGTGATGGAGGGCGAGGTGGAGTATAAGGCTTGGGATCACCTTGAAAATGGTAGATGGGTTGTACTTGCTTGGGAGGAGGACTATAGAAGACGTGAGAAGAGGGCATTGGTCCACTTGCTTCATGGTAGCTCATGATGGGTTTTGAAGACAACTTTTCTTCTTGGAGAGCAATTATGGAAGATAGCTGCTCCACTTTCTCTTCTAGCCTTGCAACATCTTTTTGAACACCATCAAATATTTTCAATCTAGAGAGAACCTCTTCCTCAAACCTTGAGATATATGTTGGACTTTGTGGCTCTTGGTAGCTATAGGAGTGAGGTGTCTTCTTTTCCTCACAATAGAACTCAATAGAATTGGTTGGGTGGCAAGGAACATTTGTCACATGGTTCTTCATGAAGCTCACCATGTCACCAAGAATCTTCATCACTTGCGGGCTTGAGTCATTATGAGTAGGAGGTGTCACAACAAAGGCATATCCCCCTTCATTCATCATGCTAGAAGCTCGAATTCTTGATCCTTCAACCAACTGCTCAAACAAAGACCATATCTCCTCGGGTGGCCTAGCCATGAAAAATCCTGCAGAAGAAGAGTCCACTGTGTCCTGGTCCTTTTAGAGATAAACTAGAGTAGAATGATTGAGATAGCTACCATAAAGGGATCTCATGGTGTGGGCACTCTCTCGAAAGCTTCTTAAATCTCTCCCATGCATTATGAAATTGCTCATTGCCCATTTGGCTAAAACTTGTCACGACAAGCCGCATTTGGTTTAACCTTGCTATAGAGTAGAATTGGCTTAGGAAGGCATTCTTCATTGCTTCCAAACTCAAGATGTCCCTTCTAGAATCATACCAGTCTTTGGCTCTATCTTTGAGGGAGAATGAGAACAAGGTCAACCAGATTGTATCATCACTAGCTATCGGCGCCCTGAAGGTGGAGCATACTTCAAGAAAGGAATCCAAGTGCTTATAGGGGATCTCACTCTATGAGCCATAGAAGATGCGTAGGAGCCCAAGAATACCTGGAGGAATGGAGAATTGCTCCCCTGGAATTTGATCAACCCTGCTAGCAATTAGTGATTTGTAGTTGCTAGGCATGAAGTAGTCTTGAAGCGGATTATGGGGTGCATTTTGTCCTTCCATCTTGTTTCCTCCTGAATGGCTTGTCACATGCACAAAGCACAACCAAACAAAAGAAAGCAAGTTAATAAACCAATATACACAATGAATGCAAAGAATAATGAATAAAGAATAGCAATGATGAGGGCATTAGGAAAAGTCAAAGCAAAACTAATTAGCTAGGCTGGGCGCCTTTCTCCCCGACAACGGCTCCAGAAAGCTTGGTGTGCTCCTGCCAATGGTGTTACACACTAATCAATTGGAGTTTTGAATATATGTAACCCCACAGAAGGAAGCACATAGATAGATTAAACTTTTCAAATTTTATAAGGACCTAGACTCAAACAACCTATTTTTACCAAAACACTATCCCGCAAGCGCACATAGTCATATTATAGTATAGGAGGGCAGTAAGTATAGGGTCGATCCATAGGGAGAAAAGGGGGCACTAGATCTAGGTTAGCTTGGATGGGTTCCTACTGCAGAGACTAGGGTTAAGGGTCTAAAGGTGATTTTATTATTAAACTAGGTGAGCAAGAAAGCAATTAAAGACGATAATGAAATCTAAGTTAACCCTAAACTAGATTCAGACTAAGTGAGCAGGGAAAGACTAAGCTAGGTATGAAAATGCAATTCACACTAGGGAAAGCAAGAGAAAAACACAAGAGCAAGTAAAGAGCTAAACTAGCAAGAACAAGGCAAAAATAGGGCAAGAGGCTAACTAAGAAAGAAAAGAGCTAACTAAGTTACCACTAGATAGACAAGATGAAAACTAGGGTTTTAAAGCAATTAAGGAAGGTGTGGGCTGTTTAGGGGATGCACTTATCACTTAAGTTGGGGGATGTCATATGATCATTATAATTCCATTTAGACTATCCAAACCAAACAACAAGTTAGAGTCTAATGAATTAACCTAAGCTGCTAACTAGCCATGGATATGCTAGGTTGTGTATAGGGGAACTAGTTCCTAACACTCCCTACTACCCTTGCGAGGCTCAGTTGGGTTAGGGATTGGGTTCAATTCAATTAGAGTCTAATAAAGTCTAGGTTTCTAGATTAGACATTCCTAGGGAAATTAGGGGCCGAGGGTAGTAATGGGGAGGTGAAATTAGGGTTTTGGACCCCAATTTCCCACGTTCTAGCCTTGAGAAGGCTCCATGCTAATTGCACTAGAGTCACCTAATATAGCTACTTAGATCTCTCACTTAGGCTTAGGGAGATTGATTAGGACGTATGAAGATGGGAGGCAACCTAGGGATTCAAGAATTGGACCTAGGAGCAAATCCCAAAATTCACGCACATAAGCAATTCCTCTAAATTCCTAAGTGATTTCACACACAAACCAACAAACAATTCATGGAGAATGAGATAGAAATAGAACATAATCATTAACAAATGGAATTAAAAAGTTTACAAATCATTTTCCCTCAACATGGTATCAAAATAACATTTTACACCCCAAATAGCCCACCCAAGGGGGCCTAGCTACTCATGGAAATGGAAAATACAAAAAGAAAGGAGAAAGAGGTAGAAGAAGCCATGGAGCTCGATGTAGATGGAGCAATCCTCCTCCCCAGTTGCTGCAAGATGTCCTCCTCTTTACTCTAAGGTGAAAGGGTGTGGAATGAAGGGTATTATGGGTAGAAACTAGGATAAACTAGTGTTTTGGTGGTGGAAATGGTGAAATGGAGTGGAATGGAGGTAGAAATGGAGTGGAATGGCTAAGGGGCAAAAATGGGGAGCTAGGAGGTGCTAGGAGGCAGATAACCTTGTGCTAGAGCTACCACCTAGGTATATATAGGTGTGGAGGAAGCACTAGGTCAAGTAGGGGTAGTATGGAAAAAACATTGCAGAAGTAGCTAAGTTCTGTGAGTAGAACAGTCATGGTGGATCACCATGGCCGTGGTGGGTAGGGGTGAGCATGGTCGTGGTGGGGTGAAATGGTCGTGTGAATTAAAATGGTAAGATCACAGGTTGATGGTCATTTTTGTACTGGAACTGGCACGGTCGTGGTGGTCACCATAGCCATGGTGGGGTAAGGGTAGCACGACCGTGGTGGTCAGCACGCCAGTGGTGGCTCAAAATGCTCAGACCGTTCTCTACTCCATGACCATTTTGCCTATGATGTAGCACATCCGTGCTAGGTGGCATGGCCATTCTGGGTCTGTTCACCACAACCGTTCTAGGTAGCATGGCTGTGGTGATTCTAGCTTCACTTGAGTATGACTCTGTTGATTTGCAAGTGACCCAACATGGCCATTCTCTGGTACCACAACCATGCTGGTCTCTAGATCAACACTTTGACTTGATTCTTTGGATTTTCTTGGACATCTTTGCTTCAATAGATATTTGGCCACTAGGGGTAGGTTGAGGGAGCATCAGGCTTCACTTTGGGTCTCTCCAAGGGTAGAGAAACCCTAGGATCTCTCCTTCTCTCTCTCAACCATCAAGCGCGGTCCAAATGCATGAAAAACATGCAAATAATGTCCATAAGTGCATTTTACACAAATATGCATATCGAGGGAAATAACATGTAATCTAACATGTATAGATGTGATTGAAATGCAAAATGACACAAGATGAAGCCCTAAAATAGGGATGAATCACCATGTCACTTAAAGGGAAACTTTGTAAGGCAAGGATTCTAATTAGGGAAACAAAACTGAAATAGTCAGATTCTGACTACCATCGACTATGATGCCATGTTGTAAAAGAGTGAAATCACCCCTATGCTAAAATTTTGAAATATCAAACCTCCATTCCCACATACTCAAAAGGTATGTTGAAAAGGGTGCAAAATTTTCAAATCTTTATTTATATGGTATACAAAAGACCATTGGAAAGTAGCGGAATAGAGAATAACTCACTATAATCAATTTCATAAAAGGTTACATAAGAATACATCATTCTCCCTTTAGGGTTTACATCAAGATACACAAACATGATCTAGATAGAGGGAAATCTAACTACCACAATCTTGTCTCCAAACAATATCTCCATCAGCTAGGTCCAAGCCAAAGCTATGTTCTCCTTATCTTATCCATCACCTTGCTCAACACCTGGGTGGTTGGGAAGGCACCCAGGAAAAGGGAAAGGGAAGAAAAGTATGTGTCACAAAACAATTCTAGGATAACAAGATAAATAAAGCAAGTAAAACAGGCTAGGGTTCATCATAAGATGAAGATAACAAAAGTATGAGGTTATATTCAAAAGAAACTTGCCATTAACAATTATATTAGAAAGGTTTGCATGTAAGATAATTATGTCTACCTTACTAAGTAGGGTTGAGGCACCTACCAGACCATTAACCTATAGGTGAGGGGAGAATAATACATTACCAGTCACATACACAATAATACATGGGAGAATAAAAACATTCCCCAGGGCGATTAAATACACACCCTCTGTGGGTGGTTGTACATAAGTACCACTACTTTAAATTAAATAGAACATAAACCTACATGCTATAAAAGTAGTCATGATAAGAATAATCATATGAATCAATAAGCATGGCAGTGGGGTATAAGACCCAAACAATATGAAACAATAATTTTGATTTGAGGCATAAGTAATTAGGGTTTCAAGAAAAGAGAAGTAGGTTCATTTAAGCCTCACTAGGGAAGAATAGTTTAAGGCATAAAATTCCCCAAATAAGGTGCTAGATGTACATACCTACCATATTGATTTCAATTATCAACTTGCACCATTTTAATTGATTCCAAGTCACACTTTTCCTATTTTCAACGTATAACCATGTATTAGGGTTCATTATGTACAGTAATGTAAATAAAACCCTACTTTTGGACTTTTTGCATAGAATTCTGATTTAGACTCTAAAAACATCACCATCAATCTTATTATGTTCTCTTGATTAATAAAACATATAATCTTGTTTATTTTAGAGTTATGAGGCTAAAGTGCATTTTTGGTGATTTTTATCTATTAAATTCATTTTTAGAAAATGCCTTACGATAAAACTCAAAACCAAGGCTTGAGATTATTTTTATTAGAAAGATCACATTTTTTCAATTCCAAAACATATTTATTTTAAATTTTTAGACAAGGGAACAAAAAGATACAAATTTTACAAACATCACCAATCAAAAAATCGAGAAATGCCAAATAATCAGAGAAATTGTGAGCGAAGAAGAAAAAGGGACGTGAACCATTGGCATGGACCAATAAGAGGTGGCCATGTCTCTAGGTCAAAGCTTGTAGTTGACTCATCCTAAACAAGGAAATAGAGGGTGAAAAGACAAAATTACCCCTTCTGAGAAAAAGCAAATAAAGAGGAAAGTAGGAGGGTAAAACAGTAACTTCATAAATGATCATCTTCTTTGTCTTGTGACGAAAACAAGACTGTGCATCGGCTAAATCATCGTGGAGCTTCAGACCAGAGAACCCAAGCTTAGCGAGGTAGAAAAAAAAACATCAGAGAAGATTGCCTTACAACACGCTAGGTCCTAGAGTTTCATTGATCACAAGATCAGAGCATGGAGGTGGCTTTCCCACAAACCACATTTCCCCCATGACTACCCAGAAATAGCTGATACAAAGGCCACACACGTGGGAAGGACGGAGATGGGAAGTACTCGTCATGACTCAAAATACCACGACAAAGCTTAAGGCATGTTTGATTGGCAAAACATGAATCCTTAGACAGGTTCTACCGATCAGGTTCAAACCTGGTGGGAGGATGTGAAAGAGGGGAAACTGATACATACCTCTTGAAGCCAAATCAAATTAGGTCCCCTGGTAGTCTGATAGCCTAGAGCTACGAGAAGAAGGTAAAGAGGGTGGAAATAGGGTAGAAATAGAGTAACCCCAAAGCAGGCACTGTACACCGCGTAGAGGCATTGCACCCTAGGTTTTATAGGGCCTTTCGATCCGGAATGATCAAAGAACAAAGAGGGAAATGGAATTAGAGGAAAAGAGAGGGAAGAAAGAGGGGATGTGCAAGAAAACCAGGAAGGAGAAAGAACTAGTTTCCTCCTGCGTAAACCAGTGCAAGAGGAAGAAGAGAAGATAGAGACCACAAGATTAGAAATCCAACGATACCCATTTAATCGACATCAATAAATCCGTGTGACAAAAGAAATAAGCGAAACTGTCAGAAAATTTAATGCATCGACCAAATAATTAGAATAGTAGGTATTTTCAAGATGTTTTCATTTCCTAACTTGCTTGAGGGCCCAAATAATGTGCAAATAAAACCAAAATTTGCACCTAGACCAATTTAGGCATGTAGAATCTGAGTTTACAATTAAATTTGTCTTTTGAGAACTTTTATTATGTTAAATAAATCAAAACTTATTTTCTCTTTCCTTCTTCATTAATGGTTATAAGATTTTTCAAATTTGATGAACCTTCACCCACAAGTCATACTTAATGTGTTGGATACTAATTTGCCATCAATTTTTTCCTTTGGTATTATTTATTACATTATTTGATATTTTGGACTTTCTCTCTCCTACTTTTGCACATTACCTAATATCATCCAAATTAGTTGAAAACTTTCCCACAGACTTATTTTCATATTTAGATTATGAATTTGGAATTAGTTTTCCAATTTGATGACATTAGATATTTTATTTCTCTTTCTTGGCTTATTTCCTATTTTCCCTTAATAATGAATTATATATATACTTTCCAAATTAGGTGATACTTGGCCCTTAAGTAACTTTTAGTTCAAGGAATGAATATTGGGTATCAAATTATCTCGTAGGTTTTCCTTTTTATAATTTTTGAGCCATATGTTTCACATTATCACCTTTTATCCAATTGTTACATTTATCATCTCCTTTATGTATATTTGGGATTTATTTTCTTTTTTCATACTCTAAAAGTCTTAGAAAGTTCTAGCATGAATTCTTTTATTATTTTTAATACTTAGTGGACAATTGCATATCAAGCCCATTACTTAGTCTTCTACTAAGGTATTTGTGCATTAAACCCCTTTATTGGCATAAAAGGTGAGAAAATGTTCATTAAACCACTACATTCTCCACAAATTAAATAGAAAGGCCAAGAAGGATAGAAAGGAAATGAAAATATGGGAAAGAGGTCCAAAAGGTGAAATTTCTAGGATTCAGTATGCTACATTGTGTAACATACGCTTCCTCCTCAATTGTACCACTCAAAAATGCACTTTTAACATCCATTTGATACAGAAGAAAGTTTTTATAACTAGCAAAGGCAAGCAACGTATGAATGGACTCAAGTCTAGCTACAAGTGCATATGTTTCATCAAAATATACACCTTCATGTTGATTGTAGCCTTGAGCCACTAACATTGATTTGTTTCTTACCACTTTGCCGCTTTCATCAAGCTTGTTGCGGTAGACCCATTTGGTGCCAATGATCTTTCTATCACTTGGTATTGGCACTAGGGTCCAAACGTTGTTCTTTTCAAATTGCTCCAACTCTTCTTGCATAGCTAGGATCCACTCATCATCCCCAAGAGATTCCTTAACATTTTTAGGCTCGAGTTGTGAGATGAAGGCGTTGTTGGCTTGTTCTTTGTTGAATGCAGCCTGCGTCGTCACTCTTTCAAATGGATCACCTAAAATAAACTCCTTTGGATGATTCTTTGCAAACCAGGGAGTTGGATCCTTCTTCTCATCATCTTTCTCTTCTTCTTGAGTGACTACCTCTTTTTCCTTTTGGGTGATGTTGAGTTCTTTTAGAATAGGAATTACTTCACTTGCAACATAATCATTTGGAACAATATATTTGGGAATAGAGGGGTTAGTCTCAATAAACTTAACATTTATGGATTCTTCTACTTTAGTGAGATCAATATTAAATAATTTATAAGCCTTGCTAGTAGTGCTATAGCCAAGAAAGAAAGCCTTGTAAGATTTCAGATCAAACTTGTCAAGAGAATCTTTCATATTCAAGATAAAACAAGGACATCCAAAAACATGAAAAATACTCGATAGAAGGCTTCCTACCATGACATAGCTCATAGGGGGTTTTCTTCAAAGAAGGATGAGTAAAAACCCAGTTTTGCAAAAAACATGAAGTACTAACAACTTTAGCCCAAAACTTCATTGGAGTATCATACTCTAGAAGCATTGTCCTAACCATCTCCTGTAAAGACCTATTCTTCCTCTCTACAACCCCATTTTGTTGATGTGTTCGAGGTGAAGAGAAGTTGTGTGCATAACTAGATTCTTGGCAAAAACATTCAAAAATCTCATTTTCAAATTCTCCCCCATGGTCACTACGGATGGAAACAATGTGGCAAGAAGCTTCATTCTCAATTCATTTGAAAAAGCTCAAGAAAACATCAAGCATATCACTCTTAGAAATGAGAAAGAATGTCCAAGTATATCTAGAGAAATCATCGACAATAACAAGGCAATACCTGGAACCACAAAGTGATTGAGTTCTCATTGGTCCAAACAGATCAATGTTAAGAAGCTAAAGAGCTCTCTTGGTGCTAAGGACTCCGTTGGATTTGAAGGAGGACTTGGTTTTCTTTCCTTGGGTATAAGGTTGGCATTCCCCATCCTTTTCAAAATCTAATTTGAGAAGTCCCTTGACCAAGTCCTTTTTGCTCAACTTCTTCAACTGATGCATATTTACAAGACCAAGCCGACAGTGCCAAAGAGAAATATCATTCGAGTTGACTACTAGGAATCTACCAACAACAAGATTAATAGAGTTAAGAACAATAACATAAAGATTACCACTTCTAGTTCCCTTATATATATATTGGTAAGTGAGAGAATCTAGAATCAAGCATTCAAAGGGAGTAAATAGCACAAGGTAACCATCGTCACATAGTTGACTAACACTAATTAAATTGTGATGTAGTACATACACAAAGAGAACATTCTTGATGCACATGGATTCACCTACACTACCCTCACCTTTGACTTTACCTTTCTTGTTGTCCCAAAAGGTGACCAAACCTCCTTTCTTTTTGGTGAAGTTGTTGAAATGGCTTATATCACATGTCATATGCTTAGTGCAACCACTGTCAACAATCCATGTTCTTTTTTCCTGCAAGAAATGAGAATGTCAGTTCCCAACTCAAACTTTGGGAACCAGAGTTAGCTTGGGGACCCATTTCATATTTGGGTTGGTCCTGTTAGGCTTGTAATGATAATAAGTAGAGTAATGATCATCACATTTGCAATAAGAACAAACCATAGGATTCTTAGTACCAGAAGAATCTCTTACAAAGAAAGAGGTCTCCTTGCTCTTTTTCTTACCTTTGGCTTTTCTCTTGCCTTTGGTGCTCCCCCTACAAATCTCAAATCGGTAGTACCACTTTGTTTGGTAGAATGGTCAAGGATTTCATTTAGGGAGCTCTTCCCTTTGAGATATATCTGTAGGGATGATCTCAATCTATGGTTATCATCATTTAGAGAAATAACGATAGAAGATAATCTAGCTATGTCATCCCTAGCATGAACAAGATCAACCTCAAGACATAAGGCTTTAGTTAAATATGAATCCTTTTCAAGAGAAATGGAATCAACATTAGCACTAGGCAATATGGGTCTAGAAGATAGATCATTAACTTGATCAAGTAACCTAGCATTTTCAGATTTAAGCATTTTGATTTCTTTAAGATAGACATCTCTTTCATCTCTACGAGCATCAATAAGGAGCTTAAACTCAACATTTTCATTTTTCTCATTTCAAGCTCTTTTAGGAAATTTTGGTTTTCCTCAAGATTTTTTATATTCTTAAGGTAGATGCTATTCTCAACTTTAACTCCATTGTATTGGAGCTCAAGATCAAGATATTGCCCTTGCAAATTATCAATACTCTCAAGATTGGTTTTTTCATTTTACTCTAGGATTTCAAATTTAGCATTTAGATCATCAATGATTTTTCCTAACCGTTTTCTTTTAGATTTACATTTAGAAAAAGATGAATGAGTAGAGATAATCATGTCAATAATACCTTCCTTAGATAACTCATGCAAACTTACCTTACTTACCTCACTTACCTCACCAATTTCTTCATTAGTAGAGGCCATGAGTGCAAGGTGGCTCTCTCCATCTTTTTTGGAGCTTGAGCTGCTTGAAGATGAAGCTTCCCAAGCTGCATTAGTTGCATTCTTGTGTCTCTTGTCCTTCTTTTCCTTCCTCTTATACATGCTCTCCTTCTTTTACTCTTCTTCCTTCTTTGAGTTTCCCTTGTGGTGTTACTTTCTTGACTTGGGACATTCACTCTTGTAGTGTCCCTTTGGTCCACATTTGTAGCATCTAGGAGTAGAAGAGAAGGAGGCTTGCTTTCACTTGAAGTGTTTGTCCTTGATGTATTTGGCTTCATGCTCACTTGGGCCATCATATTCATTAGAGGAGGAAGGATAAGTCTAGAAAGGAAGTTGTTGTTGAAGGATGACCTCCTCCACTTGTGCTTTGAAAGCACTATCTTTGATCTTCTTAGCTTCCTTCTCTTCTTGCTTGGCTTCTTCTTCTTATTTGTCAAGCCTTGGCTCATGGGCTTGGAGGTTGCCAATGAGCTCTTCAGTTGGGATGTCACCAAGGCTCCTCACTTCTTCAATGGATGTGACCTTTAACTCCCATCTCTTTGGTAGAGTCCTCAAGATCTTGGAGTTGATTACACCTCTATCCAAATTGTTGCCCAATGCATCCAGCCCATTGATGATGACATTGAGTCTTGAGTACATCTCCACAATCCCTTCTTTCTTTACCATCTTGAATTTCTCTAGAAGGATGTTCAACATGTAGATCTTGGACTCCTTGAATTGCTTTGTGCCTTCATAGGTGATGCACAATTTTGTCCCAAATCTCATAGATAGTGTCCCAAGATGACATCCGATTGAACTCTGTTGGGGTAAGGGTTGCATAGAGGATGCTTATGGCTTTGACATTGAGTTGGGCTTCTTTTAGAGCAACTTTACTTCATATTGCAATAGTTCCGGTTGGCTCCTTGTAAGGTGTGACCATCATCTTCCACATGTCAATGTTCATGCCTTGAATGTAGAATTGCATACACCTCTTCCAATAGAGGAAGTTGGTGCCATCAAAGACCATAGGATGCATGGAGAAGCCTCCCTCTAGGTTGAGAGAACCAACTAGGTTTTCACTCACCTTCTCGTCTTATGGGAGATTGTTGGAGAAGATCCTTGGCTTTGATACACTTGTTAGATCTAGGGATCTAGAGGTGGGGGGTGAATAGAGGTACAAAAATTCTCACAAGATAGATTAGACCTTCAAATTATATCAAATTAAAACCAATAGCTTAAGTGAAATTTGAAGTCCTAACTAACAAGCATAGAAAGGATGAGAGGAATTGATAGCAAGCACTTGACAAGGTCATGTAGAGTGGTTCCACTCTACAAATTAGGAGAGAGTCCATCTACTACCTAGTGAGGCCAACCTCTAGGACTTTGCAAGTTCTTTTCTCTATATATTCACCAATTAGAGTTACAACACAAGACCACCAAAGGACTTACCCATCCAAACACAAAGAGTATTCCACCTTACCAAGGGCTTACCCACTTTGCAAGAGTCTTCAACCTTCTTCCAAGGTCTTACCCACTCTAGCACAAGTATTTCACCTTCGAGGACTTTTTCACTCTTCTTGGATCTTCAGTCTTTTCCTTATCCTTCACATGGAGAAGATCATCACCTCTTCTTCAACCTTGAAGAGGAACAACAACAACTCCACCTTCACTCAAAGTAGCTTGCTTCACCTTTGCTTCATGGACGAAAGGGGTAGGGAAGATGGAGTAGATGAGAGCTTTACAAGCACAAGGAAGTAGCTCTCTTACAACATGCCTATCTTACTATAATCATAAAATGAAGTGTAAACTAGAGAAAGAAAGGGGCTCAAGGAGTTGCAACACACTCAACTATAGCAAGGACTTAAAATAGCATGACTGAGCAAACTTGGAATGAACTCTAAGAGGTCCTATTTATAGATTGGGGTCTTCCTTGAGTGTGGTATCACTTAGGGTTTAAATATAGCCATTTTCCACAATGCAACAGATCTATTTTCACCCAAAACAACTCACCAATGGTTATAATTACTTTTTTTGCATTTTCCATACAATACATTCGGTCAAGTTTCAATAAAGGTAACTCGACCGATCAACTAAAAGATGAAGTCAATTTTCAAACTATCGGTTGATTTTGTTCTGGGAAACTCGATCGATGAGCTAAAATTAGTTTTGCTCAGTGAGTCGGTCGGTCAAGTACTGTGAGTGTGCAACTCGACCGATGGGTCATCTTCAGAAAATCCATAATAGGATCAGTCGAGTTTTCCAACTCGACCGATGAACAAGTTGTGACAAATTTTCTAAATTGAATTTAGAGTGGTTAAACATTGGAATTAAGTGTCCCTAATTTTTGTCATCTTAGTTACAAGTAATATCATCAATACAAGTGATTACAAAAATCATCTAAGATCATTGGAGTGATTTTGTAAGGCCCCTAAACTTGCTTAATGAGTTGAATAAGCTTAATTATCATAATTTAATTTTTATAACCATAATATAACCTTTTTATATGCTTTGAAATCATAATACAAGCTTAAGTTTCAAATTTGGTCCAATTTGGACACTGTTTGAGCAAGTTATGCAATTTTATGCACATTTTGAACTTTTATGCAATTTACCCAATTCATAGATTTTCTTTGCAATTTATCACTTGCATTATGATCCTTGGATATTCTCTCATAATTCTTGAGCTTGTTGAGACATGTGGCACCTATTTAAACCTTGGTTTGAAGGTGTTTTCTCCAAGGGTATTTTAGGGTTTACCCCTTCATGGATGAGCTACCTTTAGTAGCTATCAACTAATGAGTTATTTGTTTTGCTTGGAAATTCAAGTAACAAGGGATAAGAATGTCTCTATGGATGGTGGGGGAGCTGCTTGTGTGTGTGCTTGTATATTCTCAATAGTTTAAGGCTATGGACACTTGGAAAGATACTAGAACTTCAACCTTTTCTTTTTCTTTATCTTAAAGCTTCATATACTTATCCCTAAGTACCAAAACGAGCCATTTGCTCTCCACCAATTCTCTCCTTCTACAAACCTTGTCCTCCCTCTATGCTTATGCAAATTCCTGTCCAAGGAAGAAGGAAGAGGGGACCTTCTTGGAAAAAGAATCTAGGGTTGCAATTGACTTCCTTTTAGGGTTTGAAAAGCTTCCTTCTAGTGATCTTGACCTAAAAGAGTAAGAATCCCCTTCTTTCCTCCATTTATTTCTTTTTTATCCTTCCTCCTACCTTTCTCCAGGTCGGAACCTTGCTGTTCCATGGTAGAAATTTCTCTAAATCTCTAAAACCCTACCTTTCTTGCTCCTTATGCTTAGGGTTTGCTCATTTGATGAAGAAAAGTGCTAGATGGACGAGTTCATAGATTATGCTTCGATCTTCTACCCTACCTGCTCGAGTTTTATTCTGTGTGGGGTTTCATATTCTCATTATAGGCAAGTTTTATAACTTGCTCCACATTTATTGCTTACCATAAGCTTTCTAGATCATGTTCTTGCTTGAAAATGATGATCCATGCACTAAAAAGCTATGCTTGACTTGGATTTTGTTTTTTATAATGTTCCCTATTTTAATTTTAGTTATATATGAACCTATGATCATGTGTAAGTTATTCATAAGGTATAATATTACTTCGATCAGGCTAGTTTGGCAACTTATGGTGCTAAGCACCTATCAACCAATGGTCAATTTTAGGGTTTAAAGATGATTTCTTCTATAAACCCATGACCTGATGATGGTACCATTGCAACAACCATGTGGTGTTGTCTTCATGAAAACTGATGGTTGAGATCAAAGGTGTCAGATGATGGTGACAACCTATGGTCACCCCCTTAGGTTAGGTTTTGGATCACTTAGAAGTTTAATGATCAACCATTAAGTACCCTAATAATGTTATTGATCAATGATGACATTAGCTTAATATTTGATGCTGATTAATGAATATAGCGCTGATCTAACAACCTATGGTGACTTAATGTTCACTAATGATGGTGGATAAGATCTCCAAAACCTATGATGAGTTAATCATATAGTTGTAGCATCAATTAATCCTTATACCAATGGTTTCTTGGGTCACTTGATGCAATGGTCAGACCTATACTGTAATTGATGGTTTTAATATATGAACTTGACCCAATGGTCAAGATCTAATGTTTATTCCTCCAATAAAGTGGAATGATGGATAATGTAATATGTTGGTCCTAATAATGTGATTTAGATGGTTTCCTTTATATGATCAACTTAAGGAGCTTACTTGTTGACAATGGATGGCTTGTTTTAATTGAACATTAGATTGTGGGTTTTGCCCTACTCTCAATGGAATTTTTGTGTTGTTAATCAAGGGATGTTTAGGTTTAGATGGTGAATCTTTTTAGAGAATAAATCAAGGACTTAATAGGTGGTTTATCCAAGGTGTTTACTTATGTGTAAAACCAATGGTCTTACCTTTTAAACATCTAATGGTTTTGGGTGACATTGTGGTATGGTGATATTGGTTGAATGATGATGGAACAAATGGAGGGTTACCCTTAATAAGGTAGTATTTGAAAAACCACTAGAGGGGGGGGGGTGAATATGGTTTAATAAAAGTTTTAATACTAATTCAACTCAAACAACCACAATTGAGATAATGAGAAGGAGGCAAGGTGTTTAGAGTGGTTCCACCTTTAGCAAAAACTAAAGGAGTCAGTCCACTACCCAATTGTTTCCAATTGGGATTTTGAAAGTATTTAATTTTATTACCTCGCAAGGATGTTACATAAAATTACAACACTTTCACCACCCTTTGGACAAACTTCACCTTGAAGTAGTCTCACCAACCTCGAAGCAACCTTCTTTGAATTAACTTCAAACTCCCCCTTGAAGTAGCTTTCCTCTTGAAGTAGCTTCTCGTTGAGACAACCTTCGTGAAGTAGTCCAAAGTCCTCCTTCTCCACTGAGAAGACCCTTCTCCACCTGATAAGATACACCCTCTCCAATCTGCAACCTCCAACCCTAGGAGTAGCAAGGAGAGTACAAGAAATAAGAAAGAACAAGAAGGAAAATGGAAATTACAATTACCGTTGTAGCACAAGGCTTGATTTACTATATCAAGTGTTTTGATCTCCTAACCAATGGATATGAAAGTGTAAGTGCTGTAGGTAGGATATGCTAGCCTATAGGACACGAAATTAGAGCAATAGATATGAATAGAAAATGTTGGAGTTGCTCAATTGCTCACAAGAAAGATTGCCAATTGCAAGTAATATGCTCAAGTGTTGCACAAGTGTGTTTTGGGTGTCCTAAGGCATGTCCTATTTATAGGAATGGCCTATGAGTGCTTAAGGACATTCTAGACACTTTCTAGGGGGTTCTTAGTGCTTAAATAGCCATTAGGTATCCACTAATTGCTTTAGTAATAACTAGTTAATTAATTCTGAAAAGTGCAGACAGAGACAGTTTCGGTCAAGGAATTGTCGACCGAGATCCCAGTCAGTCGAGGTTTTTGTCGACTGAGGGACAGTCTGGAGCAAGTGTGTATAAGGTTCGATTCCAACTCCCAACTACCTTGTCTGCTATGTCTAATGGCTACTTGGGTCATTCTCGGTCGAGGAGATTGTCGACCGAGAGTGTCTCGGTCGAGAAGTTTGTCGACCGAGAATGACACTGTTTCAATGTTTTAAACTATGTACTAAGTGTGTGTATCAGTGTGCAGTTGTGACACTATTGTAGGGGATGACTTATCTAAGTGTTGTGATTGGCTAGGGAAAATCTAAATGCTTTATTTACATGATATCTAAGTACTTTTACATTATATACTTGTACAAGTTTTTACATTTGATTACAGTCATGAAATTTAGACATTTTGAGCATTTAGATCTTCCAAAGTTGTGTCATCTGCCTAGTTCCTGCAACACTCAAGTAGCACGTTAGATTCACAAGAATGAAATGTTTGTCATCATCAAAACAAATGGATTATAATAATGTCCGATTTAGCCAACAATATTACCTATTCACTCATATGAATAGAAGGGATGATAACCATATTGTGTTGATATGTAACCCTAATGAGGTATATCTTGTTATACCTAGCTTTAGTAGAACTAAATGATGATAATTAGGTATGAATAGTCCTTGAATGACTAATACAATCATGGAGTACTCTGTTACTATTGTTGAAACCCTAGTATGATATAACTCAATGGTTACACCTTGATTTATGTGTGGACTCATACTTAATAATGGTATGGAATGTGATGGTGATGCTTCACCTTATGCATCCATGATCCAATGGGGGTGCCGTGAGTTAGGGTTTGGGTATAAGTGCTTATTAGTAACATTAATATAATTTATCTTGTTGAACCCAACTCTAATTCAAATAGATAAAGATGAGTATTCATGTTTAACATTCTTATATGATGGAATGATGGTGAAGTAACCTCCTTAGTATGATCATAACTTTAATATGTTAATTGGTGGTTATCATAGCCACATGGTTGATACTTTCTTATGCTAAACATGTGCATTATGAATATGATGGGGGTTAATCATATCTAGATTCCTTGCATGATTGACGTAATAAAGGAATGTTCTTAATGTTAATATAAACCTACTATGATTGTTTATGAATATCTCCTAGCTCATTAATGCAATATTGTGCTGATCTGGTGTATTATATGTAAGTGATGTTGTTGAGCCTTGTTATAAGGCATGCCAAGATAATGATGATCTTTCAAGGAATAGTATGATGGTCTTAATGACCTTTGGGCATGGTTGAGCCCTGAATGAGGTGTAATCCTCTTATATTGATAAGGGTTGATACCATGTGATATTGTGAAAAGGATTTATATCTTATGATAGTATGATGACTTGTATAGTCTCATGAATGGCAAGTGAATAGTACCATGTGATGATGAGATGAAAAATTGTTTTTTACATGTTTTATAACTTTTGAAGTTGTGATACTTATATGCTTGCTAGATGTGAATTAGGGTTTGTATGTCCATTTGTTTGATGTAGCCTGAATTCACCCAATTGGCATAACTAATCAAGTGGAACTCTAATCATATGGTGCCCTATGCCATAGATCCATATGAGTGTCAGAACTTTCCAGATGATGAAATGAATATTCTTAAGGAAAACTCAGAGTGCATACTGATGAGTATGTGGGGTTCTTGTCATCCTAAATTCAAGTGTTTAGGGAGGATGACCGCGGTCATACCTAGCCCTCAGTTTGAGAATGGCTACGGTCGTGTCTCAGTGATTATATATGTGATGATATTGGAGGACAACTGTGGTTGTACCTCGGATGGTAGGGTGTGCGTACTGCCTCCTTTCACTAGTGTCATGACCTATACCAAGGACAAACTAGACTATTAGCAGCTTGACCTTATGTGTTGCTGTGGCGGACCTGTACCGACCGGGGGCAGAGAAGATCTTAGGAGTCCAGCTCTTCCTAGATTTTGTATGGCACTGATTTTGACTTAGTAGTGGTCAATTGGATTTTGAGTGGTATCCTCAATTTCTTCAAGGTGTAATAAAAATGTAATACATTCATGTAGCATATTTTTTAGGGTTATACACAATGTTTCACATTGGATGATAACCCTTGTTTGTTATCTTTACATAAAGATGATGCTTAGTTGAATTAAGAGATAATAGATATACTTAGGTTGTGGACATGCTTAAGATTGTAGATGCGTACATATAGTATCTATGCTTGTGTTGATAACTATACTGCTACTGCTGATTATAATCATGATGCTAGCTATCTCATGTTGTTAGTTATGTTTAGCATGCTAGCCATGCCATTGTAACTAGAGATGCGTATACTGCTAATCATGCTTATCCCGATAGTTGTGCTTATGTTGTTAGCTCTTCTTATGATGTTGATATGTTTAACCAATTAGGCATGCTCATGTTGTTATCTATGCTTATGTGGCTAGACTTATTCATAATGATAGAGATTTTATGTTACTAGACTTACTCATGATGCTAGATATGCATATGCTACTGAATTCTTATATTGTCAACAAGATAAAGTATGATAGTCTGGCTAATGATGATAGTTATTATCTACTCCTTTATGTATTTTGTTAATCACCAATATTGCTGAGCTTATTTGTTATATTTGATTAAATTTATTAACTGTTTAATTACTTAAAAATGTTGTAATCAATAAACGTTGCTGGAGGTTATATCTCTTGCTGGGACATGGGTCTCACCCTTGCGGTTTGCCACATTTTTTAAGGTAATTGGAAGTGATGAAAACAAACCTATGACAGCACGAAGAGGAGCTACAATAATGAATCTTTGATAAAGTTGATTAGATGTTTAGTGTGTCCTAGAGTCATCCCTATACTCTCAGGTCCAGGTAGGAATAGTTTTTATATGGTGTTTCAAACAAATTGAACTTTTGTTAGCATGTTAATGCTTGTTTGTGTGGCATATATGAATATTGTTCTCCTATGTATATATGTTGTGGCTAAGGCAATAGAATAATTGTATCAAATTCTTGGCATAGTATGGATATAAGAAATATTTTGGGCTCTTATGAAAGTGTTTCAGAGCAAGTGCTGATGTTGAATAATTTACCCATATTTTTGGATATGTGATTAATTAGTAATTGATTGTGCTTTATGTTTTGAGTAATCTCGTTTAGTGTAATGTGTTCTCTAAAGTTGGTATTAGAGCTTTAGGTTCATTGAGTCTACATGGACACTAGGACATAATACTAGGATGATGTCTAAGTTAAGAACATGACACAAAAACATGGTGCATACTGCCTAATCTCAGTACTTGGATGCCCTGGCCATGTATTGAATTATTGAAGAAAGGTAAGTATGGAACTCTTAGATTGTTATCTTTCTGATTACTCTGATCAAGTAGTCATTTTGAGACAATCTAAAGAGCATAACAAATAAGAAATCATGGTGTGAATATCTCAATCCTACCTTAAAGAAGATGAGAATTGCATCATTATCTGTCAAAACTTGAATGTTAGGTAAATATAAGAGAAAAATACAACACCATGAAATCTAAATCTGAATACAAATAAGGAAAAGAGGAGTTCTTGAAGATGTGATTCAAGAAGATAATAAAGTAAAAGATAGACAAGTCTATACTTATAAAGTGAATCAAGGTATGAAATCCACATAAGATAGAGAGAACTCCTATAACAAGTACAAAATGAGAAGATGAATGGGAACAATGACAAAGAAATAAGGTGGAACCTGAGTTAATCTCAAACCAACCTATGTGTGTAAGAAAGTGTTAATGAAAAATCAGCATGGCATGTGAAAGAAATTAAGAGAGATGATCCTGATTTAATGAAGAAAATGTGGAATATGATGATTTACCTGTTGATAAGTGGTTGAAAAACATAATAAAATAAGAGAAAATACCAAGTGTGATAAATAGTCATCAAGGAAGGAGTAATGAGATATGTTAATCATGATGATTCCTATGCTAATGGCAAGGAACCCGAAATGAAAAAGGTAAAATGATACATAAGAAACTGTAACCTGCATAATGAAAATAGAATTGGTTACCTTTTTCTAGTGACCCTTGAAAAATACTACTATGGTATGGGAAGTGTGTTTCCCTTTGTGTCTTTCCTTTCTAGGGCACATATTTTAAGTGGATCATTGCCACTTGATACATGTGGATTCACTGCAAACATGAAGGTGGATAGCTTATTATAGCATAAGGTTGCTTGGACTATGGTTCCAAGATCATAAAGTTTGTGATGAGTTTGCTTTTGAGCCTTCCAATAATTAGGAAGACTCCTCTTATATGTCTTGAGATTTGTTATGTTGGTAAAAGTAGATGAGATAAGGATGTGAGTTCCTTATAGCACATGAGGTGGATACCAAGTTAATGAATCCTAGTATCCAAGATGTCTTAATAGTATGGGAAGTATGTGAAGGTTGGAGATGTTTATTAAATGAACATTCCAAGTATTCCTCTCCCTTAGAGAGAGAGATCTGATGATGACCCTCTAAATATTGTAAAAAAAGTGATTCTATAATGTTGTGTATGGTTCAGTGATAGCTAGGCAAGACCACAATCAAGGATAGATGGTTTTTTGGTCAATAGATATGTGATACCGTGTTCCTTTAAGATAAACCTATGATCAAATATCAATGCATAAGAGTTAGATTGGATGACATAATTCACATGTTAGAGTTATGTCCTTTAGACTAACCAATGTACCAATAGAATTTATGAATAGGAGGAACAAAGTGTTCAAGTAATGTCTTACAAGTTGTAGCAAAATTTGAATGATGACATGTCAAAGTATTTCAAATATGATCAAAAATATGATCAATATTTCTTCAAAAACCTTAGGGTTTTCGAAGCAGCAATAACTATGAGAGAAGTTGAACAAAAGTGAGTTGGGGGTTGATTAGAGTATCCTCTAGGAGTGATGATACCTCTGTTAAGTATGGTTCTCCAAGGGTATTTTAGGGTTTACCCCTTCATGGATGAACTACCTTTAGTAGCTATCAATTAATGAGTTATTTGTTTTGCTTGGAAATTCAAGAAATGAGGGATAAGCATGTCTCTATGGACGGTGGGGGAGCTGCTTGTGTGCGTGCTTGTATATTCTCAATAGTTTAAGGCTATGGACACTTGGAAAGATACTAGAACTTCAACATTTTCTTTTTCTTTATCTTTATCTTTATCTTAAAGCTTCATATACTTATCCCTAATCACCAAAATGAGCCATTTTCTCTCCACCACTTCTCTCATTCTACAAACCTTGTCCTCCCTTTAAGATTTTGTGAATTTCCTATCCAAGGAAGAAGAAAGAGGGGACCTTCTTGGAAAAAGAATCTAGGGTTGCAATTGACTTCCTTTTAGGGTTTATAAAGCTTCCTTCTAGTGATCTTGACCTAAAAGAGTAAGAATCCCCTTCTTTCCTCCATTTATTTCTTTGTTATCCTTCCTCCTACCTTTCTCCAGGTCGGAACCTTTTTGTTCCATGGTAGAAATTGCTCTAAAGCTCTAAAACCCTACCTTTCTTGCTCCTTGTGCTTAGGGTTTGCTCATTTGATGAAGAAAAGTGCTAGATGGAGGAGTTCATAGCTTATGCTGGGATTTTCTACCCTATCTACTCAAGTTTTCTTCTATGTGGGGTTTCATCTTCTCATTATAGGCAAGTTTTATAACTTTATCCATGTTGATTGCTTACCATAAGCTTTCTAGATCATGTTCTTACTTGAAAATGATGATGCATGCACTAAAAAGCTATGCTTGACTTGGATTTCGATTTTTATAATGTTCCCTGTTCTGATTTCAGTTCTAGATGAACCTGTGATCATGTGTACATTATTCATAAGGTATAATATGACTTGGATCATGTTGGTTTGGCAACTTATGGTGCTAAGCACCTATCAATGAATGGTCAATTTTAGGGTTTAAAGTTGATTTCTTCTATAAACCCATGACCTGATGATGGTACCATTGCAACAACCCTATGGTGTTGTCTCCATGACAACTGATGGTTGAGATCAAATGTATCATATGATGGTGACAACCTATGGTCACCTCCTTAGGTCAGGTTTTGGATCAATTAGAAGTTTAATGATCAACCATTAAGTGCCCTAATAATGTTATCAATCAATGATGACATTAGCTTAATATTTGATGCTGATTAATGAATATAGTGCTGGTCTAACAACCTATGGTGACTTAATGGTCACTAATGACGGTGGATCAGATCTCCAAAACCTATGATGAGTTAATCATATAGTTGTAGCATCAATTAAGTCTTATACCAGTGGTTTCTTGGGTCACTTGATGCAATGGTCGGACCGATACTGTAATTGATGGTTTTAACATATGAACTTGACCCAATGGTCAAGATATAATGTTTATTCCTCCAATAAAGTGGAATGATGGCTAATGTAATATGTTGGTCCTAATAATGTTATTTAGATGGTTTCCTTTATATGATCAACTTAAGGAGCTTACTTGTTGACAATGGATGGCATGTTTTAACTGAACAATAGATTGTGGGTTTTACCCTACTCTCAATGGATTTTTGTGTGTTGTTAATCAAGTGATGTCTAGGGTTAGATGGTGAATCTTTTTAGAGAACAAATCAAGGACTTCATAGGTGGTTTATCCAAGGTGTTTAATTATGTAAACAACCAATGGTCTTACCTTTTAAACATCCAATGGTTTTGGGTGACATTGTGGTATGGTGATATTGGTTGAATGATGTTGGAATAAATGGAGGGTTACCCTTAATAAGGTAGTATTACCTATTCACTCATATGAATAGAAGGGATGATAACCATATTGTGTTGATATGTAACCCTAATGAGGTATAGCTTGTTATAACTAGCTTTAGTATAATGAAATGATGGTGATTGGGTATGAATAATCCTTGAATGACTAATAAAATAATGGAATACTCTGTTATTGTTGTTGAAACCCCAATATGCTATAAATCGATGGTTACACCTTGATTTATGTGTGGACTCATACTTGGTAATTGTAACGACTGCCACTAAATCGACAACCAAGTCGTTACTAAATATGCGGAATAAACATAAACATCAGATTAACAAAAATCACTAAAATTTAAAACCATTTGCAAGGAGATCCTCTTCTAGGAAATTCTTACTGAAAGATCCAAAACATATATATATCATAATTCACATTGTACAAACACTATTTCTTCTCATCGCGAGGACAACATATAATAGTTTCTCTATCAACACATATACTTGAAGCAACATAAAACCTCGAGGCATTCAAGCCAAAATCCTCAGATTGTTCATGAAACCATTACGAACTGACTCCAAAGACCTGAGAGTATAAAGACGACACATAAGACTTCTATCTATAAGACATGACAGACATTACACTCAACCTGAGCTGTTACTGCTATCCCAATTGATGTTCCTCTTCTACATAAAGGTCTCCACCGTGTCATGCACGTTCATCTAAAAATTATGGATCCCACAGGGTGAGACAATTGTCCCAGCGAGAGATATAACTCTCCGCCGAACATATTATTATCACAGATAAGCATTATAAAACTGAGCAGAGGTTCTTTTATATTAACATTCAAGATTAATCATTGTATGAACAAAACAAAATAATCTCTTTACTTAAGGAAAATGATGCATCTACCCATGATAGAGTAATAAACCATCTATCTACTTTACAAGGAATGTAAAGAAACACACATAACATCTATCAAGCTAAAATGTATAACTGAATTGTGCATCAAACAATGTTTTTCGTATTTGATCCTTAAGCAATTTTGCTACACGGCTGATCATATTTACAATCACACTTATGCCCTAAGGAGATGAAGTATACCCCCTTCATCTCCAACCGACCACAAACTTCTCACAAGTCAGTACCATATAAGGTCAACAGAAGAGCCGGCTTCCAAGACCTCTCCTATTCCAGTCAGTATGAGACTAGTGGTAGTGACATCTCGTATCAATCTACAAAAAGAGCGTGCCAGGGTACAAGGCATCTTCGCTCAGAGCTACATTGTCAACATGCACTCTTTTAGGGGAACATCTACTAGCAACCGTCCCCAGTTATGAAATTACTAAGTCATGGCATATAGCCACACTCTGAGCCATGGGCCGGTTCACTGTGCTCAATATAGAGTCTACGACCGTAGTCACACTCGAGCCAGGATATGGCATATAGCCAAATCCCCATTTATTTTGAGTTCATAAGGGGATCGTCTCATACATGGCCGCTCGTGCTTACGCCCGAACATATTAAAAAATATGCACTCCGGGTTATACTGGGGGAAAATTTGTGTCACCATTCAGCAAATCCTGACGCTGATGGATTTATGGTCAGGGCAACATTTTATGGTTTCTAATGATATATTAAGTGCATTACAATATTCTTTTAGCATCAAACAAGTTATAAGCATCAATCATAAACAAATGCTACAAAGAAAGTTGTAATACACCTATCAAGTACTTTTCTAATCTTTAGAACACATTTAGTTGCATAACACTTATGATCTCAGTCCTTTGTCACATTACTGGGAATTCTCATCCCTTCAAATCATCATCATCATGATTACTGGATCTGGGTATTTGAGCCCTTAGATCACCACATAGCATTGTTATCTCTATAGCAGGTAACTATTACCTCTAGGTCCTCAGACCAAGGTATTCATCATATTTGTTGCACAAGTATTTCACATGGCTCACAAAGCCCATTTAAACATATTGTCACCTCTCACTAGGCAACAATTATTCACATGGATCACAAGGCCCATTTAAACATCTTGTCACCTCTCACTAGGCAACAACTATCTTTTAGGTCATCAAACCACAAAACATTATACTTATTATACAAGTATTTAACATGCTTTACAAGGTTTATTCAATAAGAGGAATAAAACCTTCCCATTATTAGGGTTAGGGTTTCCCTTTTTAGCTGAATAGGGTTTCAAGTTCATATTATTAATTCAAACCCTAATTCATTGCTCCACGCATCTAGGAGCATACATTGCTATCATAAGTATTCAATCATACTTATTTATTCTCATCATTTATCATTAAATGATTATCAACACAAAGTATGAGTTTCTCTCTCATCCTCACTAGGATATTGATTACATCATACTTTTGGTTCAATCCTCCTCTTCAGGAATATTAGTTCATCATTAATAATTCACATCATCTTTTATATTGCAATTAACATAACCTGCAACATATGTCACTCAATCAATCACATATGATTGAAGTGTCCCTTCCATATCGTGTATCAAGATGTGTATGTTAACATATTATGCTTTAAGAAACATTCTTATTTCATGTAGTGTATCCATATCGGGCATGTGGTATAACCACATCACCATGTCATGTTTTAGGGTGTATCCCCTAATCATCATATCATGTACCCATATAAAATTGACTATCACTTAGTTCTTATCAACTCAATATAACTTCATATCGGGTATGATCTAGGTGCTTGACCTCATATCGGGTATAAGCTATGTGCTTGGTACCATATCATGCACAAGGTGTGCAAAAATATCAGACATAGAGTGTATGCCTCATCATGTATTGTTTAAGTGTGATATACAAGATACCATATCGATTTTCCATCCAAAATTATCATATCGGGTGTCCATGTTGGGTAGCCTATCGAGTTACCATGTTAGGTAGACCCTTAGGCTCATAAACCCTTCATACCTTCAAGGATTAGCCCTATAATATAGTTATATGACAAGCTAGATGTCTAATTGAATTCTCTTATCATAATTCATTACACAAATGATAGGGTATATCAGATTTCAATCCCTCAACCAGGGTTTGCCACCATATTGGGTAAAATGAGCCATATCGTGCATGAGGTATGAATTGGACCTCATATCGTTCATAAGGTAGAAGTAGGTGCCATTCCTAGAATTTCAAGGCATATCATTCATATCGTCCATGTGGTATCATTCACCACTTGTATCAACTTACCCATCACCTTGGGTTTCCAACTCTATATTGTTTAAAGTGTTCACTATCTTTATATCGTGCAAGAGGTGTAGTCTTAGACTTGTATCATGTATAAGGGTAAGTGGATACCTCCCATATCATGCAAAAGGCATGACTCATATTGTGTATGAGCTATCATCTATCCCCATATTGGGTTAACCCTCATCTTGGGTTTCATAACGGGTTAAGGTATTTCAACCATATCGGGTTATACCATGTATTTGAATCTATGCCTTATATCGTGCTTAAGTGTATACTCAATCAATCATATCATAAACCAGATGTGTGCTTCAAGATATTGTGTACCAATTGTGTACTACATGATCATATCGTGCAAGAGGTACTTGCTTATCCCACTCATATCGGGTGACCCAAACTAGGGTTTTAGCATATCAACTTACAAGTATACACTTGACCCTATACCGTGCATAGAGTCTTTGCTTAACTTCCTATCATGTAAAAGGTGTAGTGTTACGACCCTACCTCCCGATAACCCCCAATTAAGGGAGACCGAGAGGTCTAAGCCGCACCCATAACTTCCGGATCAAAGGTTCAACAATTAACCAAGAATAATTATCAGATTTTAACCTACTATACTGAAAAGCTGTAAGAAAATAAATTTTTGCATACCTTTTGAAAACTTGGATCTCTAAACTTCTATCCACTTAAGGATTCTACTCTAACTAATCCTCCTTGTATTTTACTTCATGTATTTCACAATATGACGATTTACTGTTTGTCCTTTTGGCTTGTACCTAAAACGCCGACAAACAAAACGTCGGTCAGTCGAACCTGGTATGTGGGGGAAACAATAATTATGTAAATACATTAACAATGTAATCATTCAATTAGTCATTTAACAACCCAGATTACATTTTAGATATAACTCCGCGATCCAAGAGTACCCTATCCTCTATGTTTTCCCCATTAAACCCCTCATGATCCACCTATAAGTGAACCAATTTCTAGGGTTGAGTCACATGGCACTACTCGTAAGTAGCCCACTCCTTAACTCAAGGCAGGCCAATGAGTCTCATGGCACTACACGTAGGTAGCCCAATTTCTAACTCTCGGTAACCTAGACCTTACTCTAGGGTTACCCCCTTTTTTTAGCCTTTTCAAAGCAATAGAGGTGGACCCAGATCTAGTCAGTTATATACGTACATTTATAGTGATAATCATAGTCACTTTATAGTTGCATGAAATAAATAAACATCCAACAGTTATTTTCAAGCAACCGATTAAAACTTCAGGAATCACCGTGAAACTAGAGCGATTATTCATAAGTGTAACCACATACCTGATTTGATGAGTCATGCAGATTATTCAACATTTACTTCATGTATATACAATCAAGCCAATCAAAAGATCCAAGCAAGTAATTCAATCATCACATAATTCCTAAAAAGAATATGTACTCTATTTATTACACACTTTATCAAGAATCTACTTTATTGACTTGGATTCACTTTCTAGGGTTTCTAATCCGCATTAAGGTTTCATTAATATTCATTAGGGTTTCTTGGATCAATTTCTCAAACTTTATCCCTTTTAGGTCAACAAACCCTAAAATACTCTTTTCTACTTATATGAACCTTAATTGCTCAACTATCCATTTTAATAGTCTTTTATACCCAAATTGACTTAGGATCATTATATCCCTATTTATTCATGGACTTGAACAATTAAAATAATTAAAAGATGTATTCTCTTAAATTAGGGGTTTTAAGCTCATTAATGCATAATCATGCACGAAACCCTAAATTAAGCCAATTATATAAAAAGACCATCTTTTTAGATCCTATTTTCACCTTTATTAACAACATGTTAATTTCAGCTTGAATTATCCAACATAACGTCATTAAGTCCACCTATCATCAAATCTAAGGGTTTTTCCTTAATTAAATCATTAAAGATGATAACTTTATGTCCTTTTCAAGCATATTTAAGCACATAAACTCTAAATTAGACTAATCATGTGCAAAGTTCTTCCTTTTTGAACATAATGTACCTTTTTACATTTAACAGGTTAACATCAACCCTAAAGATCCATTAAACCCTATTAAACACATTAATCATATCAAAATAGGGTTTCTTAATCTTTAATTCATTAAAGATGATAATTTACACTACTTTTCGAATAGCATGCAAAATTAGGATTCAAATAGAATTTCTTTGTGTTCCTCTTGTTCTGAGGATCAATTTTCATATATAACTTGTTTTAATCCGAGTTTCCTAGAATTAATTATGATTTTAGCAAAATGTTACTTACTTGGCCAATCAGGTTGTGCCACGTGTGCTCCACGCAATGTTGCCCTTTGTTTGGAAAACATAATTGAATGGCAGCTTTACCCCTGCCTAAGTGGCCAGCTCTTTTACCCGTAGAGGGGTAAAACTGTCCAAAGCCCCGAGCTCCTTATTCCTCCTCTCGACGGCGCGCGCTGCCGCCCTAGCAGGTCTTGCGCGGCTCTTCCTTCGCACCTGGGCCCTCGACGGCCTTCGGGGACAAGTCCCCTACCCTCGTCGTGCCCCCTCGTAGGTGGGGCCACCTTGGTTTTGGCCGCAACGACCGAGAATAGGCTCTGCAAGCCCGCGGTGCACAACCTTGCTGCAACCGTGCTGCAGGTGTGCGATAGGTGTCCAGGTGAAGCCCGACGCTCCAAGACACTCACAGATGACCCACTGGTCATTGCGGTTCATCAGGCCTTCTTCAATATGGCTCCACGCCTTTCCATTGCTCCAGAGAACTCACCATCTATGGTCTAGGGTTAGCATGGAAGGAAGAAGAAGAAGAGGTTAGAGCAACGTGTGGTTCTCCTTCCCTTCAAACCAGAGCTCTACCCCTTATATAGGGGTGAGAAACGAAGCCCTAGATAGGCTTATACACGACTCAAAGAGCCCCTTTCCAAAAGGATTCATATTCCTTCTAGGAAAAATATTCTTCTCTCTCCTCATTATCCTTTTGTTAATCTTTATTTAATGGATAAATGGGAAAATGAAAATCCTTTCTCTTATTATCATTATTCTTGCATTTTAATCTATTAACCACGAAATTATATTTCCTTTTGTTGAAACAACACTTCTTTTTAACAATACCTCATAATTATTCATTATGCATCATATTATCTTCTTATTTGATTGTATTGGTATTTTATCTTTCCTCTTTCTTCATTGGGTCTCCTTGGACCCCAAGAAACTCCATTATTTCGAAATTCTTTTTATTGGATACTTATTATCCTTCTAGATGCATCTTTATGCATTATTTCATATTATCTTGTTTATTTCTTATTAAAATAATTCTTCTTGAGGATTTCTCTTTATTTCTCTTTTATTTTCCTCATTAGCATTTCTTTTAATATTAGCAACCTCATGGATACGAAACTTCATCAAGAAATCTCATTTATGCCTCTTTCCACTCATTTTCCACATTTTATCATTATTTTCAATTTATTTCTTAATAAAGAAATACTTATTTAATCTTTTCTTTTCTTATTGCTTTCTTTTTGCAACCTTGGACTCCTTGGTACCCAAGTAACCCAAGAGGCACGAAATCCTTTTTGGATTTGCCTTCTATATGTTTCTACCTATTTCTTTTCTTAAAAATTCAATTATCCATTTACTAATTGAATTTCCTTGTTATTTGGGCCCAATAGCCAATAAAGCCCACAACACAGACATCAAGGCTATTGTAAACAAAATCCATGTATTCAAAACAAATTATACCATTCTTTGTTCAATTATCTTTAATATGAGAAATTACATTTCTCACAAGATGAACCCAAAAATTGGGGTTGTAACATCCTTCCCCTCTTATAGGAATTTTGTCCTCAAAATTCTATCAAACAAACAAACAATTCAGGATAAGACCTTTCCATGTCCATCATTGGCCCCTATGTGGCTTTACCATACTCATGGCGTCTCCAAAGAACCTTTATCATCACATATTCTTTTCTCTAAGTTCTTTCATCATGGCGTCTTTAAACTGCACAGGTGGACTCAGGCCATTTCAGCCTCCCTTGGGGATCACTAGGTTCATTGCTCAGCACATGGTTAGGGTACCTCACATAGTGCTCTAAATTGGACACCTGGAACTCATCACACATTACTTTATCCTGAGGGGGTAAGGTCAATCTTAACCTTCTCCACCAAACCAAAAGAACCCATGCATCGGGGACTCAGCTCTCTTAGCTATAACTTAGAGGGGTCGATTTTTCCATGTCACATATTCTCCCACAGTGAACTGCATGTTAGTCTACTTTGCATCTGCTCACGACTCTTATCATCTCTAGGCTCCTTTCAGCCATTGCATGATCAAAGTGACTTTATCTACACACACTGTGGTCCTTTTTTAACCATCACGTGGTCCTTTCACCAACATCACCTTACTGAAGTGGTGACCGACACAACCTCTCTTATAGAGCTTCTTTGAATCCCGATACTAGCTATGGTGGTTATCCTCACATCTTTCATACGACAAGAACTGTCTCTAGCTATCACCTTGAATGAGCACATATGCTCTCATTAGACCCTTTTAGTCTGGATCATACTAACCATTAGTTAGGGGTGATAAACTGAACTAACATTGAGTTCTCCATGTACCTTCTTCCACTTTTGGAAGGGAACCTTTAGGTCAAACTCAAGAACCTTTAGACTCGCTTCATGGTTTAGTTGAACCATCTCTCTCATGGGTAGTTCAACCAGATCTGTCCCTTGACAGAACTCTTTCTTTCTCATGTCATCTAGGTAAGGCGATCTACCATAACCCATATTGCATCTCGACCTTCCTTGGTCTAGGGGAGACCTATCACAACATCCATAGTGATGAACTCCCATTCCCTCTCAGGGACTCTTTTGTCCTCTATATCGATACACTGGGTTACTGGGGTTCGTCCTTTACCTCTTGGCTTGCATGGCCATATTCCATATGCAACTTCATCTTAAGCATCCAAAGTGCTATTGCCATTTACTATCTTGGTAGAACCACAGTGTATGGTGGTGATCTTCAATCATGATTTCCTGTATATCATGATTCCTCAAGATCGATTCCTCCGGAACCCTAAACCACTCTAGTCGGGGTTTCATCACCTTCTTTTCCAAAGAAGTGCATCTGAGGTTCTACCACCATCCTTTCATTGCATCAAGGACTAGACTGGCTAACCAAACAACCATTAATTTGTTCCACAGATCTCATTACATCGGAGTATTAGCCAAACATATCTCCGTTCCAAACTTAAGGTTAGCCTAACAACCTCTTCTAGCTTCTAGCCAAACTAGTCAGATATATCACAACCAGAACATCTATTATCACTTCACATACTTAGGTATTAGGTAACATTGAAGACATACGCTTCCATGTATTTCACTTATCATCTTGAACTCTAAGTCTATCTTCATTGAAAACACTTTGAGCTCATCTTCTTGGTAATCAAACTCAACCTTGTATAACTCATATCGCATGATAAAAACATCCTCATAGGGTGACTACCCAATTCCTTTTAGTGTTTACAAACCATCCATGAATCATTCACTTTACCAGGGTATGTTATCATCTTTGTCCTCATACCTCGTAGTAGCGTTCCAACTCACATCATCTTTTATCCTTGGTGTATGACATGCGTACTGTCCTATCTATCACTCCCATAACAAGAGGAAATAAGCATTTGGCTGTTGTCCAAATATAGAGTTCTTCCTGTTCCAAGAGTAGGGATGGTACATCCCACCTTGCCAATACACCTTTACATCTAAGTTGCAACGTGCCACATATGTCTCTACATCACAAACATCATGATATCAAACTAGTCTTGAACCTACTAAGGTTTATATCCTTGGTCATCTCCTCTAGGTCTATAGGGTACCAGCTCTTTTGGGGTCATCCCTCTTCCCTCATGCATCAAGGGAGTGCCCTACTCATCTGCCCTTTGGGTCCCATGAGTTCATGAAGGTGATCAATCTCCTAACCCATGGCCCTCCGACAATGATAGCTGTTACCTCCCGACCCTATGGTCATGCACAACTGGGGAATTAGGCAACTCCTACTTTCATCGGTCTTATCCCTACCTGACCCTAGGATAGACTTAGGATTCTCCATTATAGTACATGTTCACTTAGAACCTTACCTAAGTCTTCATCATCTCTCTTTCTGCGTTCATGGGCTGGCTTTCATCCTTTCATAGGGATCATGGCAACCTGCCTACCTTGGTCAAGCCCCATACCGGTTACCTCCATGTCACACATTCATATGCAATAAGATATGGATATCTATGGGTCTACATGTTCATTCTCATACCATGTACTTTTCACCTAGCTTCTCAAGATACTATGAGACCTCTTTAGGTTACCTTAAACCAAAAAAACTGATATACACCCACCAAAGGGGTCCCTCTCCCAGGATGGGAGGAAAACTATCTCTTGACAACAAGGTCACAAAAGCTCTTAGGTCTAGGGTTTACATCCACATGAGCCTACTTAACCCTAGAAAGCTATTAAGGAACAAGTAGATCACCTAGTGTACCATGCTAGGTCATGCTTGTCCTCTTTCCTCGATGCTGGATCAAGATCATACTTTCCTTCATCATCAACCTAGTTGTGAGGGGTTCATCAAACATACCTTAAACTTAAGGGGCTTCCCTTTTCCTTTATACATGAGGCGTACCATGCTCGAAACTATGGCAACTTAATTCTCATCATGAGCATTAGGTATACCACTTCCCCTCTTAGGTCAAGAACCCTAGGTTCACTTTTATGTGTCCAACTGCATGCTCTGTCTCTTAACTACGAACCAAGCATGCCAAAGGCATGACATGCACTCCTTGTCATCCTTCAACTCAAGCAACACTTAGAATTGGGTCCTTCTCAAGGACAACCAACAAGGTACAAGGCCTCATAACCCGTTACTAAGCCTTTCTAGGTCTAAGGAACTCTTCTTCCTACCTCAGAAGGTAAACACCTATACCGTAGGCACATAGGTACCAAAAGTTCCATCTTCTCTCTAGGGTTTGGTCCGTCCCATGGTGACCAAGACATCATCAACCTCTAGGGATCAAGCATGTGGTGACCACTATCATCCACTTAGGTCGCATCATCCTCAACTCCTGACTTCTCCTCGTATCCCAGAGTCTAGGATTCCAACCTTCTTGCTGGGTTTCCTGCTCTCTCTCTAGAGCTAACCCTACAACTAACCTCACCATTAGAGGTCCTCTCTTCGTGAAGGGTCAACCTCAAAAGAATCCCCCTACCTGGATGAAGCCTATGTTCAGATCATGTTCACTCAAGGTTATCTATTGCCCCTTAGGCTTATTACATAAGCTATCCATCAAACTCTCCCGACCAGGGTTTCAACCTATAGGTCGCACTACTGGTACATCCTGGGTGCCTATCATGCCCATATAAGTTCATGGGGTTTCCATAGGTTCTTCACTAACATCATCATCTAAAGAGCTATCCTTTACCCTAACATGCATGACCCCTTCCCAGGGTTGGGTTGCCAAAGGTGCTAGGTCACCCATGGATCATATGGCATCCAAGGCATATCTATCCAGACACCTGGTCTACCATGACATCTAACTCATCATGTCATATCTCTCTAACCTTCACTTAGGGTTAGGGTTAGCATCATCCTCAGAGGATGTGCCAGGTCTCTACTTTCAATGGAGATCTCTATCTCCAAGACTAACTTATCCTCCTGACAAGAAGGTCTAGCCTCAGGTCTCTTCTGAGGACATGACAACTTATGTCATACGACCTAAGCATGTATCTTTTCTTTAGTTTGCGCTTAATCTATTAAGCTTATGTCCATGACATCTTATTTACATGCTTTTCATTAATTTGATGGAGGATTCCTTAGACCTTATAAATCTTACCCATACCTTAAGAGGGTGAGGAGAAGAGGGAAAACCCTAATCCTTAAGGTCCTTAACAGAATTTGTGATGAGAAGGGATGAATAAGATGAGAAAGTCCTAAAGGTATCTTATTTCGATTCATACCCTAAGACTTTGACCAGGCAGTCACACAGATCCAGGAGTCCTCGTATTCTGACTAGCGGTGCGGAGGAAAATATTGCCAGCCCCCAGTCGTGATCCTTTTCTAGACACCTCCATCTTTCGGATAATCCTCTAATAACTCCCTTGGGTTCTATGGAGTTTGTAAAATTTAATAATTATTAATGGTTAAATGAGGAACCTATGCTCTGATACCAAATGTTATGACCCTACCTCCCGATAACCCCCAATTAAGGGAGATCGAGAGGTCAAAGCCGCACCCATAACTTCCAGATCAAAGGTTCGACAATTAACCAAGAATAATTATCAGATTTTAGCCTACTATACTGAAAAGCTGTAAGAAAATAAATTTTTGCATACCTTTTGAAAACTTGGATCTCTAAACTTCTATCCACTTAAGGATTCTACTCTAACTAATCCTCCTTGTATTTTACTTCATGTATTTCACAATATGACGATTTACTGTTTGTCCTTTTGGCTTGTACCTAAAATGCCGACAAACAAAACGTCGGTCAGCCGAAGTTGGTATGTGGGGGAATCAATAATTATGTAAATATGTTAATAATGTAATAATTCAATTAATCATTTAACAACCCAGATTACATTTTAGATATAACCCCGTGATCCAAGAGTACCCTATCCTCTATGTTGTCCCCATTAAACCCCTCATGATCCACCTATAAGTGAACCAATTTCTAGGGTTGAGTCACATGGCACTACTCGTAAGTAGCCCACTCCTTAACTCATGGCAGGCTAATGAGTCTCATGGCACTACACGTAGGTAGCCCAGTTTTTAACTCTCGGTAACCTAGACCTTGCTCTAGGGTTACCCCCCTTTTTTTAGCCTTTTCAAAGCAATAAAGGTGGACCCGGATCTAGTCAGTTATATATGCACATTTATAGTGATAATCATAGTCACTTTATAGTTGCATGAAATAAATAAACATCCAACAGTTATTTTCAAGCAACCGATTAAAACTTCGGGAATCGCCATGAAACTAGAGAGATTATTCACAAGCGTAACCACATACCTAATTTGATGAGTCATGCAGATTATTCAACATTTACTTCATGTATATACAATCAAGCCAATCAACATATCCAAGCAAGTAATTCAATCATCACATAATTCCTGAAAAGAATATGTACTCTATTTATTACACACTTTATCAAGAATCTACTTTATTGACTTGGATTCACTTTCTAGGGTTTCTAATCTGCATTAAGGTTTCATTAATATTCATTAGGGTTTCTTGGATCAATTTCTCAAACTTTATCCCTTTTAGGTCAACAGACCCTAAAATACTCTTTTCTAGTTATATGAACCTTAATTGCTCAACTATCCATTTTAATAGTCTTTTATACCCAAATTGACTTAGGATCATTATATCCCTATTTATTCATGGACTTGAACAATTAAAATAATTAAAAGATGTATTCTCTTAAATTAGGGGTTTTAAGCTCATTAATGCATAATCATGCACGAAACCCTAAATTAAGCCAATTATATAAAAAGATCATCTTTTTAGATCCTATTTTCACTTTTATTAACAACATGTTAATTTCAGCTTGAATTATCCAACATAACGTCATTAATTCCACCTATCATAAAATCTAAGGGTTTTTCCTTAATTAAATCATTAAAGATGATAACTTTATGTCCTTTTCAAGCATATTTAAGCACATAAACTCTAAATTAGACTAATCATGTGCAAAGTTCTTCTTTTTGAACATAATGTACCTTTTTACATTTAACAGGTTAACATCAACCCTAAAGATCCATTAAACCCTATTAAACACATTAATCATATCAAAATAGGGTTTCTTAATCTTTAATTCATTAAAGATGATAATTTACACTACTTTTAGAATATCATGCAAAATTAGGATTCAAACATAATTTCTTTGTGTTCCTCTCATTCTGAGGATCAATTTTCATATATAACTTGTTTTAATCTGAGTTTCCTAGAATTAATTATGATTTTAGCAAAATGTTACTTACTTGGCCAATCAGGTTGTGCCACGTGTGCTCCACGCAATGTTGCCCTTTGTTTGGAAAACATAATTGAATGGCGGTTTTGCCCCTGCCTAAGTGGCCAACTCCTTTACCCGCGGAGGGGTAAAACTGTCCAAAGCCCCGAGCTCCTTCTTCCTCCTCTCGACGGCACGCGCTGCCGCCCTAACAGGTCTTGCGCGGCTCTTCCTTTGCACCTGGGCCATCGACGGCCTTCGGGGACAAGTCCCCTACCCTCGTCGTGCCCCCTCGCAGGTGGGGCCACCTTGGTTTTGGCTGCAACGGCCGAGAATAGGCTCTGCAAGCCCGCGGTGCACAACCTTGCTGTAGTCGTGCTGCAGGTGTGTGGTAGGTGTCCAGATGAAGCCCGACACTCCAAGATGCTCACGGATCACCCACTGGTCATCGCGGTTCATCAGGCCTTCTTCAATATGGCTCCACGTCTTTCCATTGTTCCAGAGAACTCACCATCTGTGGTGTAGGGTTAGCATGGAAGGAAGAAGAAGAAGAGGTTAGAGCAACATGTGGTTCACCTTCCCTTCGAACCAGAGCTCTACCCCTTATATAGGGGTGAGAAGCAAAGCCCTAGATAGGCTTATACACGACTCAAAGAGCCCCTTTCCAAAAGGATTCATATTCCTTCTAGGAAAAGTATTCTTCTCTCTCCTCATTATCCTTTTGTTAAGCTTTATTTCATGGATAAATGGGAAAACGAAAATCCTTTCTCTTATTATCATTATTCTTGCATTTTAATCTATTAACCACGAAATTATATTTCCTTTTGTTGAAACAACACTTCTTTTTAACAATACCTCATAATTATTCATTATGCATCATATTATCTTCTTATTTGATTTTATTGGTATTTTCTCTTTCCTCTTTCTTCATTGGGTCTCCTTGGACCCCAAGAAACTCCATTATTTCGAAATTCTTTTTATTGGATACTTATTATCCTTCTAGATGCATCTTTATGCATTATTTTACATTATCTTGTTTATTTCTTATTAAAATAATTCTTCTTGAGGATTTCTCTTTATTTCTCTTTTATTTTCCTCATTAGCCTTTATTTTAATATTAGCAACCTCATGGATACGAAACTTCACCAAGAAATCTCATTTATGCCTCCTTCCACTCATTTTCCACATTTTATCATTATTTTCAATTTATTTCTTAATAAAGAAATACTTATTTAATCTTTTCTTTTCTTATTGCTTTCTTTTTGCAACCTTGGACTCCTTGGTACCCAAGGAACCCAAGAGGCACGAAATCCTTTTTGGATTTGCCTTCTAGAGGTTTCTACCTATTTCTTTTCTTAAAAATTCAATTATCCATTTACTAATTGAATTTCCTTGTTATTTGGGCCCAATAACCAATAAAGCCCACAACACAGACATCAAGGCTATTGTAAACAAAATCCATATATTCAAAACAAATTATACCATTCTTTGAACAATTATCTTTAATATGAGAAATTACATTTCTCACAAGATGAACCCAAAAATTGGGGTTGTAACATGTAGGGTTAACACCATATCGTGTTCAAGGTGTGAACTTCATCTCCATATCATGCAAGGAGATATAATCTCATAAGCATATCATGCTAGTGATGTATGTTCATAACCATATCGGGTTAGAGGTACTTGTTTGTATGCTTGAACCCGATATCAATTCATAAAGTGATACCATCTTCTTCAAGCTCTAGACCTTCATTATAACTGTTATAGTGCATGGACAACAGGTCCAACAACTACTAGAACTCATAACTTCATCAACTATTCAAGAAGATTTCAGAATTGAAAGTAGATCATTAAGTATAGCAAGTTAGGTGGTGAATAATAACATGATTGAGTTCAAGTTATATAACCCGCCTTATGAACAAATTCAAAGATCCAAGCTCCAAAGATTCACATTCCTAAGGTTGAAGATGAACTTCTCCAAGGTCCAAGGCTCGTTCACAACTCCTCCATATACAAGAAATCACCATAGTTAAGAACTTGGTGAAGAAGAAAAGAGAGGAATATCCATAACCCGATATCCTACTTCAACCAAGGTTGAAGATGGCCAAAACCTTACCTTAAGCTTGGTGCTCGAGCTCCCCTTGATCCTTGAGCTACTTGCATGATATCTAAGGGCTATGCATGATATCTCCAAGGAAGAGGGTTGTGGGGTTCGTAAACTTCCATAAGTAGGTAGATGGTGAAGTATATATACTTGGGTTCATGAGATAAAGTATATAAGATGTGTCTTCACCTCATGCTACTACATGACACGTGGCCATGCATGGTTGACACGTGTCCCTACATGCACACACATATATCTTGCCATGAAAGAGTCTTTAGGATAATCTAGAGGTGATATTTTGGTCATCCTCTATCTTGTTGGATAAGTTATCTCATCTCTTTCTCATCAAATAAGCAAACCGATACACTTTTTGCAAGGGGCTTTGCAACCCATCATAGACCACCTCCTTGAAGTGATACACCCGTCATGGCCTTTGAAAGGGCTCAACAAACTGATAGGAGGCTTCTACCATGGCTCCTTGTCCGATAGGACTCCTATGTCTAGTCTACAACTCGATACAACACATATAAGGCTTTTCCTTCAATCCTTTCTTGGTCTTTTCATCACCAAGAGTATCATCACTCAAAGGTGATTCAAACATAGTGTCTTCTTCTTTATCTTTCTTCTAAAAGATACATAGAGGGAGTAGGGACACTTTAGAGGTGGTAATTTGCATTTCAACCCCATATATTGGGTAAATTACAAATTGTACCAACATTGGTGCACAAGGTACTAGCATTGTTCAAACAAGTTATAACTTGGAATTTAGGCTTTCCACAAGCCATAACTTAGCATCATTCTCTCTCTTATGATACTAAAATACTTACAACACATTCCACATGTAAAATTTTGCAATGTAACCCCTCATTTTGGGCAAATTGCACTTTTCACTAAGACTTTCATATAATGCACAAATAGTTTGCAATTAAGCTCAAACTTGAAAAAAACTTCACAAGAAGCCTTAATTACCTTTCAAAAGATTAGAACAAGTTTATAAGTAACTTACTTAAGCAAAACTTCTCAGGTTAAGACATAACCCAAGTCAGGAGTATTACAATAATGGTATGGAATGTGATGGTGATGCTTCACCTTATGCATCCATGATCCAATGGGGATGCCATGAGTTATGGTTTGGGTATAAGTGCTGATTAGTAACATTAATATAATTTATCTTATTGAATCCAACTCTAATTCAAATAGATAAATATGAGTATTCATGTTTAACATTCTTATATGATGGAATGATGGTGAAATAACCTCCTTAATATGATAATAACCTTAATATGTTAATCGGTGGTTATCATAGCCACATGTTTGATACTTTCTTATGCTAAACATGTGCATTTTAAATATGATTGGGGTTAATCATATCTAGATTCCTTGCATGATTGGCATAATAAAGGAATATTCTTAATGTTAATATAAACCTGCTATGATTGTTTATGAATATTTCCTAGCTCATTAATGCAATATTGTGCTGATCTGGTGTATTATATGTAAGTGATGTTGTTAAGCCTTGTTATAAGGATTGGAAAGATAATGATGATCTTGTAGGGAATAGTATGTTGGTATTAATGACCTTTGGGCATGGTTGAGCCCTGAATGAGGTGTAATCCTCTTGTATTGATAAGGGTTGATACCATGTGATATTGTGAAAAGGATTTTTATCTTGTGATAATATGATGACTAGTGTAGTCTCATGAATGGCAAGTGAATATTATCATGTGATGATGAGATGAGAAATTGTGTTTCACATGTTTTATAACTTTTGAAGTTGTGATACTTATATACTTGTTATATTTGAATTAGGGTTTGTATGTCCATTTGTTTGATCCAGCCTTAATTCACCCAATTGACATAACTAATCAAGTGGAACTCTAATCATGTAGAGCCTTGTGCCATAGATCCATCTGAGTGTCAGAACTTTCCAGATGGTGAAACGAGTATTCCTAAGAGAAACTAGGAGCGCATACTAATGAGTATGCAGGGTGCTTGTCATCCTAAATTCAAGTGTTTAGGGAGGATGACTACGATCATACCTAGCCCTCAGTTTGAGAACGGCTACGGTCGTGTCTCAATGATTACATATGTGATGATATTGGAGGACAACTGTGGTTGTACCTCGGATGGTAGGGTATGCGTACCCACCTCCTTTTACTAGTGCCGTGACCTGTACCAAGGACGAACTAGGCTGTTAGTGGCTTGACCTTATGTGTCTCTGTGGCAGACCCGTAGTGACCGGGGGCAGAGAAGATCTTAGGAGTCCGACTCTTCCTAGATCTTGTATGGCACTAATTTTGACTTAGCAATGGTCATTTGGATTTTGAGTGGTATCCTTAATTTCCTCAGGGCATTATAAAAAATGTAATACAGCCGTGTAGCATATTTGTTTAGGGTTATACACAACATTTCACATTGGATGATAACCCTTGTTTGTTATCTTTACATAAATATGATGCTTAGTTGAATTAAGAGATAGTAGATATACTTATGTTGTGGATATGATTAAGATTGTAGATGCATACATACAGTAGCTATGCTTGTGTTGATAACTATACTGCTACTATTGATTATAATCATGATGCTAGCTATCTCATGTTGTTAGTTATGTTTAGCATGCTAGCCATGCCTTTATAATTAGAGATGCGTATACTACTAATCATGCTTATCCAGATAGTTGTTCTTATGTTGTTAGATCTTCTTATGATGTTGATATGTTCAACCAATTTGACATGCTCATGTTGTTATCTATGCTTATGTGGCTAGACTTATTCATACTGATAGAGATTCTATGTTACTAGACTTACTCATGATGCTAGATATGCATATGCTACTAAATTGCTTATATTGTCAACAAGATAAAGGATGATAGTCTGGCTAATGATGATAGTTATTATCTGATCCTTTATGTATTTTGTTAATCACCAATACTGCTGAGCTTATTTATTATATCTGATTAAATTGCTTAACTATTTAATTACTTAAAAATGTTGTAATTAATAAATGTTGATGGAGGTTATATCTCTTGCTGGGACACAAGTCTCACCCTTGTGGTTAGCTACATTTTTGTAGGTAATCAGAAGTGACAAAAACAAACATGTGGCATCAAGAAGAGGAGATACAATTATGAATCTTTGAGAAATTTGATTAGATGTCTAGTGTGTCCCAGAGTCGTCCCTGTACTCTCAGGTCCGAACAAGAATAGTTTGTATATGGTGTTTCAAACAAATTGAACTTTTGTTAGCATGTTAATGTTTGTTTGTGTGGCATATATGAATATTGTTCTCCTATGTATATATGTTTTGGCTAAGGAAATAGAACAATTGTATCAAATTCTTGGCATAGTATGGATATAAGAAAGATTTTGAGCTCTTATGCAAATGTTTCAGAGCGAGTGCTGCGTTGAAATAAGTTTTAATTTACCCATATTTATGGGTATGTGATTAATTAGTAATTGATTATGCTTTATGTTTTGAGTAATCTTGTTTAGTATAATGGGTTCTCTCAGATTTACCAAATTGCACACTTGCATTGCATTTGAGTTGAACTTGAACAAGCTAGGGCTTGTGTAATTTGATCCTTTTCATGTACCTAAAGCCTGAAATCAATCTTGAACAAATATATTAGATACATAGAAATAGAATGGTTAAGTCATTATCAAAATATGGGCAATGTGTAACTCTCAAGTCAACAGGATCAACTATCTAATGTTTTTTTATTTGTTTGCTTCTCCAGTCAACCTATTTGGATTAATTTTGTAGTGTCTACAGGCTAGTTTTCAGCTATCAGATAGTCTAATCTTTCAATCGATTCAATCGACATGCTTATCTCTTTTTTTGGTAACATATTAAGCTAGCCTAGATGATTGTATTTTCCTATTGGTCTTTGTAATTTCATGCAGAAGCAGCTATTGTTTTTTTTCACCAACATATTTCAGCCAAAAAAGCTATCTTTTTTTGCAGAATTGATGACATGGGTTGGGTGCTATTCAAATAAGTTGGTTTACATTGTTTTCGTTAATTTTAATTTTGTTATTTTTTCTTTTGCTAATAATTTTCAATAAACTATACTTGGAGAAATTTGTTTATGCTAACTATTTTTCAAAATTTTATGAACTATTTTTAAACATTTTAGTCGGCATACTTATCTCTTTCACATAATGTGTCTGACAGTTTACGTTGGTTTCTTTTTATAATCAGTCTTTATTTTCTGACCAGTTTGCTTCCATTTTTTATATAGAAAACTATTACTCAGTCAAAAAAATATAAAGTTGATAAACATTTGATATACGAGCAACATGCTTTAATTGGATTTTTTTAGTTTTTTTTTCACAAAAGTGATGATAGTTGTTTGTGTTGTATGTTATTTAATTTAAGTTGGCCAGTGCAACTTGAATACATTTTTTTCAATTGGTATTCGAACAACTTTATTTTGTTAATCTTTAAAAATAAATTTAAAAGCACTAAAACTAGTATTCATGTAGCTTGATTTAGTTTTTTTGTTAAAATGATCTAAATTTTCATAAAAGTGAGAACATAGGTTGGTGTCGGGTGATTTGGATAATTTTTTATTTCTTTTACAAAACTATTGATGGGGTTGTGTTAGTAGAATTTAAACAACTTGCTTTATAGGTATGCACATTTTTTACTTACTCTGTATTCAAGCAACTTGCTTAAGTTGAATTTTAGAAGAAGAAAAAATACTAAAGTGTGACTAAGTTTTGTGTTCAATGAGAATAATCTCAAAACCAAACACATGGTAGCAATTAATGTAATCATATCATAGAGTGTGTAATTGCTACCTAAGAAAATTTCTTTTTGACAAAAGTGGTGATAACATCTATTTGAACAACTCACTTCAAATATTGCTTGCTCAACTCGATGAAGACACTCAGTGTCTTAGCTTCAACATGTTGTGTCTGCACCTCTTGCAGCAACAACTAGTGCAATGTCTCCAATCAGGCAAGCAACAAAGCACCACCAAGGGAAGAGTTCTTCTTTCACACCAAGCTATATCTCTTCAATGCAATTCAATGTCGTGAAGGAATAAGACAATACATATCGAACTATGGTCACCTGTAGGGTTTTATCTACATGCTTTGCTTGTAAAGAGACATTAAAGACACTAGGATTCAAGGATGAAGTCTTGGAAGTGCTCAAAGAACTAGGGCTCAAGTATACATGTTGCACTATAAATCCTACCTATCCAAGACTAACTTATAAATTTTTGACTACTCTGTATACTGAAGACAACCCAAAGAAGATATACGAACCATTTCATATGATTACTTTCTAACTTCTTGGGAGCAACTATAAGATTATTACCTTCAAGCAATTTTGTGATGCTTTTCAATGTCATTATGGAGGGGCAATGTCATACCCATCTCAATTTAAAAGTGACAATATTTGGAGAGAAATAACTAAGGATGACATACATGATGCTATGAAATCTAGGACATCACACATCCATAACCTCTATATTCCATTATATGCACAAGATTCTTAGCACTTGTGTATTTGGTAGAAAAGAGACACAAGGTGTTTACAGAAAGCAAGATCTATTTTTCTTATGGGCAATGTTGCATGGTTTAAAAATTAGTACTAGTTATTACATCCTCTATCATTTCTTTAAAATCAGAAAAAAGAAATCTGGTGACATCATGATTGTAGGACTAATAACTCACATTGCTCACAATGTTAATGTTGAACTGACAAGATTGAAAGCTTCTTCTGAGAGGAATAAAATTTACCTCTAGTTCCTCATCTATTCATGATTGATTGTTAGGGATAACTCTGATGACAAAATATTCATACAATATTACATGATCATGTAGAGTACATTGAACTTCCTGATCTTGAGGCGGCTACCTTAACAAACAAAGGCGATTGGAAATTAATTTTTGATGATGGAACTAACTCTTGAGACCAACTTGGAACTTCCAATGCTACATTAGCACCATCTTTCCCCCCTTCTATTGGTACTCAGACGGAGTATAGATAGTCTATGCTAAAGGTGCATCATCTATATGGGTATGTCTAACAACATTTTGATCATCAGGACACCTGACTAGATCAGCTGAGCTAGCAGTAGCCTGACATGCACAACATGCTTCATAGGATGGATATGTGGCATATATCTCAAGGACATTATGCCATGCCTCCACCACTACCTCCACCATAGCAGGAGATGACCTCCACCGACATTCCTGATGATGATATTTTGAGCATGCATTTTCAAGTTGGAGAGGGGAGAACTAGTCCTTCACTTTAATTCACCATGACATGTAATTGGTTTCTATCTACTTGAGTTTGATTGATGCAGTAAGGACACTGCGAAACAAAACATTAGGGGGAGAGCAACCGATCAATAGTTTTTAGCCTTAGTTGTTTTCCCTTTCATGTCATTTTCTTTTGTTATTTGTTTTTGCAAATTGTTTCTTTCTATATGATTCTCCATCTATTTCACCATTTTTATTGAGATATTGCATGATGATGAATTGACAATTCTATTGTGGTCAATATCTCTTATTTTATCTTGAATTATTTGCTTACATTAAGATCATGGGCACATATGATTGTTGGGAACACATCGCCCTAATTGTGAAATTTTGAATCATGTGTATTCATATATAAATTTAGATATTTGGCTAAACATAGAGTGTAATTATTTCACTCGTGCTATTAAATCATGTAAAAATTCAAATGCATGAATCCCACAACTTTATAGCACTGAGTAGAAGTATGATGACATTGCCAATTCTATAATGCATTTTTGTTGCTCTAGTTGAGTTTTTTTTTGTTGCAAAAATGATTAATTTTCCACCTTTTGTATTATCCATATGCATGAAATTTTAAATAATTTGGAGGAAAGTGACTTAGCACATGACCGCATGTTTCAAAGTAGAGACCAAATCACATTAAAAAGGGAATTTTAGATATTGATCTCGATTTGAAAAATTTTAAACCCCACAAAAGATGGCTAATTCGCCCAAGTTTTTTGCCAACTCAATAAAGGTTGGAGATTACATCCGAAAGAGGGAAATGAATCCCCAAATAGTGTTGCAAGTGCACGTAAGGCTAATTTAGTATCCGATATCGTACTAAATAAGCCAAGATTGGATATATTTATGGTTTGAATAATAATGTCATTGTAGATGGATAGATATTCGAAGCGATTTTCATTTCATTTCATTTAAACTGTCAATGGTTTGTGAAAAATCATTATAATTTGTCTTGATCATCTTATTTCTACTTATCACTATGTAGTTGATTCATCAAAAGAAATTTGAATATCTATCAGAACTTAATCATTTACCTTGAGGGTTAGAATCAATTTCAGGATTAGTCACATATCTATAAGATGAATTAGCTATTCTCTGATCTATCAATTCATATTCATGAAGATCTGATGTTGTTCCCATATGTTTATCATTAGCCATATATCTATTTCTTTTTTCTTAAGGATAAGCAATGGTTTAATCTCAGGGGGATTGTATGTGCACAAATCATCACTTTTTGGACCTTTTTTGGATGCACTTTTCCATCATTTTGACCATAATTCCATTCTCAATCATGCTAGATTTTCACTTATAAGTTGTTTTACTCATTTCATGTTTGTGACCACAGGTACATGACTACATCGAGGAAATGGGGTCAATCCAACCAAAATATGACCTTAGTTGGATTTCCTACGAGATTGCACAACATCGTGTTTCAAAGGGAACACAAAATGCATGTCTTAGCACACAGTGTGTGAGTTTACAGTGAGATTGCATTCCTCCTAAAGAGTAGAAACATGATGTGTCTTTGAGACCACACACCGTGTCCACTCAGTCAAATGATCTCACCAAAAGTTTTGCCAAAAGACATGCCATGTGTGCTTATTAGCACATGTCATGTTCGGTCCAATTAGATCTACCCAAGTCCTCTCTGACTTTCACAAACATGACATGTCTCTTAGATGACATGTTACACACTCTTCGGGCAAGGTAGTTTTTTTATGTTAGTTACTCAAGGTGACATGCCATGCCATGATCAATTTCTAGATATTTTCATAACAACCATCCCTTGTTTTTAAATAGAAAATCCCACACAAGGGATGGTTATTTCTCATATGAAACCCTTTTTTGACCAAAGAATGGACCAAAGTAGAGTATAGGCAATTTTGGGGAAGAAGAGGTGGTTTCTTGGGAGAGAACCTCTTTTCTACTCATTTCTGCTTCAAGGATTGTAACAGAATCTTCTCTTCTCCACTCCAACCACTCGTGAGAGAAGGTTGTTGGAGAAGAAGCACCAATAAGAGTGGAATTTCATCTTATAACCAGAGTTCTTCCTTGTTCTTTGGATTTCCTTTGTTCTTTCTTTCTCTAGTCATTCTTAATTCCCAAATCTATAGCATGTACTTGTGTTTCATCATCACGAGCGAGTAGACTTTCATTTCATGGGCATGGGGGAATAACTCCCATGTTATGACATTGTTGAACACGAATATCATACAAAATGCTACTTGTTTCATTGTTCTAAGGTTCATCAGTGTTTAATTCTTCTTACATACTGCGCTGGCAACTTTGTATGTTTGATTTCTGCTCTTTGTATAATCTGAGAAGATATGCATAGGAGTAAGGAGATGTGTCTTAGTTGCACTACCTTGTCCTCATGAATGGCTAGAATGTGTTGGGTAATTAATGTCTGTAGTCTAAAGCTAAGTTTATCCACATGAGTGGTAGACAAAGTTATGAATGTTCTAGATTACCGGGAGGTGGATATAGGATAAAAATCTCCCTTGTGATTATTTCTAGCATTCTTGACTTTTGTTGTTCTTCATGTTATGACATGGACATGAAACCCTATACTTAAGAATCCTTAATCAAATCTAATCATTAATACAAGTGATTTCTATTTAGTTTCTTTCTCTAGTTTGCTTGTTTACTAGAGTTAAAATCAAATAAACCTTTGAAATTGATTTAGATTGTTGAAGACTAACACTCTTACGCCTAATGATATCCCACTCCTTGGACAACGTCGATAGTACTTCAGGCATCTGTATACTTGTAGGGTAGTGTTCAAGTTATAAATTTAAGATTTGTGCACACAACTAACATCCATCAATAACGATTTAGGGGAATTACTTGTCAATTCAAGCCTTATATTTATATAATTCAAGATCCCCAAATTTGAGGATATTACACCAACCCATTGTCAAGCCTATAGGATACCTTCATATTCCTTATTTCTCAAAGAAATACGAGATAATCATCTAGTAGAGGTTGTAGGGGAGTGTACACTATGGCTTGACCTTGACCAACGTAGGTTGTTGGAGCCTAACAAAATGCACAATTCCTCTTTCACATTCACATCCATGGTGGACTAGATACCCATATTTAGAATGGCATACATATTTAGTGAGGCCCAATTTGCCACACTAAAGGTGCGTTTGAGGTGTGCCCTCATCCCATCCACGTCTATGAGTTGCAACAACAATTGTAGCTTTAGTGTCAAAGATGTTAGTGTTGAAGATCCAAGCTGGCTTCATATCATCTTGGAATAGACAACTTGCACTTCGTTCGTGAAGCATTGCACCATTGAGTAGACTATAGGTTACCAAGGATTGAGATCATTCAACAAGCACTCAATGGTGATAAAGCTCTCTCCTTGGTGACTTGAATAGATGATGTGGTTGAGAAGAAGTAGAGTTGGGTAATGAGCACCTTCATTCACTCATAGTATTTGGAAATAGGGCGGTCACCCTTCTTCTTACATAAGATCTTATTCATCACATTATAGAGGTAGTTGTAGTTATATTCTTGTGCATAATTACTTCATCTCGTCCCACATTGTCTTGGTACTGTTATGCAACATATTTGACAACAATACATAGTGCCACACATCACCAGAGCTAGGAGATGACCTATTGTTCCCTTACCCAAGAATCCATTATATCTACTTCTTGAGTCCTTGATGTATTTTAATTTGTTATACGACTCCAAGAAAAATCCAACTATATTCACCCAAAAGCTTAATATTGTCACCATTTGACTTCATTGCATAATTATGTGGGATTTCATTATAAATAACTATGTTGTCAGACATAGCAATAGATATGTATAAGACTAAAAGCATAGTACAACAAACTCTACAAAAAGCTCTACCTATTGTAGAAAAATGGTAGATTGTGGAAATAGAGAACAAAAAAAGTCCCTACTGAAATGTATGGAATGATAGATAAGAGATCATAGAACATGTCATTGTGATGTGAAAGCATAAAGGCACCTAATTTAGCAATAGAGTGGCCATCCATGTCGGTTAGGGGAACCACGTGGACAAGAAAAAGAAGAAAGCTAGTCCTTAGTTCCCCTTTTCTCTTTAAGATGCTTTATAAGACTAGAACCTAGATTTTTTGGTTCCTTTTTGTCTGTTATATAGGGCAAAACAACAAAGGAGGGAAGGAATCAACTCATCAACATGGGTGTTGTTGTTGATGTGGATAGCTACGCCCCTCCTTGGAGGTGATGACAACTTCTAGCATTGTATTGACGTTGGCCACTAGCCTACCGAGCACTAGCGGCATTAGATGGATCTGGAGCGTGAATGCGGCTAGGTGGCTAATTAGACATACATCAGTCACCTTAGCAATGATGTTGGTGGCGAATGAGAGCTTGTTTTGTCATTTTGCGGTGACGTTGGGTATGCTACTGTTGTTGCTTGGATGGGGGGCTAATAGGGTTTTGGTCTCCAAAACTAATGCTTTTATACCATGTGGAATTTGATAATGCACTTTACACTAAAAATTTGAGTTATCTCTCCTATATATAGTAGAAAAAGGAATTGATTGGATCTAACTTAAGTGTTATATGGATCAATTAAGTAAGCAATACTAAATGTGCCAAGCCCGATCACACTATGATATTAGTTATCTCAACGGTTAGTTGTACATTACTGATTTTTTCTTCAAGTCAGGGAGTTTATTATTCATCCCGCCTCCCTCAAGCAAGCTAAAAAATTGGAGTTCATACAATTTAATCTAGAATGCTCGGTAGTAAACCCGGTAGTACTACTACCATTACACATTTCTAAGCTAATGATAGTCACTAGCTCCTTTGGGATGGTTCTGTGGGTTAAGAGTCCATCCTGGGTCTTTGGGTGGCATTTAGCCAAATCTGCAGCCATGTTACCTCCTCTATGAGTGTGAGTCACCTTCCATTCTCTCTTCATTTTCCTTCTAGTTTCAGCAGTCCATGGAGCCAGCCTCGGGTTCTCTTCAGGTTGCTTTCCAACTGCTTTCTTTGCTTCAGAAGAATCTGTTTCAATAATAGCATGTTCTACTTTTAGTTCCTCAGCTATACTTGCTGCAAATTTGATAGCTCGGACCTCTACCAATAGAGCATTATTTTTAGAGATCCTTTTGCTCCAGCCTCCTTCCCATTGTCCCACACTGTTCCTGCACACTACAACAATACAAGCTTTTCCATTTTTATAAGCTGCATCTACATTGAATTTCAACTCTTTGGATGAAGGCGGGCACCAGCAAACATCCATGTTTTTAGATACCTTGAGGCTATTACTACCTTCACGCGCCTCCTCATTGAATATGGCCTCCGATCGAATTTGGTTCACTTGGCATCCCAGCGGCGCTGTTATCTTTTCCAACACTTCTTTATTCCTGTACCTCCAAATGTAATGGCAAACCATGATTATCATGTTGGTTACTCTAGCTTCCTGTGTCAAGCTCCATTCCAGCCATTTCCATAGGTTTTGCTCCCCAAAGAAACGGTCCCATAACTGCCTTTCTATCAATTCCTTCCAAATGGGTGACACTTTTCCGCAGTCCCTCAGTGCATGGAGCACACTTTCCTCTTGTGCTCCGCATCGATGGAAACTGCTATCAGTGGACATGTGCCACACTGTTCTTCTGCTGTTTGTCAGTAAGGTGTTATGGCCTACCAACCATAGGAACATCCTCACCCTCGCAGGGGCCTTTATCTTCCACACCAGGTCCCATTTTCCTTCTACCTTAATGTCTTTCAAACTTCTCAACCTTCTGTAAGCAGATTGGGATCGAAATTGTCCATCATCTGTGTGTGCCCAGACGATGATATCCCTACAATTTGTATTGTTTGGTACCTTGACTTTGATAATTTCCTTCAGGTCCTCCTCCATCATGTACTCCTTGAGAAACTCCTCATCCCACTCATTGTCCAAGTTGACAAGGATTGCTACTTTCAGATCTTCAAGCTCTGAAGGAATCAGTTTGTAGGTCATGCCTTTCAAGGTATGAGCCATGCTCCACCATCTATCTTGCCATACATTGATTGACTCGCCCCTGATAGGGTTCTAGAAAGTGTTTTCTTCTATGAACTCTTTGCACTTGAATGCTGCACGACCCAATCTTGATATGTTAGGGATAAGTATACTCTCTCTGTTCATCATCTTGTACTTCATGCTTTGACACCAGATTGAGTTCCTTTCCGACAATATTTCCCACCAATGCTTACTAATGAGAGCTAGGTTCCAATCTCTCATGGCCTTGATGCCCAGGCCCCCTTCTTTTTTACTAGACGTCATCTTGTTCCACGCCACTAAGGACACCGGGTGTGCCTTGTGGTTGCCACCCCAGATGAAAGATCAGATGCTACTGTCGATTCTATCGCATATCTTCACGGGTAAAACCAAAGTATGCATGATATAACTTGGGATTGCAGTTAACGTTGCCTTGGCCATAGCTATTCTGCCTGACAGAGATAAGCAACGGGATGGCCAAGCAATGATGTTGCTACTAATGCAGTTAAGGATATCACCATACGTTCCATGGTTCACTCTATCGTGTATCAGCGACACACCCAAGTACTTCCCCAAGTCCTGTAATTCCGAGATGCCACTGCTTCTACAGATCCGTTTCCTTATTCTTCTGGGTATAGAACTAGAAAATAAGGTGTACGACTTTGCTATAGATATGGCCTGCCCCGACACAGCTCCAAACTCCTTGAAACATTTTAGAATAGTATCCATTTGGGTTTGGTTGGCCTTGGCAAATAAGATCATATCGTCTGCGAAACATAAATGAGAAATCCAAGGACCCCTAGCAGATAACTTATTGGGAGTCCACTCCTTCTTCACTACCTTTTCCTCAATTAGCTGGCTGAGCCTTTTGAGACAGAGAACAAAAAGATATGGTGAGAGTGGATCTCCTTGTCGAAGACCCCTAGATGCCTTAAAGCTTCCAGCTTTTCTACCTTGCCAAATTATAGTAGCTCTTCCTCCTGAAATCGAATTAATGATGTAATTGATAACATTAACCGACATTCCAATCTTTTCAAGTGTATCAGCTACAAAAGGCCATGTCATCTTATCATATGCCTTCGACAGGTCAATCTTGATTGCCATAGACTGAGGTGCACTTTTCCTATGCATATTGAAAAGAATTTCCTGCACAACTACTATATTGTCTGAAATCCTTCTTCCAGGAACAAATGCACTTTGGGCTGGAGATACCCATTGTGTAAGATGGTCCTTGATACGTTCAACTATCACCTTGGAAGTTAGTTTAATCGATAAATTGTTTAACGAAATTGGTCTTAGCTGTGCACAACAATCCGACTTTCTCACTTTAGGAATCAGTACTATATTAGCATCACACATATCCTCACCCAAAGCTTCTCCTTCGATTGCAGACCGTATGGTTCTCAAAATAGACTATTTAACTGTATGCCAGTTAGCAAGCAAGAAGGATCCATCTACCCCATCCAGACCACAAGCTTTATTTGGATTTGTAGATTGTAAAGCTTTGTAAACCTCATCAAGCGAAGGAAGCACATCTACATTGTCTTATTCGACTCCACTAAGTCTGTTGAAATTACCACAAAACTTCTTAATTTTGTCTCCGTTCACCACATGACTCTCTGTAAAAATGTTTTTGAAATGGTTGACAATCAGCTTGTGAATCTCATCCTCTCCAGTTGTCCATTCCCCATTACTCTTTTTTAACATAGTGATGGTATTATTGCATCTCCTCTGTTTTACATATGCATTGTAAAACTTTGAATTCATATCCCCTTCTTTATTCCATTGCAGATGGCATTTCTGTTTCTAGTCTTCCTCCTCAAGATCAAGAATTCTATTGTACTTCTGAATAAATTCATTGCAGAACCTGTCAGTAGTATCATCATATCTCTGTGTGAGTTGTGTTTGCTTTATATTGATGCTTCTTAACAACCCAATCTTTTATTTCCCAAGTTTCGATTCAAAACTACACGCCCAGTTTGATACACTAGTCTTCACTCCTCATAGCGCTGTATGGAAGTCCAATTGATTGTTCCATTGTTGTTCAACAAGTTTTTGGAATTCCGGGTTCCTTGCCCACGAGCTTTTGATCATAAACCTCCTTTGCTCTTTGCCTCGATTTCTTGTTGTATTGCGAATAAGCAATGGGAAATGATCTGACCAAACCCTTGGTAGATGCTCAACCATGAAATTGGGATATGTCACAACAAACTCTGTATTACCCAGACCTCTGTCAATGCGGGTCTGAATGGTTCCATGGAAGTAAGTAAACTGCATGCCAGAGAAGCCTAGATCTGTCAGGTTAGCTTCCATGAGCGTATTGTTAAACAACTCAACCTCACGGTAGTCAAAACGTTTACAACCACATCTTTCACAAGGTTTTATGGTGGCATTGAAGTCCCCTACCACAATCTAAGGCTTTGTGAACCTCTTCCCCATATTAACTAGATGCTTCCATAACAAATTCCTGACCTGCACATGCGGGTTAGCATAGACGAAGGTAATAATTGTATCATCATTCACAGAACACGTGATGAATTGTCTATGGATGTTGATGATCATGATATTGCAGTCCTCTTCGTTCCAACAGACCCAAATGCCACCAGAAATACCCCTCACTTCAACTCTGTGCGACCTGGAGAAACCTAGATTGCGAATTGCTCTCTCGGCATTTTTACCACTAATTCTCGGTTCCAATATAGCCACCATCTTGGTTTTATGCTGTACAATCATGTCTTTGAGCACTCGACACGTATCCTTATTTCCAATGCCCCTCGTATTCCAACAGATTGTATTAATCATTAAAAATAGGAAAAGGGGTGGACGCGGGTTCACTGATTCCCCGATAGCGGCTTTTGGTTCTCCTTCCCAACTTCTTTAGCAAAAGCAAATTCAGTTTGGAACTCCTTCTCCAGATTCAAACATGAACTTTTCCTTCTGTTTTCATGTGGAGGCTTAAATCTTGCATTTTTGGGTTTTAGTGCACCTCCCTTGATTTTCCTTCTTTCAGGTCACAAACCTGAGGTCTTTTTTTCAGGTTTTTCTCTTAGGTTTGTGTCTTCCTCTTCCCTTATTTCAACATTCATGTCTGCGTTCCTATCTGAGAGGTCTGTCTGCTTCACATGTAGTTCCTCAACAGATGTATCCATCTCCTTATTTTCACTCATAGTGACTGGAATGTTCTTGTCTTCATTATCTTTGTCTTCGTTGTCTTCAGCATTTATAACCTCCTCCACAATTTCATCAATGTCAGGATTTGCAGTTGTATGATTAGATTTACCTCCACTTTGCCTTCTATTTGCATCATTGATTTCCTTCAGCACCTCCCTTTTGTCATCAACGTTTTCTATTCACTTTTTCTTCCACACTTTTCCTCCTTTCTCGCCGCCGCCGTATACCTACTTCTCAGAAGCCAGTTTCTCTTCATTGCTCTTCGCTTCCTGACCTTCCTTTCCTGCCACTTCCTCCTCGAGATCCACCCGTTTTGCAAATTTATTGGTATTTTGTCCTCCACTCTCTTTTGTTTCACCATGGTTCTTCTTATTATTTCATTGTCTGTTAGCTGAGACCTTCTTGCATTGTGTCTGCCATTTCCTTCTATCCAATTCCTCCTCTCCAAAATGTTCAGCATGTCCTTCATCCTTGTTACTGCTCGTAGTGTTTCCTTCTACTTTAGGACACTTCATCCTGCTGTGTCCTAGTTTCCTGCAAAGGCAGTAAGATTCTGGGAAGGACTCATACTCCACCTGATAGATGTTGTTGTTTATCATAATGGTGTGGACCAAGGGCTTTGTAGTATCTACTTCGGCAGCCAATCTTGCGAACTTGCTTCTCGTGCGTGCCATGGTGTGACCATCAACTTTATCCAAGCTTCCTAATGCTAGGCCGATGTACTCAAACATAGTAGGTACGTACAGATGTAATGGAAGGTCAAGTATTCTGACCCACATAACCAGGTACTCAGGGAGGTCTACTGACGATATGAAAGATGGCTCCCATTGCCAGACAACCAAGCAACAACCAAATAGTTTCCATGGACCTCTAGTAAGCGCCATATCAAAATCCCTTTCGCATGAGAACTGAATAACATAGTGGCCAAGGTCGACCTCAAACATATTAAACCTTCCAATCGGCTTCCATAACATCTTCAACTTATCCCTCATTGTCATATAGCCGACATCAGAACCTACTAACCACGCTACAACTGTATAACGCCATGGCCTGTCCAGGTTCTCTTCAACGTCAGGGTTTATGGTCAGCACCGGACCGCTGTCTCCCATATTCAGTTGCACATCTACTAGGGATAAGGTCGTCTCATACAACGATTCCAAGAAGAACGTCTCCACTTGTTGTTTTCTCGTCGATCCCTGATCTGGTTTCGTAAATGGTCTAGCGTATGCATTTCCTTTTCCTCCAACCCCCTCAGCCTGGTTATTGGTGTTGTCCGTTCCCTGCTCTTTTCCAGTAGATCCTCCGTTCAGTAATGGGAAGTGGTTATCCATCTCTATATCCCCGCTTCCTTCAATCATGTGCACCCCTTCACTGCCTTTCGATGCGCCACCCTTCATCCCCGCGAACTGAATTTCAATCCCGATATCTGGGATCGAAACCCTAACACCGCCACCGTTTTGTCCTCCGAATTCTTCCTTTAACTCTGGATCTTTCCAGGGTACTTTTTTAGTATATGGGAAGTGCTCTTCCTCTTTTCCATTTCCATATTCACCGTAGGCCTGACCCCCTCTCCCCCCACTGGTGCGGGCACCGCCGCCGCCTCCTCGCCCCCCCTCGTCCCCCTCGCCCCCCTCATCCCCCTCACCCCCACTGATTTTTTTGTTTCTACACATTATAAAATAACATAAATGTGAAAATTGTATTAGAATAAAATATGCAAAATAGGAGCGATTCTCTAGAATAACCCCAATGTACTTCAAATCAAAATACTTCTTTATACTAAAAACAACATGATTCTTTCTATCTTGCATGTTCTTCACAGTACCATTATTAGACATGGATACAAAGTATCAATTACATTTTTGACATAATAGATTTTAGTGAAGACTCAAAATAGTTTTTTCCTGGATGTGGGTGCATACCATTGAGAGTGTACTTCAATAATTATACCATGAATTCTATTTATGACATGAATTCCAACAATGGAGTGTATCCACCTAATTAGGGGGGAATGCCTATTATTTATCATGGTCATATGCACACATTTTCCATTGAAATTGAAGTGGTGTCAGATGATATCATAAGCAAAGAATTGGGTAATTTGATCAAGGACTAAAAACTGACAATCTCACATGTTAATGAGAAAACCAATTCTACATAAACCCAACCCACCACACCAAGGACACATGAACATAAACAGGGAAACTCTCTCCCAATATGGAAATATAAAAACCATGAAGCAAACCATCCATCTATGTTGAAATAATTAAAACTCCAGCCACATTCCACAATAGAAAGATTTAAGTAAACTATGTATGTTTCCTGATGCTATAAAAGCACCCACATCATAGTGTTTCATATAGGTTAACAAAACAAAATTTTGCTCTCATTATTTTATATTTGTCATGATGATTATATACCAATTCAACCTAAAAGTAAAGTGCTACAAGCTAGTGATGAATTTTTTTAAAGAACATGGAAACATCTCTTTATGACCATAAGATTGTCATGAAAAGATGTTAATGCACTATTAGTCCATTTAACATGGTTTCCAGTCAACATATCATGAACTTCTATACACAAACAATTTTTAAAATTGAATGAGTGATGATATTGAATAGGGAAATATTCTCAGTTCATGTTTATGATAGAATCAAATAATGGTCCTTGCAGTGCTACATACTGATGATTTTGGCTACATTTTTATAGTTACAAGATTGGTTGGGTTCACATCCATCATATAGTTCTTTTAAGAAGTCATGGATATAAGTATGAGATGTCTACTACTTGATTATCAAGTAACATGAGATGACACTCCTAGGATTAACCAATATATGTTGTTGTGAACATTGAATTGTATCTAATCTAAACACAATTCTTTAGCAAAGAGACCAACTTGTCATTTCTTTATGCTATTTATATGTAATTTGATGCATTCATTTACATTGGTTTAATATCACCATTGAGAGGACTCATATTTTTGTCAAGATATGTAGCATGTATTATTGAAATTTAAATTTAGATGTGTAACATCAACCAGTGCAAAAGCACAATCTACTATCAAATTTTGAGTTGACAACTTTGAGGTTTTTCCCCACACATTACCTTGACAAGGAATGTCAATTTATTAACCTCATTGCAACGTTCAAATATGCATTTTCTTAGAAGAATAAAGACTATTCATTAAATTCATAGAAGTGACATATGATTTTCACTTTTCTGTACTAGAATGTAGCATGAGTTTTGAAATGATTATTGGAACCATCGTAGTCATCATCATCATCATCATCATCATCATCATCATCATCATCATCATCATCATCATCATCATCATCATCATCATCATCATCATCATCATCATCATCATCATCATCATCATCATCATCATCATCATCATCATCATCATCATCATCATCATCATCATCATCATCATCATCATCATCATCATCATCATCATCATCATCATCATCATCATCATCATCATCGTCATCGTCATCGTCATCATCGTCATCGTCATCGTCATCGTCATCGTCATCGTCATCGTCATCGTCATCGTCATCGTCATCGTCATCGTCATCATCATCGTCATCGTCATCGTCATCGTCATCGTCATCGTCATCGTCATCGTCATCGTCATCGTCATCGTCATCGTCATCGTCATCGTCATCGTCATCGTCATCGTCATCGTCATCGTCATCGTCATCATCATCGTCATCGTCATCGTCATCGTCATCGTCATCGTCATCGTCATCGTCATCATCATCGTCATCATCATCATCATCGTCATCATCATCATCATCATCATCATCATCATCATCATCATCATCATCATCATCATCATCATCATCATCATCATCATCATCATCATCATCATCATCATCATCATCATCATCATCATCATCATCATCATCATCATCATCATCATCATCATCATCATCATCATCATCATCATCATCATCATCATCATCATCATCATCATCATCATCATCATCATCATCATCATCATCATCATCATCATCTCTAAGCCTCAATCCCAACCATGTTGGGGTTGGCTACATAGATCCTTTATTTTCAACCAGCTATATTATGGGCCATACTCTAGTCAAGATGTAAAGATTCAAAATCTCACTTTATAAGTTCTTCCCAAGTTAATTTAGGTCTGCCTCTGCTTCTTTGTATTGTGCTTTGGATCAGTAACCTTGGTTTGAATAGGTACATTTGTAGGCCAGTGTTGCATGTGTCCATACCATCTTAGACAACCTTCACACTTGTCCTTGATGCTCACCACACCCACTTTGTTCCTGATATAGTCGTTCCTCAAGCAATTTTTTCTTGTCTTTCCACACATCTATCTCAGCATAAGCATCTCTGCCACATTCATCTTGTTGAGATCTTGTTTCTTCATTGCCCAACATTCACTCCCATATATAGCATGGCTGGTCATATGTTGTTCTATAAAACATGCTTTTTAATTTGAGTGTGAATTCTGGTCACATACTACTCTAGTTGCACTCCTCCACTTCAACCATCTTACTGTGATCATGTGACAAACATCATTTTGGAACTGACCCTGCTTTTTAGTAATAGAACCCAAGTAACGAAATTTGTCACATATTGATACATACAATCCATCCAACACGACTCCACTATTCACAATCTTAGATTGGATAAAGTTGAAATGCATACATCTGATTTTTCTTCTATTGATGATAAATCCGTTAGACCCCAATGAATTTCTTCATAGTTCAACTTTATCATTCAATGTTTCTTTTCTTTCATCAATTAACATAATATCATCAACAAATATCATTCACTAAGGGATATTATCTTGAACATGCTTTGTCAACTCATCCATAATAAGAATAAATAGATATTGACTGAGTGTAGATCCTTGATCTACCCCAGCGGTGGTAGGAAAAGTCCGTGTCTCCCCTTCAGGAGTCCTAACATATAGAAAAACCGGATATAACAACCCTAATGTAAAGTTGTTCAAGAATAACTGTCACAGAACTGTTTGTTACCCTAGGTCCACACTCCTAATGACTACATAAAAAAGGCGAGTGGACATGGGCGTCCATTTGTAGAATGGCACAACACACAAGAAATATATATGTAAAAGCAGTAACAACAAGAGATAACAAGATACTAAACATGGAGATAAGTGATATGTACCCATTTCTAGATCAAGTATACCCATTTGTATTGCATTCCAGAGCTTAGAGTCTTGAGTGCAGCAGATCTTCATCTGAGAACTACAAATTCATAAACAAAACATATTCATGCTAAAGAATTAAGTACTCTATGAAAAAGATGCAACCAAAGTTTAAGAGTAGTATAAAAGTTGCTTGATCAAGGTCAAATAGGGCAACCATAATTTAAGATTTTGCAAGATCAAGGTCAAATTTCATTCCCTTCCTTTGAAGATCAAGGTGATAGTAGATTTTAGAAACCGAGAAGTCAAATTTAGAACTTGAGGGTTTGAGCATAATAGTGTAAGATTCAGATCTAGGTCCACCTTATCATTCAAATTGAGTCTACAAAGAGGAATAATAGTCAATAGGGGATTTTCATATTGTATCAAGTCCTCACCTCATGATCTAGGGTCCAAAAGATAGGTCATTTTGTGGTATGATCATGGTACATATCAAATAGGGGAAAATTTGCTTAACTATGTTTGAGGTTTGATCAACAATAGGGAAACATGGGTATAATCAATAGGGAACTCATCCAACTTGAGGTGTAAAACATATTTTCCACCTTATTTCACCATATCAAAAATTTACCGCAAACATAGAAAGCAATTACAGATCTTGTAACATTGAGTTGATATAAACTTAGTTCATGAGTACATCACTCTCAAGAGTAATTTCATAAAGAACAACCGCTCCTCTCACTCTCTAGTTTACCCACTCCCCCTTCTCTCTAGGGTTCCTGACGGCCACCGTTGGGGGGAGGGGCGCTTCCCTGGCATTTTCCTCCCCTGGCCTCCCCTGCGACCTACAAAGCTCTCTGGTGGAAGTGGCGAGCGACACAACCTTGATAGAGTCGATGATTGCAGTCTGTGCCTGATGTCAACGATGAGTTGGCGAGGGGGTTACGTCTTCCTCGTTGGCTCATCTAGTTCGGTTGAGGTAAAGGAGGCTGAGAAAGAGTTCAGTAGTGTGTGACTGGAAGTTCACAAGTAGGATCTAGATCTGGTGGCGGAACAGCTGAGTCAATCTGATCGACACCCACCTAGCTGAATGGAGGTTAGTGGGAGTGGAGCCGTCTTCATCCATCATCCAGCGATGATCCGAACATTTCTTTCAGGCCGTTGTTGCAGGGTCGGTCTCGTCCCACTCTTTCTCTTGCCTTTCTTCTTCCTTTCCTTGATTCAGAGTCTGGGTTCCAATGACCTTGGATTTCTAGACCATAGTGTGTCTAGCGTCAAAGTGTTAGTGGGTCTCCTTGCCTATCGCTTGGAACCTGATGGATCTGGGAGCTTTCTGCTTCTGCTAGCATCGGAGGTCTTCCCCGATGGTCTGCTGCTCATGGTGCTGTAGGTTATCGGGTCACCACATAGGTGCTTGAAGATATTCCGCTAAGACATGGAAGCAACTCAGGCTGCGTGAGGGAGCATGTTTTTGTCTGGCATGGCTTTATCTTTCTCTTGGTGCGTGGAGCAGGCTGCTGTTCCTATATGGCATTTTGGACATGACCTGGGTGACTTGATCTTGTTGTCCTCAATGGTGCTTCTCTGGTGCCGTGGTCAGTTCCTGGATGGTGTCCTCAGTCTGGTTCAATCGATTAATGTAGCAGGGTCTCTCTCCTTGGACGAATGCAAGATTCATTAACTTTTCTGCATCACATTTTGTGGGTGTTCAATTAAGGAGTGTTTCAGATAGGTTTGTGTTTCTCTGTGGAAGTTCAAGGTTGTGAGCCCATGACATTTTCCTTGTTCAGGGTGATGACCTTTCTGGTTACTGATGTAGTTAGGAGTTTTGAAACAAGGTTGTTGTTTTTAGAATGCTCCTGGAAAGGAGACAGGGGGTGGCATCTCTTGTTTTCTTTTATGTTCATCTTTTGGTGCTTCCAGCTGCTGGGCTACATTAAGCAAGAGATTGGATCTATCTCTCTGTGTTGATTCTATCTGTAGTGAGGAGAATCATTCTTACATCTTTGTGGGTGGGGTTTATTGTAATGTTTGTATGATTTTCCTTGTTATCTTGTAGTTTCAGTCTAGTTAGATGGAGACTTATCTTGGTTATGTTTTCCTGTTAGTCTGGTGTTTTTCTATGTATTTTTCAATCCTCTTTAATATCCGTGCGTGGAGATTTAGAGATCAGGTTTTCCCTTAGGGGCACTTTTGTACCCAAAGTTATGGTTTCCTAGTAACACATTTTTTTGACCGACCAAAAAAAGAGAGTAATTTCATACATTAAATAGGGTTTCCAAATTAAGATTAGATCATGTAAATATCATCTTGATCATCTTCCATCATTTCAAATGAATTTTAGTTTTCCCCACGCATAAGCTATCCATAATTGAGAGATCATGTGGTTAATAGTCATGAGAGAAGAACCACATGAGGATACAAGAAAACTAACTAATCATCATATACTTAGGTGGCCCTTAAAGAAGAGATGAGATGCTAGAAGACTCTCTAAACTTTAAGGAAATGATTTTAGTCGTCATTGGGTTCTTAAGATATGTTACACATTAAACACAGATAAAGGCATGTGTGCAAAGCTCTGATACCATTTGTCATGGAACTGTTTGTTACCCTAGGTCCACACTCCTAATGACTACATATTCAAAGGTGAGTGGACTTGGGCATCCGTACATAGAATGACACAAATATTTCATATAGGAAATATATATGTAAAAATAGTAACAATAAGAGATAACAAGATACTAAACATGGAGATAAGAGATATGTACCCATTTCTAGGTTTAAGTATACCCATTTATATTGCATTCCAGAGCTTAGAGTCTTGAGTGCAACAGATCTTCATTTGGGAACTACAAATTGGATAAAAAAAACATATTAATGCTAAAGCATTAAGTATGCTATAACAACATGCAACCACAATCTGAGAGTAGTATTAAAGTTGCTTGGCTAGAAACATCATAATAAGCAATAAGTTGAAAAAAAGGTGTGAAACACTTAACGAAGTTATTTTATACAAAGCGTATTTTAAGTGTATTTCCATTATACTCAACAACATATCATGCCCATCGACCAACTTTCCAATGGAAGGGTCTGTAAGTGTGGTCAAAATTAGCCAACCCCTTTATCGAAATGGTCTGCCTTATCTGAACATTTCCAATAAGGCACCCAACCTTGTGGACTTACCCCGAGAATATAGGAAGGTACACAAGGATTGGATTATGGACACATTCAATTGTGTTCAAGGTTTGTTCAACATATTTCAAGAAAAAATGAACGACTAATCATAGGGAACAAGTATCTCAAATAAGTAATTATCTAGCCAAGCATTCATACAATAATACATACAAGCAAGACAATAACATAGTAGGGTCAAGAGATTAAGTGTACCTTGTAAGTAGAAAACAAGCTTAACCATAAATAGCAACTTTGACTAGATCTTGGAAATTGAGTTCACAAAGCTGTCATGGGATTCAAATACGTATAATTGTATCAATATCAGCATGATTAGGTCTGATTAATCATTATAATGATGGTTGAATGTGTCGCCTTGATCTAGGTTTCATATCATTCATCATTGATTTCAATTATCTCAAACTAACTCACGCATGTCCATTATCATGCTACATCATACATCATGGATTCAAATAGATATTAGGTTGATACATCACTAATAAATTAGAGATCTAATATTAGGGTTTTAAGATACTAAATAGATAAATCATGATATCCAAGTAAGATAAGAAACCTAGACATCAATATAGTCAAACTAGTCATTTGAATCATCATAATGCAAGATATTCATGTTAAGAGTATAAGTTAGATCAAATAAGATTTAGTGTTAGAGACATCATCATGCTACAAATTTGAGATCATTATATGGGTGATCACTAGGGCAAGATTTGCATAAGGACATAGACTTAGTTACTAACATGCATAAAAGATCACATCTCAAGTCAAGATTAGGGTATGAATCACATCAGGACACATGAATGATTTATAAGGAAATTAGGGGTACAATCTACTAATTTCAAAGCCACATAACCATTTGAATCACACTTGAACTAGTTATAACATAAAGGGAGGGATCTTTTTCAAGTAGGTCCATTTTTGGTCAAGTTATAGAATGCAAATGCAGAAAGACTCACCTTTTAGGACAAGGATGAACATTAGGTGTTCATTAAGATGGTACCACATATTAAACAAGTCAAAAATAGATAAGTTACTAATGTAGGCTTAAAATAGGATTTTGAGGCATAAAAAGGCAACCTTGAGCATTAAATGGGTTACATCATACGAAAAGGTAGAAAAGTTCATCTTTATCAAAACAATAGATCTACAAGAAGAGTTGACTGATGAAACTAGTTCCATTAGATAGATCGCTTCAAGGGGATCAAAAACCATATATTATATGCCATATATGCCCAAAGGATGTGGGAGATATGGATTTTAGAATATTTACATTAGAACTATAGGGAAATGGAGTTTAGGGCATTACATGTCATTATCTCATTGATGTAGTGGCTGATCGGGGCTGCTAGATGGAGATCCAACAGTCACGTCAACAACTCCCTCATGCACCTTTAATGAGCGGATCCCCTATTAGGTGGCTCACACTAACTGGCTAGCCCGGCGTTGCGTGACCACTGCTTGGATACTCACGCCTCCCGATCATGATGGGGTGTGATTCGCTACCGCATCAGCCCACCTATCACCGTTGGCGTGCACCCGAGTGGACTGGTGCTGCTGCAACATCCTGTCTCACTGGTGGCGCCATGTGGGGGGGTCCAGGGCAGCTTGGCCATCCCCCAAAAGCAGCCATCTGACATTGTTAAGCATGTGTAAAGTGAAGGAAGGTTAGAAAAGGGCCAAAACATGGCTGGGAAGTGGGCTCTGAAGCTTAGATTTCATGGTCATGAATAGGATTCCAAGGTAGAAGACAAAGTTGGAACCAAAGCTAGGATGCAAGAAATGTAAAGAAAAGAGAGAAAATGGGTTGGGGAAGCAGTTTTATAGGCAAAAGTAGGGTTAGATGTTCTAAGGGGGCTCAAGTGGCAGTATTGGTGGAGCTCATCCAGGGTAGGTGGCGACCGACGCCCATTGCACTGGTGGCGTGTACAAAGGTAGGGGAAGACACATTGGCTGTTGGATCATAGGGATGGATCCGAGGGAAGTGATCCAAGGGTCATGATTAACTGGAGCACACCCAAGCACATGACTTGATGACTTGGAAAAGTAGGAGGGGCACCTCCATTAATTGGGTCATGCATCCTATTAAGGCCCAATTAGGATGAAAAAGTAAGATAAAACCTGTGTAAAACAAAGATCAAAATTGCAACTTCCAAATACCATATCTTGGGCTATGATGGTCCAATTCAAGTGAGTTTTGCGTTGTTTCATTGGTAATTGAATTCTCTACAACATAAGATATATTTTATAACAAGAAGAACTAATTGAATGTGTACAATTTTTATTACAAGTTGATGATACATAATGGGGATGACAATTAGTTCTAAACTCAAGTTAAAGTCCTATATAAGAACAAAGTGATATTTAATCAAATATAACTCATCATCGAGCATAAAGTGACTCAAAGTCATTAAATTGAGAGTGGGGGAGATAATTAAGTACAATAGAGATTCTAATGAGTTAAGGTGTGCACAACCTGAAGGAGAGAGAAAAAATATAGGATATCACATCCTCCCCACCTTAAAAGGATTTTTGTCCCCAAAATTAAATTAATCCATAAATAAAGATTTTGGGAATTCCTATTCTTTGTCATAATCACTTGGTATTCCATCGACATCAACACTATTTCAAAATTGGGCAATCGAGCATCAAGGTCAAATATTAATCACATTGATCATCCAATTGGGAAAACCATTACATGGATCACACATTTGGAGAGATTATCCTACATGTCACAATTTGGAGAGATCGCTTTTTAGGTCAATCAAATAAAGTTCTTAAATTTTGAGTACAACATAGACTTTCAATCCCAACATTTTGGGTTCGATCTTGTACATCGACCTATATGGGGTTATACATCCATGATCGAGATTCATATTTCAACAATTTGAGACAGACATCATATTTTAATATCAAAATTTTGTGTTCAATATTGTGATTTCATGTTCAAGATCAATGGAAGGTCCCACCTTTGTCCACATGGAGCTCACCCCTAAGACATATATCGAGTGAGTTCACATAATCATCATTTTAAAATTTTGAGATTTGAGAACATGAAAGTCATTAATTATATATTGAGGGTGGTCTCAAGATCCATATAGGGTGATCATAGGAGTCAAATCAATATCAAGATCAATAATCCTGGGTTAAGATTTCATTATGCAATATTGAGAGTCAAGTTTGGACAATAAAGTCATAGATACAAACATTTCCAAGCTAGGGGTTAGATTCCTATTTAGACCTTAGGGGTGATCATTCAATCGTATACAACAATCGAGCAACAAAGCAACATTTCAAACATTATTCAACATTTTGTGGTATCAACATCGAGTTCATTTTCATGGTATTCATAGTTGGTGAATGATCTATACCTAGGTCTTTCTATAAAATCAATCACGAACTATAGTCTACAACATCATATTTCAAGATCGTCATTAAATCAAGATTCAAGTTCGAGTATCAATATTATCATGAATTTGACCTGTAAGGGACTTAGGTGAAGAAATCAAAATTTGGTGGAAGGAGTTACCTTCCCAAACTCTAAATAATCAACAAGGTGAAAATTTAGAGGCAGTCATAATAGGGACCTAGAGTAGGGGATTCATAAGTCAACTACCACCCTAATCTAGCACATTAGTCTATATTAATAATGACTCATTAGGCATATCTAAATATGGTGAGTATCAACTATCAAATCATATTTCAAAAGTTCTCAAGTCAAATATCAAGGTCAAATAAGGCAACCATACTTCAAGATTTTGAAAGATCAAGGTCAAATTTCATTCCATTCCTTTTAAGATCAAGGTAAGGGTATATTTTGGAAATCGAGAAGTCAAATTGAGAATTTGAGGGTTTGAGCATAATAGTGCAAGATTCAGATCTAGGTCACCATATCATTCAAATTGAGTCTACAAAGAGTAATAATAGTCAATATGGGATTTTCATCTTGTATCAAGTCCTCACCTCATGATCTAGGGCCCCAAAGACAAGGTCATTTTATGGCATGATCATGGTACATATCAAATAGGGGAAAAGTTTTCTTAACTATGTTTCATGTTTGATCAACAATAGGGAAACAATGGTATAATCAATAGGGACCTCATCCAACATGAGGTGAAAAACATAATTTCCACCTTATTTCACCATATCAAGAATTTACGCCAAACATAGAAATCACTTACAAATATTGTAACATTGAGTTTTCATAAACTTTCTTCATGAGTACATCACACTCAATAGTAATTTCATATATCAAATAGGGTTTCCAATTTAAGATCATATCATGGAATTATCATCTTAATCATCTTCCATCATTTCAAATGAATTTTAGTTTTCCCCATGTGTAAGCTACCCATAACCGAGAGATCATGTGGTTAATAGTCATGAGAGAAGAACCCCATGATGACATAAGAAAACTAAGTAATCATCATGTACTTAGGTGGCTTAGGTGGTCCTTAAAGAAGAGATGAGATGGTAGAAGACTCTCTAAGATTTAAGGAAAGTATTTTAGTCCTCCCTGGGTTCTTAAGATATGTTATGCATTAAACACATATAGAGGCATGTGTGTATGACTCTGATACCATTTGTCATAGAACTATTTGTTACCTAGGTCCACACTCCTAATAACTACATAGTCAAAGGCAAGTGGACTTGGGAGTCTGTCTGTAGAATGGAACAAATATTTCACACATGCAATGCATATGTAAAAGCAGTAACAACAAGAGATAACAAGATACTAAACATGGAGATAAGAGATATGTACCAATTTATAGATTCAAGTATACCCATATGTTTTTCATTCCAGAGCTTAGAGACTTGAGTGCATCTGATCTTCATTTTGGAACTACAAATTTGATAAAAAAACATATTAATGCTAAAGCATTAAGTACACTATGAAAAACACACAACCATAGTTTAAAAGTAGTATAAAAGTTGCTTGGCTAGAAGCATCATAATAAGCAAGAAGTAGAAAAAAAGGCATGAAACAATTAATGACATTCTTTTATACAAAGCATATTTTAAGTGTATTTCCATTATACTGAACAATATATCATGGCCATTGACATGCTTCCCATTGGAAGGGTCTGTAAGGGTGCTTAAGATTACCCAACTCTTTTATTGACATGGTCCGCCTTATCTAGACATCTATAATAAGGTTCCCAACCTTGTGCTCTTACCCGAAGAATATAGGCAGATACACAAGGTTTCTATAATGGACACGTTCAATTATGTTCGAGGTCTGTTCAATATATTTAAAGCAAAATGAACATACTAATCATAGGGAACAAGTAGCTCAAACAAGTAATTATCTAGCCAAGCATTCATAAAAGCATACATACAAGTAATCCAATAGCATAGTAGAGTCAAGAGATTAAGTGTACCTTACAAGTAGAAAACAAGATTAACCATAACTAGCAACTTTGACTAGATCTTAGAAATTGAGTTCACCAAGTGATCCTAGAATTCAAATAAGTATAATTGGATCAATATAAGCAAGATTAGGTCTTCTTCATCATTATAATGATGGTTGGATGTATCACCTAGATCTAGGTTTCGTATCATTCATCATTGATTTCAATTATCTCAAAGTAAGTCATGTGTTTCCATTATCAAGTTACATCATACATCAAGGATTCAAATAGATCTTAGGTTGGCACATCACTAATAAATCAGAGATTTAGTATTAGAGTTTCAATATCTTAAACTGATAAATCATGAGATCCAAGTAAGATAATCAACATAGACATCAATATAGTAAAACTAGTCATTTGAGTCATCATAATGCAAGATAGCCATCTTAAGAGTATAAGTTAGATCAAATAAGATTTAGTGGCATAGACATCATCGTGCTACTAATTTGAGATCATTATATAACTTGGGTGATCACTAGGGTAAGATTTGCATAAGGACATAGACTTAGTTACCGACATGCATACTAGATCACATCTCAAGTTAAGATTAGGATATTAATCACATTAGTACACATGAATGATTTATAAGGAATTTAGGGGTACAAGATATTGATTTCAAATCTACATAACCATTTTGAAGCACACTTGAACAAGTTATAACATAAAGGGAGGGATCTTTTACAAGTAGGTCCATTTTTGGTCAAGTTATAGCATGCAAGTGCAGAAAGAGTCACCTTTTAGGCCAAGGATGGACATTATGTGTTCATTAAGATTTTCCTACATATTAAACAAGTCAAAAATAGATTAAAGTTACTGACTTAGGCTTAAAATAGAGTTTTTAGGCATAAAAGGCAAACTTGAGCATTAAATGGGTTAAATCATGCAAAAAGGTAGAAAACTTATCATATTTATCAAAATAGTGGATCTACGAGAATAATTGACTCATAAAACAATTTCCATTAGGTAGATCTCGTTGAGAGGATCAAAAATCATATATTATATGCCATATTTGTCCCAAAGGATGTGGGAGATATGGATCTTTAGAAGATTTACATAAGAACATAGGGAAACAGAGTTTAGGGCATTACATGTCATTATCTCATTGATGTAGCAGCTGATCTGGGCTTCTAGATGTGCATCCAATGATTGTGTCAGTATCTCTCTCCTGTGCCCCAATGAGCGGGTCCCCTGCCAGGTGGCTTGTGCTACCTGGCCTGTCTGACATTACCGAATTACTGCTTGGATACTCCCGCCTCCCGACCAAGGTGGGGTGTGATTCACAGCCGCATCGACTTGCCCGTCACCGCTATTATGCACCCGAGTAGACTCACACTGCTGCATCAACCTTTCTCACTGATGCCTCCATGTGTGTGTGTGTGGGGGGGGTGCGGGGTAGCCCATCCATCCCCCAAAAGCGGCTTCCCGACCTCGCCAGACATATGTGAAGTGAAGGAAAGTTAGAAAACGATTGAGACATGGCTGGGAAGTGGGCTCCGAAGCTTAGATTTCATGGTTGTATATAGGGTTACAAGGTAGAATATGAAGTTGGAAACAAAGCTAGGAGGCATGAAACACAAATAAAAGAGAGGGAATGGGTTAGGGAAGGATTTTTATAGGGAAAACTAGGGTTAGATGTTGGAAAGGGGGCTTCGGTGGCGGTATTGGTGGAGCTCATCCTTGGTAGGTGGAGACTAGCACCCATTGTGCTGGTGGTGTGTATGGAGGTAGGGGAAGACACACTGGTCATTGGATCAAGGGATGGATTTTTATCTAAAGAAAATAAAAGAAAAGTGATGAAGGGGAGCCCAGTCAGATCTGGACTCCTGGATCTGGGAGAAGGGGAGGCCACGGAGGTCCTCTCCCTGACCCGGACTCTCCTGAGTCCCAACAGCCATAGGAACCTCACACACCCTTAAGTTCCTGCCCCTCTATGACTCTCATCATTGCATGAAACAAATTCCAGTGGATTCAGGACATTGAGACGAACTCAACGGACCTAGACTTAGCCCTTATCATGGAGAATTGGGATAACACCAAATTTCTCCAACAATGTGAACCAGCACATATTGTAGAGGGTAGGGGTCTCTAGCCAATTGATTATAAAAGGGTTAGGAGTTCTCCTATGGGTTTGAAGAACAATCCTCATAGGACTAGAGTGCCTAAACCCACCCGAAACCCTTTCTTTCTCGCCTCAATTCTGGGTACACCACCAAACGAGTCACCATCTCTGGTGAGTCCAACAACCCCAAGAAGTGAAGGTCGAGGCACTGGACTGCCTGAGATCCTGGAAGGGATAGTGGGACGACTGTGGGTCTATGGCAGACCTTTTCCAACCTTAAGATCAGAACACTATGAAGAAACGTAAGGTAATCATTCATCTTTGCCTAGTTACAGTTGTTTAGTCATAGCCATGAAACCTAAAACCTAGGATCAGCCATGGAGCACCTCTCGATTCCATCTGAAGGCTTGCCAAGTCCAGAGGACCCTGCTGGACATGAATCCAGTCTCAGCTTCCTCCATCATTCCCTAATGGTGGGAGTCAACTTAGTGATTGACATCGGCCATGGCTGGAGCAGTGACGGGCTACGCTGCGAGGGAAGGAGATGAGTCTCGGGGATTTTACCCCTGTGCCCTGACCCGTGTGATCATCTCTGATCACTGCGAAAGGGCAGTAAGGTCTTTTATCTTAGGCTCAATTCCCTTCTCATGTGGATTAAACTTTGACATGGCATTGTCCTATAGGACGTGTCGGTCCCACATGGCTAATTGGATAAATCAAATAATGCTGACATGTCTGCACACGTTTGGTCTGAATAATATTATCTTGCAAATAATGTAGAAAATAACTGGTAGATCGGATGACAATGAACCTATATATTAAACTGCTAAAAAAAATGAGTAGAATCTGAATAAAATATTTTTATTTTCTAAATATGCTTCTCGTTCTAAAAGTAAAAGAGCTACATAAATCTAATGTGTTATATCATATTAACCCTAGATTTTGATGAATATAAGCATGACCTCGATGAATTCATTTATTTTGAGATAATACCTGATCTTTCCATATGTAATGAGGAACCCCTTGATGATGATGAATAATTGATGTTTCTAGATCAATAATCATACACATGTATATTTAGGGTTTTGAAACCAATGTGGATATCTTGCTATGATGTTAATGCTAATAATATGATCTAGGTATCACTACTTTCCTAATATGCTCGAGATGATGATTAGAGTTTCTCCTAATATGCTTAACTAGAGGTTGTAATATTAGAAATCATGACATTATGGAATTAGTGTTTGTGACCCTTATCCCTAGTCCTAACATGAGACAACCCTAAACCCTAGTTTAGGATCAAATCTAAATCTGATCTATATAATGTGAATACATGGTGACACATATATAGTATGCATATTTTAGATATTGTTGATCGAATGCTTTGTTGCTTGAATGTTTGGACGCACTCTTAAACTGCATGAGATATTTTGCATGGTTTCTACAATGGCATAAGGTACGTGGCTACACTTATGAATATAAGTATCAATTCCTGAGTTTGTTGAGGTTTCTCAAAGAGATTGGATGAATGATAACTACTTGCTTGTTTATTTACTTCATGCAAATTATACAGTTCTTATGAGTATTGTAGAAGGTAAATAATGATATTCTGAACCCTAGGTTAGACTGATCTAAAGTGTAATGAACATGAGTCCAAGAATGGACAGTGGTTACACCTGAGATAGTAGGCCCTATTCGGGTTAGAATATTAAAGCAAATACATGTTCTTATGTGCACATACATGATGATTGAATATATGTATACTTGTGATTATTGGATGAATCCACATACCAGTATAGCAATATACTGACTGCGTATTTGTTTGTCGGTGTTTTAGGTACTTGATATACTTGATTCGTTGACATGAGGTTACAGATGGAAGATGTTGACGACACTAAAGTTAATTAAGGGGGATTAGATATAGTGGTATTTCTTCTCATATGTATAAGTTAGTTCCTTCTAAAAATTTATGTAACTCCTTAGAGGAGCTCGTTATGCAAACATGTAAATATTTGTTCATTAGTGGAAATTATTTACTATTCTGTATTATTTGTTGAATCTGATCTTGGAATTTATGAGTAATGATCCTCAACTTTAAGGTCCTTTGGACACTGAAAAGTGTGGGTCGTTACATTTGGTATCAGAGCCCATATTTAGCAATTAATAGTTAATAGTTCATAAATTCAAATCATCTTTAGAAATATAAGGGAAAAAACTATTAAGGCATAATGTATCTTCTAGGTTTCTCATCTCACATTTCGTCCACTGCTCATCTCTTTGCTTAATAAGCCTTGGAAAAAAATATTGTTAGCTAGACAAGTAAATGTGAAATATGTAACCTGTTGTGTAGGTCCCTCTAAAGAGGGTAAACACTAGAAAGATATAAGTATGGGTAAGACCATTCATAGATGAAGGACTTGGATTTGGATAACCCATTAGGATATGAAAACCCTAGAGGGTCAAGGGACATGGAAACTCTAAGAGGTAAGGTATAGTCCCTAATCATTACCGAAAAACTTTAAGCATAAATAATGGGAATGGCGTGATGATATGGAATACTACCGATATGAAACTTGAAAGGGAATAAGAAATATTAAAGGATGAGTTTAGGTGACCCAGTCTCCCATGCTTGTGTGCATGTGGAGAATGACATTTATGTAAGAGGTTTTGAGAAATATAAGAACCCAATGGTCATATATATGAAAATGGAAATCCGAATATAACTTGTTTGACCCCCTCATGCTATCTCTAGAAGTTTGGTGATGGAAATAAAGTCAATGAGATGACTATGATCAATCCCTCGAGGGGAAGGTGGCCCAAGCCCACTGTATGGACAAAACCGCATGAGAGGGTATCCTAGATATTGAGAAAACAAGGGCTGAGAAGTTATAATTGCAAAAATCAATGCATAAAGATGAAAATATGAAACCTTTAGGGCTAGTGTGCCAACCCAGGGTGGGTCAACCCAAGAGTGGGAAGATGACCTATGAGGGAGGAAAAACCTTAGACCTTAGGGTCAGGTTGTGGCTAGAGAGCCTAACTTCCTCATATGAGCCAAGAAGGCACCCTAGGTTAGGACATTCCCTGAAAAGGTAAGTTGAATTAACTAATTTAAATACTAAGGTAACCTTAACTGCCACCTAAAGGGTGGAGAATTAAGGATATAAATATGGAAGCACCTACATTCTTTGAACTCAAGTATGCCATCTCTGAGGGAAGACCATTATAGCACCAAGCCCTAGAAAGAGAAGGAGGCCTGAGTTTATAGTGAGGACAACCAAGCCCCAGGTAGGGAAGGTCATGATGTGGTGAAGCCCTAGGATGGGAAGAATGGTATGGAACCAAGCCTCAGGTAGGGAAGGTGGTCCAAGTCTATTGTGCAAATGTTTATGATCCAACCCCAGATAGGGAAGTGTTGGCTAAATTGGAAATTATTATAAACCCTTTGTTTTGATGATGACAAACATTTCATTCTTGTGGATCTAACGTGCTACTTGAGTGTTGCAGGAACAAAGTGTATGACATAACTTGGAAGATCTATACGCTAAAAAATGCTTTATTTCATGATTGTAATCAAATGTAAAAACTTGTACAAGTTTATAATGTACAAGTACTTAGATATCATGTAAATGAAGCGTTTAGATCTTCCCTAGCCAACCACAACACTTAGATAGGTCATTCCCTACAATAGTGTCACAACTGCACACTCATACACATACTTAGTACTTAGTTTAAAACATTGAAACAGAGTCATTCTCGGTCGACAAACTTCTCGACCGAGACACTCTCGGTCGACAAACTCTTCGATCGAGAATGACCCAGGTAGCCGTTATACACAACAGACAAGGCAGTTGGGAGTTGGATCAAAACGTTATATACACTTGCTCCAGACAGTCCCTCGGTTGGAAAAGACCTCGACCGACTGGGATCTCGGTCGATAATTCCTCATTCGAGAATGTCTCTGTCTGCACTTTTCAAGATTAATTAAATAGCCATTGTTAAAGCAACTAATGGATACCCAATGGCTAGTTGAGCACTTAGAACCCCCTAGAAAGTGTCTAGAATGTGCTTAAGCATTCATAGGCCATTCCTATAAATAGGACAAGCCTTAGGACACATCACACACACTTGTGCAATACTTGAGCTTACACACTTGCAATTGGTAATCTGTTCTTGAGCAATTGAGCAACTCTAGCACTTGCTACTCATTTCCTTTGCTCCAAATTCATGTCTTATAGGCTAGCATCTCCTACTCACTGTGTCACACCCCAAATTTTGTTAAGTATCAATGTGAATGACAGTAATACTAGGAAAACCCTAGTTATGTGAGATCAAGACAAGTGAGTCAAGTTTTACATAATTTATCATGTATTAGAGTCTAATTATGCATGTCTAGAATCCAAGGTCATTTTGGTGAATTGATCATCATGGGATGCTAGAAAGATCATACAAAAATTTAAGGTTGATTAGTTATGGTCATAATGAGGTTTTTCTATAATTTGAGGACATTCTAAATATTAGTGGATTACATAACATACTTAAGAGTACCATAGGCTTTTGCTATGTTAGGCAATGAAATTAAGGATTGATTAGATGTTCTTAATGACATAAGAGGTGACATAGCTGTAAAGAAGTGAAACCACTCCTCTACTAGAAAGAAAAGATCACATCCCTTAAAGCAAACACCACGTAAAATTTTTCACAAAAGGGATGAAGATCAATTCATTCAACATGTAAGTATCATTACACAATGAGTAGCAGCGGAAAAGAAATATTATCTAACAATTTACAAAGCTTTATACAACACTTCACCACAAAAGGTGTTCTAAAGGAAAACTAAACATAACGCCAAGGACAAGCTGAGGGTCATCTAACCACCTCTTCAAGCCTCCCAAAGATCAGCTACAAGGTTGTTGTTGAAGCTACTTTCCTTGATCTAACCTGGGGTTGGAAGCATACCCCACAAAAGAAGAATCAAAAGGAAACAATCAACAAAATGCTGGTATGTGTATGCTAAAAGAAACTTTGAGCAATTTAAGCAAACATGACATCAATAGTAAAATTCTTCCCATACAAGAGATAAGGACTACCCAAAGGGGTATAAAAGATAAGATTCATCATCACATAATAAAAGAAGTTACTTGCCATAAATAAACAAATAAGATTGTGCAATACTGGCACATAGAGAGAGTAGGGCACACACCCCACAATCAATCATCAAACCTGCATGCATGTGAGATAAACATAGCCCTAGAACAATATAAATAACAATTGGCGGCCAAGCACAAACTTGAACCTGATAGAGAAAGGAATACTGCCAATCTCCCAATTATATAAAATTTTGAGCATGGATTACTGCCACACTCGATTTACAGAGGAATGGTATACTGCCACCCTCCAAATAAACAAATAGGGGAATACTGCCCCAAAACCAATGTAATTACATTACTCTAGTGCTACTGAATCACATTGCATGTATAATGTAGAGGCAAGTAGAAATGCATAGTCAGAATTATTATAGTTGCCATCACACAATGGACAACTCAAACATATAAGCAAACCCACTTCAATTGTGGCACATAACAATATAAGAGATCAACATGCACAAAGGCACAAGATATGATATCAAGAAATTATCTGAGTACATAAAAAGTAAGATAGTTCATACGAACCATGATAACAAGAGAATAGACATATTGTGTAGGCCAATTCCAAGAGTATGAAAAGATAGGTGAATTGCTCAACATTGAGTAATAGGGGATACACCATACCTCAAAATCAAGTTCCAAACTGCAGTGTACTCCTAGATCCAAGTCTAGGTCACCAAAGAGCCTAATAATAAACACATATACCGATTTTATGTCAATTTCATATATATCAACCAAACCCTAAAAACTACCTTTTTATATATATGTGAATTAGGTTATGAAAACTATTCCATATTTTAGGTTATGTTATTACGAGTCTAAAACATATTTTATTATATTTTTCTGACTTATAGATTATTAGTTATGAATTATTCAAGTTTTATCTTATTTAATTAGATCCATAAAGTCACTCTTTTAAATCATCCGATTCGGGAATCAAAACCAATACCAAACAAAATCTTGCATTTTTCTGAATCCAACGAATATTTTTCCATAATTTTCTGATCATCCAATAATTAGTTATCAATTTTCAACTACAGACCAATCAGATAATTACAAATAATCCGATCGCAAAGCAAGGGCAGGGAAAATCCACGTGGACCCGAACAGGCCAATCAGAGCCGCCCACGTCAGGGGACCACTTAAGCCAAGTCAGCAAAATCAGGCGCAAAGCTAAAAGGAAGAGGAAGGCGCGAAAAGACCAAGATACCCCTGGTCGCGAAACAAAACATAAAAGGAAAGAACGAGGGCAAAGAGGAGAATTCACCCTGGGGTTTGTTTCCCCCGCGAGAACCACCCCCGACAGCCGAGAGCAACAACTCGATCCACAAACTCCAGACCGCAAAGGAGTGCGAATTGAGCGATGCGTCCTCCACGAACTTTGTTCCAGGAGGTCCGACGAACTCAAAGAATCAAACCGCGATGAGAACGGTCACCGGTAGCTCGAGAAACCCTCTCCGCAACAACCTGCCATCACCGAGATGATCGGTATTGAGGAAGAAACAACAGGAAGCCAAAAGAAGAACAGGGAAGAGACAGACACCCAAAACCGAAGGTGCTCACACCAAAACGAGGTCAAAAGCGCGAGGATGGCGAACTAGGAACCTCGCTGGAGATAAGAAAAATGAAGCTAAAGCCACTCTTGTCGACAGAGAAGTAGGGTGAACCACAGACCAAAGTGCAAAAAGGAAAAGGTCGAAGGAGGTCCAGGGATGCTCACCGAGGAAATAATTGACTTGAGGGTGGCCGAGATGGTCGGGGCGTCTCCGAGGTCGTCGGAGACGAAACCAAGTAGGCCCGGCTGCACCAAGCACTATCTGGTCCAATTGAGGTCAGGGTTGAAGAGAAGAAAGGTCAAGGATCGTTTCTGGACAGTTACCCACGAAGGAGGAAGGGTGAAGAGCCGTCTGTGGAAAAAACGATGGAGAGAGGGAAATTGGGGGTTATTTATATAGACCACCATATGGGTGATATTAGGGATCAGATTGAGCGGAATCCAACAAGGAAACCGTAGGAACAAAAATCGTGAACTAAGATTGAGTGTAGACCGAGAAATCCTAATCGGAAAGTAATGCGTCGACTAGCCCTGTTTCCGCTTCTGTCGCGAGGTAGAAGAGGAGTTTGTAGCCATCCGATCAAGAACGAACGGTCCAGATTCAAGCGCGTTTAAACAAACCGCGTGACAGCAGGAAAATCGGAAATCAATTGAATAAAGCAAAGGGAAATTCAAATAATTTATATATATTCTCTTTCCTGATTTAGGGGTTCTAGAATGATCCAAATTAAACCAAAATTTGCACATATGTTAAATTAAACATGTAGTTTCCGAATATCCAATTAGTTTTGCCTTTTGGAAACCTTTAATGGGTTAAATAAATCGAATATCATTTTCTCTTTCCTTCTTCATTTATGGCTTTAGGATTATCCAAATTTTATGAAACTTGACACACAAGTCATGATTAATGTGTTGGATACGAATTTGCTTTTATTTCCAACTTTTGGTGTCATGATTTACATCTATTTATTAATTACACCTTTTAGGCATTTTCTCTCTCCTAAAATTACCTAATAATCAAACATTATCCAAATTAGTTGCAAACTTTCCCAAAGGCTTATTTTTATGATTAGATTACGAATTTGGAGTTAGTTTTCCAATTTGAGGGCATTAACTATTTTATTTCACTTTATTGGCCTATTTCCTATTTTCTTTTGATAAGGATATTAATATATACAATTATCTTCCACTTTAAATGTTACTTGGCCCATAAGTTACTTTTTGGTTAAGTAAACGAAATTGAGTATCAAATTATCCTAATGGGTTTCCAAATATAATTTTGGTACAATATCTTTCTCATTAACCTCTTTCATCCATTAAATTCCATATTATCTTTTATTATTGCATTTATCTTCTCCTCTATAAAAAAATTCGGATTTTCTCTTATTTCTCTTATCCTAGAAAGTGCTAGAAAGTTCTAAGATGAATTATTTTATTCTTTTCTATTACTTAGTGACAATTTATAATTCAACCCTACATTAAGATTATATGAGGAGGTATTATCCAACTAAGTTCTTTAATTATTATTATCACCTAAATGAGTTATTATTAAGCACAAAGTATTTTGTATTCTCTTAATTACATGTATTAGTTTATTCTTGTTTGGCTAAGACAAAAGGGTAAAACTACTAAGATAGGGTTCTAGTTCTAGTATGTTACAATAGCTTTGGTGATTAAATTTGTTGAAATATGTCATCAGACGAGTGGAATTGTATTCACTATACTAGAGAAGTCTAGGTAGTGAATCAGAGTGTGCGGATTTTTCTACAAGAAGATAATATCTATATGAAGTGTCGATCGAATTTTGAGATCAATTGAAATTACATAGTTCCCTATAGAAATTTTGGGAGAATTTGAAAGAACATAATCTGCTTAGTCTTTTAGTCTCTAAAATAAGTAATTTGGCATCGATCCATTGGTTCATAGACTGGCTCGTTTGAGCACATTTCGGTTCACTGGATGGGAATGGGTTTAATTTAAAAAAAGAAATAGAGGTATCAAGAGTCTCGTTCTTTTAGGACTCGGGCACAGTTCAATACAGATCAAATCTCACCCTAAGATTGGGAAGAGAGTTTATAAAAGCCTTATAGAATAGCAGCTGAGGGCAAGATCAATTAGGGTCTGCCTAAGAGAAGGGTTGGAGAAATCGATATATGCGAGGAACCCATGCCAATAGCGGCGCTTGAAACTTAGCTGCAGTGGCTTCAAGAGGGCCAAACCATAACGAGGCACCTCTTTCCGCTAGCACAACAACTAGTACACATGAGGGAGAGGCTGTGCTGAGGTGAGACCAGCCTTCATTCTCCGAGCAACCTGCACCGTCTATGAACAACATAGATCGACAAAGACCTGGGCGGTCTGCCCTATTCCTGCCGCGGAAACAGGGGAGGCGGCGCCTCCAGTCATGCCGTACGGGTGAGAACCCAACCACCTGGGTTTTGTGTTTGTGCACACCTGATCATCAAGGTGAGTTGCGGCAGTAGCGTGACCCAAAGATGGTGGCTGGATCGGCCCTGGTTGGCCGGAGCTCGCTGGAGAGGAGGCCGATAGGCGGCGCTCTATTTCTACAGGAAAATAGGGTACACGATCCCTAATTCACGCCCGCCCGTGCGAAGGAGAGGGAGGGGTCCGAGTATCTCCTTGATGGGCCACCTGTTTGAGGCCCAATTAGACTAAAATGAATAGGAAAACAAGATAATAAGTATATTTCGATTTAAATTTGTTATAAACTTTGAGGATTTGTAGAGATTGATCTAATTGTCAGAATAGGATGTTTAAGGGCTCGTTGGAAACCTTGAGATACAAAGAACATGTTGAAGGAGATTCTGAACTCTGGAAATACATGTATAAGGTAATTTTATTTAAGAAAAGTTATATATGTAGATTAAGTGCATATATGATGGTGCTTTGTTAAAATAGTGTTATATGTGTGGACCTCATCATTGAACTTCAAGCAAATGTTACACCATAATCTTAATAGATTGTGTAGGATGTGATTTGGAGAGGAAGATGCGAGTAGACAGATATTTGAGATTTACAAGAAGTGTCTTTTAAATGATTTAGACCCGACTAGAGGAATTCAAGATGAATATTTTATTTCACACAGGTAAGTGGTTCATGCCCATGAGTATTCATATCTGTCAAACTTATCATATTTTCATAATACTTCATACTTTATGTGATCCACTGTTCTAAGATTTTATGTTAAGATATGCAAGTAAGATTTTCATACATTCATGGCTATTTCCTTACTTGTGCCTAATATCTCGAGAAGAGATATGTTACTAAGATTTATAAGAATGATAGAGACTCATGAACCAGATTCATGAGAAAATTAGAGAATTATATTTCTATAAGAACTATTAGTAATGACTCATATTGATGAATATGACTACAAGATAAGATATGCAACCAAGATAGTCATACATGATAATGTGGGATAAGAATGTATTGAGATTTCAAGTAGGAACATGTCGTCAAGGTTTCTTACATATATGTAAAGATCTAAGAGTTTAGAAGTGAAATAGATTTCTTAGAAAGATTAGTGCTTAAAAAGTTAAGTTATGTGGTAATATGGATGTTGCACATGGTAGACCATGGCCCAATTTCCAAGGTAAAGGTACTATTGGGATTAGAATATATTATAACACGAGTTTATGATTATGAGACATTAAGTCATGATTAGGTTGCCGATATGAGACTCTATATGATTCCTACTTTACGATTTAAGATTTAAGATTTAAGTTCATATGAATGTATTGAGATTAGATTTAATGAGATTTTATAGAAATTGAGTTACCTTGTCAGAAATCACACTCTTTTAGATATTTGATACTTGAGAACTCTCTTATACTTCGTATTCTCATATTTAGTTCAGATCCTTTCCCTAAGCCTCCAGACTTAGTTGTCATATGTTTAGTATTAAAAGTAGTTAAGTCATTTCTATCAGATTGAAGTATTAGATTAAGGATTATCCAGATAATAACAATATTAGATGTAGATTCAGGCTTAGACTACTCATGATGTGAGTAGTTAGATTTTGAATAAAGATACATGATCAGGGTTTTAGACCCAATATCAATTATGAAGTAATTGAGATCTATATTCATACTCAGATGTAGATTCAATTCATAATTTAAGAATAAGAGATTCATAATTCAATACATTCTCAGTCATCAGTAATCAATCTCAAATAAGTTCAGTTATCAAGTTTAATATAAGATAAGTTCAGATTCAGTATTTAGTAAAGATTTCAGTATTCAGTTTCAGTTCAGAATAAGGGTTAAGTAAGTTTAGACTTAAGATAAATAAGTCGAAACCTTCACATGATACATTATATGATAAGTCCTCATTCAGTAGTCCCGGGATGATTCAGAGGCATCTGTTTCCAATTCAAAGGAGTGTTACTCCAATTCAGAGGTGTTGCAACACCAATTTAGGGCGTGGTCACGCCAATTCAGAGACACCTCAGTGTCATTCAGAGGCATGTAGTGCCAATTCAAGGTACTTTTAGTACCAATTCAAGGCATATATATGCCAATTCAGGAGGACTTATTGTATAATGGTGCCACAAATCAGATAAAAGTCATAAATAAAAGATACTTTAGTTCAAAGCATGAATACAATCTCATTTATAAGTATAATGAAAGAGATTAAGATAAGAGAGACATGACTAAGGCCGTTTGAGCAAGTCATGTGGTCCAGCCACTAGAGTGTGGGCCAATCTAGAGACATAACCCATGCCTAGAGTGCAGGTTATGTGACCCAGGCATCTTAGTGCAGGTCATGAGACCCAGGTACCAGAGTACAGGTCTCCAGAGAAAGATAAGATACAATAAAAAGATAAGAGATAAGCTAAAGAAAGAAGATAGATTTATATTTCAGATCTTATACAATGTTTAACATTAGATTCATTAGTATAATGTTCAAAGATATTTTGTAGCATTTTATCTCTTTAGTAATATGTATATCAGAATACTCATGCCACTTACACTAACAATCATTTTTCTAATGCATGGCTGGGGACGAGATGTCTGCAGGTGAGAGAAGGAGCAGAGTAGATCTCAGAGATTTAGAGCACAAGGACAGAGCATGATAAAATCTGGTGGGGTGCCAACTATAAGATGATCCTCAGGTTTATAGATTTAACTATATGTTTCAATGTTTAGAACTTTATAGTAGAGACTCATGATGTTATATAAGTTTACCATGTAATAATATCTATGTTCCTGTTGTAAGAACAATAATGAGAATATTTTAATACTTCAGCCTGCGTGATTGATTATATTGTTGTTATGAATTCCAGTTTTATGTAATACCCCCTTGAGTGCATGAGTTATGGATAACTCGGTGTCGCTTCCGCTATGTACATGTGTGTTCTTAGGGAGGGTGTTACAACATCATATCAGAGAATCATTATAGTTGTCCACCAGATGAGTTCTCATGTTCTTACTTAAGATCACCCTATAATAACTTAAATTAAAGTGGAGTACCAATTTAGAAATATAACTAGTAGCCCTATGTATAACAGAGGTAAGTGAAAGATATTAGAAATCTAAGTAGATCTTGAAATAGGAGACAAAAGTTTAGATAAGGATTAGGATTATGTGCCTAGATGTTTTACACTTTTTATGTTAACACTATAGTTGTATATAGCATTCTCTCTCTTTTTCCCACATGTTTGTGGTATGGGACACATGCTTATGGGGTTTTGTAGAGAGAATGTTATGTGCATAATCATGCTTGTCTTGTCCTTTCAAGTGCATGTGGTATGGAACATGTGCACAAGGAAGTGCCAAGATAAGTGTGATCTGACATGTCACCTCTGAATATATGACCGACCGACATGTATCCAAAGGAGATAAAGAAAACAAGCGTTGACATTAAAAGTTTAAGACATATAGTCACCTAAACCTAATTAGATACATAGTAAGACCTAGAATGTATATGAAGGGTAGATATTTTGGCATAGATAAGTAAGTTAGTTTTAAGTGAACCAGAACCCTAACCCAACCACAGAGAAGAGGCAATCTAGAGTCCTTGCCATGATAGATGATGAATGTATAGTTTATATCTAAAAAAAAATCATTAGTAGTACATGCACATATACACTTGATAATGATAACCTTGAGAAATTTTCGACACGAAATGAGCCACTTAAAAAAAACATTAGATACACAGAATATGTAAAACCCTAAGGTGGGTAGACTAGTTGAATTTCGAGGACGAAATTCCCAATAAGGTGGGTAGAATTGTCACACCCCAAATTTTGTTAAGTATCAATGTGAATGAAAGTAAAACTAGGAAAACCCTAGTTATGTGAGATCAAGACAAGTGAGTCAAGTTTTACATAATTTATCATGTATTAGAGTCTAATTATGCATGTCTAGAATCCAAGGCCATTTTGGTGAATTGATCATCATGGGATGCTAGAAAGATCATACAAAAATTTAAGGTTGATTAGTTACGGTCATAATGAGGTTTTTCTAGAATTTGAGGACATTCTAACTATTAGTGGATTACATAACATACTTAAGAGTACCTTAGGCTTTTGCTATGTTAGGCTCTCCAATGTATGTAGCAATGAAATTAAGGATTGATTAGACGTTCTTAATAACATAAGAGGTGACATAGCTTTGGTGATTCAATTTGTTGAAATAGGTCATCGGACGAGTGGAATTGTATTCACTATACTAGAGAAGTCTAGGTAGTGAATTAGAGTGTGTGGATTTTTCTACCAGAAGATAATATCTATATGAAGTGTCAGTCGAATTTTGAGATCAATTGAAATTACGTAGTTCCCTATGGAAATTTTGGGAGAATTTGAAAGAACATAATATGCTTAGTCTTTTAGTCTCTAAAACAATTAATTTGGCATCGAACCATTGGTTCATAGATTGGCTCATTTGAGCACATTTCGGTTCACTGGATGGGAATGGGTTTAATTAAAAAAAATGATATAGAGGTATCAAGAGTCTCGTTCTTTCAGGACTCGGGCACAGTCCAATACAAATCAAATCTCACCCTAAGATCGGGAAGAGAGTTTATAAAAGCCTTATAGAATAGCAGCTGAGGGCAAGATCAATTAGGGTCTGCCTAAGAGAAGGGTTGGAGAAATAGGTATATGCGAGGAACCCATGCCAATAGCGGCACTTGAAACTTAGCCGCAGTGGCTTCAAGAGGGCCAAAGCATAATGAGGCGCCTCTTGCCGCTAGCACAGTAGCTAGTACATGTGAGGGAGAGGCTGTGCCGAGGTGAGACCAGCCGTCGTTCTCCGAGCAACCTGCACCATCTATGAACAACATAGATCGACAAAGACCTGGGCGGTCTGCCCTGTTCCTGCCACGGAAATAGGGGAGGCGGCTCCTCCAGTCATGCCATGTGGGTGAGAACCCAACCGCCTGGGTTTCATGTTTGTGCACACATGATCATCAAGGCGAGTTGCGGCAGTAGCATGACCCAAAGATGGTGGCCGGATCGGCCCTGGTTGGCCGGAGCTCGCTGGAGAGGAGGCCGATAGGCGGCGCTATGTTTCTGCAGGAAAACAGGGTACACGATCTCGAATTCACGCCTGCCCATGCGAAGGAGAGGGAGGGGTCCGAGTATCTCCTTGCTGGGCCGCCTGTTTGAGGCCCAATTAGACTAAAACGAATAGGAAAACAAGGTAATAAGTATATTTCGATTTAAATTTGTTATAAACTTTGAGGATTTGTAGAGATTGATCTAATTGTCAGAATAGGATGTTTAAGGGCTCGTTGGAAACCTTGAGATACAAAGAACATCTTGAAGGAGATTCTGAACTCTGGAAATACATGTATAAGGTAATTTTATTTAAGAAAGTTAGATATGTAGATTAAGTGCATATATGATGGTGCTTTGTTAAAATAGTGTTATAGGTGTGGACCTCATCATTGAACTTCAAGAAAATGTTACAGCACAATCTTAATAGATTGTGTAGGATGTGATTTGGAGAGGAAGATGTGAGTAGACAGATATTTGAGATTTACAAGAAGTGTCTTTTAAATGATTTAGACCCGACTAGAGGAATTCAAGATGAATATTTTATTTCACATAGGTAAGTGGTTCATGCCCATGAGTATTCATATCTATCAAACTTAGCATATTTTCATAAGACTTCATACTTTATGTGATCCACTGTTCTAAGATTTTATGTTAAGATATGCAAGTAAGATTTTCATACATTCATGGCTATTTCCTTACATGAGCCTAATATCTCGAGAAGAGATATGTTACTAAGATTTATAAGAACGATAGAGACTCATGAACCATGTTCATGAGAAAATTAGAGAATTATATTTCTATAAGAACTATTAGTAATGATTCATATTGATGAATATGACTACAAGATAAGATATGCAACCAAGATAGTCATACATGATAATGTGGGATAAGAATATATTGAGATTTCAAGTAGGAACATGTCATCAAGGTTTCTTATATATATGTAGAGATCTAAGAGTTTAGAAGTGAAATAGATTTCTCAGAAAGATTAGTGCTTAAAAAGTTAAGTTACGTGGTAATATGGATGTTGCACATGGTAGACCATGGCCCAATTTCCAAGGTAAAGGTACTATTGGGATTATAATATATTATAATACGAGTTTATGATTATGAGACATTAAGTCATGATTAGGTTGCCGAGATGAGACTCTATATGATTCCTACTTTAAGATTTAAGATTTAAGTTCATATGAATGTATTGAGATCAGATTTAATGAGATTTTATAGAAATTGAGTTACCTTGTCAAAAATCACACTCTTTTAGATATTTGATACTTGAGAACTCTCTTATACTTCGTATTCTCATATTTAGTTCAGATCCTTTCCCTAAGACTCGAGACTTAGTTGTCATATGTTTAGTATCAAAAGTAGTTAAGTCATTTCTATCAGATTGAAGTATTAGATTAAGGATTATCCAGACAATAACAATATTAGATGTAGATTCATGCTTAGACTACTCATGGTGTGAGTATTTAGATTTTGAATAAAGATACATGATCATGGTTTTAGACCCAATCTCCATCATGAAGTAATTGAGATCTATATTCATACTCAGATGTAGATTCAATTCATAATTTAAGAATAAGAGATTCATAATTCAGTACATGCTCAGTCATCAGTAATCAATCTCAGATAAGTTCAGTTATCAAGTTTAATATAAGATAAGTTCAGATTCAGTATTCAGCAAAGATTTTAGTATTCAGTTTCAGTTCAGAATAAGGGTTAACTAAGTTTAGACTTAAGATAAATAAGTCGAAACCTTCACATGATACATTATATGATAAGTCCTCATTCAGTAGTCCCGGGACGATTAAGAGGCATCTGTTTCCAATTCAGAGGAGTGTTCCTCCAATTCAGAGGTGTTGCGGCCCCAATTCAGGGCGTGGTCACGCCAATTTAGAGACACCTCAGTGTCATTCAGAGGCATGTAGTGCCAATTCAGGGTACTTTAGTACCAATTCAGGGCGTAGATACGCCAATTCAAGAGGACTTATTGTACAATGGTGGCCACAAATCAGATAAAAGTCATAAATAAAAGATACTTTAGTTCAAAGCATGAACACAATCTCATTTATAAGTATAATGAAAGAGATTAAGATAAGAGAGACATGACTCAGGCCCTTTGAGCAAGTCATGTGGTCCATCGACTAGAGTGTGGGCCAATCTAGAGACATAACCCATGCCCAGAGTGCAGGTTATGTGACCCAGACATCTTAGTGCAGGTCATGAGACCCAGGTACCAGAGTACATGTCTCCAGAGAAAGATAAGATAAAGTAAGAAGATAAGAGATAAGCTAAAGAAAGAAGATAGATTTATATTTTAGATCTTATACAAAGTTTAACGTTAGATTCATTAATATAATGTTCAAAGATATTTTGTAGCATTTTATCTCTTTAGTAATATGTATATCAGAATACTCATGCCACTTACACTAACAATCATTTTTCTAATGCATGGCTGGGGACGAGATGTCCACAGGTGAGAGAAGAAGTAGAGTAGATCTTAGAGATTTAGAGCACAAGGACAGAGCATGATAAAATCAGGTGGGGTGCCAACTATAAGATGATACTCAGGTTTATAGACTCAACTATATGTTTCAATGTTTAGAACTTTATAGTAGAGACTCATGATGTTATATAAGTTTACCATGTAATAATATCTATGTTCCTATTGTAAGACCAATCATGAGAATATTTTAATACTTCAGCTTGTGTGATTGATTGTATTGTTGTTATGAATGCCAGTTTTACGTAATACCCCCTTGAGTGCACGAGTTATGGATAACTCGGTGTCACTTCCACTATGTACATGTGTGTGCTTAGGGAGGGTGTTACACACTGCACTTACAATTCCATACACATTGGTTAGGAGATCCAAACGCTCGATATAGGAAATCAAGCCTTGTGCTACAAGCGATAATTGTAATTTCTGTTTTCCCTTCTTGTTCTTTCTTATTGCTTGTACTCTCCTTGCTACTCCTAGGGTTGGAGGCTGCAGATTGGAGAGGGTTTGATCTTGTCGGTGGAGAAGGGGGACTTTGGACTACTTCAAGAAGGCTGTCTCAATGGGAAGCTACTTCAAGAGGAAGGCTACTTCAAGGGGGAGCTTGAAGTTACTTCAAGGTTAGTGAGACTACTTCAAGGTGAAGGCTGTCCAAAGGGTTTAGTGAAAGCATTTGTAATTTTATGTAACATCCTTGCGAGGTAATAAAATTTAAGTACTTTCAAAATCCCAGTTGGGTAAGCAGCCGGGTAGTGGATTGACTGCCTTAGTATTTGCTAAGGTTGGAACCACTCTAAATCCTTGTCCCCTTGTCCAATATCTTTGTGGTTTCTTGCTTGAGTTGAATTATTATTAAAATCTTCATAAAACCATATTCACCCCCCTCTAGTGGTTTTTCATTTGGTATCATAGCAGGCTTCAAGGAGCTCTAATCGAGTCTTAAAGAATGAAGGGTGGTGGTGCCTACAACCGCAAGCAAAGGAGCAGCTTGGACCAATCTTCAACAAGCTGTAATTGGTGTTTAGGAACAAGCCACACAACACTTAGTTGCCCTTGGAGGAAAAAGAAGGAAGATGTGCATAAAGGGTGCTTTATTGATACAATAAGTGAAGAAGAAGAAGAGGTAAGCCTTTTTGATTTACCTAAAGAAGATTTAATTGCTAGCCTTCAAGAAACACATGAAAAATATATTGAGTGTAAGAAGAAATTAAAGAAATCAAATAAAGTAAATGATGAGTTACATGCTAAACTTCTTGTTCTCACATCTGAAAATGAAGATCTCAAAAAGGCTATTGAAGATCATGATATTAAGCTGAAATAAGTAGAAGCAAATTGCAATCTTCTTTCCCTAGAAAAGATAAACTTGCAAACTCAAGTAAATGATCTTAAAAAACAACCAGTTTTGTGTACACATCTAGATTATGATATTATTGTGAAAGAAAGAGATTCTTTATTATCTAATCTAGATCAAGCAAAGTTAGATATCAAGAAGAAAATGGATGAGATTTTTAAGTTGCAACAAGAAGTTAGTAGTTTGAGTAACAATGATATCCTTGATAAAATCTTAAATGATTTTTATCGTCAAATTGGAAGGAGAGGACTAGGTTATAAGCCTAAAGGAAAATCTTATCAAAAACCTAGTTGGAGAAAGACACAAGTGCTAAAGAGTCAATCTATGTATGTACCTAGAGGCAAATATACATATGTACCCAAGAACAACCTAGAATAAAATCATAGAAAGAGACATGAGGTTGATTCTATAGGTTTCCATTATTGTTTACGTCTTGGACATTATTCCTTCTCATGTCCTTACAAGAAAAAGGATGTTGAGTTAGTATGGGTTCCAAAACACCCAAACTAAATGAATTAAATTAAGTTGAGATATGACCAAAGACTCTAAGTTTGATATCTCTATGTCTATCTCAACTTAACATAATGACATAACAAATTGATTCAAGTAATTAAAATTTCCAACTTGAAAATATACATCTTAAATAAATCTGCAGAGACACATCTTTAAAAATTGTTTGGATTCTCAAAAAACCTAGATATTTGAATATGATTAGTTAAGATTTGACCTAAATGTTACTTTAATATTTAATGTTTTATCTCAACTAAACTAAGTTTTCAAATTGCATAATAGAATCGAAAATAATCTATGCTTTACTTGGAAATAATTACTGAAAATAGTGCAGAAACAGTACAGAAATGATCTCGGTCAACAAAATCTTCGACCGAGAAGATTTCGGTTGAGAAAGTAGTCGACCGATAGGCTTTCAGCTTTAAATCTATATTTTTCTGGAGAAACAATAACATTTTCGGTCGAGAAAGTTGTCTACCGAGACACTGTCGGTCGAGAACTTTGTCGACCGAGTATAACTCTGGCAGAATTGTTAAAATAAAAATAAGACGCCTAAATTGCAATCAACTTAAGTATGTAATAAACTTTACATATTATTGTGCTTTAAATATTGAAATCATCCTAATAAAAAAGAAAAATATAGGAACATCAAAACTTAATATTCTTCATGATTAAATTGTATCTTTTAAGAAGAAGATTGATTTCACTTAAGTTGTTGCAAATAATGTTGCTTGTAAAGAAAAGATGTTGAAAACCTATACTCTTACTATGAGTAGACATACTTGATTACAAAAATAAGACAAACTTCTCATTTATATTAGTAGTTTGCATCATTACATATTTGTTGAGGACATCCTTATTGAACTTGATGCAAACTACAACTTGTGAAATTCTAATCTTTATGCAAATTGAAATTGATTATGCCTTATTTGAAAATTCAAATGATATCAAATTTCAATTGCTACTATCTTGAAAAAGTTTATTAAGCACATTCATTTACAAGGTTTGTCTTAAATTTGAAAATCCATGAATCATGAATGAGATTGTTTTGGTTTATCCTCTACATGGTTTGGCTTAAAACCGAAAATTATGAACCATGTTGGTTTAATCAAGGAAATTACTATTTTATCATAGTCCACATGGTTTATCCTAAGTATTTCTTGGTCTATCTATATAGGAACCATGTGTATTAAAATTTAGTTTAAATGGTCATAATCATTGTATTTCATGAAATTATATGCTTCTATCTTGATCATTGTGGATATGCTTCTACTGTTCTATCATAATTATTGTGCCATGATCATTATGTTTCATTGGTTTGTCTAAAATAATCTTTGATCTATATATACAAATCATGAATGGATATTTTTTTTAATTCAGCTCATATGAAGATGCCATTTTGCATAAATAGTAAAACTCCATGGCACAAATGCATCTTAAATTGGAAATATGCAGAAATTGCCTCTTGGTTGAAATCAAGTTTGACCAAGGGGCGTCATGGTCGAAGTCAAGGTCGACCTAAAATAAGCTTTGACAAAATGCTTATTTGTAAATCATTTAATTGCATTAAGCTTAGTATCTTGATTCGAAATATGTTCATCATATTAAAAACATGATTTTAGTGCAAAACCTCTAATAAAAGGTCAAAATCAAATCTTAAAAACTAGCTATGACCTTAGGATTATTAAATTAACTTGATCAATATCTTAGAAAATGATTACATTATTACTCCCCTAGAAGATATATATATATGTGTGTGTGTGTGCTCTACAAATATAGTCTCTCGCATTAAAAACCAGCTCAAAATTTCATCCACGACAATTTCGTCGGTCTGCAAAAATCTCGACCGAGACATTCTCGGTAGACAAATTTGTCAACCGAATACATCTCGGTTAGTTATATTCCTCGACCGACACTCACCAAGTAGATGCTGTACAGTCGAACCTAGACATATCCCCGGTCGATAAAATGTTCGACCGAGTCAACATCGGTCGATAAAATTGTCGACCGAGGCCAACTTTGTGAACCCCCATTCGAGTGAAGTAAAAGGCAAACTTATGATTAAAATACTAATAAAAAAATATTGCAACGACTAGTTGTTCGATCGACCGTTGGATGATCGAGAGGAGCATCTGCAAAAACGACCGTTGCGGTCGTCAGTCGACGAATTGTCGACCGAGAGGGGTTCTATTTTGCTATAAATAGGGCCCAAAATGACCCCATTCTTCACAAACTCACATTCTCACTTCTCTAGCTCTTCTCTAGTGCATTCTTGTGCGAATTTTTAGCTCCTCTCCACCCAAATCTTGCCTTGCTTCTTCTCCACTTCAAATTAACAAGATGGCTTCCTCATCATCACGTGGAAAGAAGTAGGTCGCAACTAGGAAGGGAAGGACGGTCTCCCTGGCATTGGCGATCATCAACGACGTCGCTGCCGACGATCGCTACCTCAGGCTATCCTCAAAGTCCCCTCTTCCACGACGGACGGTCGACGTCATGGACTTCTACAACATTGTTGATCTTGAGGAAATCTTTGAGGTGCAACACCTGTCTGAATTTCTAAAACCTTCCTTCCGTTCCTACTCCTCCCAAGTAGTCAACGAATTCTATTCCAACCTAACCACACATCCTGACCATGATAATTCTTTCTCTTCTATGGTTAGTGGGTATGGATTTCATTTTTCTGAGGAGGGCATTCTTAGCCTGCTTAACATAGATGTAGAAGACTATAAAGAGTTTATTGATCTCACCACTGGAAATCCACTAAATAAGCTTTCTCAAGATGACACTACCACTAGTTTAAGTGACATTAAAAGAGCCATTTTTCTATCAAATACCACTTGCCATGAAGATAGGCGTACATATTATGCCATCAATTTAAATCCTGAAGCTAGGATAGTAAACCTCATTGTTGCCACAAATATCTATCCCAGGGCAAATAAATCTGAAGTACCTACTTTTCACATGTATCTTATTTATGCCATCCTAAAAGGTATTCCCATCAATTTCATTCATCTCATTCTTAAAAATATGGTTGAATTCTCTGGTAATCCACCTTATGCCGATTTTGTTTGCTAAATTACTCAACATTTTCTTAAGAAGAATATTGAGGACCTAGGTTACAAATGGGATAGGAAACCCCAAAAGATAACTAGAAATACAGTAGAGAAGATGGGGATCGATTTTGGACACAAAAGGGCTAGGACTGAAGGGGAGCCATCCACCTAAGACATACCTCCACCACCTCCTCCTACTAGCCTACCTCATGATCCTATCACAAACACTTTGACATATATTGCTGGTTCTCAATATCACCTAAGTAGGCAATTGGATTACAATCATCATGCCATGTCTTATTTAAATCAAAGGATGCAAGCCTTTTCTCCTGAACAACCTGATGAATATCCTTATTCACTTAATCCTGGCATGTTAAACCCATACAGCCCATCCTACAATTACTATCAAATTCCACCTCCACCATCTCATGACCTCACTCATACTCAATTTTCTCCAATCCAACTCCAAGATATTGCTGCCCACTTTCGATTCGATCGTGTTCCCACCTTCTTGGAGGCTTATGCTTTGACCAAGACAGGTGTCTTGGAGTGGCATACACTGATCAAATACTATGGATCTGAGCCCTTTCTTGGAAAAGACCCGAAAATTGATGTAATTCTTCGGTCTTTTCAGTGAGATCATGAGATTTATGGCTATTTTTGTAATGTTTGTAATGGCTATCTTTTTTTTGTTATAAGCTAGTGTGTTATGATTTATGGGTCATATTATGAGTTGTATGAGCACTAAGTTGTTATGAATAAAAGTGTTTTCCTATGGCTTCAATTGGATATATCCTTGTTAAATAAGAATATTCTAGGGGAACATAACAATTAGGGGGAGTAATATATGCAATGAACCTAAAAGGATCTCATTCTTTGTAAATGATTGAGAAATAAATTGTGGCTAAATTTGACAAAGTGTAGTTTGCATTCATAGTAATCCCTTTCTTTTAAAATTGAATATATTTAAGGGGAAGCATATCAATACAATTAAGGGAAATGGTAAAATTAATATTTATTGATTATCTTGGTTATCTTTTTGAAATGACAAAGGGGGAGAAATAATATAAAATCAAAAACATAAAATAAAATGAGTTTCATAATCTCTCGGCTAGAACACACTTGCAAACAAGAGAATAACTACAAAAGGTAAACTTCAGGTATGAAACTCATATGATTTATATTTCCTTATTTTATATTTAGGAAATGTTTGTCATCTTCAAAAAGGGGGAGATTGTTGGCTAAATTGGACATTATTATAATCCCTTTATTTTGATGATGACAAACATTTCATTCTTGTGGATCTAATGTGCTACTTGAGTGTTGTAGGAACAAAGTGGATGTCATAACTTGGAATATCTATACACTCAAAAATGCTTTATTTCATGATTGTAATCAAATGTAAAAACTTGTACAAGTTTATAATGTACAAGTACTTAGATATCATGTAAATCAAGCGTTTAGATCTTCCCTAGCCAATCACAACACTTAGATAGGTCATTCCCTACAATAGTGTTACAACTGCACATTCATACACATACTTAGTACTTAGTTTAAAACATTGAAACAGAGTCATTTTCGGTCGACAAACTTCTCGACGGAGACACTCTCAGTCGACAAACTCTTCGACCGAGAATGACCCAGGTAGCCGTTAGACACAACAGACAAGGCAGTTGGGAGTTGGATCAGAACGTTATATACACTTTCTCCAGACAGTCCCTCGGTCGACAAAGACCTCGACCGACTGGGATCTCAGTCGACAATTCCTCGACCGAGAATGTCTCTGTCTGCACTTTTCAGGATTAATTAACTAGTCGTTGTTAAAGCAACTAATGGATACCTAATGGCTAGTTGAGCACTTAGACCCCCCTAGAAAGTGTCTAGAACATCCTTAAGCATTCATAGGTCATTCCTATAAATAGGACAAGCCTTAAGACACCTCACCCACACTTGTGCAATACTTGAGCTTACACACTTGCAATTGGCAATCTGTTCTTGAGCAATTGAGCAACTCTAGCACTTGCTACTCATTTCCTTTGCTCTAAATTCGTGTCTTATAGGCTAGCATCTCCTACCCACTGCACTTACAATTCCATACACATTGGTTAGGAGATCCAAATGCTTGATATAGGAAATCAAGCCTTGTACTACAAGCGATAATTGTAATTTCTGTTTTCCCTTCTTGTTCTTTCTTATTGCTTGTACTCTCCTTGCTACTCCTAGGGTTGGAGGCTGCGGATTGGAGAGGGTTTGATCTTCTCGGTGGAGAAGGGGGACTTTGGACTACTTCAAGAAGGCTATCTCAATGGGAAGCTACTTCAAGAGGAAGGCTACTTCAAGGGGGAGCTTGAAGTTACTTCAAGGTTGGTGAGACTACTTCAAGGTGAAGGCTGTCCAAAGGGTTTAGTGAAAGTATTTGTAATTTTATGTAACATCCTTGCGAGGTAATAAAATTTAAGTACTTTCAAAATCCTGGTTGGGTAAGCAACTGGGTAGTGGATTGACTGCCTTAGTATTTGCTAAGGTTGGAACCACTCTAAATCCTTGTCCCCTTGTCCAATATCTTTGTGGTTTCTTGCTTGATTTGAATTATTATTAAAATCTTCATAAAACCCTATTCACCCCCTCTAGTGGTTTTTCAGGAAGGTCACAGAGAGGTCAAGCCCCAGGTAGGGAAGACTGACATGGCACCTAGCCCAGATAGGGAAGGTGGATCAAGCCCAATGTTGGGATTATAATGGATAATGTGTAATCAAGAAAGGGAGATGAAGGAAATATGGGTTAAAGAATTATATGAGATGATCATGTGCTTAAAAGTAATAGAGATGTGACATCTCAAAGAAACCCTTGGGAAGGGTAGAGTCCTAAGTAAAACCTAAGGTCAAGTAGGGTGTATTAAAGGTACATAGTATTGATGGGGTTGAGAGTTGATTGTGCCCTGAATGCACAAGGCCATGCGGTCAGGAGGTAACAACTAGGTTTTCCCAAGGTCCATGACTCAGGAGATTTGCTACCTTCATGATGATCATGGGGCCTAATGGGTGAATGTGAGAGGAAATCCCTCAATGCATAAGGATGAGATCACTCCAAAGGTACATATACCCCTAGAGACCTCAAGGAAGTGGCTAAGGTTCATAATACATGTTGTGTAATAATAAAAGATATAATGAAGTCATGAAAACTTGAGTTAAGTTGTGCCCAAACTTAAGAGTAAGAAAAGGGACACTTGACTTAAGGAAATATAAGAATATTGTGGAACTAAAAGTTTGAATGGTTTAGAGTCATGTTGAAAATGATTCAACTTAAAATGTGAAATTGAATGATAATGTGAGGATATACCATCTCTGCTCTTGGAATGGAATGAATGAACTATGTGTTTGGGCTGCAGTCAAATGCTTGTTTCATCTCATTAGAAGTAAGAGAGATCGGGAGGAAAAATGTAATACTTAAAAATTGAGATATGAGAATGAATATCCTACGTTGAAAGTGTAATAACATGACCTAGGGTTTGAGGTGCCACCTCACCCATATGTGAAAATAATGAATAATATGTTGGAAAGCTAGGTGAAAAGAGAAATCACGAAGTGAAATTGAAATCACAAAATGAGAATGAAATCATCAAGAGATGATAAGGTGTGAATACTAGGGATGTGGGTATACTTGAATATAAATTCAAGTGCCACTCTTAGTAGTAGGATGAGATTTGGTATATTAAGAAAAGTTGTTAAAGATATCTAAAAATAATATGAGTTATCATTCACCTAAGCTTACTAGACCTGAATTTTGGGGACAAAATTCCTTTTAAGGAGGGGTGAATGTTACATCCTTGAAATTAATAGATTTAAAGCCTAAATGAAGTTATGGTACACGTAACCTAAAAAAAGATATGATGGACCTTGGTTGATGATTCCAAACTCCAGACTCATATTAAATGTTCAATTTAAGTAAATAATGTGCTTTTAAGCATATGTGTTCGTATGAGGCTAATATAAGGTGAAATGTTTATCAAAGCCTTAAATGGGTAATTATGAATGTAATTAAGCTCATGGAAGCTTTGGAAGGCCCAATATGTGATTCATGGGTCTTAGGGACTCGTTCCAGCCAAATTGGTTTACCATGGTTTACATACAAGTCCCCGGGATATGATTTTGGATATTATTTATACTCGTGATCATAAAAGATATCCAAGATATTTTCATTTGATATATAATTCGAATATAAGATAATGGGAGAATTTTTAGAATGTTCCAAGACAATATGTGGCCTAGGCAATTAGTAAAAAAATATCCACTTTTTTCTTAGGGACTATGTTTTTGATAATTAATGAAAGAATTAAGATCCCATCTTTTAGTAGAACATAGATAATAGAAACATGTGGTTTATCCCAAATTTTAAAGGCGATTTGAGGTCCTATGTGTAGTTTGCAACTATCTTCATAAGATGGGTTTTTATCTAAAGAAAATAAAAGAAAAGTGATGAAAGGGAGCCCAGATGAATCTGGACTCCCAGATCCGAGCGAAGTGGAGGCCAGGGAGTTCCTCTCCCTGACCCAGACTCTCTTGAGTCCCAATGGCCACAAGAATCTCACACACCCTTAAGATCCCACCCCTCTCTGACTCTCATCGTTGCATGAAACACATCCTAGTAGATTCGGGATCTGAGACGAACTCAACAGACCTGGACTTTGCCCTTATCGTGGAGAATTGGGATAACACCCAATTTCTCCAACAATCTGAACCAGTGTAGATTGCAGAGGGTAGGGTCTCTGGCCGAGTGATTATAAAAGGGTTGGACATTCTCCTCTGGGTTCGAAGAACAATCCCCACAGTACTAGAGTGCATGAACCCACCCCAGAACCCTTTTATTCCTTGCCTTAGTTCCGAGTACATTGTCAAACCAGTCGCCACCTCTGGTGAGTACAATAACCCCAAGAAGTGGAGACCGAGGCTCCAGAATATCTGAGATCCTGGCAGGGATACCGGGATGACCGTAGGGCTATGGTAGACCTTTCCCAGCCTTCAAATCAGAGCACTATGAAGAAACATAAGGTAATCATTCATCTTTGCATAGTTTCAATTATTTAGTCATAGCCATGAAACCTGAAGCCTAGGACCAGCCAGGGAGCACATCTCAGTTCCATCCGAAGGCTTGCCAAGTCTAGAGGACCCTGCCATACATGAATCCAATCTTGACTGCCTCCATCATGCCCTGATGGTGAGAGTCAACTCAGTGGTTGACCTCGGCCATGGTTAGAGCAGCGATGGGCTACACTACAAGGGAAGGTGACGAGTCTCGGGGATTTTACCCCTGTGCCCCAACCCACGTGATAATCTCTAATCACTGCGAAAGGACAATAATGTCTTTTATCTCGGGCTCAATTGCCTTCTCGTGTTGATGAAGCACTGGCATGGCGTTGGCCTATAGGATGTGCCTGTCACACATGGCTAATTGGATAAATCGAATAATGCTGACATGTCTGCACGCGATTGGTCAAAATAATGTTATCTTGCAAATAATGTAGAAATTAACTAGTTGATCGAATGACAATGAACCTATATATGAAATTGCTCACAAAATGAGTAGAATATGAATAAAATACTTTTAGGGGTCTAAATATGCTTCATGTTCCAAAAGTATAAGAGTTACACAAATCTAATGTGTTATTGCATATTAACCCTAGTTTTGATGAATATTATCCTTACCTCAGTGAATTTGCTTATTTTGAGATAATACCTGATCTTGCCATATGTAATGAGGAACCCCTTGATGATGATGAATAATTGATGTTTCTAGATCAATAATCATACACATATATATTTAGGGTTTTGAAACCAATGTGGATATCTTGCTATGATCTTAATGCTAATAATATGATCTAGGTATCACTAATTTCCTAATATGCTTGAGATGATGATTAGGGTTTCTCCTAATATGCTTAACTAGAGGTTGTAATATTAGAAATCATGACATTATGGAATTATGGTTTGTGACCCTTATCCCTAGTCCTAACATGAGACAACCCTAAACCCTAGTTTAGGATCGAATCTAAATCTGATCTATATAATGTGAATACATGGTGACACATATATAGTATGCATATTTCATATATTGTTGATTGAATGCTTTGTTGCTTGGATGTTTGGATGCACTCTTAAAGTACATGATATATTCTGCATGGTTTCTGCAATTGCATAAGGTATGTGGTTATACTTATGAATATAAGTATCAGTTCCTGAGTTTGCGAGATTTCTCAAAGAGATTGAACGAATGATAACTGCTTGCTTGTTTATTTACTTCATGCAAATTATATAGTTCTGTGAGTATGACAGAAGGTAAATAATGATATTCTGAACCCTAGGTTAGACTGATCTAAAGGGTAATACACATGAGTCCAAGATGGACAGTGGTTACACCTGAGATAGTAGGACCTGTACGAGTTAGAATATGGAAGCAAATACATGTTCTTCTGTGCACATAAATGATGATTGAATATATGTATACTTGTGATTATTGGATGAACCCAAGTACCAATATAGAAATATACTGACCGCATATTTGTTTGTCGACGCTTTAGGTACTTGATATACTTGATTCGTGGGCATGAGGTTACAGATGGAAGATGTTGAAGACACTAAAGTTAATCAAGGATGATTAGATATAGTGGTATTTCTTATCATATGTATAAGTTGGATCCTTCTAAAAATTTATGCAACTCCTTAGAGGAGCTCATTATGCAAACGTTTAAATATTTGTTCATTAGTGGAATTTATTTACTGTTCTGTATTATTTGTTGAATCTGATCCTGGAATTTATGAGTAATGATCCTCAACTTTAAGGTCCTTTGGACAGTGAAAAGTGTGGGTTGTTACATTATATGTGCCATCATTAGAGCCTAATGTTGGGGTTCGATACTTTATATATTCATCTAATTGTGTTTGAGGCCACATATGCCTCTTCATGAGGAAGTTCTACATTACCAATTTTGGTTATCACATTACAAACTAACTAAAGTATGTAATTTGTCTTATCATAAAACTTGCAAAATAGTAGTGGCGCTCAAGAAAAAAACCGAATAGGTTTTAAACCAAATGCCTTCTTTATATTTTAACAAACCAATTCTTTGCATTTTACATATTTTACACAGGTGGTTTGTTAGACACTGATACAAAGTGATCAGTTACATTTTCGACATAATAGATGCTAGTCAAGGCTCAAAATAATTTTTCCCTACATGTGTTGCATATATGCCGTTGATAGTGCACATCAATAATCATACCATGGCTATTATCTGTGAGTAATGCGAAGAATGGAGTGTTGATTCACCCAATGAGGGGGGTTGCCTGTTATCTATTATGGTCGTATGCAGATCCATGTGGAATCTTACAGGCACACACTTGTCATTGAAGAATTGAAGTTGAAGTAGTGCTGAATCACACCATAAGCAAACAATTGGGTAATTTGAGGAGCGGCTAGAATAAGAAAAGTGTCCCTGCAACACATACAAAATGTACATTTCATAAATTCATGTAGACAAACAGATTAAAAAATCTATACATCAACTCATAAACAGACGTCAATTGTTATGTACAAAAATTATCTATCAGTCCACAAAGTAACATGTTGATGGCTTCTATCTCTTGATTAGGCGGGTTGTTGCTGATTGCCCAGTCCTTCGTGTAGCTTGCACATTCTTCTTCTCCTGATATGGCTTGGGCGGGTCACGTGGATTAATCAGCTGGATCTTCCTTGCCCGCTTCCTGTCAATCTCCTGCTGGTAGCCTTCTTGTAATTTCCTTTTCGTGTTCTCTATTTTAGTGTCCATATCTTGTTGTTGCGCATCATAATGATAGCCGGAGAGTTCTTTTTGCACATCAAAATCATCGCCGAACACAGCCTTAAGAGCAGCAACTGTGTGGGGGGCTATGGACAAAGGAGGGCCACCGATTGTAGGAGTCTGCATCTTGATCCAGACATGTCCATTTGGTTGGCAAGATTTCTCACTTGGCTTCTCAACCCGCCTTCCAGCTTGCTACTTATTTGGCACAGAGACGGAAGATCGTCCAGGCTTGCTTAAGGACATATGAACTCCCTGCTTATGGCGTAGAGAGGATGCAGCAATGGCGGTTTCCAGATCAACAGAAGCACTTAACTTCGTCTGATCATCAACGGAATTGACAACTTTTTCTGCGGCAGAGACGGTCGTTTGCTTCTCAGCCCGTCTCCCAATCCCATAACCAGCTTGATGCTTACTTGGCATACAGATAGGAGACGAAATTATTGGTCGTCTAGTCTCGCTTAAGAACTCCTCAACTCATTGCTTTTGGCATAACAAGGAAGCAACAGTGGCTGCTTTCAGATCAGGAGAAGCACCATTGACAATTGTAGAAGAGACTGCAGAAGCACCGACCCTGGCGGTTGGAGAGGAAACGGACGAATAGGGTTCTTTATCTGTAGTAGCAGGATCGGCAACTTGTTTTGCAGCACAGTCCAACTTATGGATCGGCAACCTAACGAAGAACCTTTTCCACTCAGGCTTAAACAGCTCGCCATCTTTACTCTCCTGCTCCTTGTCTGGCATGGTAGAGGACGAGGAACTTAGATGCTGGAAGCTAGGGCCGGCGCCAGCTCCGACACGGTCATAGACAGAGTATGTTAGGGACAGTATCTCTTGGACGAGAGAGGCGCTCCTCTTGATGAACTCCTCCGGGTAATCTTCAGCGAATACCTGAAATGCCTTCATGATGGTCTTGCTCATGTGCATCCCCAACGAACGAAAGTAACACCTCCACCATTTAGGACGCCCTTTCTCCAGCGGCATAGCCATCTCGTCGGCGCCGGAGAAGCAACTCGGAGGAATAGGGTTTAGAGGAAGAAGAAAGTATCACCTCGGAAGTTCTTGGCTGCGCACAGAGGAGCACAACGAAGTAACTGGAATGAGAGAGTGTCCAGGGAGTGTTGTTGCTTATATACGCCGGCAAAAAAATACGGCGGAGGTGCTATCCGTCTCCCCGCAAGAAAATGCGGCTATTAAACGGATATTGCCCGTGTTTTTTCACCGATAGACTACCAACTTCTATAATCAATGAGGTTTAATTACCATGTTGGTGATTGTTTCTTTAGTTTTTAGAATCAAGTGATCCTAATTCGTTATTGGATGTTTCTTGCCCGTGTGTACTCCAAGAGATTAAACTCTGTGAGTGTGTTCATTGCAGAAATTGATTAAGGGAGATCCTCATCATTGCCACTGATTGAGAAAATCTGCCATAATTTCAATTCTAATAACTGTTTTGGAGAAGTGTGGAACAACAAATTAAAAGCCCACTTTGTTTTCTATTTTAAATGATTCATGATATTGGATTTCTCAGTAAAGTGGACCAGACCCCTCACTTTGGAACTGGTCAATGGAACTCACTCTCCCGCAATCCCGCAACTATAGGGTGTTTGAAAATTAGCTTATTGTTATTAAGAGGTCCAAACTCTAAGTGGTAAACCTCTCCTTAGTTGGAAACTTGACTCGAATTGAGCTATGCTTGGTTGTGCCACGTCAAACCATTTTGATTTGATTTAATTGACTGACCATGTGGCAAAATTTACATAAATCAAGATTACATGGCTCGCTTGTCCCAATAGAATCTAAGAATCTAAACCTACTCAATTATACAACAACATGGACTCCAAAAGTGATTCAGATTTGAGCTTGTCTTAGTTCTATTTTATAAAACATTCATTCAATTAAAAACTAAAGGTGCCCACTACAAGTGTGATAAATGAATAGGAATGTATTTGAATGTGCACCATAGGTCATCTAAAAGAAGTAAGAAGGAAGCCTAGTGTTCTAAAGATGTGGCATACTGCTAATACAAGTAAAACAAGATTGGTGTAAGCATACCATAAACACCAAATCATGACGGGTGAGCCAAGCTTGATATTTCCACGATAATTTAGGGTGAACTTCCCTTATAAATACCACCACAAAAGTGAGAAAAAGATATTAAATGAACAAAAAGTTGGTGCGCCAACATCTATCTTTGTCACAAGAAGGGACGGTATAGGTCTTGTTCTGACATGTCAATGATTAATCGAGACCGAGGTGAGAAAAGTCTCAAGCCTCATCTTCATGAAAATCTTTAGGCAATGACTTAATGTGCATGACCCCTTTAGTGGCCAAGTCTTCTCCCTCCCATTATATAGTGGAGGGTGAGAGCAAAGACAATACAATATGCATGAATACCAAAGTCAGATGTTGTAGTGACAGAGAATGCAATTGCAAATAAGATCTACATTATTATGAATATTTTAAAAATCATTGATTGTATACGTGGCAAAAGTTTCTAGAAAATACTAGCAACAAGAGTTGGTCAACCATTAAGCCACATACAATTTTTTTGATAGAAACTCCAAATATATAGTCAATGTTTGCAAACAAAGATGTCTGCAAATACGATAGAGTACAGGATGAACACAGGGTAACATCACCAGAAGTGTGTAGACTGTGTTTTTGTTGTAGCCCAAAATCAAAAGATAAAGCATGACAAAAACCTACTAGAGAGTTGTACAAGAATAACTAAAGCATATGTTAAAGTTCTGGGGAGACACCCCTTAACATTAAGCCACCTACAGTAAGTGCTGATTAACATCACAATTCAACCAGTAGACCCAACTTTTTGGTGTGCCAATAAATTTTTTTCCAAAGCACATAAAGAAAAGATGGAAAGTCTCCTTAGAGACTAGGAGTCCTTGCGACACAGAAGGCAAATGTGAGGACCACTCTTAACCTCTTGTATGCCAACTTTATCCCAGAGTTTTTTGGTGTTTTAAGTTGAATTTATTTGATTATATCAAGAGGGAAATTGTAATATCCTCAATTTTGATGAAATTGAATTATGTAAATATGAGGTTTGAATTAATAAGTGAGTTCCTTAATTGTATTATCAATTAAATAATAAAATCATCTTTGTGGCATGAGTGCAAGCCATGGCCCATATAAAGGCCGATGAGACTATTTGCTTTGCAAATAGGTCCTTGTGGCAGAAGATAAAGAAATAAGAGATTTCATGGATAAATAAAGGATGACGACTCTGTTAATTTTTAGATAATGGAATTATAAGATATTATACAAGTTTCCAAAGGAAAATAAATACATGGTGTTTTAGATAATTAAAAGAGTAATTATCTAGCCGTTACTGGAAACACAATGTTTGAGGCATCAAGTAGTATTATCTCGATCTGACCTTTGGCTTACTTGAAAATAATAATAAAAACAAGAGAATTATATAATTTGAGAGAAAAAGAACCTTGAAGTGGTGTGGGTAATTAATTTAAGAATTTACCAAAAGAGCAAGTTTTATGCATAAAAATTATCCCAATAAATCCCACAAAATAGGTAAAGATTGGGAAACACTTTAATGAATTTTAATCCAAGTTTCATAAAAAAGGATGTTTCCAGTGGCCTAGAGAAATTCATAAAGATAGAGGGATATTGAAATAAATGAATTATATTCCTTTTTTAAGAAAGAGAAAAATGAGCATGTAGAAATATCTTTTTGATACCCAATCTTGTTGAATACAAGATTTAGTTGTTAGAAGGTTTCTTCTCAAATTTGGGATTAATTGGGTAAAGGAGGAGAGATATATGAAATTGGGTGGTTTCCCTAAAGTGAGAAGATTAATCAAAATAAATGTGATATGTCATTTTAAATCAGAAAATGGAACTTAATCCCGACCCTAGTTATGTTACGAGATTTTAGGACCATCTGATCTGGAATCGACAGCTTAAACTTCATCACCTACCTCGAGTCCCCTTTGGTAAAGGAACTTTGTTCACATCTGATCAACCCTCTCAATCTCTCTCTACTCTGCATCAAACCCCACACAACCAGTTCCATTGGAATCATGAGAGGAAGGTGAACCTACCTAGCCCCAACATTCTTGCTAGGACTGCCATTTTGGAAAAACACCCAAACTCAGTTCAAAGTGGGTCTCCGAGATGAGAAATAACCATCGTTTCCCTCGACTTCACTTCCTATAAAGGGCTTAGGATCTTCTAATGAAACTAGGGGAGGATCCTTACACACCCAGGGCATGAGAAACCACACCCTAAGACATGCTATGCTCTCCCACATTTCCCTGTTAGTTGGCGATGAGAACTACCTTTCTTACCCCTTCCCTCTCTCAACGATGAAGCCAAAGCCACAATCTAGTCCAACAAAGTCCCACAGGAGGTCCTGCACTGATGGGAGGCTTGTAGCCACCCAGGCTCTAGAAGTCAACCACAACTTGACTTGTCCCAAAATTTGGTTTATGAGTAGTCAAAGAATGGAGGAAGAAGATGAGGGACTCAGAAATGACTTTACTTATGACACAATGCTAGAAGGTAAAGGTTAGATAGGACTTTTAACCCTTTGCTAAGCCTCATCGACGCAAGCATGAGATGGCAAGGTAGAGTGAGCCTATTGGAGCTCAAGCCTGGCCCCACAAATGACTGGACTCATTCAGATAGTATGATATAAATGTGACACATCAACATAGTATTTGCTAGTTTATCTTGCAAAATAGTAGAAATTTCTAGGATGCTTGAATGAAGACATTATATATGAAACTTGATAAAAAAATAAGAAGAACACAAATAAAATATCAAGGAGACCTAATTCTGATTCTAATTCTAAAAATAGTGCAAATATAGTTAAAGTGGTGATTAATGCATATACACTCTAGTTTCGAATGATTATGTTGTTAATTATATTAAATATGTCCTTGAGATGTAAACTGATATTGTGGAGTATGATGGTGATCTAACATGGTTATGACCATACTGAGGATAATTAGAGTTTCTAAAGTGAAAATCATGAATATGATGAGTCATTGTTTAAAGATTATAACTTGCTAAGTTGTTAATGAACTTAATTGAATCTAAGTGATCATAATGAAATGATATGTTGGATATAGTAATTAGGGTTTCACCTAATGTTTAATAAAGTAATGGAACTAGGTTTTGTGTCCTTATTCCTTACTCAAACCCTAAACCTTAGATTAGGACTTGAGTTGGATTTAATCTAATTAATGTCATGGTGACACTTTAGGATCTACATGTGTAACGGCCCTGCCTCCCGGTAACCCCCCGATTAAGGGAGACCCGAAGGACAAAGCCGTTATTCAATTAACATGATCAAAGGTTAGACAAATAATCAATAATAATTATGAAATTCTACTACTAAACTGAAAACTGGTATAAAATAAAAACTTTACTTACCTTTTAAAAGCTGGTATTTCTAAACTTCTATCCATGAAGATACTAATCTAACTAATCCTCCTGTGTACGCTATTTCTCATTCAGTTCCACATATGCCACTTTACTATTTGTTGTTTTCATTTGTACCTAAAACGCCGACAAACAAAACGTCGGTCAGCAAGAAGCTGGTATGTGGGGGAAACAATAATTGTGCAACTATGTTAACAATGTAATCAACCAAATATCATTTAACATCCAAGATTACTTTTTAAACCATACTACTCAATCCTTTCCTATCCCCTATCTCTGTGCTGTCCCTGTAGCGGACTGAGATACTACCTCTCTCTAGGTAGATCCTTATTAAACCCCGCATGATCCTACCTAATAGGTAGATCAATATCTAGGGTTGAGTCACATGGCACTACCCATAGGTAGTCCAATCTCTAACTCAATGTGACTTGATGGACCTACCCCATTGGTAGCCATTTACTAAGTCATCCAACGACCTGATGGGCCTACCCCATTGGTAGCCATTTACTAGGTCAACCCATTAAGCTACAGAGGGGACTAGGATCTGAACTAGTAGGCATATTTCTTATGTGATAGTCATATTCACATTATACTTTGCATGAATTAAATACATCCAACAGTTTAATTCAAGCCACGATGGAAACATCGATAAAATCCCAGAAAACTAATTCGGGTAGTCATAAGCGTAACCACATACCTGTCAAGTTGTTTTTTGAATGCAGATATAACTCAATCAATCAGGAATCAAGCAAGCACACACACAAGTTCCTGAAAAAGGCATCCAATTTCTCTATCATTAAACATGTCATTATGATCTATTACTCCTAGTTGTCTTCTAGGGTTATTACTCCTTTTTAGGGTTTTGACCATAATTAGGGTTTCACTTCCTTTTTATTACTTTTACCTTACTTTTATCAAATATCCATCAAACCCTAATTATCTTGTCTTTATTTTCCATTAAGGTCCTAAAGATCAGGTTTGGACCATGAAAACCCTAATTTTCAGATTATTATATCCTTTCTTCCCTTTTCCCTCACTTAGGGTTTCTAAGGGTTTTAATCAACATATTAGGTTTAAAACCCTAATCCTTGCAATGCCATCATCAAAACAGGTTACAATCCATCTTAATCATTAAATCAATTAATAATGCTTGAGTTTACACACTTGCAAGATTAAATCTATTTTCGATCATTAATTAGGGTTAATACCCACAATTTAATACCTTTTCTATCAAAATATACACTTTTAAAAAATATACTGATTTAGGCTTCCAAACCATTTTCAATTTATTCCTCGTATTTTTCTGATGACTTTTCATGTATATACTTTTCCCATCCGAGTTTTCTAGCAATAGTTACGATTTTTTGCAAGATTAAACAGTCCTCAGCCAATTAGGGTGTGCCACGTCAGAATTAAACTTGGATGCTTTAAACAAATGAACAAAAGGTCCATTATAGCCCTTACCGTATGGCGTGACCCTAGGGGTACGCGGGTCTTCTCTCGCAAAGTCATCTTTTCCCCCGCTCTCTGCTTCTTTTGTAACAAATGACCACCATGGTTCATTCAACTAGAGAGTTGACTTTCGCCTATGGCCCTCCGAATCAACAGGTGAATGTTCCAAGAGCTCCGTCTCTTTATCCCAGACTCCTCTAACTTCACACCACCATCTGCGTGGTTGAGGTTGGTGGCCTCAAGGGCACCCGCCGACCTGCAGAACAGGCCTATGTAGGCGCACGATTAGAGCCTGTGTAGACCCCCCCTTCGCTCCTCGAAACTACTCCAACATCACCTCAGACTCACCTCAACTGCTGGGTCCAAGCAATTTGACCACAATGGCTCCGCATTACCTTCCAAGAAGAATGTCCTGCCAGAACAGGGAAAGACAGGGGGGAGAGGAATTCAAGGTTGTTCTCATGAAATTGAAGTCCCCAATGCATAGGGTATGGCACAAGGATTCTACAACAATCCTTTTATAGGCATAGTTGATGATCTAGTGGGTTGTCCCACCTTGCCCTATCTTCCCAAATGGTCTAGGATTTGGGAACTTCCTATACAGGGAGGTACAACTGTTGTATAAAGGCTTGTTGTAATCACCGCTCTCTCCCGAATTCATAGCACTTAATCTCGTGGAAAACTATCAAGGGAGTAGAGTGAAAGAAGTCTGGAAAGGTTCAGACTGTTGAACCTTGTTTCCCAAACTGATCCTGAGGTGGGTGATGATCCAACCACCCTAGATCTTGGATCTAACAACCATCATGACAAGCAAAAAGGATAAGGGAACCGGGTCCCTGATTTCCTAAATTTAATCAAATTGTGACATTTACTATAATCACAATACTTTAGGGAAACTTGTAAAAGCCATAACTCTCTAATAGAGTGTCAAATTAATCCCAAATTTTTAGAGAAACTTAGTAATGACTTAATCTACCTCTCTGCCAAATTTGGGCTCATTATCTAAGAGAGAACGTGACTTTTCTTTAGGTGCAAGATATTACTCAATTAAGTATATCTATCATTTATTTTCTCTTTCCTTTGCAATTAAATAATTATTCTGAGTTCCTTGAACCTCAAAGAACCTTAATGTCTCGAAATCCCATCTCGGGAATATCCCTTAGCCTTTTATTTATCTTTTATCCATTTTCTTATTATCTTACTTATTTCCTTATTCTTTTTAATGATTTCTCTTTATCTCTCTTCTATTTTCCTTATGGGAGTTCCTTTTAACATTAGGAATCCTTAGGATACGAAATTCCACCAAGGATAACTCAATTAAACTCATTTCCACATATTTCCCATATTTTCTCATTATTTTCAATTTCTTTCTTGATAAGGAAATATTTATTTGATCTTTTCTTTTCTTATTGCATTCTCTATGCAACTTTGGACTCCTTGGAACCCAAGGAACCCAAGAGGCACGAAATCCACCTTTGGATTACTATTTTTCCTTCTAGAGGTTTCCACACCTTTCTTATCTCAAATTCTCAATTATTCATTTATTAATTGAATTTCCTTGTTATTGGGCCCAATAGCCAATAAAGCCCACAAATCAAACAACAAGGCTATTTTAAAAGAAATCCATCTATTCACAAAAAATTATATCATTATTTGTCCAAATATCTTTAATGTGAGAAATTACATTTCTCACCCAATGAATCCAAAAATTGGGGTTGTAACAACATGCATGCAGATTAACTATTGAATTGCTTGGATCTATTGATTGGATTGCTTGAACATATTTGAAGTATTAGATGCATGATATTTGCTTGATGCTACAAAATGAGTATGTGGTTAGTGTTGAAAAAATTGGACATTAATATACCCTTTGTTTTGATGATAACAAACATTTCATTCGTGTGGATTTAACATGCTATTTTAGTATTTCATGGTTCAAGGAAAAAAGGAATTGGATAATTGAAGATCAACACAAATGGAAGATCAATGTGCTTAAATGTTCAATATTTTCATGATTGTACTCAATGTAAAACTTGTACAAGTATATAATGTACAAGTACCTAGATATCATGTAAATCAAGCATTAGATCTTCCTCATCCACTCACAACTCTAAGATAGGGTTTCCCTCAGATTCAGTGTCACCATCACCCATCATACACACACTTAGAAGGTGATTCAATAGAAACAGGGACACTCTCAGTTGACAAACTTCTCTACCGAGGCACACTCAATCGAATATTTTCTTGACCGAGAACCACTTCGACTGAAGTCATAAGCACTGATCAATAACTTATACATTTATGCCCTAAAATAGGTTTTTGGTCGACAATATCTTCAATCGAGAAAGCTTTGACCCAAAATCCATGACCGTTAGACCAAGTGGTTGGTGGTTGGGGGTTGGAAATAGCCGTTGCAACACATTTTCCCCAAACCCCTCCTCGGTCGAAGAAAAGTTCGATCGAGACACATCTCTGTCGACAAGTTCCTCGACTGAGATAGGTTTTGGATTGTTCCTTTCATCTCGAAACAATTAGCCATTGCAAGCCAATTAATGAATACCCAATGGATAGTTAAGCACTAAGAACACTCTAGAAAGCCTCTAGAACGTACCTAAGTACTTGAAAACCATTCCTATAAATAGGAGAGGCCTTAGGACACCTAAATAACATAACTTGCATATAGAATACACAACTACACTTGAGAATACATTCTAGTGAGCAACTAAGCAAGAGCTACACTTGCCATCTTATTTTTCTTGCCTCAATTTTGTGTCCTATAGATACAATCTCCTAGACACCACATATAGCCTTGTCCATCTTAAGTGAATAGGAGATCTAAACACTTGACATAGAATCAAAACACTGTACTTCATTGGATAAGTATTTTCTTTCTTCTAATCTATTTCCTCTATATTGTATTTTGTTCTCATTGACTACTTCTAGGGTTGGAGGCTATTGAAAGGAGGTTGGTTGCTGCTACTTCAACAAAGTGAAGGTTGCTCCAAGGTGTGCTTGAGATTACTTAAAGAAGGCTTTTTCAAAGGAGGTTGGAGCTACTTCTAGGTGACGACTATCTCAAGGTGGTGGAGCTACTTCAAGGTGGAAAAGGCTGCCCCAAGGTTTTCTCGAGGTTACTTCAAGAAGGCTACTTCAAGGGGGTTGAGGCTACTTCAAGATGAAGGCTACTTCAAGTGGAAGGTGATTGTATTTTATGTAACATCCTTATGAGGTAATATAATAAATCACTTTCAAAATCCCAATTGGAAACAATTGGGTAGTGGACTGACTACCTTTGATTTCAAAGGTAGGAACCACTCTACTTTCAAGTGTCTTCCTTATTTCCCCCTCCTACCTTGGTTGAGTGCTTTAATTGTTTCAATTAACTTTAAAAATTCCAAAAATATCTATTCACCCCCTCTAGATCTTTCAATTGGTATCAGAACATGTCTTTAAGGAGCCCTAACATGTCTTGAAGAATGAGGGACGATGTACTTCACAACCTCAACCTTGAAGGAACCTACGTGAGCCGGCCACCACCCTTTGAATGAAGCATATGTAACTACTGGAAGAGAAGGATGCAATTCTACTTCCAAAGAATCAACTGGGATCTATGGAGGATGGTGTCTACACCATATGAGCTTACCCAAACCAAGCATGCAACGTGGGATCCAAACACAGTAAAACAAGTTCAATTAAATGCTAAGACGGTAAGCATACTATATTGTTCTATTTCTGTAAGTGAGTTCAATAGAATCTCTTCATGTGATACTACTTATGACATATGACATAAAATCTCCATAACAAATGAAGGAATTACTCAAGTTAAAAATACTTAAATGAGTATGCTCAGACAAAAATTTGAACAATTTGTATGCAAACAAATGAATCTATTAGTGATATGTATGCAAGTTTTTCTTCTATAATTAATGGTTTAAGTGCATTAGGAAAATATATAAGTGAAGAATATCAACTGTCCAAAATTCTTAGGTCTTTGCCTCCAAAGTACAAGCCAAAGGTGACAGCTATCGAAGAAGCTAATGATCTCACCAGATTGAGGATGGATCATCTTATTGGTAATTTATAGACTCATGAAGTTACCCTTCAGGAAGAATAAAGATTGGCAGCAGAACAAAAAAAGGAGAAAAAGAAGGACATTTCATTTAAGGCAACAACTAAAGCTAGCCATGATACAAGTGAAGAAGATAGTGAAGAGGAGGCTCTCATTGTAAATGGTAAGAAATATAGACGATTTAAATATAACAAAATTTCTGGTGTTTCTTCTTCCTCTTCCCCTTGGTGCTTTGACTGTGGCAAAAAGGGACATTTAAAGAATGAATGTCCTAAAATCAAGAAGGGAAGGAAATCCTCTCTCAAGAAGAAGGAAAAAAAGCCTACAAAGCAACATGGGATGACTCAAGCAATGATAGTGAGAGTGGAGAAGAAGAAGTAGAATGCCTCATGACTAAAGAAGACAAGGTACAATGTCTCATTGCTACAACCAATGAAGAAGAAGACGAGGTAAGACTTCTTGATTTATTTAAAGAAGAGTTAGTTGCTAGTATTGAAGAATTACAAAATATATATGTTGATTGTAAAAAGAAATAAAAAAGGATTACAAAAACTAATGAAGATTTGTATGCTAAATTGAATGATCTTACTTTTGAAAAGGAAAGTCTTATGGATGAAAAAGATACATTGAAATCATCTATCAGTGATTGCAATATTAAGTTGCTTTCTCTAGAAACTATCAATAACTTCCTTCACCAAGAAAAGGTTGAATTGCTTGCTAAGATAAATGATCTTCAAACTCAACCTATTCTATGTACTCATTCAGATTATGATGCTATTGTCAAAGAAAGATATAGCTTGTTATATGATCTTTATCAAGCAAAGTTAGACATGAAAAAGAGAATGGATGAAATTGCTAAGTTACAAAAGGATATTAGTAGCTTGAAAAATAAAGATATTCTTGATAAAATTCTAAAAGACTCTTCTGGTCAAATTGGAAGGAGAGGACTAGGTTATTTGCCCAAAGATAAATCCTATCAAAAACCTAGGACTAAAAGGACACAAGTACCCAAAACTAAAGTCATATATGTGCCTAAAGACAATATAGAAATAAAATTGATTCTATTTGTTGTCATTACTATTTACGCCTTGGACATTATTCATTCTCTTGCCCATACAAGAAAAAGGATGTTGACTTGGTTTGGGTTCCAAAACCCCAAACTTAAAAATGTTGGTCATATTAGTTGAGATTTGACCTAAGATTCACTTTGAAGTTTATAATATCTTATCTCAACTGAATTAAGCTTGAACTTGTATATCCTTGATCACTTAATTGCTTTATCTAAGAATTATAACATGATATGTTTACATTAGAAATGTTGGAATTGTTGAAAATGCATAGAACTTATCTCAGTCGGTGAAGATTCTCTACCAAGACATCTTTCGATCAAAGACAATTTCAAGCAAAGGTGATTATGTCAAAATTGGTTTTACTAGAAAATCTTTTCGGTCAACAAATAATTCGATCGAGAACTTCTTCGATTGATAATATATTCGATTGACAAAAGTTCTGTTAGGATTGTTTATAAAGAATATAGTTGTCAGTTTGCAATTGAATTTGAAGACACAAATTTGTAATTTACTCTTCATAATAAATTGTTCCAAATAGTTTCAATGATAAAATATTTATAGTAATGCTCCTAAGCAAATGGACCACTATATGGGACCAAAACTTTCATACTTTGTAGGTTTGGATGGTCTATTAAAGCTACTCTAAAGGCACATGAAACAAGAAAACTTTCACACACTTGGAGAAAAGGTAAGATTATTTCAAAGGTAAAGCTATTGGCATAAGTGATGCTAGTACAAATTTTAAATGTACTATGTGTCAAAGAACTACATCATAAGTTCTATAACAATGGTTATGATTCATAGAAAAATATCAAAGTCATTAATGAAAGAAATTGTAAACTTCTTAACATTATGAACATTAATTGTAAAAATAAATTGGTCATGGCTTAAAAAGATTGTCTACACAAGAAAATTGCTTTGAATCATTACCTAAATTTGTGTATTCTAGACAAGCAGAAGTTAGAAAAAATTGATCTTTATTTTGAAATAATCAAAATGAAGAATATAAGGTCTACATGCATAAATGATGATTATACACAACAAGTCTTAGTCATATCCTAATTTTTTTTTGGACAAATGAGCCTACTAAAAACAATGAATAAAATTCAGCTCCTAGACCTAAAAGCAAAACATTGGAACTATATGTGCATGATTAAGAAGAAATAGATTTAGATATGATTTATGAATCATTGGTTAAAACTTGACATCATCAAATGGATGTAAAAATGCATACAGATGATTGGTCATTTATGCTAATAGAAGAAAATATTACCTATTGGATCCATTCTAAGAATAAATCTGCATTAATTGGAAATCTATATAAATGCCTCTCGGTCTAAAAGGAGTTTGACTGAGGCATTCCCCGGTCAAAGTCACGGTCGATAAAAAATAAGCCTGAAAAAAGTTCTTATTTGTAAATCAAGTCATTTACATGCAACCAACATTGGTATATCAAATTTGTAAAGTTTCTTATCATGTTAAATACTTATAATAAGAGAAATTTCTAATATAGTGCAAGAAAAAAGATTGCTTATAAATTGACTCACAATCTTACTCAATTGATTTTAGAGAAGGATATAATTTGAAATACCTTAATATACTTAAGTTATGAGATTAAGGGGAGCTTACAACATTCTTGAATACAATGTATATCTTGCTCTTAATTAAATTATCTACACCAATTAGGGCTTAACATCCCTTGTATTTGGTTAGAGATACATTCATTGATTCCACTATGAGCTTAGAAGATTCTCATATCAGTTCAGGGATTAACATCCCTTGTTAATGGTTGAGAAATATATTCATTGATCCCATCATGAGCCTAAAAGAATCTCATATCATTTTAGGGCTTAACATCCCTTGCAAATGGTTGAGAAATTAATATTGGTTCTTGAATTGTGGCTAAATTTGACATTATTTTTGAAGTAAAAAATTAAGGAGGAGTAATCAATTAAGGGGGAATCTTATTGACTCACACATATGATTATATGGCTATCTTTTTGAAATGACAAAGGGGGAGAAATAATATAAATAAAAAATGAGTTTCATGCTCTCTTGGCTTAACATTAATTGATGCTATATTCCTCAATATATGGACACTATGTTCCATATATCTTTAGGAACTATTAGCACACATTATGAAAATAATAACATGTTCAATATAACATCAATTAATGTTATTCATCCAAGGTAAATCTCAGGTATGAAACTCATCTCATTTAATCATTTTGTTTATATCTTAGAAATGTTTGTCATCTTCAAAAAGGGGGAGATTGTTGGCTAAATTGGACATTAATATACCCTTTGTTTTGATGATGAAAAACATTTCATTCTTTTGGATTGAACGTGCTATTTGAGTATTTCAGGGTTCAAGGAAATAAGGAATTGGATAATTGAAGATCAACACAAATGGAAGATCAATGTGCTTAAATGTTCAATATTTTCATGATTGTACTCAATGTAAAAACTTGTACAAGTATATAATCTAAAAGTACCTAGATATCATGTAAATCAAGCGTTAGATCTTTCTCATCCACTCACAACCCTTAGTTAGGTTTTCCCCTAGAGTCAGAGTCACCATCACTCATGATACACCCACTTAGAAGGCAATTCAATAGAAATAGGGACACTCTCGGTCGACAAACTTCTCGACTGAGATACACTTGGTCGAACATTTTCTCGACCAAGAACCACTTTAGCCGAAGTCACAAGCACTGATCAATAACTTATACATTTTTGCCCTAAAACAAGTTTTCAGTCGACAATATCTTCGACCGAGCAAGCTTCCACCCAAAATCCATGAACGTTAGACCAAGTGGTTGGTGGTTAGGGTTAGAAATAGCCGTTGCAACAATTTTGTCCCAAACCCCTCCTTGGTCGAAGAAAAGTTTGACTGAGACACTTCACGGTCGACAAGTTCCTCGACCGAGATAGGTTCTGTATTGTTCCTTTCAGCTCGGAACAGTTAGCCATTGCAAGCCAATTAATGGATACCTAACAACTAGTTAAGTACTAAGAACACTCTAGAAATCCTCTAGTGAAAACTACTAGAGGGGGGGTGAATAGAGTTTTATAAAGATTTTAATAATAATTTAACTCAAACAACCACAATGAAAATATTGGACAAGGAGACACAGGGTTTAGAGTGGTTCCAACCTTAGCAAATACTAAGGAAGTCAGTCCACTACCCGGTTGCTTACCCAACTGGGATTTGAAAAGAAATTTATTTTATTACCTCGCAAGGACTTTACATAAAATACAATTTCTTTTCCCAAACCCTTCAAGCAGCCTTCACCTAGAAGTAATCGCCCAACCTTGAAGCAACCTTCCCTTGAAGTAGGTGCACCAACTCCCGTTGCACCAGCCTTCTGAAGTATCTTCCCGTGCGATAGCCTTCTTGAAGTAGCTTGAAGTCCCCTTCTCCACCTGAGAAGTCAACCCTCTCCAATCCGCAGCCTCCAACCCTAGGAGTAGCAAGGAGAGTACAAAGGATAAAAAGGAACAAGAAGGAAAATAGAAATTACAATACCGTTGTAAGCACAAGGCTTGATTTGCCTATATCAAGCGTATAGATCTCCTAACCAATGTGTATGACAATGTAATTGTAGTGGATAGGAGATACTAGCCTATAGGACACGAAATGGGAGCAATAGGAATGAATGGCAAGTGTAGGAATTGCTCTATTGCTCTAAAACAGATTGCAAGTGAGTATTCAAGCTCAAGTATAGCACAAGTATATCTTAGGTGTGTTTGGTGTCCTAAGGTATGTCCTATTTATAGGAGTGGCCTATGGATACTTAAGGACGTTCTAGACAACTTCTAGGGGATTCTAAGTGCTTAACTAGCCGTTAGATATAAGTTAGGTGCATTAGTAACGGCTAGTTACTTTATTCTGCAGTTGCTGTCAGAGACCATCTCGGTCGACAATTTGTCGACCGAGATACCTACTCGGTCGAAGTTTTGTCGACCGACAGGCTCTCTGGATCAACGTTCATTTGCAACTGCCAACTACTTTGTCAGCTGTGTCTAACGGCTACTTGGGTCATTCTCGGTCGAGAAGTTTGTCGACCGAGAGTGTCTCGGTCGAGGAGTGTGGTCGACCGAGATTGACCCTGTTTTCAATCTTTTAATTAAACCACTAAGTATGTGTATGAGTGTGCATATGTGATCCTATTTGAAGGAGATGACCTAACTAAGTGTGGTGTTTAGCTAGGGAGATCTAACGCTTGATTTACATGAAGTCTAAGTACTTGTACATTATATATTTGTACAAGTTTACAATTGATTACATTTGCATGACATTTACAAGCATTCAAGCGTATGGTTTCCCTAGAACTTTGTCATCACCTTGTTCCTGCACACTTAAGTAGCTCGTTAGATCAACAAGAATGAAATGTTTGTCATCATCGAAACAAAGGGATTTATTATAGTGTCAATTTATCCAACAATCTCCCCCTTTTTGAAGATGACAAACATTTCCTAAATATGAAATAAGGAATTATAAAGCATGTGAGTTTCATACCTGAAATTTACCTTTTGTAGCCATTCTTGTTTTTGCAAGTGAATGCTAGCCATCAAGATGAAACTCATTTATATTTTTGATTTTATATTCTTTCTCCCCCTTTGTCATTTCAAAAAGATATCCAAGTTGAATATTTTAATTTTCTTCTCCCCCTTAATTTTATAATATGCTCCCCTTAAATATAATATGCTCCCCCTTAAATAGATATCTATTGGGAACATGGATTTTTGTCTAATTTATCCACAATTTGTTTCTCAATCATTTGCAAAGGATGTTAAGCCTTGAAATGATATGAGATTCCCATAATCTTATTATGAATGTATATTTATTTCTCATTTATCAAGGGATGTTAAGCCCTAAATTAAATGAGAGTCCTTTAATCTTAGAGTACATAAAAAAATGTCTCCAACCAAATACAAGGGATGTTAAGCCCTGATTTGTTTAGAGAGTTCCTTTAAGAGCAAGATATATCATTTTGATGAAATTCTTTTTCATACAAATTACTTTTAAGAATCCGAAGGTCATAACACAAATGATGTTAACAATGTTTTTGTAAGCTTCATAATCAAATAATCAAATTTGTTTTTATAAGCTCCCCCTTAATCTTACAATTTAAGCAATTTAAGGCTTTTAAGGTCACAAATGATTTTAAATTTTGATTTTGACCTTTATCAAAAGTATACTAAGATTTAGTTCAATAAATTGATGTCCAAATAAGCATTTTGTCAAAGCTTATTTTAGGTCGCCCTTGACTACGACCATGGCGCCCCTTGGTCAATTTTAATTTTAACCAAGAGGCAAATTCTGCAGATTTCCAAGATAAACATTCATATGTGAAGTATAATTTCTGCAGATAGATATAATTATCAATTTTGAAGCACATTAAGATATACCTATTATGAAGACTTAATATGAGCATCATAGTGAAGTCTTTGACCTTGATTTTTCTAGAATGCATGTTTTACATTCATTGTAAAAGATGTTTCATATGCTTTGCTATGGGTACATAAATATCAAATCCCATTTCTTCTTATACCCTTATCATAAGATCCTTTAGAAACATATATTTTGAAAGCAAGATTAATATCTTAAAGTCAAGATTTTTGCTTTTGATTTCTTAGAACAAGCAAATAGATAAAAACATTAATATTTTGTTCTAAGAGGCACCGTTTGGCTTGTCATAGCAACATCATCATTACAAGCTGTGTACACAAGCATTATCTATTATGTCATGATGCTTTTATGCTAATGACATTTGCAATTTTCTGAATCACAATGATCATTATGGTTTGTATATATGAATCAAAGCTTATTTTACACCAATGAAACATAATGATCATGATGAAGCATGTTAAGTGATACTCAATATGAAAATATTTTCTTAACAATGAAAGCATGATTAATATCTCAAGTCTTTTTAAAGATATCAATTTGAGAAATTTTGTAACATTGTGTTCTTTGCAAGCATTTTTAATAGTCATATCACCAATGAATTATTTTGCTTGCTTATCATCAAGACTCACGCATGCAATTATCATTATCTATTTGTGTTAACACAACAACATGCTTAATGATGAAATAGTGAAAGCATGTCCAATAGAATGATAATTTCATGAAATACAGTGATTGTAATCATTTAAACTGAATGTCATAACACATGATTTCTATCTAGATAGCTGCTTTAAAGAAAATCATGTAAAACATTATAAAAATAGGGATTTCTAAACTTGATTTTCAACTTAGAGAATGATGTCATTTATATTAAAAAAGATCTTCAACTTGTTTTGTAAAGCAGTCATTAACAACAGATAGATAGCCATTGATCAATCAGTTGTTCAGTAATTTTGCTGCAGACTGAAATCAGTGACCAGTTCGGTCGACGATTTCTCGACCGACTGACTGCTCGGTCGACGATTTCTCGACCGACAAGGTTTCTGTTTTACCTACAGAACTATTTATTGATTTCGAGTAAAATGTAGACTATGTCTAATTCAATTATGCAGTTTAAGAATCAGTTTTAGTTGAGATAAAACATATGAATATCAAAGTAATATTTAGATCAAATCTCAACTAATCATATTAAAAAAATTAAGTTTTAAGGACCTTAATTAAGATAAGTTTTCAAGTTAGAGATTTTAGTTACTTGAATCATTTTATTATCCCTTTATGTTAAGTTGAGATAGACATAAGGATGTGTAATTTAAAGTCTTTGGTCATATCTCAACTTAGTCTAATCAATTCAATTTGAGGGTTTCGGAACCCATACTAACTCAACATTCTTTTTCTTGTATGGGCATGAAAAAGAGTAATGTCCAAGACGTGAGCAGTAATGGCAACATATAGAATCAACCTCAAGTCTTTTTCTATGGTTTTGTTCTAGGTTGTTCTTTGGTACAAATGTGGCTTGATGTGCTCGTGTCTTTCTCCAACTAGGTTGTTGATGAGATTTCCCTTTGGGCTTATAACCTAGTCCTCTTCTCCCAATTTGATGATAGGAATCATCCAAAATTCTATCAAGGATTCCATTGTTGCTTAACCTACTAACTTCTTGTTGCAACTTAGCGATCTCATCCATTCTTTTCTTAATATCTAGTTTTGCTTGATCTAGATTAGATGATAAAGAATTCCTTTCTTTTACTATATTATCATAATCTAGATGTGTACACAAAACAGGTTGTTTTTGAAAATCATTTAACTTTGCAAGTAATTCAACCTTTTCTTGATATAGAAGATCATAATTTGTTTCTAGAGTAGAAATCTTCACATCACTACTACTTAGAGATGATTTCAATGTACGATTTTCAGAAACAATGCTATCTTTTTCAAAACCAAGAGTATTTAATTTAGCATATAAATCTTCATTTTCGGATGTAAGAGCAAGAAGTCTAGTATTTAACTCATCGTTTGCTTTACTAGATTTCTTTAATTTCTTCTTACACTCAATATATTTATTGTGAGTTTCTTCAAGACTAAAAATTAGCTCTTCTTTTGATAAATCAAGAAGGCTTACCTCTTCTTCTTCTTCTTCATTGGTTGTAGCAATGAGACAATTTCTGTGCTTTTCCTCTTTCTTCTTTTCTCTCCATGGACAACCGATTGTTGTATGGTTTGGTCCTAGACACCAATTGCAACTTGTTGTAGGTTGGTCCAAGTTGTTCCTTTGCCTGCGGTTGTAGTCACCTCCACCCTTCATTCTTCAAGACCTGTTAGGGTTCCTTGAAGCCTTTCTCTGATACCAACTGAAAACTACTAGAGGGGGGGGGGTGAATAGAGTTTTATAAAGATTTTAATAATAATTTAACTCAAACAACCACAATGAAAATATTGGACAAGGAGACACAGGGTTTAGAGTGGTTCCAACCTTAGCAAATACTAAGGAAGTCAGTTCACTACCCGGTTGCTTACCCAACCGGGATTTGAAAAGAAATTTATTTTATTACCTCGCAAGGACTTTACATAAAATACAATTTCTTTTCCCAAACCCTTCAAGCAGCCTTCACCTAGAAGTAATCGCCCAACCTTGAAGCAGCCTTCCCTTGAAGTAGGTGCACCAACTCCCGTTGCACCAGCCTTCTGAAGTAGCTTCCCGTGCGATAGCCTTCTGTTGACCTAGGTGTCGCACATTGCCCATATTTTGATAATGACTTAACCATTCCATTCATATGTATCTAACAAATCTATTTGAGATCATTGCATATATTAGATACAAGAAAAGAATCTCCTTTATCTCCAAAGCTACTCTTCCGGCACATGCAAAACATGTGACTTGTAACCGCTTTGTAATATAGCCCTTAGAGGCTTAGAACATTTTATGTAATCACTCATAATCATGTTTTGCATTGTATCTAAGATGGATAAATTGATTGGGACTCAAAAATCCATCGTTTGTACAGTTTATGAAAATTCCAAAATACCCTTAACAGGGATTTTGTCGGCCGAATTCCAAACTCGGCCGATCCATATATTCTGGAATTTTCTGGGCTGTCGGCCGAGTTTCCAACTCAGCCGATCCCTGTTCGGTCGAGTTTCAATAATAGGAAACTCGGCCGATCCACTGGTTGGTCAAGACTGAAGGTCGACCGATCGGTCGAGTTTCCCCATGGAAACTCGGCCGACAGTCTGCCTCTCAGACTTGTCGCCTAGTGTGTCGGCCGAGTTGCCTTTAATGAAACTCGGCCGATCGGACTGTACTGGAATGCAGAAAAAGCAATTCCAACCGTTGGAGGAGTTGGTGGGACTCAAAATAGATCCGTTGCAAGTTGTAAAACGGCTAGTTTGTGCCACTTAACTCTCCCAACCTCAAAGGGACACCCTCAACTATAAATAGGACCTCTTGGACTTCATTCCAAGGTTGCTCATTCACATATGCTTGGTCCTAGCCTTAGTTGAGTGGTTTCTAATCCTTTGAGCCCCTTTCTCTCTCTACCTTCAAAGCAAATTCGTGAGTATGAGTGAGTTAGGATCCCATGTATGAGAGCTATCATTTGTAATCTTGTAAAGCTCTCCTTTCCACTTCTCCCATCTCCATTCTCTATGAAGATTGATTGAAGTTTCTTCTCCGAGTGAAAGAGAAGAAGGTTGCTGTTCTTCCCCAAGTGAAGGAGAAGAAGGCTAGCTGCTCCAGGCCTCCGAGTGAAGGAGGAAGGTGCTAAAGCTCTCCAAGAGAAGGAGAGGTGCAAGGCAAAGCTCAAGCAAGATGGGTAATTCCTGCAAGGCCGAAGACTAGAGCAAGAGTAGGTAAGTCCTTTGAAGAAGGCTGAAGACTACTTGCTTGGTGGGTAAGTCCTTGGTGAGGTAGAAGATCTTGGCTTGATATATAAGTCCTTGGATGGTTGGTAGTTGTAGCTTGTAATCTTATTGTGTGATATATATAAGAGAACCAAGTTACAAATCCTAGAGCCTAACCAACTCTAGGTAGTGGACTGACATTGCTCCTAAGTTTAGGACATGGAACCACTCTAAACCACCTGTCCAAGTGCATGCTTTCCTTGTCTCTTATCCTTGCTTTGTATGCTAGTTTAGGACATCAAATTGCTGTTTTGAATTAAGTTCTGCACTTAATATAATTTGGTGGTCTAATCACTTTTGTGAAGTTTGTGAAGCTCTATTCAACCCCCCCTTCTAGAGCCCATTGATCCAACAAGTGGTATCAGAGCGGGTCTTCTCCAAGCTACTTCAACAAGTAGGAGAAGATGGGCGATTCAGCTCTTGGGTCACTCAATCTTGAAGGAAGCTTCTCCATGAGACCCCCGGTCTTCGACGGCACAAACTTCCTATATTGGAAGAGAAGGATGCAATTCTACATCCAAGGCGTGAGCTACGAGATGTGGAAGATAGTCCATCTCAAGTATGAAGAGCCGAAGGGGAACATCACCATGTGGACGGAAGATGAGATGAAGCGTGCTCAACTCAATGCTAAAGCTGTGAGCATCATCTACGCCGCCCTTTCACCATCGGAGTTCAACCGCATCTCTTCTTGGGACACGGCGCATGAGATTTGGCATAAGTTGTGTGTCACCTATGAAGGGACGGAGCAAGTCAAGGAGGCCAAGGTCTATATGCTCGGCGGCCTACTTGAGAACTTCAAGATGGGGAAGAATGAAAGAGTTGCGGACATGTACACAAGGTTGAATGTCATCTTGAACAGTCTTGCAGCCCTTGGAAGTGTCATGGATAGAGGTACCATCAATGCAAAGATCTTGAGATCTCTTCCAAAGAGATGGGAGCCAAAGGTCACTTCAATTGAAGAAGTCTACAAGCTGAGCGAGTTGTCAACCGAGGAGCTGGTTGGTAATCTCCAAGCACATGAACCAAGGCTCGACAAGCAAGAGGAAGAGGAGAAAAGAGAAGAGAAGGAGTCCAAGAAGATGAAGGACACAGCCTTCAAAGCTTAAGTTGAAGAAATGATGCGGCAACAACAACTTGCCATGAAGTCTCCCTGCCCTTCCTCAAGCGAAGATGAAGGTGCAAATGATCATGAAGCCAACTATTCAAAAGGAAGACACTTCAAGGGCAAGCCATCATCCTCAACTCCTAGATGCTACGAGTGTGGTCAAAAGGGCCACTACAAGAATGACTGCCCAAAAGCCAAGAAGGGCTATCATAAGAGCAGCCACAAGAAGGATGACAAATACAAAAGAGAAGCCAAGTACAAGAAGAAGAACAAGAAGGAGAGAAGACCCAAAGATGCAGCTCATGCGGCATGGGAGGAGTCCTCTACTTCAAGTTCCTCAAGCTCCGAGGATGGTGAATGTCATCTTGCACTCATGGCTTCTACTAGTGAAGAAGTAATTGAGGTAAGTGAGGTAAGCAAGGTAAGTGAGGAAAGTTTACTTGATTTATCTAAGGAAACCCTCATTGAAATGCTTAATGATTGTCAATCATCTTTTGCTAAATGTAAAGCTAAAAGAAAAAGATTAGGAAAGATAGTTGATGATCTCTATGCCAAGATTGACATTCTAGATCAAAATGAGAAATTACATCTTGATAGCATAGATTCTTTACAAGGGCAATTTCTAGACCTTGAACTTCAATACAATGGAGTAGAGGTTGAGAATGGTACTTATCTTAAAACTATTGAAAATCTTAAGATAGAGAACCAAAATTGCCTAGATGAGCTAGATGTTCTAAAAACTGAAAATGTTGAACTTAAGCTTATTGATGATGCTAGGAGAGATGAAGTGTATGCTTATCAAAGGGAAATTGTGGTCCTTAAATCTGAAAATGCTAAACTTCTTGCACAAACAAATGATTTATCTTCTAGACCTATCTTGCCTAGAAATGAAGTTGCAAACTTAACTCTTGAAAAAGACTCTCTTCTTACTAAAGCCCTCTGTCTTGAGGCCGACCTTTTGCATGCTAGAGAAGATCTTGCTAGTTTATCTACTACCATTACAAATCTTAGTGATGATAATGCTAAATTAAGATCTACTTTGCAAAGGTTTCTTTCGGGTAAGAAGTCTCTAAATGATGTTCTAGAGCACTCTACAAAACAAGTTGGTACTAGTGGTCTAGGATACAATGCGACTACTCCAAAAGGTAAGAAGAAGAAAAAGGGTAAGAAAAAGAGTGTGGAAACTCCAATTTTCAATGGAGAGTCTTCCGGCTCTAAAAATCCCATGGTATGTATGCATTGCAAATGTGATGATCATTATTCTACCTATTGTCCTTACAAGCCTAAGGGGACCAACCCAAATATGAAATGGGTCCCCAAGCTAACCCCGGACCCCAAAGTTTGAGTTGGGTTCCGACATCCTCTTTTCTTGCAGGTCACAAAGAAATGGATTGTTGATAGTGGCTGCTCTAAGCACATGACTGGAGAAATCAGCCATTTCAACAAAATTGTGAAGAAGAAAGGAGGATCGGTAACCTTTGGGGACAACAAAAAGGGTAAGGTTATAGGTGAGGGTGATGTAGGTAATGATTTGTGCATTAAAAATGTTTTGCTTGTTGATGGCCTACATCACAACTTAATTAGTGTTAGCCAATTATGTGATAATGGTTATCTTGTGCTCTTTACTTCCTTAGAATGCTTGCTTCTAGATTCCCTGTCCTATAATGTCATATATAAGGGAACTAGAAATGGTAATCTATATGTGATTGTTCTTGATGCTTTAAAGCCCATACTAAATAGATGCTTAGTCGTGGATAAAAACGATCTTTCGCTTTGGCATCGACGTTTGGGTCATGTGAACTTGCATCAAATGAAGAAACTGAACAAAAAGGACTTGGTTCGAGGACTTCCCAAATTGGATTTTGAAAAGGATGAGGAATGTCAACCTTGTACTCAAGGGAAACAAACCAAATCCTCCTTCAAATCCAAAGGAGTCATGAGTACCAAGAGATTTCTAGAGCTTCTTCATATTGATCTCTTCGGACCTATGAGAACACAAACGCTTCGCGGCTCCAAGTATTGTCTTGTTATTGTCGATGATTTTTCTAGATTTACTTGGACTTTCTTTCTCGTTTCTAAAAGTGATACACTCGATGTTTTCTCGAGCTTTTGTAAACGAGTTGAAAACGAAGCTTCTTGTCATGTTGTTTCCATCCGTAGTGATCATGGGGGAGAGTTTGAAAATGATCTTTTTGAACGTTTTTGTGAAAAATCGGGTTATTCGCACAATTTCTCTTCTCCTCGCACACCCCAACAAAATGGAGTTGTTGAGAGGAAGAATAGATCGCTACAAGAGATGGCCATGACCATGCTTCTTGAGTATGACACTCCTAAGAAGTTTTGGGCTGAAGCCGTTAGCACCTCATGTTTTGTGCAAAACCGAGTTTTCACTCATCCGACTTTTAAGAAAACCCCCTATGAACTATGGCGTGGTAGGAAGCCGTCAATTGATTTCTTTCATGTGTTTGGATGTCCATGTTTTGTTTTGAACACCAAGGACTCTCTCGACAAGTTTGATCCGAAATCCTACAAGGCTTTCTTCCTAGGCTATAGCACTACTAGCAGGGCTTTTAGAGTGTTTAACATTGAACTATCTAAAATAGAAGAATCTATAAATGTTAAATTTATTGAAACTAACCCTGGTATTGGCAAGCATTTGGGTGATGATGATGTTGCAGATGAAATCATTCCTATCTTAAAAGAGCTCAACATCAAAGACAAAGACAAGCAGGTTGAAGAAGAAGAAAAAGAAGAAGAAAGAAAGGATCCTACTCCCCGCTTTGCAAAGAATCACCCCAAGGAGTTGATCATTGGCAACCCGTTTGAAAGAGTGAGGACACGAGCTGCACACAACAAAGAACAAGCAGACAGTGCCTTCATCTCTCAACTGGAGCCAAAGAACATCAAAGAGGCCCTTGGCGATGATGAGTGGATCCTTGCCATGCAAGAAGAGCTTGAGCAGTTCGAGAAGAACCGTGTGTGGACCTTAGTGCCAAGACCAAATGATAGAAAGATCATTGGTACCAAATGGGTCTACCGCAACAAGCTTGATGAGCAAGGAAAAGTGGTAAGGAACAAAGCAAGGTTAGTAGCACAAGGTTACAATCAACAAGAAGGTATTGATTTTGATGAAACCTATGCTCCTGTTGCTAGATTAGAATCTATTCGTATGCTACTTGCCTTTGCTAGTTATAAAAATTTCTTGCTTTATCAAATGGATGTTAAAAGTGCGTTTTTAAATGGTACAATCGAGGAGGAAGTATATGTTGCTCAACCTCCAGGCTTTGAAAATGATAAGTTACCCAATCATGTATATTTCTTGCAAAAAGCTCTCTACGGACTCAAACAAGCACCTCGAGCTTGGTATGAGAAACTAAAGAACTTTTTGTTAGATAACGGGTATATCATGGGCAAAGTTGATTGTACTTTGTTTCTAAAACACACTTCTACCCATTTTCTCATAATTCAAATATATGTTGATGATATTATATTTGGCGGAACTGACCTTGATCTTTGCAAAGAGTTTGGTTCTCTTATGCAGAGTGAATTCGAGATGAGTATGATGGGTGAGCTGACCTTCTTCCTCGGCTTCCAAATCAAACAAACCAAGGAGGGTAACTTCATCAACCAAGGCAAATACACACTTGAACTTCTTAAACGCTTTGGGATGGAGAACATGAAGCCAATGGATACACCCATGTCAAACACTGCCAAACTTGACAAGGATGAAGAAGGTGAGAAGGTAGATGAGAAGCTCTATAGAGGTATGATCGGAAGTTTACTTTACTTAACTGCCTCTAGACCTGATATAATGTTTAGTGTTGGCTTGTGTGCTCGCTTTCAATCAAGCCCTAGGAAATCACATCTTATTGCTGTCAAGAGGATTTTGAGGTACTTAGCCAAAACTCCAAATTTTGGACTATGGTACCCTAAGTCAAGGGACTTTACTCTTGTAGCATATAGTGATGCTGACTACGCAGGTTGCTTGATTGATAGAAAGTGCACAAGTGGCACTTGCTTCCTCTTGGGACCATGCTTGGTGTCTTGGTTCTCCAAGAAACAGAGCACAGTGGCATTATCAACTACCGAAGCTGAATACATTGCAGCCGGAAGTTGTTGTGCCCAGGTCCTATGGATGAAGCAAATGCTCCAAGACTTTAACATTCATTTTGATGCTTCTCCTATTTTCTGTGATAACACTAGTGCAATAAATCTTTCTTATAATCCAATATTGCATAGTAGAGCTAAACACATAGAAGTTCGCCATCATTTTCTCCGTGATCACATTGTCAAAAAGGATATTTATATCACACATGTGGATACGGAAAATCAGTTGGCCGACATTTTCACTAAACCGCTTGCTAGAGAACAATTTAATTTTATTAGATCAAAATTGCTTATAACCTCTCTTGATGATGTTGAATTGCTCTCTAATTAGTTGGTTACATCTTATGTGTGTTGCTCTTGCTTATAAATGCTTTGGTTGCTCAAAATGCTTGTTTTTGATAAAATTTCTCTTGTTTCTATCTCTTCTTCGGGCTTTTCTCACAAATCGGGTTTTAATCGACAAATAGTACCCTATGATGATTGGAATGTGCCTAAATATGCTTAATATACAATCTAGTCCAACCAGAAAATTTGCTTTAGGTCATTTGAGGCTAGGGCTAGAATCTAGGTTTTTCCCACATCAGGGTTTTTGTCGGCCGAGTTGGAAACTCGGCCGATCGGTCGGGCACAGGGCACCTGTGTGTTCTGTCGGCCGACTTTCCTCTCCCTGGAACTCGGCCGATCGGCGGCAGACTGGTTTAATATATATAGGAATCGGCCGACTTGCTCCCTCTCAACTAGAGCAAAGTCGACCGAACCCTAGACGCCCAGCCCGACCCTTCCTCCCCTGGTGCTTCTCTCTCTCTCTCCGGCCGATTTTCTTCCCAAATCGACCTGTTCGTGTGTTCTTGCTGTTCTTGGCGTGCCGCCTGCTCCCTCTCTCCGCGTGGATCGGCTCCCTCTCCTCGTTCTCCTCTCCAATGAGGTCCCAATGCCGGAAACGTGCCGTTCCCGCCCCTGCTCCTGCGGTTCCTCTTGCGCCTAGGTATATGGTGTTTGATAATCTTTCTTTTGTTGACAATGCTGCTATTGCTCGCTACAAAGAGCTCCTTCCTCGCTCTCCCTTTCCTTTTCGAGCTCTTTATCAGCCCCATAGCTTTCATGCTGACCTTTTCAAAGCTTGTCAACTCTTTCGCACACATCATCTTAAAGCTCTTTGCATTGAGGATGCCCGTTTTTATAACCTAAAATACAGCTCCAAAGCTGTACGTCAATTCTACGCTAACTTGCGGTGGAATTACGACTCTTTGGTTCCCCCTTCGGACACCTCAATCGTTTTGACGTCTATGATTGCCGGCCAACCTTTCCATATTACTGAACGCTCGTTCAATCTCTATCTCAATGGAAATGTTGGCACGGCTTCGTGGATTACCGATTACCCTGCTTATCTTGATCTCTTGTATCCCGAGGACGTCTATAAGACCATTGAGGTTGACTTGACTGATATTCATAAGTTTCTCAAGCAACCCGATTTTCCTTATAGAAAGAAGGGCACTCTGCCATCTTCTGCCCTGTCCTCTCCTCGCCGTGTCTTGGCGTTCATTCTCAGTTGCAATGTCCATCCAAAGAAGAATCAAACGGACATCGCTGAGAATACAGCTATGATGATGTATCTGCTTTTGAACAACCAAGGAGTCAAATGGGCTCGTTACATCCTTCACCATATGACTTGTTTTGACTCGGGAAAGAACACCAAGGGCACGCATCTTCCATATCCTGCCCTAATTTGTGGTCTTTTCCAGCATGCCACTGGAAAATCTCTCTTTTCCGATTTTCTCTACCGCCCCGATCGTAAGGGAGTTTATATCAGTGAGACCACTCTTCAGAAGAGTGTCCCTACCTCTGGTGCATCATCTTCTTCTGCTCCACCTCCACCTCCATCATCATCTGCTGCACCTCCTCCTCCACCCTCCACAGCTGCACCACCTCCTCCTGAGCCATCTTTCCGACCTCCTCCGCAGCCGGCTTTTGCTGACTTCCATGTCTCCAATGAGGCCCTCATGGGGTACCTCATGCATCAGCAAGCCTACAACATGCAGGTCCAGCAACATCACCATCAGGATCTGTGCCACATCATGTTGTCCATGTCTTTGTCTTGCCCTCAGCCCTACCCCACCTACGAGCCCTACCCCGGTGGTGACTACGCTTCTTTTGCGTATAGTCAGTTTTATCCTCCTCCACCCCCTTCTGCTTCCGCTGATCACTCTACAGGTGGATACTCTTCTCCGGTTCTGGCGCTCCCATGTGGCCGTCTGTCTGAGCTTCTGGCCCAATACACCTCTTCTGCTCCCCCTATTGAGGTTGCCTATGAGTTACATGCTCTAGGCATGTCTTGGGCCGAGCAGAGTGCGAGGTGGCCCGGGCGTGCTTTTGGTCCTCCTGACGAGGATATGGCTGACCAGGAGGATGCTGAGACTGACGCTGATGAGGCTACTGCGACGGATGCCGAAGACGACGATGACGATGCCGATGCTGAAGACGAGGCTACACCAGCTGCTGCTCCTCCTTCAGATGATGGAGATGAGGACTACCAGCCCGACGAGGACATGGAGGCTGCCGTTGATGATGTTGACATAGATTAGTGTAGCTTAGAGTTGATGTGTCTAGTTTAGTCTCGGATGACCATGATATATCTTTTTGGACTATGATTGTATTATTTACATTAGGCACATCATCTGAGTTGTACTATTGCTACTCCGTTTGTCCGTGTAGTTTTTGTCTTATGTTTGCTTTTGGAAACACTTTGTATGGCTTATCTTATAGTGTGTTCCATATTTTGATGAATGACAGGTTTTTGCTTTCGTGCTTTATCTTGATATTTATCTGTTTCTCTATGTTTTAGTTGATTGAGTGTTTGGAGAAGACCTTGCTTTTATGCTCTTCTACCCCCCCTGCCTTTTTGAGATGACAAAGGGGGAGAAAGACCTCAATCATATTGTTTTTTATTGCTTGTATGGTTCTTTTCTTGTCTATAAACTGAAATGCATCTAGACTTGTTTAGAATCATATAGTATCTATATATGCTATGTCTGCTTGTGTGTTAACTAACTATGCAGGAACGAGTAAGCATGAATTGAGGGGGAGCATTACAAATTGATCATATTTGCATCCCCTTGCAATTCCCTAAAGAAAAGGTATAATTTTCACATTCTTTTCAATATGTTGAGGAATGGTTTGTCATTGTCAAAAAGGGGGAGAATGTTGACCTAGGTGTCGCACATTGCCCATATTTTGATAATGACTTAACCATTCCATTCATATGTATCTAACAAATCTATTTGAGATCATTGCAGATATTAGATACAAGAAAAGAATCTCCTTTATCTCCAAAGCTACTCTTCCGGCACATGCAAAACATGTGACTTGTAACCGCTTTGTAATATAGCCCTTAGAGGCTTAGAACATTTTATGTAATCACTCATAATCATGTTTTGCATTGTATCTAAGATGGATAAATTGATTGGGACTCAAAAATCCATCGTTTGTACAGTTTATGAAAATTCCAAAATACCCTTAACAGGGATTTTGTCGGCCGAATTCCAAACTCGGCCGATCCATATATTCTGGAATTTTCTGGGCTGTCGGCCGAGTTTCCAACTCAGCCGATCCCTGTTCGGTCGAGTTTCAATAATAGGAAACTCGGCCGATCCACTGGTTGGTCAAGACTGAAGGTCGACCGATCGGTCGAGTTTCCCCATGGAAACTCGGCCGACAGTCTGCCTCTCAGACTTGTCGCCTAGTGTGTCGGCCGAGTTGCCTTTAATGAAACTCGGCCGATCGGACTGTACTGGAATGCAGAAAAAGCAATTCCAACCGTTGGAGGAGTTGGTGGGACTCAAAATAGATCCGTTGCAAGTTGTAAAACGGCTAGTTTGTGCCACTTAACTCTCCCAACCTCAAAGGGACACCCTCAACTATAAATAGGACCTCTTGGACTTCATTCCAAGGTTGCTCATTCACATATGCTTGGTCCTAGCCTTAGTTGAGTGGTTTCTAATCCTTTGAGCCCCTTTCTCTCTCTACCTTCAAAGCAAATTCGTGAGTATGAGTGAGTTAGGATCCCATGTATGAGAGCTATAATTTGTAATCTTGTAAAGCTCTCCTTTCCACTTCTCCCATCTCCATTCTCTATGAAGATTGATTGAAGTTTCTTCTCCGAGTGAAAGAGAAGAAGGTTGCTGTTCTTCCCCAAGTGAAGGAGAAGAAGGCTAGCTGCTCCAGGCCTCCGAGTGAAGGAGGAAGGTGCTAAAGCTCTCCAAGAGAAGGAGAGGTGCAAGGCAAAGCTCAAGCAAGATGGGTAATTCCTGCAAGGCCGAAGACTAGAGCAAGAGTAGGTAAGTCCTTTGAAGAAGGCTGAAGACTACTTGCTTGGTGGGTAAGTCCTTGGTGAGGTAGAAGATCTTGGCTTGATATATAAGTCCTTGGATGGTTGGTAGTTGTAGCTTGTAATCTTATTGTGTGATATATATAAGAGAACCAAGTTACAAATCCTAGAGCCTAACCAACTCTAGGTAGTGGACTGACATTGCTCCTAAGTTTAGGACATGGAACCACTCTAAACCACCTGTCCAAGTGCATGCTTTCCTTGTCTCTTATCCTTGCTTTGTATGCTAGTTTAGGACATCAAATTGCTGTTTTGAATTAAGTTCTGCACTTAATATAATTTGGTGGTCTAATCACTTTTGTGAAGTTTGTGAAGCTCTATTCAACCCCCCCTTCTAGAGCCCATTGATCCAACACCTTCTTGAAGTAGCTTGAAGTCCCCTTCTCCACCTGAGAAGTCAACCCTCTCCAATCCGCAGCCTCCAACCCTAGGAGTAGCAAGGAGAGTACAAAGGATAAAAAGGAACAAGAAGGAAAATAGAAATTACAATACCGTTGTAAGCACAAGGCTTGATTTGCCTATATCAAGTGTATAGATCTCCTAACCAATGTGTATGACAATGTGATTGTAGTGGATAGGAGATACTAGCCTATAGGACACGAAATGGGAGCAATAGGAATGAATGGCAAGTGTAGGAATTGCTCTATTGCTCTAAAACAGATTGCAAGTGAGTATTCAAGCTCAAGTATAGCACATGTATATCTTAGGTGTGTTTGGTGTCCTAAGGTATGTCCTATTTATAGAAGTGGCCTATGGATACTTAAGGACGTTCTAGACAACTTCTAGGGGCTTCTAAGTGCTTAACTAGCCGTTAGATATAAGTTAGGTGCATTAGTAACGACTAGTTACTTTATTCTGCAGTTGCTGTCAGAGACCATCTCGGTCGACAATTTGTCGACCGAGATACCTACTCGGTCGAAGTTTTGTCGACCGACAGGCTCTCTAGATCAACGTTCATTTGCAACTGCCAACTACTTTGTCAGCTGTGTCTAACGGCTACTTGGGTCATTCTCGGTCGAGAAGTTTGTCGACCGAGAGTGTCTCGGTCGAGGAGTGTGGTCGACCGAGATTGACCCTGTTTTCAATCTTTTAATTAAACCACTAAGTATGTGTATGAGTGTGCATATGTGATCCTATTTGAAGGAGATGACCTAACTAAGTGTGGTGTTTAGCTAGGGAGATCTAACGCTTGATTTACATGAAGTCTAAGTACTTGTACATTATATATTTGTACAAGTTTACAATTGATTACATTTGCATGACATTTACAAGCATTCAAGCGTATGGTTTCCCTAGAACTTTGTCATCACCTTGTTCCTGCACACTTAAGTAGCTCGTTAGATCAACAAGAATGAAATGTTTGTCATCATCGAAACAAAGGGATTTATTATAGTGTCAATTTATCCAACATCTAGAACGTCCCTAAGTACTTGCAAACCATTCTTATAAATAGGAGAGGCCTTAGGACACCTGAAGCAAACAACTTGCATACATAATACAAAAATACACTTGAGAATACATTCTAGTGAGAACCTAAGCAAGAGCTACACTTGCCATCTTTTTTTGCTTGCCTCAATTCTGTGTCCTATAGCTAAAATCTCCTAGACACCACATAAAGCCTCATACATTTTAAGTGTATAGGAGATCTACACTCTTGATATAGGATCAAATCACTGTACTTCATTGGATAAGTATTTTCCTTCTTCCAATCTATTTCCTCTATATTGTATTTTGTTCTCCTTGACTACTCCTAGGGTTGGAGTCTGTTGAAAGGAGGTTGGTTAGTTTTACTTCAACAAAGTGAAGGCTGTTCCAAGGTGTGCTTGAGATTACTTCAAGAAGGTTGCTTCAAAGGAGGTTGGAGCTACTTCTAGGTGAAGGCTATCTCAAGGTTGTGGAGCTACTTCAAGGTGGTGAAGGCTGCTCCAAGGTTTGCTCAGGGTTACTTCGAGAAGGCTACTTCAAGGGGGTTGAGGCTACTTCAAGGTGAAGGCTACTTAGTGTGAAAGGTGATTGCATTTTATGTAACATCCTTGAAAGGTAATAAAATAAATCATTTTCAAAATCCCAATTGGAAACAATTGGGTAGTGGACTGACTACCTTTGATTTTAAAGGTAGGAACCACTCTACATTCAAGCGTCTTCCTTGTTTCCCCCTCCTTCTTTGGTTGAGTGCTTTAATTGTTTCAATTAACTTTAAAAATTCCAAAAAGCTCTATTCACCCCCTTATATATTTTTGTTAGGATTATGGCTACCCTTAATACAATTTGCTAGTGTTTACTGAGGTTTGCTCGAAGATTTCTCAAATAAACTATTTAGTGTTTATTTACGCTCTATTTAATTATAATGACCATGAGTATCACATAAAGGAAGATTATGTGAAGAAAACTACAATTCCTATTTGCAACTAATTGATTGAATATATGTTTTTATGTACTTGCACACTTTTGCATGCACACTGCGTACATGGTATAACAATATACTAATCTACTTTTTTATTTCACAGTGTTTTAGGTACATGCTAAATATGAAGATATCTAGATATGATGGACAAATGAAATTACTTGAAGACATTAAAGCTAATTTGTAAGGAGGATTAGATATATACTTCTTCTCATATGTACAATTCTGACGATATAAATTCATGTAACTCCTTAGAGGAGCATCTTGTAAACAATATCTGAATAAGTGGAAATTATTTGCTATTATTTATTACTTGGTCACAATCTGGATCCTTGGGAATGGTAGGTAATGGCACTCAACTTTTTGGTTATTTCCTTAATTGGGGATGTTGAAAAGTGAGGTCATTACATGTGGTAACAGAGCCCCACAATTTTCAAACAATATTTTATAGTTCATAATTTCAAGTAATTTATAGAAATATAGAGAAACTTATTTAGACATGTCCTGATGGTAATGGTGTCTATAAGGGGTCATGGATTTGGGTGTTGGAAATATTTTCCTCCATGCCATTAAGTTGGTTTATGAGGTCTGCCTTAGTCACAATGATACATGCCTGGACAGAACCTAAGGTTGCCAGAAGTAATATATCCTCTAAGTCTTCTCATCTCAAATTTCATCCACTTCTCATTCTCTTAATTAATAAACCCTAAAATGATATTTCACTCTTTATATCAAGTTAGGGTTTTTGAGAATAAGTAGGGTTAAGGCATCCTCCTCCAATTAATGTACATGTAATGTGGAAATAATGCTAAAGAAGAGAAGAATGTTTTATGGGTTTTTCCATATGAGGGTCACCCTGGATGGAACTAGGTATGGTTTGGGAAAACCCTAGTGGGTCAAGGGACATAGAAACCTAAGATGCATGGTGTAGTCTCTAACCCTAATCCAAAACCCTAATCCTTAGGAAGTATTATGGATATGATAGAAAACCCTACCCATATGAACCCTGATTAGGGTGAAAATGAAAGAGAAAAAATATAAAAGAATTTAGGTGACCCAACCTCCCATGTATGCATGTGGAGCAAGGATTTTATGTAAACAATTTTAAGAAAGATTTATATGCAAAAATGAAAATATGAATATTACTTGCTCATCACCCAAATGCTACCTCTAGAGGAATGGATGAATAAAGAATACCCCCAGTAAGTGGCTATGCTACCCCAACGAGTGGGTAAGCTACTGAGACTATCCCCAGAGAGTGGGTATGTTATTGAATGTACCCCAAATGAGTGGGTATGCATTTGAAACTAATCCCAATGAGTGGGTATGCTATTGAAATTACCTCCAGAGAATTAGTATGCTACCACCAACAAGTGGGTATGCCATTGAAGTACTCCCAGTGAGTGATTATGAAATTAGGGACACCCCATTACGTGCATATGCTTGATTACACCCTGCAAGTGGGTACATTATCAAAATACTCCCAGTGAGTGAATATGATATTGTGAATACCCCCAGTGAGTGTGTATGGATGGAGATCACCCCAGAGAGTGGGTAGATCATCAAAATACTCCCAACGAGTGAGTATGAATACCTCCCAGTGAGAGGGTATACCAAAAATGTGACATACCTTGTCACACAAAGTGATATTACTCAAAACCAAACATGGAAATAACACTAAGCAAGCAGATTACTGAAAAAACACATGAAATTTAAATTGATTTCATAACCATGCACCAAGTTGAACTCATCATGTCTAAAACCATAAACTAAGACCACTTGTATTTCATTTATATCAAAAGGAGTTACATAACATTGTTCACTGGCTAAATAGCCAATATCTATTGCATGTGATAAACTGCTCATGTACACAAACCATCTCAGTACCATCATCATATAGACTCAAAAACTCAAACCTATATACACCATCTATAAAACACCCCAATGAAATGAGTGTAGAGGGAAGACACATAAGACTCTATTACTAGACACTAGCTGCATATCCATGATCCAACAACCACACACCTCAGGTTATCTTCCTTAGCACGATCTCTATCTCTACAAGCACGTCCACGTAAAAGATTGTGGAACCCATGGGGTGAGACCAAATGTCCCATTGAGAGTTATAACTCTTCGCCAACATCTATTAACAACACATATAGCTAAAATAGTTGATTATACTACTAATAGATAGATAGATATAGCTAATGATATAAGTAGAGAAATTAATATTCTAAAAAGGGATATGAAGAACATGTATATTTTCTATCCATAGAACTATACAAAAGCAAAGCAAGGCCTCAATCAATGTTTCATATTTGATTGTAAGCAAATATGCTATATGACAGATTACATATTTTATTATGCCCCAAGGATTTGAGTCATACCATCCAAATCCAACCGACCACTACTAATTCTGAATAAGTGCCATACAAGGTCTATGGAAGAGCCAAAATCCATGACCTCACCCCCTTGGTCAGTACAAGTGAACCTGTAGTGACATCACCAGTCAATCTGCTACCAGCGACATATAGTCCAGTTATATAAGTCTAGCCCATCTTGGTATAGGTCACGAAACTAGTGGAATTGAGCTACAACCCACAACCACACTCCCACCAAGGTATGGCCCACAACCAATACTGTATCACATATCACTAGGAGACCAGCTCACGCATGGATGTCTTGTATATCCTAGACGTAAGGGGATATTCATCCTCACCCACACATATTAAAAAATATGCACTCCAAGTTAAACTCTTTTCACTATTCAACAAGTGCTGACACTAAATGGATCTATGGCACAAGGCAAAACTACATGATTAGGGTTTCACTTTATTAATTATGTCGATTGGGTGAATTAAGGTTTCAACACACAATTGGACATACAAAACCCTAATTCAATCTAGCAAGCATAACTATAAAACAACTTCATAAGATATGAAATGTATAAGGTGTGAACTTGTCACATTATTGTAAGGCATCACTGTTTAATTGCCTTCCACAAGTCTATCATCATCACCACATGTTAGCACTATCATATTAGGCTAATCATCATAGTCACAGTACTGGGGATATTAATCCCTCATCCCATCGTTTGGAGGATAAAACCTCTCACTAGGAATAAAACCTCTTCAAAATCATAGGACACAATCATATCATTATTATATATCAACGTCACATCATACCTCAATAAGTACAATGTGTGTAATCATCTCCCTGTATTACATATAAGTCACCATAGCATTCATGTATCCTGTAAGGTTAAGGCTCATAAGAAAGAGAGAGAACATCAAGATTCCTATGTCTCATCATTATCTCAACATGTCTCAGAACATTCATATCAACCACCATAGCATACCCAAGCCATGGTATGTATTTCATTGCAAGGTTAGTTGCATATAAGTAAGAGAGACTAAACACATAATTCACATGTTACTCATCTTAAACATTCAACTTGTATAACATACCCTAGGGTTAGGGCTAGGTTTCACATACTTAGTTGAATAGGGATCATACCATGATTATAGTACTACACCATAATTATGTCACCTCCTTCATTCTTGTAATTGATTTATGATTGAACATCATTAATTGAAACATGATTAAATCGTTATATCACAACATTTAGGAACAACCTTCATTCACATATGTATATTTGTTATCTTATAGTAGGATTTATGTGTCATCACTTAGCAGCAAGGTAGATGCCTTCTAGCATCAATCACGTTACAACACACAAACCACATTCTAAACCTACAAGAATGAGGACAGATCACAATCTTAGAAGAGATAAGGCATGTGAAGTGTGACTTATCTCTTCACCACCTAACGCTGTCATACAACCATACAAGACTATCACCAATGTTATTGCCATGGGATAGAAATTCGTCAATTGTATCAAAACATGATAACCACTCAGAGAGAGAGAGAGAGACAATAAATCCCATGGCCCATCCATTAGAATTAGGGTTCCTTAACCACATTCAATCACCAAACCCTAAGTACACCACCTCTCACTATTATGAAACCGATTAGGCTTAGGCAACATTACTTGTTTATGATTGGGTTGTTAATGAACCTCCCAAAGTATTAATGTCACTCGTATGCATTCGTATGCCCCTCCAACTAGGTTTCCTATAAGTAACATCTATATACTATGTATGTGCATCGATCAACCATAAAATAAGTTTATCTCGACCAACCAATATCTACTTGACTTGACCTAACACACAACAAGGTGTCTCAAACCGACACACTCCTAACCAAGATGCGTCTGTGACCCACAACAAGGTGTCTCAAACCTGATACACTCCTACCCAGGTCACGACCGTGACACACAACAAGGTGTCTCAAACCCGACACACTTCCACCCAGGTCACGATCACGTTGTACCACTATTCTAGTCACAACTACATCACATCTCAGTTGAGCGTCACCAACAAATAAGGCAAGGCATTGTGATCATTAGCAGAGACAAGTGCATCGCGGCGACTAAGGCCTAAATGCATCGTCGCGACCCTGGGCTAAACAACCTAGCGATCACAATAGATCATAAAACGTCGTGACCACCCAACATTATGGTGTCGTGAGCATCAAAGAGCATGGTGTCTTGTCTGTGACAAAATAGAGCGTTGTGACCAGAAGAAAACAACGTTGCAACCCGTCAAAAGGCAACGTTGTGACTATCTCAAAACTAGGGTTTCAACCACCCGTGGAGCACACGTCTTGACCCCAAGAAACAATGACTTATATTGACCTCAAACCAAGAGTATCTCGACTAAAACTAAACCTAGGTCATGACCAACATGAGGCTAGGGGTCTTGACCATCATTAGATGTGATGTCTCACTAATCATATCAAGGTATCTCGTCTCAAGGTAAAATAAGGTATAAGGATTAAAATGATCAAACTACCACTAAGACAAGGAGCCTTTGTTAGACAAGGTTGGAGCATGATCAAAATAGAAGATTCCTTTGACCAAAACAAATGATTAACACCAAGGAAATCCATCCTTAATAGGGTAAAGAAACCCCAAGCAAAATGGTCACCAAGAACCCTAAAACTTACATTATAAACTACCATGAAAAAATCTTTATGTAAAAGAGGGAAAACTGAATCAATTCTCATGGTAAAAGCAACCAAGATGCCAAGGAAAATGATATGGCCGAACTTGCAGATCATGGTGTTAAAACCAAAGCTTATATGGTATGTTTCAAGTTCACTCCAATCAATACTTAATGAATCGAATACATGAATTTAGGGTTTAAGAAAAAGAGTATTCTTCATGAGAATACCTCAAATTATTGAACCCTAAATTCATGGTATCACCATCTAAATCATTAACATCATATTTAAGGACTAAAATAGAGGATTACTCCAAAAGAAATCGATCATATTCAAGTAGGAAAGCTTCACACAAGACCGATCACCAAAAGCCCTAGAACATGTGCTAAGCAACCATCATTGAAGAGTCTTAAGTAAGAGAGTTGAAACCATGTTTAACACACTAAACGGATCCTAAACTTCAAGATACACAAACATCATGTATTTGACTAAAACCAAGGGAAAAGGATAGGAAGAAATCCACCATAACACATCCATCTCCAAAAAAACAAACTGGGTACCTCACATTAGGTTTATGGAATTTAAACATATCAAGCATAATCACCACCATCCCTTAAGATATAGCTCATGATATCATCTACTAGAATATTAAGGGCACATTTTAGAGAGAGAAACAACAACATGCAAGTAAGATTAAGAGTGCTATTAATAGAGGAGGGTTGAGAGTCATAAAACCCGCCTTAAGAAGCTCAACACCAAGGATCCTCAAGATCCAAGGTTCCAAGCTCCAAGCACACGATCGAAAGGTTGAACGAGATTCACCAAAGGTCCCACTCTCGACCACAACAACATGTCCAAAAGAAGAAGATGTCAAGGTCAAGATAGCCTAAGAAAAGGAGAAAGAAAGGAAACCCTAACCAAACCAAGGAAGAAGAAGAAGGAAAAGGTGAAAGAACTTCATCTCACCATGGCCCATGACCTTAGAGATGAGGGTTTCTTCCTCAAGAACGTCCTTCTCATCCAAGCATGGTCCATGGCCAAGGGAAGGGAAGAAGATGAAGTTGAGATTCCAAGGAAAATGTTGCAAAAGAAGAGGATATACTTACCAAGGTTGAAGATGAACAAGAATCACCACATGCAAGGGATTCGATCACCAAAGCTCCAAGGACCAATCCTTCTTTGCTCCACCAACCTCCAAGGATGAGCAAAATAAGGAAGAAGAAGATAGATGACTGAGAGGGTTGCAAATAAGGAAAGCTAAGGAGTTACACAAATGAAGGATGAGAGAGAGAGAGAGAGAGAAAAGGACGACATGTCAACACACTAAAGAACCCAACAGACACTTGTCCTCGCATAAGAACAACATGCATCGACATGCAACCACTTAAACATGACATGCAAGACATGGTGATACACTCTAGGTAGTGTCTCAACCATCATGTATTCCCACTTGGTCACGGCCATCCTAGGGTGCACCTTCCATGGTCGCAACACCACCCATCCCCATCTCCTCTAGGTCAAGACAAAGCATCACCACAAACCCTAAGTCGAGACAACCCCTGCTAGGTCAACCATATCTAGCCAAGACCTCCCTAGATTATCTAGGTCGTGACCCTAAACTCTAGAGGAGGTGTCTCAACCATGACACCCTACTAAATAGACCTAGGTCATGACTCGTGGTATAGACAACACAACCAACTCATATGGTCAAGGCACTCAACACTTACATCAACCCTAATCACCACCTAGGTGATTACAAGCCATAAACCCCTAACATGGATTTTCCTCGGAAATCCTAAGTGAAGGGGACATGCACTCCTCATACATCTCTTCCTTAGGATCCCGGGTAGCTTCCTCTACTCCCAGGTGATGTCATATGACCTGTGGGTTATGGGTTCACTACACTTCAGCTGCTCCACTTTGATCTACTCACTCATCCTTAGTTTTATCTATTATTCGAGTACAACCTCATAGAAGATCCCTTATTCTCTTTACGAACCAATCAGAAGCATCTCAAAGAAATGGATTCAGTTTAAAGGACTTTCCCAAGAAAATCTTGCAATGATATCATCCACTTTGTCATTTCTACTAGTAGCGTTCCTACAGGGTGGATAAACCCCTAACATATGGTGTCTGTATTATAAGTTGGATATTGGTAAGCAAATCATTCCCACAGGTCAATCCTTCAAAGAGGAAAAACACTTTGGAACTTATTAGAGAACCATCCTCAACTTACGAATGCTTGGTACTTCCTGGATTACTAGGTCCACTTTTATTGGTATCCATCATGTGTGTCACAACACATCACATCCTTGTTCCAACAAACCTATCAATTGTCCTTGTCATCACCAAACATGTCAGAAAAGTCTTCCTATCTTTTGGGAAATACTATGAAACACCATCAAACACAGACGTCAACATCTTGGAACAACATTCCAAGATCACTCGATACTTCTCAAAGTATCCATCTCTAAGATCACATCAAAACTAAACACAACAAGTGACATAAGGTTCACTTGAATGTCGTAAATGAACATAATAAGAACACACTTCCCTTGACATCATAGCACCACCCAGGGATAACCACAAGGGAAAGGGGTTATCAACTCTCTTTTTTATGTCATTTTACCTTTTTCACCTTGGATTCCTTGCTTCCAACATAGGAATTATTAAGGTTAAAGCATCTCATTACTTCTTTTATGGTTATTGTTCATCATTCTCATGTATGTTTTCTTGTTTACCACATTTTCCACCCTCTCACCAAGAGGTAAACCATCATATTACATATTTCTTTTGTTAAGAAGAGATCATACCTCTTTAAATCTTTCATATATAATGAAGGTTTTCATTTTAGAACTTCCTTATTCACATAGGTTGGTATGAGGTTAGATCAGATTCCACTATTATTTGTTCATCATGTTTTTCGTTCGTAATCTTTTGTCATACTTATCTCAAGAATTCTCTTCATCTTATGTGAGTTTTATACCTTGACTTACCTAATTAACATAGATTTATCTATATTTTACACTAGAAACTTCTTGAGATTATAGCTTCAAGGATCTCTTATAACTTGTTTGCGTTCAATTCAAGTTTTATAGTGTTATATTCTTCTCTTTTGATTATCACTCATTCAAGTTCTAATTGATTATGATATAATTATTTCCTTCTTTAGGGTAAGAGGAAGGTACTATTATCATGATTCATGTCTAATTATGCTCTTTAGGTCGTTTCAAAATGACTACTTGATCAGAGTAATCAGAAAGAAAACAACCTAAGAGTTCCATACTCACTTTCTTCTCAATAGTGGTATGCCTGGCTAGGGCACTCGAGTACTGAGATTAGGTAGTATGCACCATGTTTTGTGTCATGTTCTCAACTTTGACACCATACTAGTCATAGTCCTAGTATCCCTATAGACTCAGCGAACCTAAAGATTTATACCGCCAAAATGTGACATCCCTTATCATACAAAGTGAGATTATTCAAAACCAAACATTGAAATAACACTAAGCAAGCTGATTAATGAAAAACATGGGAAATTAAAACTGACTTCATAACCATGCACCAAGATGAACTCATCATGTTTGAAACCATAAACTGAGCACACTTGTATTTCATTTATATCAAAAGGAGTTACATAACATTATTCACTAGCTAACTAATCACAATCTATTGCATGTGAGACTCAAAAACTAAAACCAATGTACAACTTCTATAAAACACCACCAAGGACCTGAGTGTATAGGGACGACATGTACAACTCTATTACTAGACACTAGTTGCATATCCATGATCCAATAGCCACACACCTCAGGTTATCTACCTCAACAATGCGATCTCTCTCTCTCTGTAAGCGCATCCACCTAAAAGAGTGTTGAATCCTCAGGGTGAGATCAAACGTCCCAACAAGAGTTACAACTCTCTGCCAACATATATTAACAACATAGATAGCTAAAACAGTAGATTATACTACTAACAGATAGACAAATTTAGCTAAATGATATAAGTAGAGAAATTAATATTCTAAAAAGGGATATGAAGAACATGTATATTTTCTATCCATAGAACTATACAAAAGCAAAGCAAGGCCTCAATCAATGTTTTGTATTTGATCCTAAGAAAATATGATACACAATGGATTACATATTTTATTATGCCCCAAGGATTTGGGCTGTACCGACCGAATCCAACCAACCACTACTAAGTCTAAATCGGTGTCATACAAGGTCTATGGAAGAGCCAGATCCACAGCCTCACCCCCTTGGTCAATACGAGTAAACCTGTAGTGACATCACCAGTCAAACTACTACCATCGACATATAGTCCAGATGAACAAGTCTAGCCTGCCTTGGTTCATGTCATGATGCTTGTGTAACTGATCTATGACCCACAACAGCACTCCCACTAGGGTATGGCCCATATCTAATCTTGTATCACATATCACTTGGAGACTAGCTCACACATGGATGTCTCATATATCCTGGATGTAAGGGGATATTCGTCATCACCCCCTCATATTAAAAAATAAGCACTCTGAGTTAAACTCCTTTCACTAGGTGGGAGTGCAGCTGTGGATGTAAGGGGATATTCTTCATCACAAGTGCTGACACTGAATGGATCTATGGCACATGGCAAAACTACATGATTAGGATTTCACTTTATTAATTATGTCAATTGGGTGAATTAAGGCTTCAACACACAATTGGAGATACAAAACTCTAATTCAATCTAGCAAGCATTACTGTAAAACAACTTCAGAAGATATGAAACATATAAGGTGTGAACTTGTTACATTATTCCAGTGCATCACTATCTCATTTCCTTCCACAAGGCTATCATCATCACCAGCTGTTAGCAATACCATATTAGGCTAATCATCATAGTCATAGTGTTGGGGATATTAATCTCTCATCCCATCATTTGGAGGATAACACCTCTCACTAGGCATCAAACTTCTTCCATGTCATAGGACCCAATCATATCATTATTATATATCAACATCACATCATACCTCAATAAGTACAATGTGTATAATCATCTCCTTTTATTACATATAAGTCACCATAGAATTCACATAGCTATGACATTTTTGTCTCTTGTAAGATTAAGACTCATAAGCAAGAGAGAGAAAACATCATAGATTCCTATGTCTCATAATTATCTCAACATGTCTCAGAACATTCATAGCCACCACTTAGCATACCCAAGCCATGGTATGTATTTCATCTACAAGGTTAGTTGCATATAACTAAGAAAGAGTAAACATATAATCCAATGTTACTCATCTTAAACATTCGACCTGTATAACATACCCTAGGGTTAGGGCTAGGTTTCACATACATAGTTGAATAAGGATCATACCATTATTATAGCACTAGACCATAATTATGTCACCTCCTTTATTATTGGAATTGATTTAGGATTGAACATCATTAATTGGAGCATGATTAAATCATTATATCACAACATTTGGGAATTACCTTCATTCACATATGTATATGTGTTATCTTATAGTAGGATGTATGTGCCATGACTTAGCAACATGGTAGATGTCTTCTAGCATCAATCAAGTTACAATGCATGAACCACATTCTGAACCTACGAGAATGAGGGCATAGCACAACCTCCGAAGAGATAAGGCATGTGAAGTGTGACTGGTCACTTCACTACCTAACACTGTCATACATCCATACATGACTATCACCAAATTTATCCTCGTAGGATAGAAATTCCTCAATTGTTTCAAAACATGATAACCACTCAGAGAGAGAGAGAGAGTACATCCTATGGCCCATCCATCATAATTAGGGTTCCTTAAACATATTCAATCACCCAACCCTAAGTACACCACCTCTCACTATTATGGAATTGATTAGGTTTAGGCAACATTACTTGTTCATGATTGGGTTTTTAATCAACCTCCCAAAGTATTAATGCCACTCGTATGCATTCGTATGCCCATCCAATTAGGTTGCCTATAAGTAACAACCATGTACTATGTATGTGCATCGACCACCCATAACATATGTTTATTCGACCAACCAATATCTACTTGACTCAACCTAACACACAACAAGGTGTCTCAAACCCGACACACTCCTACTCAGGTTGCAACTGCAAAGCACAATAAGGTGTATCAAACCTGACACACTCCTACCCAGGTCGTGACCGCAATGCACGAGAAGGTGTCTCAAACCCGACACACTCCCACCCAGGTCGTGACAGCAACAAACCCGTATTCTAGTCATGACCACAACACATCTCAGCTAAGCATCACCAACAAACAAGGCGAGGCACTATGATCATTACCCAAGCCAAGTGCATCGCCACAACTAAGGACTAAGCACACCGCCGTGACCCCTAGCTAAACAATATCATGATCACAATAGATCACAGAGCGTCGTGACCACCCAACATCGCAGCGTCATGAGCATCAATGAGAGTGGCATATTGTCTGCAACGGAATAGAGCATTGTGACTAGAAGAAAGCAACACTACAACCCATCAAAATGCAATGTCACAACTATCTCAAAAGTAAGGTTTCAACCACCCATGGTGCGCACATCTTGACCCCAAGAAACAATGACTTATCTTGACCTCAAACCAAGAGTATCACGATCGAAACTAAGCCAAGGTTGTGACCAACCTAAAGATAGGGGTCTTGAAAAACATTAGATGTGATGTCTTACCCCAAAACTGCTCATACTGAGGTATCTCATCTCAAGATAAAATAAGGTATAAGGAGAAAAATGATCAAATTACCACTAAGACAAGGAACTGTTGTTAGACAAAGGTGGAGCATGATCAAAATAGAAGTTTCCTTTGACCAAAACAAATGATTAACACCAAGGAAATCCATCCTTAATGGGGAAAAGAAAATCCAAGAAAAATGGTCACCAAGAACCCTAAAACTTACATTATGAACTACCATGAAAAAAAGCTTTATGTAAAAGAGGGAAAACCAAATTATTTCTCATGGTAAAAACATCCAAAATTCCAAGGAAAATGATATGGCCAAACTTTGATCATGGTGTTAAAACCAAAGATTATATGGTATGTTCCAAGTTCACTCCAATCGTACTTAACGAATCACATAGTTGAATTTAGGGTTTAAGGAAAAGAGTATTATTCATGAGAATACCTCAAAGTCTTGAACCCTAAATTCATGGTATCAAAATCTAACTCATTAACATCATATTTAAGGAATAAAACATAGGATAACTCCAAGAAATCCATCATCTCCAAGTGGGAAAGATCCACACATGACCAATCACCAAAAGCCCTAGAACATGTTCCAAGCAACCATCATTGAAGATTCTTAAGAGAGTTAAACCCACGTTTACACACCCTAAACAAACCCTAAATTTCAAGGTACATAAAGATACACGAGGATCATGTATTTGACTAAAACCAAGGGCCAAGGATATCAAGAAATCCACCATAACACATCCATCTACAAAAAAAATTGGGTACCTCACATTGGGTTATGGAATTTAAACATATCAAGCATAATCACCACCCTCCCTTAAGATCTAGATCATGATATCATCTACTAGCATATTAACAACACATTTTAGAGAGAGAAACAACAATGTGCAAGTAAGATTAAGAGTGCTAGTAATAGAGGAGGGTTGAGAGTTATAAAACTTGCCTTAAGAAGCTCAACACGAAGGATCCTATAGCTCCAAGCTTCTAAGCTCCAAGCACAAAATCAAAAGATTGAAGGAGATTCACCAAAGGTCCCACTCTTAGCCACAATAGTACCTCCAAGAGAAGAACATGGAAAAGTCAAGATATCCCAAGAAAAGGAGAGAGAAAGGAAACCCTAACCGAGCCAAGGAAGAAGAAGGAGGAAAAGGTGAAAGAACTTCATCTCACCATGGCCCATGACCTTAGAGATGAGGGTTTCTTCCTCAAGAATGACCATCACTTTCAATCATGGTCCATGGCCGAGGAAAGAATATGGAGTGGAGATTCCAAGGAAAATGTTGCAAATGAAGATGAGATACTTACCAAGGTTGAAGATGAGATACTTACCAAGGTTGAAGATGAGCAAGAATCACCACATGCAAGGGATCTGATCACTAAAGCTCCAAGGATCAATCCTTCTTTGCTCCACCAAGCTCCAAGGACAAGAAACATAAGGAAGAAGAAGATAGATAGTTGAAAGGGTTATAAACAAGCAAAGATAAGGAGTTATATAGATGAAGGATGAGAGAGAGAGAAAAGGGTGAGGTGTTAACACACTAAAGAACCCAAGGGACACTTGTCCTCGCATAAGACCAACATGCATCCACATGCAACCACTTAAACATGACATGCAAGACACGGTGATACACTCTAGGTAGTGTCTCGACCACCATGGAATCCCACAAGATCATGGTCGCGGCCATCCTAGGGTGCACATACCATGGTCACGACACCACCCATCACCATCTCCTCTAGGTCAAGACAAAACTTCACCACAAACCCTAAGTCAAGACAACCCCTGCTAGGTCAACCATCTTGACCCAAGACTTCCCTAAACTATCTAGGTCACAAACCTACACTCTATAGGAGGTGTCTTGACCACGACACCCTCCTAAATAGACCTATATCACAACCCATGGTCGAGACAACACAACCAACTCATATGGTCAAGGCACTCAACACTCACATCAACCCTAATCACCACCTAGGGTGATATTCCTCAACCAAGAGTCAAACAAGATTCCTTACCTCTTTCTCTCTCCTCTAGATGACATCAAGTAAGACAAGGAACACTCTAGAGGTGGTAAATTGAATATCAACCCCCTACACTGGGCAAATTGCAATTTGCACCAGAACTAACACATAAATGACAAACTTCATCCAAAAAAGCTCAAACTTGAAACTTAAGATCTCCACAAGCTCTAAGATCATCCGAAGGGATTAAGGCAAGGTTATAAGCACATAATCAAGCCAAAGAAAATAGGATTAGTGATGTGTATTTTACTACGCGTTAAAAATGCAAGTATACACGTCGCGTAGTATAGGCCTTGTGAGGCCCGAGTCGAACATAGGGATACTCAGAAATGTTGGAGACTCCTACTAACTATTTGCGATCAGCTAAGACGAACAACAAATTGGGGTTGTTGAACAAAATTAAAAGAAAATAAAAATAAAACAAAGCAAACAATCAATTAAAGGTTAATTTAATCAATTCAAAAGGGTATCTTTAGGATTGCGGTTTCACTGCGGGTTTTCATTGTATTAGATTTTATATAATGCCTCAATCTTCTCTCTCTATCCGGGTAATGGCCTGAAAACATAATTTCCCACTGTCGTGGTGCAATTCACTACTTAGGTTTAGGTCGGTTCCACCATCGTAGTAACCTATCCCCTAAACTAAGTGCATTATGAACGATCTCTCATTATCCACCATTAATTTTACACCACCTTGGTCAAGGGATTTATCGATTAACGTAGATTTCGTCTCTTTTCAGCCGTTAATCCTTCTTTCAAAGTGATTAAGGGCATTAGGTTATTATTATGGTGATCAAGCATAACAATATATGGAGAAAACAAAACTATACCACGGATTTAAGAGAGAAAATATGAATTACTATTATAAAACTATCATATAATGAATCCCCGGGCTACTCCCGGTCCTAAAGATGAAGGGGATTAGCCCCGCATGTTCATCTCAAACAAGTACAAGGTAGAGATAGGGGAAATCATGTGAAAAACGTGAATTGAGAGGGAAAACCCCTGAACGGAGAAGAACCGATTGATCCTTTGCATAGAACACGTGCTCTCCCGCCTTTCGGTGGTGAAATCCATCTTCTTCGGCGTCCGGATCGACTGGGATGAACTTCTGGCCTCCGTTCTCCTCTCTCTCGCTCCTCGGTACTTGTGCAATGGCTCCCCCCGATCCTTCTTTTCTCTGGCCGGCCGTCATTAGGTATAAGTCCCTAATTAGGTCGTTAATTAATTCCAGCCGTCCGATTGAGATCAATCTGAATCCAACGCATATCTGACGGCGTCGATACCATCGACGCAGGTCAATGGTATCGACCCCGTGTGGTAGCGGCAGCCCTTGATTTCTTTTCGTCCGAGAGCCTATTGTAGTCTCGATACCATCGACTTGGGTCGATGGTATCGACCTCCCTCTAGCGACGACTTTGTCATTTTGTGTCGCTGTAGCCTCTTTGTGTCGATGGTATCAACGGGGTGTCGATACTATCGACTGCTTCATCGCCAACAACCTGAAGGTGACTCGATACCATCGACATCCCTGTCGATAGTATCGACGCTTTGCTGCTCCTTTCGGCTAGCAACCTGTGACCATGTCGATGGTATCGACTTCTGTCGATGGTATCGACGGAAGCAAATACTCGTTTGTCTTGAAATTCAAAGACAAGATCACATAACTTCACACAAATAATAATAATTTGACAATTAATGCTCAAAATGATGAAATAAAGGGGATTTGACATAAAATAGTGGCAAAGACCAAAATAGATGAATTACACAACATTAACCATAAACATGACTAATAAAAGCATAAAACACATATCAAACAGGTCTATAAATGTGACTCAAAATCATCGCATCAAACTCCCCTAAGCTTGAACGTTGCTCACCCTCAAGCAACTAATCCTTAGAATAGAATTGCAAATGTCAATTGAAAAACAACACACCACATCAACATCCCATATGACTCCCACCGGACATTCACAAACCGGCCTTCTCTAACCACAGAACAGTAATTACCCTGACGAAGACAGTAATCATCAATAAAAGAAATTGGCCTCAAAACTAATGAATACTATCACATAAGGCAGTTAGCATAATAAAACTCGCCGGTTCAGACTTGGTGCATCGTGTGATCGCCTATACTACGTTGCTCGCCCTAACTACCATCTACATGGAAGCAGTTCTCCTGATATTCATTAGTGAGGAGAAATTCACGATGGCCTACCAATCCGAGCAACGGGTGGATGAAAATGGGTGGCTCATGGAAGAACGTGGAAGTATTGTACAGTTTCAACCTGCATAAAACAAAAATGTCCTATATGATGCAAATGCACATGAGAAATGCCCTAATGCCTAAAATTAGGTGGAATGATGCATGTACTAACTATCCATCCATCTCAACACGAGACATACATCTAATTTTGCTACATCATGTACTCAATTATTCTTTAAATGCAGGTGATATCACATTCCTTTCTCCTTCTTATTCTAATTGCTTCTAAATAACTCCTTTTTTTCATTATGCAGATTTTTCAGATTTTTTCTATTTTTTTTCTTTTTTTTTCAGCCCTTATATCCATAATTGACAATGAATATTTTATTGGCTTATTTGCTTCATACTCAAAAATTTGCACTATTTAGAAGGTATGGAACAATTTAATTCACCATTTGGAGAAAAATTGAGATACATGATGTACTTTATGCATGAAATTATGAATGCAACTACATGGCATGCACCTAAGGGTAATGTGCATGAATCACTATACTTTTTTTTTATATGCAAAACATATGGAAAGTTGCAATGCAAGTCCTATCTAGATGCTATGCAAACAAAAGGAATTAAAACTGCACTTTACTTCCAATTCTTGGGTGGATTATGGAAAAATGAAGTGGAACGATCACAAGACTAGATGACTGAACCTTAGAAATATATTATGCGTCCCTCCTTACTGACCTGTGTAGTAGTTTAGAGGGTTCTCTCTCTTACATCCAATTAAAGTCTCATTACCATTTGGTCAGTTTTGGCTCAAACAACCATTTCCATCCACTTTCATGAATGATTAGGAGTACAATTATGAAATGTTGTTTTAAAGTTGACATAACCACTCATTTTACATAGGATATGTGCCCAAGGTCAAAACAAAACAAGCTATCCAAAGACACAAAAATTTCAAATTTCCCTTGAATTTCCCATGCACTATTAATTGAGATGACACAACTTTACGACATCCACAATTACACTAGATAGCATGTGGATCCTACAAAAACTAAAATTGCAAGAAACAAATAACAAGAAACAAAAGCAATAATGTTAAAACTAAAAATAATAAAAGATAAAGCTGTTCCAACTACCCCCCCTAAGCTTGAATTCGACTATGGCCTCATAGTCAAAAACAAACTTAAAGATTGGAACAGGGATACCAGATCAATCCTGTGGAGGTGGAGGCGGGTACTACTGTGCAGTGGGGTCCCAAGACGGGAACTGGCCCTGGAAGGTCGGATCATACTGGGGCATCGGTGGAGGCTGTGGATACCCCCCAAAATATCCCTGGCTCCAGTAATGATCGTAAAATGGCTGTTGTTGCACCTCCATCCTGTGCAACATGTCATGGATATTCTGTTGATTCCCAAAGAGAAGGCACTCATTCTCGAAGATCGCCTGCTGGTTGACAAATAGCCGGTTGGTAGTCTCTTGAATACCGGTAAATGTGGCTGTATGCTGCTGCTGTGTCTGGTGGATGTCCTGCAACATAGTGTACATGCCTTTCATGGAATAGGCATCCTCGCTGGGCTGCGAGGGCTGTGGTGATGGCAGCGTAGGCTGTGATGATGAAGACGCACCCGGATGCATCCGAGGATGCTTCCGAGGTGCTACTCGTGCTCGAAGAGGTGTAAGTGCCTCTTCTTCCTCCTCAGCCTCGTCGTCCTGTCCGTCGTCGCCGTCGTCATTGCCACCTTCTTCATCGGAGTCGGCGATGGCTATGATTGGCCATCAAAAATGTTGTGCTCCCTCGATGTTGAAGACCGGATCGGTCAGCGCGCACTCCTGGTATGCTTGATTTACGTGGCAATGCGCAAAAGCCACGCCAGTTCAGAGAAGAACGAGATTGGCTCGGTGTAGATGTTGCAAGTTGACCTTGCTTCTCATAGAAAGAGGAGTCAGCTGATCGAGATTCAAGCCCAAGTAGAGGGCTATCCTGGTGACAAGCCCTCCAAAATGAATTGGGGCTTTTCTCGTGCTCCTCTTCACCGCCAACACTCGTTGTAGAAAGAATGCACCCCAGTTGCACTCTTGTTTCTTCAGAAGCTTGTAGAGAAAGAAAAGATCGGGCTCCTGGAATTTGCTGAGGGCAAGATCACTTCGAGCAAAGATGGTGGAACTCAACATCCGGTGCAATACCCGAACAAATGGGTGCTCGAAGTCAGCTACTGCAGCGTTGTGGTAGCTCACCGACCGTCCATGCAGGACCGTCACCAACTCGAAGAAGATGGCTGCATAGTCGGTGCGGTTGTCCGGCCGCCGGTGGTCATACTGAGAATGATTCCAATTGAAGATCCTGTTGAATTGGCGAAGCGTGAGGGTATAGTCACGGTTGTACAGCCGGAAAGACACCCGACCCTTTATCCATTCACGGTCGGTGGTGACTACGTCGTTGGGAACGACGCAGACGTCAAGCGATGCCATGAACTCCGCCTCCAACTCCTTATATGTCGGCCAGTCATTGAAGAACGGCTGACCATCCGCATGGTAGCGCAACACATCGGGCCTTTGCCCCGTGTGATGGGCCTGCCCCTGCAGAACATAGGCCAAATTGGCCTCGAATCCGAGGTCTCGAATCATTTCCCGGTCCACATACCGGGTGGGTTCGATCTTCCTTTTTAAGATCTCCTCATAGATCTTCTTCACCTCTGTGGATGGATGCATCATGCGCGGCCGTACAACTGACCTGGGAGGAGGTGGCACAAACTCCGGGATATCCTCCGGGTCCGCACGTGAAGAAGATGCTCCAGCGACGTGAACCATGTTGGCGACGAGAAAGGGATTAGAAAGAGAGCTCGGTGCAGAATGGAGATATGAATCTCCGCTCGGTGATGATCGTCGCTCGGTGATGCTGGTCTTCGCTCTTGGATGGATCGGGGGAGTGCTTGGCGCAAAGGGATGAGATCACTCGGAAGGTGTGACGTCAAATGATGTAATGATTCTCCTTAAATAGACTTGGCTGATGCCACTGTTAGCCCGTCGATACCATCGACGCGAGTCGATGGTATCGACACTGGTCGATGCTATCTGCCGCTCACATGGTATCGACAGTCGTCGATTGCTGGATCTTGAAACCCGGATCGCTGACGTGTCGATACCATCGATATGGGTCGATGGTATCGACGCTGCACCTGGATCGATAATGTGGAAGCCACGATCACCGTCGATTTGTTTGCGCGGATCGGTGACATGGATGGTCGATACCATCGACTCGGGTCGATGGTATCAAATTTCCTTCATTGCGACACCGCTACTTTGCATTTTAACCTGTAACCATGTCGATACCATCGACGAGGCCGTCGATGGTATCGAGTTGACTGAGACAAATCGGTCTGCACTTCTCCAGAGATCTCGATGGTATCGACTCCTATGTCGATACTATCGACTTTTCCTTCTCGACCACCTATAGGTATGTTGATACCATCGACGAGGCCGTCGATGGTATCGACTCAGAACAAAATCTGTAGTCGTCAACCTGTACCCTTGTCGATACCATCGACCAGTGTATCGATGGTATCGACTCTGCCTCAGCCTGCACAATGAACAAACGGATCAAGGTATCTTCTTTACACTAAAAATTTAACAAAAATAAAGCAACCTACGATTATAAATAAACTATCCTAATGTACCGATGGTTGGGTTGCCTCCCAACAAGCGCCCTTATTTAACGTCTTAGGCTAGACTGCTTCCAGGCATCTCAATCATCCAAAAGTGAAATGAGTTTGACCTCATTCACCTTCCTCTTGTAATTCTCCCCAAAATAGAGCTTCAGCCTTTGTCCATTCACCAAAAACGTGGTATCACCATCACATACTAAGATCGCACCGTGTGGTTTGACCTCTTCCACCACGAACGGTCCACTCCACCGGGATTTGAGCTTCCCGGGATGCAACTTGAGTCGTGAGTTGAACAACAAAACACTATCTCCCTTCTTGAATGTGCGCAACTCGATGTGGCGACCGTGGATCATCTTTGTGTGCTCCTTGTATATCCGTGCGTTCTCATACGCCGTCATCCTTAGCTCGTCCAACTCATTCAATTCAAGCATCCTCTTTCTCCCCGCTTCATTGTAACTCAGATTTAGCCTTCTAAGCGCCCAATGGGCCTTGTGCTCCAACTCAACCGACAAATGACAAGCTTGGCCATACGCCAACCTAAAAGGCGTGGTGCCTATAGGTGTTTCGTAAGCCGTCCTATATGCCCACAATGCATCCGGTAGTAGGGCACTCCAGTTCTTCCTCGTGGATGCCACCGTATGCTCTAGAATCTTCTTAATTTCACGGTTTGAGACCTCCACCTACCCTTGGGTCTGTGGGTGATATGGGGTGCCTATATTGTGCTTGACCCCATATTTCTTCAATAATGTTGAAAACTTTTGATTCCTAAAATGCGTACCCCCATCACTGATTATCATTCGGGGTACCCCAAACCTACAGAAAATATTTTCCTTCACGAATCTGCACACTACAGTGGAATCATTAGTCCTTGTGGGTATTTCTTCCTCCCACTTCGACACATAATCAACTGCTAATAAAATGTATAAATTGGAGTTCGAGGACATAAAAGGTCCCATGAAATCTATGCCCCAAAGATCAAATACCTCCACTTCCTGAAACACATTCAGGGGCATCTCCTGTCGCTTTGAGATATTACCTGCACGCTGGCAAGAATCACATTGCCTCACAAAATCGTAGGCATCCCGAAACAAAGTTGGCCAATAGAGGCCACTTTCCAAAACCTTAGCTACCGTGCACGAGCTGGCGTGGTGTCCTCCCGTGGGTGATGCATGGCAATGTTGGAGAACGCTCTCGTACTCCATTTCAGGCACACACCTGCGCAAGATACCGTCCCTGCATTGCTTAAGAAGAAGTGGATCATCCCAAAAATAATATCTTAAAGAATGGAAAAATCTTTTCTTCTCCTGATATGACCAATCTTCCAGGATGATCCCGCAAGCCAAATAATTTACAATCTCAGTGAACCAAGGATCTTTAGAGTTAATTTTCAAAAGCTGTTCATCCGGAAACGTCTCGGTTATAAGTATATGTAAATCTTTTTCATCCACCCTTTCTAACCTAGACAAATGATCCGCAACAACATTTTCAATCCTAGATTTATCCTTGATTTCGATGTCAAATTCTTGTAAGAGCAAAATCCACCTAATGAGTCTAGGCTTTGCGTCTTTTTTCTCCATTAAGTATTTTATTGCGACATGATCAGTCCATACAACTACTTTAGATCCAACTAAATACTGCCAGAATTTTTCAAAAGCAAAAACAACGGCGAGTAATTCTTTCTCCATAGTTGTATAATTTAATTGGGCATCATTCAAGGTCTTTGAAGCGTAGAAAATCACGGCGGGCTTATTGTCAACCCGCTGCCCCAACACAACTCCTACCGCAAAGTCCAAAGCATCACACATTAGTTCAAAGGGTTTTGTCCAATCCGGTGTTTGAACAACCGGTGCAGAAATTAGCTTTTCTTTTAACACTTCGAACACATGTAGACACTTATCATTGAAATAAAAAACCGCATATTTCTCCAAAAGCTCGGATAGAGGTTTCGTGATTTTAGAAAAATCCTTTATAAATCGTCGATAGAACCCAGCATATCCCAAGAAACTTCTTACCCCTTTTATAGAATTTGGTGGGGGCAATTTGGAAATGACCTCAATTTTTACCGGATCCACCTCTAAACCTTTACTAGAAACCTTATGTCCTAGCACTATTCCCTCATTCACCATCATGTGACATTTTTCCCAATTGAGGACCAAATGTGTGTCCTCACAGCGCTGTAAAACTTTGTCTAGATTATAGAGACATTCATCAAACGATGCAGCATGCACCGAAAAGTCATCCATAAAAACCTCGAGACAACGCTCTACCATGTCAGAAAATATGGCGAGCATACAACGTTGAAACGTCGCCGGTGCATTGCATAAACCAAAAGGCATGCGGCGGTACGCGAAAGTCCCATAGGGACAAGTGAAAGTAGATTTCTCTTGATCCGAAGGATCAATCGAGATCTGGTTGTACCCCGAGTACCCGTCAAGAAAACAGAAATGTGATCTACCGGCAAGACGCTCTAAGATTTGATCAATGAACGGTAAAGGAAAGTGATCCTTTAGCGTGGCGGCATTCAAACGGCGGTAGTCAATGCAAACTCGCCACCCGGTTACCAATCGGGTGGTGACATGTTCATTTAGCAAATTTTTTGTGACAGTAATTCCCCCCTTATTAGGGACTACCTGTGTGGGACTCACCCATGTCGAGTCTGATATGGCGTAAATAATACCTGTAGCAAGAAGTTTAATGACCTCCTTCTTCACAACCTCCATCATGCTTGGATTGAGACGTCGTTGAGGTTGAATCATGGGCTTGGCTCCCTCCTTGAGCCGAATCTTGTGCTGACATAGAGTAGGGGAAATCCCCTTGATATCTGCAACGGGCCACCCAAAAGCTCCCCGGTGGTTCTTCAGTACTATCAACAGTTGATCCTCCTCATCCGCACTCAAATAGGCAGAAATGATCACTGGTAACTTATCTTTCTCAGCTAGGAAGACATATTTGAGATGCGGTGGCAGCGGCTTTAATTCAAGATCCGGCGGGCTGATCAAAGATGATTGAAGTGGCAGGGGAAGTTCACCTAAATCTTCATAATGCCTCGCATAGAAGCATGGAAGCATCTGAAGCATTTTAGTGCACTCCTTGAGTGAATTGCTCCGCATCCAATCATGTGAAATGTTTAACAAACACGCCTCCAATGGTAATTCCGGAAATGCATTAGAAATAGAAATAGAAATCACATCATCCTCCAGAGAAAGGGGAATGTCCTCATTCTCATCATTCGGGAACCCCACAGCTTTGCACAAAGAAACTACTTTGGTCTGCTCCATGATATCTACAGCCAAAGTTCCATTGTCCACCTTGCTCATCACATGAGCCATGTCCAGAAATGGCTTCCCAAGACAGAGTGAAATATTACTATCCAGATGTTTTACCATATTGCATTGTTCCTTTGCTTTAGATGACGCAGTACTAGAAGGCATGACCATCTCAAAGTGGTCATCAGCTATGCCCAAGGTCAAGCGACCTCTCCCCATCTTTAAGATCATGTCATCTGTAGCTTGGAAAGGACGTCCAAGTAACAACTCGTTGCCATGTTCATCCTACATCTCCATGACTACAAAATCTGCCGAAAAGACAAATCTATCCACCTTCACTAACACATCTTCACATATTCCATAAGGTTTTACCACAGAGTTATCCGCCAATTAAATCGTCATATTGCTTGGCCGTGACTCCTTCAATCCCAGCTTTTTAAATGTAGAAAGGGGCATCAAGTTGATGCTTGCCCCTGAGTCACATAATGCTTCACCGAATTTAAACTTCCCAATATAACAAGAAATGTTAAAGCACCCGGGATCTTGCCTCTTTGGCGGTAAAGTGCCCATGATGAAGGCACTCACTTGCTCCTTTAGCACGACAACCTCTGTATTCGGAATTTTCCTCTTTTTGGTTATGACATCCTTTAGAAACTTCCCGTATGAAGGAATTTGCTCAATAGCTTCCAGTAAAGGGATATTGACTGAAAGCTTCCTAAAAGTGTCTAAGAACTTCTTGAACTGCGCATCTGCCTTCCTCGCCTTAGCATTATTTGGATACGGGACCGGAACAGCTTGTGCCCTTTGATGAGGTGGCACATAAGGTGTCTTTTTCTGAGATTCCTCCTCTGCAACCTGTTCTTCAGTATCATCTACAGCTGTGTCCTCAACCTACCCTGTGACTGATATGGGATGCTCCTCATTGGATTTACCTTCTTCTTCAGTTTGTGGTGTGCTTGTCTCCTCGGCCCTTGGATTCAACAATTTCTTGCCACTTCTTAGCAGAATAGCCTTTGCTTGCTGATTTCTCCCGGGAACATTGGTATTCCCCGGAAAACCTGGATGTGCCGGTTTCTTCAAACTAGCGATCTCGGCTGCCATCTGTGCCATAGATGTCTCAATGGTCCTCATTTGAGCCCCGTGGCTCATCAATGTTTGCCCAAATTGATTCATGAACTCTCCTTGCTGCTTGATTTGCTGGCCAAACGTATTCATTAGCTCTTGATTCTGCTTTATAACCTGATTGAGCAGCTCCATGCTCTTATCTTCTGCTACTGGCGTGGGTTTGGCATCTGGATCCTGCAGAAAATTATTTGGATCCTTCCACGAGAACTTTTTATCTTTTCTCCATGAATAGTCATTGTTCCTATATCCTTGCTATTGTCTCATGTATTTGACTTGAGCCTCATCCTCAGACTCATTTTCCTCCTTTTGCAGTAGCTTCTTGGCGAGAAGATCCATCTTCTCATTCATCTCTTTCATTGCCTTGGACTCTCCTGCAACTCGAACTTGCTCTACCGAGCCTCTTTCTCTCTCACCCCAGGACTGCTTTCTAGCTATATTCTTGAGTATCTCCCAACATCTGGTGTCTGTATTGTTCAGAAAGAAACCTGACCCAGCTGAATCCAGATTACTCCTATCATGCTCAGAGAGAGCAAAATAGAAGATCTTCACCTGTGTCTTTTTTTCCAACCCATGATGCGGGCACCTCCTCAGCATAACCTGAAATCTCTCCCAGGTCTCAGAATATGTCTCACCGGCCTGTTGGGTGAAGTTATGAATCTTCCGGATCATGTCGTTAGTCTTCTCAGGAGGGAAGAACCTCTCAAAGAAGACCTCCACCATATGGTCCCAGGACTCCACAAACTCATCATCCAAATTATGTAGCCACTCTCACGTGGCTCCCGCCAAAGAACTCGGGAAGAGCTTGAGAAACAGTGCATCCTGTGGAAACCGATCGATTTTTACCATGTCACAGTTTTCAACAAACTAGATGATGTGCGCGACGGGGTCCTCATTCTTGAGCCCATGAAAAGCATTCGACTTGACCAGATTTATCAAAGCCGGATCAATCTTATATGTCGGTATGTTGATTGCTTGCTTCTTTATAGGCCCCTTGGAAGCTGATGCGGAAGAAGCCTTGATCTTCTCCCATATGGTCTGTGCGTCGGCCATCTCTTCCTGTTCAAGTTCGGAATCTACCTCTTCTTGCTCTTGCTCTTGATAATCCTCGTCCTCAAGTCCTTCCAGCGGAACCTCGGGTGCGCATTCCGCGTAGTCAGTACTACGCGTCTGCACCATAAACAATACCTGAAATAAGAAAATTCAAGTTCAGTACAGTGTTGTGACGAGTATAAAAATTTTCAAACAATTTAAAAATATTTGAAGTTGAATGAAAATTAAAAAAAATGTGGCCTAGAGTGGCCGCTCGTAGCACTCGAAGTGCCAACAGTTTCTCTGTATCCCCGACAACGGCCCCAAAAACTTGACGTGTATTTTACTACGCGTTAAAAATGCAAGTATACGCATCGAGTAGTATAGGCCTTGTGAGGCCCGAGTCGAACACAAGGATACTCGGAAATGTTGGAGACTCCTACTAACTATTTGCGATCAGCTAAGCCGAACAACAAATTGGGGTTGTTGAACAAAATTAAAAGAAAATTAAAATAAAACAAAGCAAACAATCGATTAAAGGTTAATTTAATCAATTCAAAAGGGTATCTTTAGGACTGCAGTTTCACCGCGGGTTTTCATTATATTAGATTTTATATAATGCCTCAATCTTCTCTCTCTATCCGGGTAATGGCCTGAAAACAGAATTACCCACTGTCGTAGTGCAATTCACTACTTAGGTTTAGGTCGGTTCCACCATCGTAGTAACCTATCCCCTAAACTAAGTGCATTACGAACGATCTCTCAGTATCCACCATTAATTTTACACCACCTTGGTCAAGGGATTTATCGATCAACGTAGATTTCATCTCTTTTCAGCCGTTAATCCTTCTTTCAAAGTGATTAAGGGCATTAGATTATTATTATGGTGATCAAGCATAACAATATATGGAGAAAACGAAACTATACCTCAGATTTAAGAGAGAAAATATGAATTACTATTATAAAACTGTCATACAATGAATCCCCGGGCTACTCCCGGTCCTAAAGATGAAGGGGATTAGCCCCGCATGTTCATCTCAAATAAGTACAAGGTAGAGATAGGGGAAATCATGTGAAAAATGTGAATTGAGAGGGAAAACCCCTGAACGGAGAAGAACCGATTGATCCTTTGCGTAGAACACGTGCTCTCCCGCCTTTCGGTGGTGAAATCCGTCTTCTTCGGCGTCCGGATCGACTGGGATGAACTTCTGGCCTCCGTTCTCCTCTCTCTCTCTCCTCGGTACTTGTGCAATGGCTCCCCCCGATCCTTCTTTTCTCTAGCCGGCCGTCATTAGGTATAAGTCCCTAATTAGATCGTTAATTAACTCCAGTCGTCCAATTGAGATCAATCTGAATCCAACGCATATCTGACGGCGTCGATACCATCGACGCAGGTCGATGGTATCAACCCCGTGTGGTAGCGGCAGCCCTTGATTTCTTTTCGTCCGAGAGCCTGTTGTAGTCTCAATACCATCGACTTGGGTCGATGGTATCGACCTCCCTCTAGCGACGGCTTTGTCGTTTTGTGTCGCTGCAGCCTATTTGTGTCGATGGTATCGACGGGGTGTCGATACTATCGACTGCTTCATCGCCAACAACCTGAAGGTGACTCGATACCATCGATATCCCTGTCGATAGTATCGACGCTTTGCTGCTCCTTTCGGCTGGCAACCTGTGACCATGTCGATGGTATCGACTTCCGTCGATGGTATCGACGGAAGCAAATACTTGTTTGTCCTGAAATTCAAAGACAAGATCACATAACTTCACACAAATAATAATAATTTGACAATTAATGCTCAAAATGATGAAATAAAGGGGATTTGACATAAAATAGTGGCAAAGACCAAAATAGATGAATTATGCAACGTTAACCATAAAAATGACTAATAAAAGCATAAAACACATATCAAACAGGTCTATAAATGCGACTCAAAATCATCGCATCAATTAGCCCAAAACCCAGTTCAAGTCCGTACGATAAAGATTGAGCAAATATAGGTTGAGAAGTTATAATATACAATGTATGTTCAACATATTATGGTTACATAAACAATGAAATATTCAACTTTTAGGGTGGGTGTCCCGACCTTGGGTGGGTCAAACCAGGAGCGGGGAAAAGGACCTATGGGAAAGGCAAAACCCCAAACCATGTGGGGTCAGGTTGTGGCTAGAGAGCCTAGCCTCCTCCTTTGAGTCAACAAGACAACCTAGGTTAGGACCTTCCCTAGAAGGGTGAGTTCAAAAATCAGTTTTAAGAATTGAGGTAACCTTAGATGTCACCTAAAGTAAGGAAAATTAAAGATGTGATATCTCAATAAACCCTAGGTAGGGTAGAGCACTAAGTCAATCTTAAGGTCAAGTAGGGAAGATTAAACATACATAATATCGATGAGATTAGGAGGTGATTGTGTCCTCAATGCATAAGACCATAGGGTCAGGAGGATATAGCCATGTTTTCTTGAGGCCCATGCATCAGGAGATTGGCAACCTTTGTGAGTTCATGAGGCCCAATGGGTGATCATGAGAGGCACTCTCAAAATGCATAAGGATGGGATCACTCCAAAAGTACCTCTACCTGTAGATATCTTGAGGAAATGACTAAGGATAATTAGACATGAGGTGAAAATATAAAAGATACAAGAAATTAGGTAATAGTGAAATCTTAAGAGGAGTTATGTGCAAAATGAAAACTGAGAAAGGCACTTGAATTCATGAGATGTAAGAATATTGTGGAATTAAAAAATATGCATGGTTTAGAGTCATGTTGAGAATGATTTGACCTAAAATGTGAAAAGAGTATATGTGTGTGTACCATATCTACTCTTGGAATGATAAGTACTTTATTTTTGGACTGCAATCAAATGCTTATTTCATCTTATTATGAGTGAGAGAGATTGGAGTAGACACATATTATGCTTAAAATTGACATATGAGAATGAATGCCTTAAGTTGAACTGGGTGACATGACCTAGGGTTTGAGGTGTTACCTCACCCTTATGTGGGAATAAATGAATGATAGTTTGGAAACTTAGGCAAAGAGGTAGTCACTAAGTAAAGTTGGAATCAGAAAATGAAAATGTAGTCGACAAAGAGGTGATATCCTAAATTTTTTTAGAGATGTGGATATACCTTGAATCGAATTCAAATACCAATCTTAGTAATGATGTGAGAAATTTGCATATAAAGAGAAGATGTTAAGAAAAGGTATCTAAGTAGGGGTTTCTAACCCTTAGGTTTGAGGCTATACGGAGTTGTCATTCATATTAACCTTACTAGGTTTGAATTTTGGGGAAAAAAATTCCTTTTAAGGAGGCGTGAATGTAATATCCTCAATTTTAGTGAAATTTAATTATGTAAATATTAGGCTTGAATTGATAAGTGAATTCCTTAATTGTGTTATTGATGAAATAAGAAAGTCATCTTTGTGGCATGGATGCAACCCATGGCCCATATAAAGGCCCGTGAGACTATTTGCTTTGCAAATATGTCCTTATGGTGCAAGATGAAGAGATAAGACATTTCGTGCACAAATAGAGGATGATGACTATATTAATTATTAGATAACTAAATAATAAGATAATATGCAAGTTTCTAAAGGAAATAAAATATATAGATATTTAAAAGAGCAATTTTCTAGCCATTATAAGCAACACAATGTGTGAGACATCAAGTAGTATTATATTGGTCTAACCTTTGGCTTACTGAAAAATAATATTGAAAAGAAGAGAATTTTATAATTTGAGAGAAAAAGGATCTTGCATGTGGTGTTGGAAATCAATTTAATAATTTGTCAAAAGTCGTCGTGCATTCAAGTTATCCCCATAAATCCTACAAAATAGATAAAAATTGGGAAAGAATGCCCTCCAAGTTTTAGAAAAAGGATGTTTCTTGTGTCCTAGAGAAATTCATAAAGATAGAGGGATCTAATTGAAATAAATTATATATATTCCTTTTTGAAGGAAGAGAGAAATGGGCATCTAAAATATCTTTTTTAATACTCGATCTTGCTGAATCTGAGATTTAGTTGTTAGAAGGTTCTTCTCAAATTTAGGATTAATTGGGTAAAGGAGGAGAGAGATATGCAATTATGTAGTTTCCCTAAAATGAGAGGATTAATCGAAACAAATGCGATATGTAACATTTACAATAGAAAAGGGAACTTAGTCCCAGTCCCAGTCCCAGTCCCAGTCCCAGTTATGTCGTGAGATTTTAGGACCATCCAATCTAGAATCAACGGCTTAAACTTTACCACCTATCTAGAGTCCCCTTTGGGAAAGGAACCATGTTCACATCTGATACATCCTCTCGATCTCTCTATACTCTACATCAAACCCCACAAAACTAGTCCCATTGGAATTTAGAGAGGTAGGAAAACCTACCTAACCCCAACATTCTTCCTAGGACTTCTATTTTGGAAAAACACCCAAATTAGTTCAAAGCAGTTCTCTGAGATGAGAAATAAACCTTGTTTTCCTTGACTTCACTACCTATAAATGGCATATGATCTTCTAAAAAAACTAAGGGAGGATCCCTACATGCCTAGGGTGCAAAAAACCATGCCCTAAGCCCTGCTCTTCTCTGCTGCATTTCTCTATTGTCCAAAGATGAGAACTACCTTGCTTACCCCGTTCCCGCTCTTAGCATTGAAGCTGAAGCCACGATCTAGTCCAGAGAAGTCCCACGAGAGGTCCTACACTGATGGGAGGCTCACATGAACCCAGGATCCTGAATTCAATGACAAGGTTGACTTTTCACAAAACGTGGTTCATGAGCAATAGAAGAACTAAGGTAGAAGATGAGAGATTCAGAAATGACTTCTTCTCCCATGTTGCAATGCTAGAAGGTAAATGTTAGTTAGGAATTTTAACCCTTTTCTAATCCGCATCCACATGAGTAATGGATGTAAAGGTTGCATGATCCTATTGGATCAAGATGGGATCCACATATGACTGGGTTTGTTCAGATAATATGATATAAAGGTGACGTGTCAGCATAATATTGGCCAATTTATGTTTATCTTGCAAAAATAGTAGAAATTGGTAGGAAGCTTGAATGAATACATGCTATATATGAAACTTGATCATAAAAATAAGAGGAACACAAATAAAATTCCAGTGAGCCATAAATCTGATTCTAGTTCTAAAACTATTGCAAATATATGTTTGAGTGGTGATTACTACATATAAACCCAAATTTCTAATGAATATGTTGTTAATCATATTAAATAGGTTTCCTTGAGATGTAAACTGATATTGTGGAATATGATGGTGATCAAACATGGTTATGGACATAATGAGGATAATTACATTTTCTAAAGTGAATAATCATGAATATGATGAATTAGTGTTAAAGATTATAACTTGCTAAGTTGTTAATGAACTTAATTGAATCTTATGTGATCATAATGGAAGGATTTGTTAGATATGGTAATTAGGGTTTCATCTAATGTTTAATAAAGCAATGGAACTAGGTTTTGTGCCCTTATTCCTTATTCAAACCCTAAACCTTAGATTAGGACTTGAGTAGGGTTTAATCTAATTAATGTCATGGCAATACTTTAGGATGTATATGCATGTAGATTAATTGCTGAATTGCTTGGATCTATTGATTGGATTGCTTGAACATATTTGAAGTATAAACAACATGGTATCGACATGATACTACAAGATTGGTATGTGGTTAGGATTACGACTACTCGCAATACAATTTGCTGGTTTTTGCCGAGGTTTACTTGAAGATTTCTTAAATAAATAGTTGAGTGTTTATTTACATTATTCTCAATTATAATGCCACTATGAGTATCACATAAATGAATATTATGTGAAGAAAATGACAGTTCCTATTTGCAAATAATTGATTGAATATATGCGGTTATGTACTTGTACACTTTTGCATGCACCCCGCATACACATTATAGCAATATATTCAGCCCTTTTTTTCATAGTGTTTTAGGTGCATGCTAAATATGAAGATATCAAGATATGACAGATATATGAAATTACTTGAAGACATTAAACCTAACTTGTAAGGAGTATTAGATAGTTACTTCTTCTCATATGTACAATTCTGACGATAGAAATTCATGTAACTCCTTAGAGGACCATCTTGTAAACAATATCTGAAGAAGTGGAAATTATTTGTTATTTGGTAAAAATATGGACCATTGGGAATTTTAGGTAATGTCTCTCAACTTGTAGGGTCTTTCCTTAATTGGGGGATGTTGAAAAGTGAGGTCACATACATTAGTATGTATGAGTCCTAATAGATCAACAAAGGTAATGAAGTATTGATAACCACCTCTAGCATTTGTTCTAAAAGGGCCACACACATCAGTATGTATGAGTACTAAAAGATCACTAGCCCTTTCACTATTTCTAGTCAATAGAGTCTTTGTCATCTTTCCCAAGAAATGAGACTCACACGTCTCTATTCATTCAAAATCAAAAGAGTCTAGATAACCATATTTATGGAGTCTAGAATTGTGATTCTCATTGATGTTCCTTAAACAACCATGACCAAGATATGTTTTGTTTGAGTTATCAAATTGTAATATTTTGGTATTTACTTATAAACATTTTTCTTTAAATCCAGCAAATAAAACCATAAGACATGGGACACTACCATAAAATATCTCATCTTCTGAAATAGAACACTGACCATTCTTTATATGAAATTCATATCCATCATTGTCCATACAAGATACATAAACAATGTTTCTATTTATGACAGGTACAAAACAAGAGTTCTTTAACTCTATTACAAGACACATGGGCATACATAGATAATAGGTTCCAACTATAGTGGCAACAACTCTTGCACCATTAGTAATTTGTAGTTTGATCTCACCCTTTCTTAAAGGCTTACTTCTTTTCAAATCATGCATATTCAAACATATTGAGATCCACATCGGGTATCTAGCACCCAAGATGAAGAATTAGACAAATTTATCTCAATAACATATACTACATGAAGTGGAGAACTCTATCAGCATATTCATATTCTGGAATCCCTTTATGTACGAAGGACATATTCCTCTTGCACTTTTCTTTCTCCTTATCACGAGGGTTGAAGATATGGACTTCAACTTGACCCCATTACTCTTCTTGAATTTTCTTTCATCCTTGGAATCCACTCCATTGATCACCATCACAATTTTCCTTCTTTATTCGTGCTTCAACATTTATCAACATACCAAGCAATTGTGAAAACAATTTGACCATGTTAGTCAAGTAATAACACTCAATAAACCAACTATATGATTCAAAATATGATTGTAAAACCATATTCATGACCAACTCTTTGCTCAACGAGAACCCCAGTTGCTCTAGATGCATGTCCAATCATATTAAGCACATGGGTCTTTACTAGATCTCCCTTTGTCATCTAGCACTCATAGAACACCTCTGAAACATTGTACCTTTCTTTCTTTGCATGATTATGGTTCACATTATTAAGATGTGTTACCATCTCAAGAACCCCATGTATTCACACTGCTCATTCAACTCATAGTTCGTGCATCATAGCATAAGGTGCTTGATGTCTAAGGCATCGTTAGCATGCTTTCAATAAGCATCAACTTCAACCCTAGGTGCATCATGAGCAGTCTCTTCTGGAACTGGTGTATCTAGGACATAGAGCTTATGCTCATCATTGAGAACCATTCTCAAAGTTTAAAACTAGTCATGGAAATTTGTGTCATTGTGTTTTTCCTTCTTAAGGACTGATCGAAACGATGACTTATTTGCCATGTGTTTCTACAAAAAAATTGTATTTTGTCAAAAACCCTTTTTGATTTGATTTGGTTTGATGAAAATAAAATTTGAAAACTTTTAATTAGGACTTAATTAATCATCTCTCTCACTATTTTGTTCAAGTTGATAGCCCTCACATATCAATTCAAAAGATTGTATCGTACAACCTTCTAGTGAGCTAAGACCCAAAACAAATCACTTACTATAAAGAAGTGAAATCAATCACCTCTCTACTAAATATGGTTAACAAAATCCAATGAATAGTAGCAGAAGTTAAAAGATTTGACTATATTCAATTTCATAAAGAGTACATATCCCCCCCCCCAATATGGGTGTACATGCTTTATGAAAAAAGAGGATATAAGTAGAGGGAAACTATACTACAACAATATGTCTCCAATAAAAATAACTTAACAAATAATTTCATGAGGGAAGGATGGACTCCTTTTTCCTAGTCATAGGCTGGTTCACCATGATCCTAATGCGTACTTGATCCTAACCTGGGTGGTTGGTATCACCCAACAAGAGGAGAGAAAATGTATGTGTCAAATAAAGAATAAGGACAATTATAATCTAAAGTAGGAAATAATAAAGATTCGCTATGCTAAGAGGGTCAAGAATATGAGGTTAGTATAACAAATAAGAATTTCTACCAAGGTAAACAATAATAAGTTGCATGCATGATTAAATGTGACTACATTAAACTAATATAGGGATTAGGCACGTACCAAATCTCAACCTCTGGGTGAGGGAGAGTAACACATTCCCAAACACCCAAATATATATAAAGTGGGGAGAATTATCACATTCCCATGGGGAGAGTGGTCACATTCCCCTGGGCTCATGCCCAAAACTATGGGTGGTTTGTACTCATGTACACTACATTAGTTAATTAATCATTTTCATCATCATGCTAAAATATTTCAATGACAGATATAAGGAATATAAATAAATTTGCAAGTGGGGTCCAAGACCCTAGAATAATTGAAGTAAAAATGCCACAAAAAGGCAATAAAGAGTATAATGGCTAAGAAATGCATCCTTGGAAATTAGGGTTGGATATCAAATGCCCAACTGAAGGATAGTGTTCAAACTCATAAATAAAAAGGGTTGCACATACATACCTCACTTGAGATTCCTAAAGAAAACCTTTCATCAATTAAATGTGTCCAATGTCACTTTTGTCCTAGATACAAGTTTATACACATGGATTAGGGTTTATGAATCATATTATGTGAGAAACCCTAATTTTGGACCTTCTATGAAATGCATCGATTTAGGACTCAAAACTTAAACCAATCAATTACTTTGATTCTCCTGATTAAGAAAACATATTTATTTCTTAATTTTGGGTTAAAATGAATTAGTTACATATTTTAAGACTTTTTATATAATTAAAATGGTATTTATGACAAATCTTGAAATAGGGATACAAATCAAAATCTGACCAATCACAATTCAAGAAAAATCCACATTAGAACAAGGACCAAAATATCCATACATGACCCAATTATCCAGCTGGCCCAATGGAAGATTGCCACATCATCGTCACATTATCAAAACAGGAGGGTGAGTGGTAATATGAGGAAAACCCAAAAATGCCCTTGTACCGATGGTTATTTGACTAAAAAGCCAAGGGTAAAAGAGTTATTCACTCATACCAATGACTTGCGGTTGACGAACAAAGGCGTGTGTGAAATGACCAAAATGCCCATGTAATAAAAATAACTTGATTGGCATTGCGGGGATCCCGGGGTCACTACCCAGCCTAGATTCTCCTACTTTGAGCCATGGCTTGAGCAGGAGCCTGGAACTTCAAGCTTTGGGTAGAGCAGGTGATGGGCAGACTCACACTTGGTGTTGGGGCCGTCTATGACTTCTCAGAACTGAGACGGTGTTGATTAGAAAAAAAGAAGATCATTCGATGTCCTATAGCTCGAGAAGCTCTACAGAGATGGGTAGAAACATGGGAAAGAAAACTAGAGTCTGTATCATGGAACTAAAATGAGAGGGAAAATAGGCTATTATACGAAAAATACTCGCGATGGAAAGACGATTCCAATGGTTCAATTTCTGGGGTTGGAGTACCTCTAGAAGACCAAAACGACACCCTATGACAGAGACTCTAGTGGAGACCTATAGGGTCCGGTGTCTCAATCAAGAATGAGTGAAACAATTAATGTGGAAATGAAGGAGGAGGGTCAAGGGTTCTCACTGGATTGCCAATTTGGCTGGAAGTGGTGGAGAGAGCTGGGGTGTGACCAGCATCATCAGAGATGAAAGGCGAGTAGGTTTGTGGTCTTTGGGTTAGTTGAGGAGAAATTAGAGGAGGAGGAGAGTTGTGTGTAGCTTAAGGGTGCTCAACATGCCCTTATATAGGTGGGAGAGGGGTCAGAGCACCCTCTGTGAAATGATGATGGAGAAACTGTGAAGCCCTAGATTGGGTGCTTTGTCATTCGGGTGAGGGAGTGGATGAGGAATGGATCGTCATGTTTGTCTTAACCTCTCGGTCTCGTAGGTGAAAGAAAAAAGAACAATGATGCTTCATGGAGGGAGAATGGATCCGCGAAGGTGGCCTAGGTAGTGCCAAATCTAGCCTATGTAATGATTGGAGGTAAGGTGAGACGACCGACAAACAAATCATCACTAATTAAATGGAAATTAAACATAAACAATGGATTAACAAAAATCACTAAAATTTAAAACCATTTTGCAAGGAGATCCTTGTCCAGAAAACTTTTACTGAAGGATCCAAAACTTATACGTGTCATGATTTACATTGTACAACATTGTTTCATCTTATCTCGAGGAAAACATATGACAATTGCTTTCTCAAAACATATACTTAAAGCAACATCAAACCTCGAGGCATACATGCCAAAATCTCATATTGTTCATAAAACAAACACATACTAAATCCAAGGACCTGAGAGTACAGAGACGACACATAGGACTTCTATCTACAAGACACGACAAACAATACACTCAACTTGAGCTGTCACTGCTGTCCCTGCTGTTGTTGATCATCCTGTGCAGAAAGATTCTTTGCCACCTTGTGCATGTCCACCTAAAAAAATGTGGATCTCACGGGGTGAGACAATTGTCCCAGCGAGAGATATAACTCTCCGCCGACCATATTATTATCACAAATTAAGCATTTATAAACTAAGCAAAGGTTCTTTTTATATTAACAGGTAGGATAATTCACTGAACAAAATGAAGTAATCTCCTTTCTTAAGGAGAACATTGCATCTACCCATAGTAGAGTTATAAATCATCTATCTACTTTGCAAAGAATGTAAAGAGCATAAATAACATCTATCAACTAAGATGTATAACTGAAGTACGCATCAATCAATGTTTTCCATAATCGATCCTTAAGCAGATATGCTACACGGATGATTACATTTTACAATCACACTTATGCCCTGAGGAGATGAGGTATACCGCTCATCTCCAACCGACCATTGCAAAGTCGAAATCGGTACCATACAAGGTCAATGGCGAGCCGGCTGCCAGGACCTCCCATGTCTCGGTCAGTGCGAGACCACAAGCAGGACTATGTCAACTGCTTATATAGATTTCCAGGGTATACTGGCAACTTTGCTATAGAGCTACAGCGGCGGCTGCACTCCTTCGGTGATTGAGAGATCTCGTGTTTATCTACCATCAATACCGGCATTAATCATCATCGGGAGATTCGTGATACATCCATCCCAGTCTTTATAATGAAGGATTGAGAGATCTCGTGTTTATCTTGCATCAATCCAACATTAGGGAGTACATATATTTTCTCCCATCACCCCCGCATATTAAAAATATGCGATCTCTAGGAGATCCCGTGGGAAAACCTATTACACCATCGCCAGCTACTGACGATGATGGATCTATGGTCAGGGCTCTACATGATAAGATTCCACTTGATTAATTAAGTGCATTACCATATTCTTTTAACATCAATCAAGTTTCAAACAAGAATTATTATAACAGATGCTACAAAGAAAGGCGTAATACATTTATCAAGTACTTTCAAAATCTTTAAAACATATGATAGGTGGGATCTTAGTCCCTTATCATTTTACTGGGAATTCTCATCCCTTTACATCATCATTATCATGATTACTGAATTTGGGTATTCAAACCCTTAGTTCATCACAGAACACTATTACCACTTATTAGGTAACTATTACCTTTAGGTCCTCAGACCAAGGTATACATTGTACTTGTTATACAAGCATCTCACATGGCTCACAAGGCCCATTAAGTATCTTGTCACCTCTCACTAGGCAACAACTTATTCACATGGCTCGCAAGGCCATTGCACATCTTGTTACCTCTCACTAGGCAACAACTTATTCTCATGGCTACACAAGGCCATTACACATCTTGCCACCTCTCACTAGGCAACAACTTATTCACATGGCTCACAAGGCCATTACACATCTTGTCACCTCTCACTAGGAAACAACTTATTCACATGGCTCACAAGGCCATTAGTCATTATACTTTTTATACAAGTATTTAACAAGCCTTACAAGGCTTATGCAATAAGAGAATTACAACCTTCCCATCATTGGGGTTAGGGTTTCCCCTTTATAACCGATTAGGGTTTCATATTCATTTTATTGATCCAAACCTTAATTCATTACTCCACACATCTAGGAGCATATATTGATATCATAAGTATTCAATCATACTTATGTATTCTCATCATTTATCATTAAATGATCATCAACACAAGGTATGAGTTTGTCTCTCATCCTTACTAGGGTATGATTACATCATACTTTATTAACTTGGCTTAACCCTTTCTCAAGGTATGTTAGCCTACACTTATCAAAGTGTATTAATCTCATTACATCTCAACGTAACAATTGACATGACACACTTCATGTGTTACTCATCCAAGTATATTGGATCAACCTTGAAGTGTTGGATGTGATATCTATCATGTCTAGATATATCACTTTCCTCATCACTTTTAACTTACTTAAGTTCATCAACTTATCTTGTATTAGGGTATTTCCCATCCTAATACTTTATGCACTAGCCCATCACATTCATCATGTAATGTATTGGTCATAAGTCACACAACTAAATTATTCAACCATCATTAATGATATTGACTCATCTCACGTTGAGACATTATTGATATAGGATTAACCATTATCAACCACTCTACGTGTTTCACCTATCAAGGTATTATCCACACCATTACTTGGTGTTACACTCATTACTCCTAAGAGTGTCTTACTCTCACCTTTACAAGGTGTCTCGGGTTGGAGGTGTGCATATGTTCACCATATCGGATTGGAGGTATATAAGCACCCACCATATCAGGCTAGAGGTGTATGAACACCATCCATATCGGGTTAGAGGTGTATGAACACCATCCATATCGGGTGGCTCACCATCTAGGGTTAGCCATGACGGGTTAGGGTTACCATATTGTTTAGGGTTGTGTATCGTGCAACCATGTTGTGCAACCATGTCATGCAACCATGTTGTGAAACCATGTCGTGCAACCATGTCATGCAACCATGTCATGCAACCATGTTGTGCAACCATGTCGTGCAACCATGTATATCGTGCAATAACACTTGTTACTCTTCACTTATATTGGGTTACCCAAATTAGGGTTTCTTGTCATCTTACAAGTATACAATTAACTTTGTATCACGCATGGAGTATATTATAGACTCCCTATCATGCAAGCATCTTGTGCAACCATCTCATGCAACATCTTGTGCAACATTTTGTGCAAGACATATCGGGCAAGTCATACCCATATCGGGTTATAACTACTTGTATTTATACTTGAACCCGATATCACTTTGACAAAGTGACACCATCTTCTTCGAGCTCTAGACCTTTGTTCTAATTGATATAATTCATGGTAACAGGTATAAGCATCTACTATAACTCATAATTTCATCAACTATTTCAGGAAATTTCGGAATAAAAATTATTTCACTAATTTAAACAATTTAGGTGAAGAATAATAACATGGTTGAGTTCAAGTTAAATAACCCACCTTAAGAACCACTTCAAAGATCCAAGCTCCAAAGATCCATGTTCCTAAGGTTGAATATGACTTTATCAAAGGTCCAAGGCTCGTTCAGAACTCCTTCATATACAAGGAATCACCATCTATAAGCAATTGGTGAAGAAGAAAAGAAAGGTAGATCATAACCCTAATTCCATGCTTCAATTCAAGCTTGAAGACAACTATAGCTTACTTTAGGGTTACGCTTTGAGTTACTTAGCTCCTTGGCCGACACCCTACAACTCTTGGGCGATATGGACTTCCTCTTGGCCGACACAACTTTTCTTGTGGCCGATACCCCCTCGCTTGGGGCCAAAATCACTTCAATTGGCCGTTATCTACTTGCTATGGGAAATATCAACATGCTATGGCCGATATACTCGATATGGCCGATACCCAAGGCCTATGCACGATACCCTTGTGCTCTTGCCCTACATGCCACCCCTCTTGCATGATATGATACTCACTTGCACGATATGGCACTCACTTGGAGTCAAAACACTTCACTCTATGTCCGATATCACCCTATATTGCCGATATCACCTACTTGGGCGATATGGTCTTTCCATGGGTGATACCCCAAGGCCCATGCACTATACCACAACATCCCTTCACGATATGGGAGCTCTATGCACGATACCTTAGGATAGGAGGGTGGTAAGGGTCGCAAAATTGCACCAAGGGGTGAAACTAGGGGTCTATATACTTGTTGTTCATGAAGGAAGGCAAAAATGAGGTGTCAACATTTTGAGCTAGTAGGTGCCACATGTCATGCATGGGTGACACGTGTACATGCATGCATCAACATTTATCTTGAAATTAAAAAAGGTTGAGTATCATCTAGAGATGCAAATTCCTCCATTGCTTATCCATTTGGATACGTCATCTAGGTTTAATCACTATTTTAAGTCAAGCCGATACACTTTTTCTAAGGAAACTTGTTGGCCGTCACACCTCACCTCCTTGAGGTGCTTTACACGATATGGACTTTGAAAAGAGTTCAAAAAAATATATGGGACACCTCCTTGGGCTCCATGGCCGATAGGCACTCATATATAAGCTTTTCAACTTGATACAACTCAAGTTAAGCTTCCAAATTCAACCCTTTTTCTTGGTCATTTCATCACCAAGAGTATCATCATTCATAATTGATCCAAAGATGGTGTCTCATTCATTATCTGTCCTCCAAATGATACATAGAGGAAGTAGGGACATTCTATAGGTGGTAATTTTCATATCAACCTCACATTTTGGATAAATTACAATTTGTAGCAAAATCGGTGCACAAGGTACCAGCATTATTCAAACAAGTTCAAACTTGGAATTTAGGCTTTCCACAAGACACCACCTTGCATCATTCTCTCTATAATGATGCTAAAACAAATGAGGCTTGTTCAACATGTGAAATTTGGCATTATAGCCCATCAATTTGGGTAAATTGCACTTTGGGCCAAAATAAAGGAAAATTGCTCAAACATCATTCAATCGGGACCAAACTTGAAACATGAGTGTGTCACATGATAAAAAAGCACCTTAGAGGATTTTATTAAAGTTATAAGCAACTTTATTAGCCAAAAGAAATAGGGTTACCTCATAACCCAGGTCAGGGTCGTTACAAGTTATAAACCCCTAACGAGGATTTCATCCCCGAAATCCCAAGTAAAGGGAGACATATATTATTCATTCATAATATCATCAAGTCTCCACATAACATCTCAATGTCATGGAGATGCCATAGAACTTTGACTAGCACAAAGTTCTTCCACACATGATTATCATAGAGTCTGTCACATAGGACACATACTCCACTGTCCTTTTCATTATTGACTGTAGAGTCAACTCTGTGTCAGGTAACACTTTTCTTATTTAGAGGAACATTATACATACGTTATTTAACTCAAGTGTCAAGCCATACTGATTCATCACCTTTCTCAACTTACAACTTTATGTGACATGATTCTTGATTCTGGGGAGTCTTCCGTATTCCTCATTCAGTTTAGCATTTCATTTTCAAGGAAAGACTAGAGATATGTTTTGTTACCCACTTGTGACTACAAGTCTTATCATACATCTGTTGTGCCACCCAATCTACTGACACAACACTAAATTTTCTTACTACTTGTACCAATTACCTCATTAGTTGTACATTCTCTTTTCATAAGGGGAGGTTACTTATCAATTAAGGACTTATCTTAGAGGTATATTTAGATTTTATGTATAAGATGCCTTAACAGATCTAGGTAGGGGTATTCTAGGGAATTATTTTTAGCTTGATAAGCTTTTCCCACAATGATTTTATAATTGTTCCTTCAATTAGTACATCCTTATCAATGTTATGTTTATGCAGAGCATAAACCCCTTAACATATGATGTCCATACTATTTTATGTAACTAGACTGATTTCACAGTTGGCCATATTGGGTAACCAACATAAATCATCTTATTAGGAGTTTATGTTTTCACTTTGTCATACCACCTGACACTTCTTAGATACCAAGATTCCTTACTTTGATATCTATCACATGTGTCAAAAACACATCAGATCCTCATCATTTGCATCTCTCTATTGTTATTACCAAAGGCACACATATACAAGGATCTTTCTTTCATCTTGGGACATTACTTTTTACACGTATCTTTATTTTTGAACCAAAGTCCAAGATGAACTGATACTTTTCGAAGTATCCATCAATTGAACACTTTTATCTCATGCCCATCAAGTGTCATAAGACTCACTTGATTGCCATGTCCCTAAAAAGAAAGAACACAAAGGAACATATTCCTTTCATCACCCCATCATTACCCAGGGTTATTTATCAAAGAGGAGACATCATTATCTCATAAGATTTATTATATGAACTTTCATTGTTCATGAGTCATTTACACTCATTTCATCTTAGATTCCTTGCCATTAGCATAGGAATTATAAGGGTGATTACATGTCATCACTCCTTTCTCTATTATTGTCTAACATGTTTATGAACATTTTGTGATTTCATCACATTTCCCATTTCCACATCATGGGAAAAGATATTTACTATTCACACATGCTTTATTAGACAAGGATCATCTCCCTTGTTCTCATTCTCTTTATCATGAGGATTACACTTTTCATTTCCCTCATACACAGATTGATCTGAGATCATCTCAGATTTCCCCTTTTTTGCACTTAGGATGTGATACAAATGTCCATACCATATTTCCAGTTTCATTATGCTCACTAGATTGTCTCAGAATGACTACTTGATCAGAATAATCAGAAAGATAACAATCTAAGAGTTCCATACTCACCTTATCTCCAATAATTATATACTTGGCCAGGGTATACAAGTACTGAGATTAGGTAGTATGCACTTTATGTACTTTCATATTCCTTACTTTTCGTATCATTACAAGCATAGGATTTAGCATCCCTGGATTTTCTCTAGGAATTACCTCTATACCTCATCCTCTTTCACACGGATAAGAACAATTATAAAGCAATTAAAAGAATAATGAACAGAATATAAATTCTAGTTCTCATATTTCTTCCCTATGTCCCCATAGGACAATCAATAGGGAAATCCGTAACAACAATCCTTTTTATGATTATCATATAATCATCAATATAAAGCATATCAAAATGAAAAGCTCTATATAACTGTCATCCCTCGCGGTCATCTACCGCTTTAGGTTGACTTAACACATAGAGTCTAGCTATTTCATGTTGTTGCTTTTGCCTTTTTACATCATTGGGCTGTAAATTTCATAAGCCCTGCCGAGTCTACCTCAGTTGTTGAGTCATTTCCTCCCTTCTTTTCAAAGAAAAGAGTTTAGTATGCTCAACATGTCCATAACTATAGCATGTCTTGTCCTCATACCATGGTCTTATCAGTCTTATGACCGATGTAGAGACTAAGCCATGGGTTCTTATAGGTGAAAAGTTAGATCCTTTGCCTTTATTTCGTGGCTACTGACTTGGTACACTAGGCATTTATTGCACTGGTGGCACCAAAAGCTTTGGATTTTTTTTAGAACAGCTTTAGGAAAATGTCCCTAGAATTGTAGATACCTTTCCTTAATTCTCAACTTATTGCCCCTTCTTGGGCATGCCATTACAGATATACTATCTGTCTAAACTTATGACAAAGTATACTTTCTCGCCATATGTTAATCTTTCTCACATTTTCCATTGTTCCAACATGACTATGTCATTCAGGAACCCTTTCAAAGCCTAAAGTTTCCGTATTGAGGATTGGTAACCTAGGTTGTAATGCTAGTATCCAGTCTACTATATGCATCACTGTTATCCTAACCTACCCAACAAGAGCATAAACATAGGATTATCTATCCTGATCGGGTCATGATGGGAATTCTCAGGCATTCATTCTTCTCTTGCCTAATCCCTTGCACCCTTTCCTGGTGCAACAACATTGCCCTCAACAATGTATTCCTCGAGTTCCCCAGTCATTTATAAACTTCATCCTTTCTTCTGCACAAGCAGAAGTCACTATAGGGTATACTGGAGGACACTAACACAGAATCAACACCTTAGTCCTATGTCTCTATAGACTCAGTGAACCTTAAGCTCTGATACCAAAACTTGAGACGACCGACAAACAAATCGTCACTAATTAAATGAAAATTAAACATAAACAACAGATTAACAAAAATCACTAAAATTTAAAACCATTTTGCAAGGAGATCCTTGTCCAGAAAACTTTTACTGAAGGATCCAAAACTTGTACAAATCATGATTTACATTGTACAACATTGTTTCATCTTATCTCGAGGACAACATATGACATTTGCTTTCTAAAAACATATACTTAAAGCAACATCAAACCTCGAGGCATACATGCCAAAATCTCATATTGTTCATAAAACAAACACATACTAAATCCAAGGACCTGAGAGTACAAAGATGACACATAGGACTTCTATCTACAAGACACGATAGATAGTACACTCAACCTAAGCTGTCACTGCTGTCCCTGCTGCTGTTGATCATCCTCTGCAGAAAAATTCTTCGCCACCTTGTGCATGTCCACCTAAAAAAATTGTGGATCCCACAGGGTGAGACAATTGTCCCAGCGAGAGATATAACTCTCTGCCGACCATATTATTATCACAAATTAAGCATTTATAAACTAAGCAGATGTTCTTTTTATATTAACAGGTAGGATAATTCACTGTATGAACAAAATGAAGTAATCTCCTTTCTTAAGGAGAACATTGCATCTACCCATGGTAGAGTTATAAATCATCTATCTGCTTTGCAAGGAATGTAAAGAGCATAAATAACATCTATCAACTAAGATGTATAACTGAAGTATACATCAATTAATGTTTTCCATATTCGATCCTTAAGCAAATATGCTACACGGCTGATTACATTTTACAATCACACTTATGCCCTGAGGAGATGAGGTATACCGCTCATCTCCAACCGACCATTGCGAAGTCGAAATCGGTACCATACAAGGTCAATGGCAGAGCCGGCTGCCAAGGCCTCCCATGTCTCGGTCAGTGCGAGACCACAAGTAGGACTATGTCAACTGCTTACATAGCTTTCCAGGGTATACTGGCAACTTCGCTATAGAGCTACAACGGCGGCTGCACTCCTTTGGCGATTGAGAGATCTTGTGTTTATCTACCATCAATCCTGACATTAATCATCATCAGGAAATTCATGATACATCCATCCCGGTCTTTATAATTAAGGATTCAGAGATCTCGTGTTTATCTCACGTCAATCCAACATTAGGGCGTACATATATTTTCGCCCATCACCCCTGCATATTCAAAAATATGCGATCTCCAGGAGATCTCGTGGGAAAACCTATTTCACCATCACCAACTACTGACGATGATGGATCTATGGTCAGGGCTCTACATGATAAGATTCCACTTGATTAATTAAGTGCATTACCATATTATTTTAGCATCAGTCAAGTTTTAAACAAGAATTATTATAACAGATGCTACAAAGAAAGGCGTAATACATTTATCAAGTACTTTCAAAATCTTTAAAACACATGATACTTGGGATCTTAGTCCCTTATCACATTACTGGGAATTCTCATCCCTTTACATCATCATTATCATGATTACTGGATCTGGGTATTCAAACCCTTAGTTCATCACAGAACACTATTACCACTTATCATGTAACTACTACCTCTAGGTCCTCAGACCAAGGTATACATGGTACTTGTTATACAAGCATCTCACATGGATCACAAGGCCCATTAAGTATCTTGTCACCTCTCACTAGGCAACAACTTATTCACATGTCTCGCAAGGCCATTGCACATCTTGTTACCTCTCACTAGGCAACAACTTATTCTCATGGCTACACAAGGCCATTACACATCTTGTCACCTCTCACTAGGCAACAACTTATTCAGATGGCTCACAAGGCCATTACACATCTTGTCACCTCTCACTAGGCAACAACTTATTCACATGGCTCATAAGGCCATTAGTCATTATACTTTTTATACAAGTATTTAACATGCCTTACAAGGCTTATGCAATAAGAGAATTACAACCTTCCCATCATCGGGGTTAGGGTTTCCCCTTTATAACCAATTAGGGTTTCATATTCATTTTATTGATCCAAACCCTAATTCATTGCTCCACACATCTAGGAGCATATATTGATATCATAAGTATTCAATCACATTTATTTATTCTCATCATTTATCATTAAATGATCATCAATACAAGGTATGAGTTCGTCTCTCATCCTTACCAGGGTATGATTACATCATACTTTATTAACTTGGCTTAACCCTTTCTCAAGGTATGTTAGCCTACACTTATCAAAGTACATTAATCTCATTACATCTCAACGTAACAATTGACATGACACACTTCATGTGTTACTCATCCAAGTATATTGGATCAACCTTGAAGTGTTGGATGTGATATCTATCATGTCTTGATGTATCACTTCCCTCATCACTTTTAACTTACTTAAGTTCATCAACTTATCTTGTATTAGGGTATTTCCCATCCTAATACTTTATGCACTAGCCCATCACATTCATCATGTAATTTATTGGTCATAAGTCACACAATTGAATTATTCAACCATCATTAATGATATGGACTCATCTCACGTTGAGACATTATTGATATAGGATTAACCATTATCAACAACTCTACGTGTTTCACCTATCAAGGTATTATCCACACCATTACTTGGTGTTACACTCATTACTCCTAAGAGTGTCTTACTCTCACCTTTACAAGGTGTCTCGGGTTGGAGGTGTGCATATATTCACCATATCGGATTGGAGGTATATAAGCACCCACCATATCGGGATAGAGGTGTATGAACACCATCCATATCGGGTTAGAGGTGTATGAACACCATACATATCGGGTGGCTCACCATCTAGGGTTAGCCATGACGGGTTAGGGTTACCATATTGTTTAGGGTTGTGTATCGTGCAACCCTGTCGTGCAACCATGTCATGCAACCATGTCGTGCAACCATGTCGTGCAACCATGTCATGCAACCATGTCATGCAACCATGTCGTGCAACCATGTATATCGTGCAATAACACTTGTTACTCTTCACTTATATCAGGTTACCCAAATTAGGGTTTCTTGTCATCTTACAAGTATACAATTAACTTTATATCGTGCATGGGGTCTATTATAGACTCCCTATCATGCAAGAATCTTATGCAACCATCTCGTGCAACATCTTGTGCAACATTTTGTGCAAGACATATCAGGCAAGTCATACCCATATCAGGTTATAACTACTTGTATTTATACTTGAACCCGATATCACTTTTACAAAGTGACACCATCTTCTTCAAGATCTAGACCTTTGTTCTAACTAATATAGTTCATGGTAACATGTCTAAGAATCTACTAGAAATCATAATTTCATCAACTATTTCAGGAAATTTCGGAATTAAAAGTATTTCACTAATTATAACAATTTAGGTGAAGAATAATAACATGGTTGAGTTCAAGTTATATAACCTGCCTTAAGAACCACTTCAAAGATCCAAGCTGCAAAGCTCCATTTTCCTAAGGTTGAAGATGACTTTATCAAAGGTCCAAGGCTCGTTCACAACTCCTTCATATACAAGGAATCACCATGGATAAGCAATTGGTGAAGAAGAAAAGAAAGGTAGATCATAACCCTAATTCCATGCTTCAATTCAAGCTTGAAGACAACTATAGCTTACCTTAGGGTTACGTTTTGAGTTCCTTAGCTCCTTGGCCGACACCCTACAATTCTTGGGCGATATGGACTTCCTCTTGGCCGACACAACTTTGCTTGTGGCCGATACCCCCTCACTTGTGGCCAAAATCACTTCAATTGGCCGATATCAACTTGCTATGGGCAATATCAACATGCTATGGCCGATATACTTGCTATGGCCGATACTCAAGGCCTATGCACGATACCCTTGTGCTCTTTCACGACATGCCACCCCTCTTTCACGATATAATACTCACTTGCACGATATGGCACTCACTTGGAGTCAAAACACTTCACTCTATGGCCGATATCACCTTATATGGCCGATATCACCTACTTGGGCGATATGGTCTTTCCATGGGAGATACCCCAAGGCCCATGCACGATACCACATCATCCCTTCACGATATGGGAGCTATATGAACGATACCTTAGGGTAGGAGGGTGGTAAGGGTGGCAAAATTGCACCAAGGGGTGAAACTAGGGGTATATATACTTGTTGTTCATGAAGGAAGGAAAAAATGAGGTGTCAACATTTTGAGCTAGTAGGTGCCACGTGTCATGCATGGGTGACACGTGTACATGCATGCATAAAAATTTATCTTGACATTCAAAAAGGTTGAGGATCATCTAGAGATGCAAATTCATCCATTGCTTATCCATTTGGATAAGTCATCTAGGTTCAATCACTATTTTAAGTCAAGCCGATACACTTTTCTAAGGAAACTTGTTGGCCGTCACACCTCACCTCCTTGAGGTGATTTACACGATATGGACTTTTCCAAGGTTCAAAAAACGATATGGGACACTTCCTTGGGATCCATGGCCGATAGTCACTCATATATAAGCTTTTCAACTTGATACAACTCAAGTTAAGCTTCCAAATTCAACCCTTTTTTCTTGGTCATTTCATCACCAAGAGTATCATCATTCATAATTGATCCAAAGATGGTGCCTCATTCATTCTATCTCCTCTAAATGATACATAGAGGAAGTAGGGACACTCTAGAGGTGGTAATTTTCATATCAACCCCACATTTTGGGTAAATGACAATTTGTAGCAAAATCGATGCACAAGGTACCATCATTATTCAAACAAGTTCAAACTTGGAATTTAGGCTTTCCACAAGCCACCACTTTCCATAATTATCTCTATAATGATGATAAAACACATGAGGCATGTTCAACATGTGACTGTTTGCATTATAGCCCATCAATTTGGGTAAATAACACTTTGGTCCAAAATAAAGGAAAATTGCTCAAACAACATTCAATCGAAACCAAACTTGAAACATGAGTGTGTCACATGATAACAAAGCACCTTAGAGGATTTTATTAAAGTTATAAGCAACTTTATTAGCCAAAACAAATAGGGTTACCTCATAACCCAGGTTAGGGTCGTTACATAAGGGATGGGTTCATGACTGTTGGATCGAGATGGGGTTCAGATGATCAAATAAAGGCCTTTAGATGGTGCACTCGAGATGAAATGTAAAATAGAGTAGCACATGAGAGCGATTAATTTGCAAACTACATGGAATTGGATGCATTAAATGTAAATCAGATTAAAACCATAGTTATAAAATCGATTTGGAGGGTCAAACATGGGTCAAATGACCTCAAATTTGGACCATAGGCTAATATTAATGCCTATATTAATTTTATGCATTTAGATTTTCATTTTGCAAAAGATTTGGCCCTTAGTCATACTATTGGCTATTTATATATGTATTAATGTATTTAAAAGGGTGAATTAATACAAAGATATTTTCCTAGAAAATCCTTTAAATAAAATTCGATATGGATATTATAAATTCATCCAAGAGTCATGTCTTACCTCCTATTCTCCTTTTTATTGCTTTTAATAACATTTAGGAGGAAAGAGAAAGAAAAAGGATTATTATCACAATAACTAACTCAACTGCACATTAATTCTCATTTCTTTTTCCCAAAAAGCCACAAAGACTAGAAATCAACATAATCTATTGATTATCTCTCATTAATGGTCATTTTACATAATTAGACTCTAATTAACACTCTAGTTCAGATATTTGTGGAAAAACCCATTCATGGAAATGAATGTGGGTAAATATAGTTCAAGCCATCAAGTATAACTCAATTTCAACATTGAGCCCAAAGAGGATAGAAAAAGCTAGGAAAACCAGGGAAAAGTCCAAAAGGATAAGAAGGAAATGAAAGGATTGAAAATGGGTTAAATTGCAATTGAATCTGAGATTCAGTATGTTACAACACTCCACCCCTTAAAGAGGATTTCATCCCTGAAATCTCAACAAGAGGGAAGGATGAGTACGTAACATCTCAACATTTGGCAACTAGGTGATAACTTCTAATCTATGGTACTTCACATGCTCTACTCATAAGTCATGTTTTACTAAGGTTTCCACTAGATTTTGGGTTATTAGCATTATCTTTATTGTGAAATTACATCATCCTTAATATTCTATTAATTGTGTCAGGTTATATTCACATTGTTGTAAAAAGAATTACATCTCAATACTATTGTACACATTATATTAATTTTCTCATTTTCTAATTAAGAATTTTAAGAACAATTAGGGTTTACTAAGTCATATCAATATTTATTAATATAATAGATCACAAATCATTAATAATGATCCATTACCCTCATGTTACTACTGTGTAGAATTTTCACAAATTATTTTTTAATAAATAGATAATATTATCCAACAAGTTATTAAGCCTAAATAATGTCACATTAATTTATTACACCTATATTACACATTGTCACATCACTTTTCATACTCACATTAATGTCATCTCTAATCATTTTCTCCTACTTAAACTTCATATTATAAATTATACATTTAACATCACATTAGGGATCTGGAATTATTCTAGGATTAATAATCATGCTTATGTAAATCCAATTAATCCTTGTCGCAATTGAGTCATTATATGTATTTTAGTGAATAAGGTGGAACACATTGCATATTAATGAATTGATCCATATTCCAAATTATGTGTGACGTCTCGGGATTTTCTAAAACTTAATCTGATGTGTGATGTACAAATTGAAACCCTCACCTTAGTGAGAACCCCAATATAAACATCACACACTAGGCTAAGAAAGAGAAAATCAGAGGAAGTCAGAAGGAAACAATAGTAGCACATGCACATGAACAATAATAAAACCATAAAACACATATTCACAATTCAACATATAATTACATAATGAATCGTTACAACATTTGATATTACACATTGAACAAAAAACTTATACATAAACATGTACTACCACTAAACTACAAGATTTTAAGACAACAAGTCCACCTGTACATCAGCTTGCTACAAAACTCTCAACTATCTTGGTCCTTCAAGATCACATGTCCACAACCTAAACAAAAGATTACATGTGGTACATGTCAACACAATATTCAAGAATATTGTAGTGAGTACGCCTACATGTCTTTTATATACCTCTCATCATATATTGGCAATAAGATAAAACTAACACTTGACAGTTATAAAGAAATATAAGAAAAATCATATACTTGCACAAAGATGTTCATTAAAAAAAGAGAACACATATTTTAAAGCAAATTTTCCATTATATCTTCCATGCATTTACTACCTGAGAGTTGAATACATTAAGGCCTTTATGATATACTACCAAAGAGTTGGATCATTTCCAAGTACTTTACTACCAAAGAGTTGAATTACTTATTTTCCAGCACTTTACTACCAAGGAGTTGAAGTTCTTGTATATAATGGAACAAATATATTATGTTTCATGTGTTCATAGCAATAAGTATAGAAAATCATGCAACATATCATACAAGAACAATCATTTCATCAAATATCATATGCCAAGTATCTTACTACACATATAACACAAGCATATTGTATAATAAGCCAAGTAAGAGGTAATGGCATACCATGATCAAGATATAAGCCTAAACCATATATTCCCGATGTCAACTATATCCTTGGTCAAACCCTGATAAAGACAAGACCATATACTATCATCAGATTCCCATTATCTTAACCCTAGTTATATCCATTTTAGGGTTTAGCTTAGTTCATTAGGATATGTGCATCATTACTAGCATTCTTGTCTTATCTTCTTGTAATTAGGTTATTGGTCTTATATTCCATATTATGGTGCATCATTTGAACATTAGGTTCCATGTCACTTTTCACATATATTAACCCTAGGTTACATTCATTAATCCAATTAGGGTTTCAAACCATATTAAGAGAAATCATCATGTAACATGAATTTTGTGCACAACTACTGATATCAGAGTTACATATTATCTTCCAATTACTAAAATAAGGGTGTTCAGTAAATTTCAACATTTATTGATCATAAATGTATTTATTGATCATAAATGTATTTATTGCATATTAATTAGGGTTATTAACCCTAATTAGACATATAAAGCAAATTACATGATTTTGTGCATCAACATGATCATATCTGACAACATATGGATCGTTTTGTTGAAGGTAAATGTCATAGCATATATTTAAAGCAAAGAAAGCAAACACCTTCTTTGATGAGTCATACATGATGAAAATAAACGAAGTGATGTTCTGCTGGGTGATAAACAATGCTGTTAAAATGATTAAGGAGGAGACACCCCTTAACAAGCCTCTTGTAACACTAATCTAGATTTTTTTTCAGAGAATAATGCAGCCACTGGACAGATAGTATCACTGGTGTTGTTGCATCAAACAAACACCCGTTTCATCATCCACCATAGCCTTCAGGTCGCAGAGAAAACGGGCTTCAGATTCACCTTCTTCGGAGTCCTCCTTACCATCTAGAGCCTGTTTACTTGCACATGGTGAGCAAGTGAAGGTCTACATCTATTTTGGAGATGATATTGTGCCTCAGTTTTGAAGTGTTGTTGATGAATCTATTGTTTCTCTCAAGCCAAAGGTTCCAGCTAATGATGATGAAAATATCATTTCCCAAGAAGGAGTTGTAGTGTCTGTTTGATGTAATCTGAAGGGGAAAGGTTGCTGTTTGGAGATCTAACTGGTAATTTCATGTGAAGTGTAAGAAGATGTTTAGTGAGAAGTTACACTTGAAGAAAATGTGTTCTACCGAATCAGAGTCCAATTTGTATAGAGGGCATCTGGAAGGACCAATGAAGCCCCTTTTGGAAAGGTTATCTCCAGTGAGCAAGGATCATAAGCATGAATATGGGTTTATTGGCATTTTATCATATTTTTAGGCCATCGTTTGATATTTATTGTCTATGAAATAAGCATTAACATCTTACATGATATTACTGACATTAGAGCATCAAAATCCTAATATTTTGCTTTCATGTTGTCACACATTTGTTTGAGAATTTTGGTACCTTATTTGTAATTTTCTGATAAATGTGCTAATTACTAGGAATTATCTAAGAACTAGGTATCTACTGGGATTTTTGAGTTAATTACCTTGTTGTGGCCAATCAGAGTCCGCCACATGTCCATAGGGCTGTTGCTCGCTCCTCCTTGCCCTACACTGAGCCAGCCAGTTCTTGGCTCCTGGACTAGCATGACCATTGACTGGTTTAAGGGTTGGTTTGGTGATTGGATCGGGTCTGGTCTCCTATCCTCTCTTCTATCGCATCCTCACACATGCGAACCGAGTTCTCTCCATCCGCTTGTGCCTTTGGCAGAAGTCCTGCAGGACTCTGTTCTGGAGCACCACTGCCCAGAACAATGCCAGCAAGAAATCACCACCGCCTGGTTCTCCTTCGTCTAATCCTTCTGCGGCCATCAGCCTCTGCATCTCCTTCCGGCCCTTCAGAGGTATTCAAATCTTCTGTTGTGCCTCTGGATCCATGCCAACACATACCACTCATCGCTTGATCTTGGAACGATGGAGCAAAAGAGGTAAAATGCCTTGACTCTATGGAGGTTCAAAACAAAGCCTCCAAAGTGTTCATAAGACCTCCACCGACTCAACCATGACCTCGTTTTGTGGCGAGAGCTACTGAGGACCGCCTTTGATGGTGGTATTCTTCCTTGGAAAAGAAGGAGCTCATTGACCAATAGCAACACCGAAAGGCGGTGGAAAGCTAGTCACCATCAACTCCATTGGCCTTCAACTTGGTTTCCCTCTCTTCATTCCCCTTAGAACTGCCTTGAATCTCATCTACACCCTCTTTCCATGACCTGCTCACCGCAGTGGAGAAGTAGAAGGGAACAATGGCTCGTTTTCTCTGCCTACTTAACAGAAATACTAGAATGATGGGTCATTTGATAGGTAGCCTTGACTATTACAAATGCTCTCACACAAACTCCATTCTCAGGCCACGATCAAAGAGAACAATGATGTGCTTGGCCATTGCTCGCGGTCAAGGCAACTCTACAGGGTAGAAGACAAAATCTTGACCATTATTTACTCGCATGCGGCTGAGATGGAGCCTCAACTTGCCTGGATCCGTGGTTCCCTTAAGTCAAGTGCCATGGTCGTTGGATTGGAAAAGCATAGCTTGGATCTGACCATGTAGCCTGCCCAAACTAAAGGGTCGCATGACACTAGTTTCAAGCCACAACTTAGGTCTATAAATCATCAATGGCACACATTATTCCCCAAATTTCAAACCTTAATAACTTATTCTACGATACTCCAATTGCCACCACATTTTAATCAAAGACTTACTACCTATCAAGCTACATTCTACAAAAATTTGGTGACAAAAATCAACTATTTGACTTGTCAACTAAATTCCTCAAAGGACATTAACTATAGGGATCTTAATCATGATATAAATATCATTTGACATCCAAACATTAACAAAACACTTGAGACTCTCAAACAACTCACATGCTTGACCTCACTTATGTCACTGAACATTTAATGATTCCAAAAGTCCACTCCATCACATCATACACACCTTAAAAGATATTTCATCCTCAAATTAAGCCAAAAGCTCAGTTCATCACATCATATACATCTTAAAAGAATTTTTGTCCTCAAAATTAACCCATCTCTTACTTTAAAAGAAACCTAAGATATTCATTCATATTTAGGTCACCACTCTAGTTGCAACATATCCACACATGATACCTAAAGCCGTATATCTAAAGCATTTCTAAGATATTTTAAAGTATCTAAGGTGAACCTATAAACATATAACATGAATTAGATGCTTAGGTTGTGTTGTATTTTCAATTATGATTTTTGTACTAATTTCACCCAAGCATAAGGTTGAAACAAGGGTTTAGAAACTCTGGTTATGTCATGACATATCTCGCATGTTAGGGTTTCATCCTTATCTTTATCCATGCATTAGGGTTCCCACACCATATTATCTTGTTCTAAAGGAGTTAACTAAATTTAACCCACTGTATCCATCTAGATCATATCAAGGTGTCATAATTGTTATGTTGTACTAACTGTAAAACTATATTTTTCATCTTTATTAAGCACTAGATTAACATCTCATGTAAAATGTTTCATTCATATGATCTTATTTTATTGCTCATAATAAATTGCAACATTTACTAGTGTTTTCATCACAAGATTAGACAACAATATCACTTTATAATCATTATTAATGTATATGGTTACCCATTTATGCATTGATATCTATTAAACCATCTCTAGGTTTCCATCATATTACCTTCATGTATAACATCTCAAGATTAGATCACATTTTTTCATGTATTATATCATGGTTGTGCTAAACAGACTTATATGAGTGGCTTATTAAACATATATCAAAACTTCATCTAGTCCAACTGAGGTTCTCCTGACCCATATCATGAGGATAGTTCCATGCTAAGTCTCTCTGAGCTAACTCATCTATGTGAGTATCTCATAAACAAAACTTTATCTTCCCTTCTTAGACTAGGGTTCTTAGGTCTATCTCGTCAGCACTAGTTAATTACTTTAGAAGTTCTAGCCACATAAGCACAAACCAAAACATGCTATGACATTCTCTTGATAGGATCTATACTCATGAAACATTCTTACCCACAACTCTCTCTATATGTACACCACTAGAGTGCTACATGGGGAACCACCAACCCACATGAGGCTTCATGGAAACCAACACATTTACCTCCTCAAGGGTCTTGGGACTCTCTCTCCTTCACCGAGATGGTAGGTTCTCATATTTCCTTATTCACATATGCATATATAACCAACCTCTCTTTATCTCTAGGGTTTGGTCCTCCCAAGGACATCTAGGGTTCAACGAGACTATAGGAATCATGCATAAAGCGACTCAACTTATTCACTCACGAGTATTCTAGTTTAGGACATATCATATCACATATTTCTCATAATTCTCATATCTTGGAGTTTAGGTTCTCTAACCTTCTCCCTCTGTGTCTCACTCTCTCTGAAGTTAACCCTAAAACTGGTCCTAACACCAGAGGTCCTCCTTCGTAAAAGAGATTGAGGCTCTTGCTGACTCACATCTTGTCTTACATAACTTATCTTAACTGATCTTACAAAAACATTCATACTTTCATCATCAAAGTCTATCTCAAATCCTCAAAACTAAACCTTAATTCTTAAATACAACATTAATCATCATAAATCATCTTATATAATCTATATGAGACTTACATCCTATCATCAAAACTTATTTCATCTATTCCATCTATCATATATTCCAACAAGGCTCTAGACTCTAATCTAGAACTACTCTCTCCTTCTAGACTGATGTCATTCACTTTCACTTAGATTGCATAACCACCTCCTACTCATACATGTGTGGGGATACATTTTTGTAATACTTACATATATAATGAAATATGTTATAGTTTTTCTCCGATAAAACATGCGTCAGAGAAAACTACCAAGGTTTGATCTGATTGGAATCAAAAACCAAATCCACAAAATGAGTGTCCCACACATAGTAGAGAGTATAGTGTCATGAAAACTAGTGAAAAGGGTGAGAACATGGTGTAGACTAGTGTAGATACCCTAGACAATGAGCTCTATATGTCAATGATTTCTCTTCCCTTGATGTACATCATTTCCAAATAATGCAACATCGCATACTGCTACACTATAAGGAAAAAATGACATCTAAGGACCTATTATACAACAAGCACCAGTCTAGACCTAGTTCTCAAACATCTCGGTGCTAACCTAGAGGCTAAGTCAGATCTAGTCTCTAAAAGACAACTAATCTAACCCTAAAAGATTATTAAGTTTAAGGTTCTTTAGTTTAGAGTTGCATAATGAGTATATCTCAAGCTTTGCTATTGTTCATGCTCTGATACCGCCTGTGACATCCCGAGATTTTCTAAAACTTAGTCTGATGTGTGATGTCCAAATTGAAACCCTCACCTCAGTGAGAACCCCAATATAAACATCAGACACTAGGCTAAGCAAGAGAAAATAAGAGGAAGTCAGAAGGAAACAACTGTAGCACATGCACACGAACAATAATAAAACCATACAACACATGTTCACCATTCAACATATAATTACATAATGAATGGTTACAACATTTGATATTACACATTGAATAACAAACTTATACATAAACATGTACAACCACTAAACTACATGGTCTTAAGACAACATGTCTACCTGTACACCAGCTCACCACACAACTCTCAACTATCCTGGTCCTTCAAGATCATATGTCCATAACCTAAATAGAAGATTACATGTGGTACACGTCAGCATAATATTCAAGAATATTGTAGTGAGTACGCCTACATGTCTTTTATATACCTCTCATCGTATCTTGGTAATAAGATAAAACTAATACTTGGAAGTTATAAAGAAGTATAAGAAAAATCATATACTTGCACAAAGATGTTCATCAAAAAAAGAGAACACATATTTTAAGAACATTTTCCATTATGTCATCCTTGCATTTACTACCTGATAGTTGAATGCATTAAGGCCTTTGTGATATACTACCAAAGAGTTGGATCATTTCCAAGTACTTTACTACCAAAGAGTTGAAGTACTTATTTTCCAACACTTTACAACCAAAGAGTTGAAGCGCTTGGATATATTGGAACAAATATATTATGTTTCATGTGTTCATAGCAATAAGTATAGAAAATCATGCAACATATCATACAAGAATAATCATTTCATCCAATATCATATGCCAAGTATCATACTACTCATATAACACAAGCATATTGTATAATAAACCAAGTAAGAGGTAATGGCATACCTTGATCAAGATATAAGCCTAAAACATATATTCCTGATGTCAACTATATCCTTGGTCAAACCCTAATAAAGACAAGAGCATATACTATCATCAGATTCCCATTATCTTAACACTAGTTATATCCATTTTAGGATTTATCTTAGTTCATTAGGATAGATGCATCATTACTTGCATTCGTGTCTTATCTTCTTGTAATTAGGTTACTGGTCTCCTCCTATCCTCTCTTCCATAGCATCCTCGCACATGAGAACCGAACACTCTCCATCCGCCGTGCCTTCTGCGGAAGTCCTGCGTGACTCTATTCTGGAGCACCGCCGCCCAGACCAGTGTTGGCGAGAAATCACCACCGCCTGGTTCTCCTTCATCCAATCCTTCTGCGGCCATCAACCTCTACATCTCCTTCCGGCCCTTCAGAGATATTCATACCTTCTGCTGTGCCTTTGGATCCATGCCAGCACATACCACTCGTCTCTTGATCTTGGCACGGTGGAGCAAAAGAGGAAAAATTCCTGGACTCCATGGAGATTCTAAACAAAGCCTCCAAAGTGTTTGCAAGGCCTCCACCAACTCAACCACGACCTCCTTTTGTGGTGAGAGATACTGAGGACCATCTCTGATGGTGGTCTCCTTCCTCGGCAAAGAAGGAGCTCGTTGACCAACAACAACACCGAAAGGTGGTGGAAAGCTACTCACCATCCACTCCATTGGCCTTCAATTTAGTTTCCCTCTTTTCATTCCCCTTAGAACTACCTTGAATCTTGTCTACACCCTCTTTCTACGACCTACTCGCCGTAGTGGAGAAGCAACAGGGAACAATGGCTCGTTTTCTCTGCTTGCTTAACCAAAATATTAGAATGATGGGTCGTTTGATAGGTAGCCTCAAATATTACAAATAATCTCGCACGAACTCCATTCTCAGGCCATGATCAAAGAGAACAATGACGTGCCTGGTCATTGCTCGTGGTCAAGGCATAACTGCAGGGTAGAAGACAAAATCCTGACAATTGGTTACTCGCATGCGACTGAGATGGAGGCTCCACTTGCCTAGATCTGTGGTTCCCTTAAGTCAAGTGCCGTGGTCATTGAATTACAAAAGCATGGCCCGGATCTGACCACGTAGCATTCCCCACCTAAAGGGTCGTGTGACACTAGTTTCAAGCCACAACTTAGGTTTATAAATCATCAATGACACACATTATTTCCCAAATTTCAAACCTTAATAACTTCTTCTAGCATACTTCAATTGCCACCAAATTTTAATCATAGCTTTAATACCTATCAAGATACACTCTACAGAAATTTGGTGACAAAACTCAGCTATTTGATTTGCCAACTAAATTCCTCAAAGGACATTAACTATAGGGATCTTAATCATGATATAAATATCATTTGACATCCAAACATTGACAAAACACTGGAGACTCTCAAATAACTCACATGCTTGATCTCACTTATGTCACTAAACATTTAATGATTCCAAAAGTCCACTCCATCACATCCTACACATCTTAAAAGTTATTTCATCCTCGAAATTAAGCCAAAAGTTCTGTTCATCACATTATGATAAGTTGATTATATTTCATCAAGGTATATACTCTAATGATGTCACTTAATGTCACTAACGTATCATGAAGGTATTAAGGGTATATATATATGTTTGGGCTAGATGATTACATCTTAGGGTTTAGGTCACAAGACCATTACATGTTATATATTTATCTTATCATTAGGGTGACATGGTCAACATTATGTGTATTCACAATTATTGAGATACTCATATTATGTGCCTTGAGTATTTATTAAGGTTCAAGCATATGTACTATTCATTAGATGACTTATTATATATTCATTAGTATATACACAAGCAAGTTAAATTATAATTATAATTTGTTTGGTCAATACTAATCATATGATCTCACTAATCTCTTGTTTATGGAGTTAGAGTTTCTAATTCCAAAGTGGCTATATTTTGCTATGTCTAGGATTCCATCCCCCTAAAAAGGGATTTCGTCCTCGAAATCAGTAAATGCAAAATCTATCAAGGTACTACTATGATGGAGTTTTGCAACACCACTAAAAATCCTAGAGATGATGAATCCCTAGGTTTAGCCTTGCTAGTACTATGGTAAGAACTCCACCGACGTGTACTAAGACACGCGGAAGTCTTATCGTAGTATAGTTAAGGGTCGAATCCTCGGGACAACGGTCTTGATGAAATCAAGATGGAAAACGTTTTTAGTTGAACTTAATTACTTAACAGTTGATACTTAGATCGAAAGTTTGATTTGGTTTTAAACTAAGTGCAAGGAAAGTAAAGCAAGAAAGTAGAGATTAAGGTTGTAAACAATGATTAAAAGCCACTAGGGTGTTATCGAGTTTCACACCACTACACATGGATCAAGACATGCAACATAATAAAACAACCTGCAAAGAGAGTCAAATCAGTTAGTATCTTGTAGTCCTAGCTTCCTTTCGGATAACTAGCTACGAGAAGTGTGGAGTATTGCAACGCCAGCCATACCATAATGAATGGTCACATGCTTTGCATTACTCCTTCATGAAATGTGTTCCTCGACCTTACCAAGATTGCACTTCCATACGTCAACTGATTCCATTTCATAGTATGAAAGTGCATTGATGGGGGTGAGTTTACTCCACTCATGAAAGCACTCCTAGATACCGAAACAGACATATGGTGACTACATACATCTAAGACCAACATTCAATCAATATTCAGATCTAAGGGTACAAACATAGACAATTCATACCAAAAGATAATAAGTAACACAAGTTGATGATCAGGCAACCAGCATTCATTAAAAAATTGATGTTGAACTGAAAAGAAGAGTATATCTATTACAAATTATTGAATTACATTGCATGAAATGAAAACATGGGTAGCAGGGCTACTCCACACACCCTAGTGAATGAAACTACTCGCTCATGTCAAGGACAAAGAAGGAGGCGAGAAGAGAGAGAAAGAACATCATCTCCACGGAGGAGGGAAAGTTGAACCCTTGGTGAAGAGAGCAACGATCTTCGCACTTCGTGGTTGACTTGATGATGGATCTTCTCTTCCCACCTTCTTTGTTGTTGAGAGGAGAGAGAAGATAGCTTGGTGATGGAACACGGATCTCAAACTGGCAGCCTTGGGGCAGTGGATGGAAGACAAAAGTGCTCTGGAGCTAGAGAGGCAGCCTCTGGACGTCTGAGATTCGATCCCTTTGAAGTGACCCTTGAGGTCCTATTTATAGGCTCAAGTTGAGCCCAAACGGTCTAGAGACCGTTTGGCCTCTCGCGGTCTTGGGACCGCGAGGCCTTATCGCGGTCTTGGGACCGTGAGGTCTTCTCGCGGTCTTGGGACCGTGAGGCCTTCTCGCGATCTTAGGACCGTGAGGCCTTCTCGCGGTCTTGGGACCGTGAGGCCTTCTCGCGATCTTGGGACCGTGAGGCCTTCTCGCGGTCTTGGGATCGTGAGGCCTTCTCGCGGTCTTGGGACCGTGAGGCCTTCTCGCGGTCTTGGGACCGTGAGGCCTTCTCGCGGTCTTGGGACCGTGAGGCCTTCTCACGGTCTTGGGACTGTGAGGTCTCCTCGCGGTCTTGGGACCGTGAGGGGTCTTTGTAATTTTTTTTTTGTGTTTTCTGAAATGAAAAAATAAGAAAAGTTAGTTTATTAGTGTATCTGCAATAAAGTAAAAAAGTTTAATGATTCTATCTAGTTTATCTAAGAAAGAGTATGGAAAATTAAAGATAACTAATAAAATAACGTCACAAAATGGGAGGTTATCACCCCCCTAACTTAGAGTCTAGCTTGTCCTCAAGTTAGATAGAGCCAAGGTATGTAATGGTGAGGCGATTTTATTTAATTAGGGTTTCCATACTCTTGCTTTAATTCTAGGTCAGAGATCTACCGAGGTCTTATCAGGGCTTCTGCTTACACTAACTCTTTCGAGTATCAAAAGTTGCATGGATCTCAGGTTCCTTTCATATCGTGAATCTCGCATTGGGACCACCTTTCTTATTATGTGCATGTCATCGACTCTAATCAGTTTTATACTTATTTGGAGAAACCTACCAGTAGTTAGAGTGGGTATGAGGGCTGGCTTAAAAGGCTTATTGTGTAACTCCCCCTTCAAGTGGGGAAGGGTTTGTCTATGCTTTTTAGTGACTCACTACTAAGCACGATACATCTGCCTTCATGGGGGCAGCTGAATGTACCGGCCGGGTGAGCTCTTTTATCAGCCTTTTCATATATTAGGAAACCTTAGGATCTCATTACCGGGCACAACACATCTGCCTTCATGAGGGCAGCTGTATGTACCGGCCGGGTGAGATCTTTGTTGGCTCTTCATATAGGTCCTTATGCATGGCACAACTCTCATGTTTTTATTCAACACTCTGGCTTTTATTCGAATCTCACAGGCTTAGGAAGTGGGTTTTGTTAGGGTTTTTGATTGGGCGGCCAAGCCTCTTTTATTGAAAGAAGAAAACTGTTCTTAGGGTTCCTGACATGCACTTATTTTTAATTGGTGGTCCGCTCGCAAGATTTCTTGATTTTAGATTTCCCTGATTTCCCTCTTGACTTTGAGAGTTTTCGGTTCGCTTTGGCCCTGAAGTTGACCTGTGAAGAGTCTGAGATAGAATTGAAGTAAAAGTATAGAAACCAATTGTGAATGAAATTTATGAATTCTCCATTTCATGCCTGTATGCTAATCTTATTATTTATATGAGGACTACTTTATCTCTAACTTAGCTAAGGTGATTCTTTCTAGGATGAAAGTTATACTTAAAAGTTATTTTATTGAAAAAAAAAATTACTGGAAAAAGTCTAAATATGGACAGAATGTTTGAAAATTGATATGCGAAAAAAATAGAAGGGTTGAAGCAGAATGATACCTCGCCCTTGTCCAATGCACTCCCCCCTAACTTATCACGCACTCTGTCCACAGAGTGTCAAAGTGATAGGTTGAGAAATGCATGGACAAGGGCATTCAGGCTTCGGTTAATCCTTTATTTGCCCCATGTGTTCTGAGTAAGTTGGCTGCGAACTTTCCCCGTAGTGCGTGGTAATCCACCTCTATCATGTCCTCTACCGGCTTGTGAAGGGCCAGAATTGTATACATCCAGTAGAGGACGTGGAAGCCGTAGTCATTTGATTCTCTGATTTGCTGGGGGCACCTGTGGCAGAAGGCTGGTGATTTGAAGTGATCTCTGTCATATGCCCGCGTGTGCTGACCCAAAAGATCGTGTAATTTGTCAGCACACTCCTTCGCCACCTCCTCCGTTGGTGTCTTTGGAGTTGTAGTGTATGCTTCCCGTTTTGGTTCATACTGGCTGTCGGAACTGTTGTAGATTATTGTTGTTCCTTCGTGAAGATTGGTTGCCAGTAACATCCAGTGCTCTTAATGAAGGAAAGGTAACATGATGAACTTCGGAGTTGTATGTTGGAGATAAGAGATGGTTGACTCCTTTGTTCCGAATGGAGACGAACCACGCGGGGCCGCGAGAGAGACGAACCGAGCGGGAGACAAACCGCGCAGTCGTTCGTCGGCAGAGAACCAAGAAAATGACGACGGCGACAAGGGCAGAGAGGAGTTCGAACGCGAGATATTGTTTAATGAATCGCCGGGTTTTCAACCTGTCGGTGCGGTCAGCGAATCGGCGAAGAGCCTAGGTGCGGTGGGCGTTACAGCAGGGGCGCACGAGTGACGACGAGCCGGAGACGACAAAGGCAAAGCCGAGTCATCGGCGAAGAACTTGAAATGGAAGCGGCGTCAGAGAGCACGGAGATGGAGCTCGGAGATGAATGAAACAGCGAAGCTTGGAAGTTCAGGGTTCAAGAAGAGAGAAACGTTGGTGGGGAGGGTACATTTTTAGGTTTTAGGTGGGGTCGGCCTTCCAAACGGTCTTGAGACCGTGAGGAATCCTCACGGTCCGGGGACCGCGAGGAACCTCACGGTCTTGAGACCACGAGGGCCCAAACGGTCTTGAGACCGCGAGGGCCCAAACGGTCTTGAGACCGCGAGGGCCCAAACGGTCCTGAGACCGCGAGGGCCCAAACGGTCTTGAGACCGCGAGGGCCCAAACGGTCCTGAGACCGCAAGGGCCCAAACGGTCTTGAGACCGTTTGACCTCAAGATCATGTGGATTTTTTTTTAATATTTTTAGATTACAAAAAAAAAAGAAAAACAAAGAAAAACAAAAAAGGTTTAAAAATAAAATAAAAGGCTAAAACAATTAGGGAAGGTGATACTCAGGCCTTGGGTTGCCTCCCAAGGAGCGCTTTGGTTTAACGTCGCTGGCTCGACAAGATTTTGCTCCGGCTATGCTGACTTTATAGGGTCATGTATCTCTATGGTTTGTCTTGATAACTTGTCTGCCGGAGTGTGGTACTTTTTTAATATGTGACCATTTACGGTCCTCTCTCCTCCATTATCATCGATAATAATGACAACTCCTGTCGGGTATATATGTTTGATTGTAAAAGGCCCCGACCATTTAGTACGCAATTTTCCAGGAAACATTTTTAATCTGGAGTTGAATAGGAGGACTTTGTCTCCGACGGTTATATCCTTTCTTTTTATGTGGCCATCATGCCACATCTTAGTTTGTTCTTTGTAAATTCTTGCGTTGTGGTAGGCTTCATTCGTAATTCTTCTAGTTCTTGGAGTTGCAGTTGTCTGAATTCACTAGCGCCTTTGAGATCGAAGTTTAGTTGTTTAATGGCCCACCAAGCCTTATGCTCTAATTCAACTGGCAAATGGCAGGACTTCCCATACACTAATCGAAACGGTGTTGTTCCGATTGGTGTTTTGAAAGCTGTACGGTAAGCCCATAGAGCGTCAGATAGTTTGGTGGACCAATCGGTGCGGTGCCGATTGACAGTCTTTTCTAGGATAGCTTTAATTTGCCTATTGGAGACTTCAACCTGTCCACATGTCTGTGGATGATACGGTGTAGAAACTTTGTGGTTGACTCCGTATTTTCTTAATAAGGCTTCAAAGCTCCGTTCCAAGAAATGTGATCCGCCATCAGATATTATCGTTCTTGGGACGCCGAATCTGGGGAATATTATCTTTTTAAACATCTTGATTACCGATTTTGAATCACAAGAGATGGTCGGTAGAGCTTCTACCCATTTTGACACATAATCCACAACAACTAAGATGTACATGTATCCGTAGGATGAGGGGAAAGGGCCCATGTAATCAATTCCCCTTACATCGAAGAGTTCGATTTCTTGCCATATGTTCAATGGTATTTCATTTCTTCTGGTGATTCCCCCAGATAGTTGGCACTTGTCGCATGATCGCACATATTCATGTGCGTCTTTTGCGATGGTAGGCCAATAAAAGCCAGATTGCAGGACTTTAAGAGCTGTCTTTTTAGAACTCATGTGGCCCCCAGCGGGGCCTGAGTGACAGTGCTCAATAACCGAAGTGATTTCTGTCTCTGGAATGCATCTACGAAAGAGTCCATCTGCGCATAAGCGAAAAAGATAGGGCTCGTCCCAGAAATATTGCTTAGCGTCGTGAATGAACTTCTTTTTGTCGTGATAGGATGCGTATGGGTGAATGATTCCTGTTGCCAAATAATTAACAATGTCGGCATACCAGGGGAATCCATTAGCGACTTTCATTAATTGGTCGTCTGGGAGGGAGTCTCGGATAGGTACTTTGTCTTCATCCTCGACTCTAATACGGCTGAGATGGTCAGCGACGACGTTTTCCACCCCGCTTTTGTCTTTGATTTCCAAATCGAATTCTTGAAGCATTAATACCCAGCGGATAAGTCTAGGTTTTGCATCTTGCTTCTGAATTAGATACCATATAGCGGAGTGGTCAGTGTAGACAATAACTTTAGCTCCAATCAGGTATGAGCGGAATTTCTCGAATGCGTAGATGACAGCTAAGAATTCCTTTTCTGTAGTGGTGTAATTTTTCTGTGCTTCATCCAGCGTTTTAGATGCGTAGTATATAACATAGGGTTTCTTGTTGATTCTTTGCCCTAAAATGGCCCCTATGGCATAATCGCTCGCGTCACACATGATTTCGAATGGTTGTGACCAATCTGGAGCTCTTAGAATGGGTGCGGAAATCAAGGCATTTTTTAGAGTTGTGAAACTTGGCAAACATTCTTGGTTAAAGTTAAATTCCGTGTCCTTGGTCAGCAGTTGTGTCATGGGTTTTGCTATTTTTGAGAAGTCTTTGATAAATCTTCTGTAAAACCCAGCATGGCCTAAGAAAGCACGTACCCCTTTTACATCTTTTGGTGGCATCAATTTCGAGATGACGTCAATTTTTGCTTGATCCACCTCGATCCCTCTGTCGCTCACTCTGTGTCCGAGGACAACACCTTCCGTTACCATAAAATGGCATTTTTCCCAATTTAAGATGAGGTTTGTGTCCTCGCATCTTTGTAAAACTTGAACCAGGTGGAGTAGACAGTTGTCGAAAGAGTTTCCATAAACTGAGAAATCATCCATGAATATCTCCATTATAGATTCTGTTAATCCTGCAAAGATAGCAGACATGCATCTCTGAAAAGTGGCTGGCGCATTACAAAGCCCGAATGGCATTCTTCTGAAAGCATACGTCCCAAAAGGACAGGTGAAAGTAGTTTTCTCTTGATCTTCCGAGTGTATAGGGATTTGGTAAAACCCGGAATAACCATCGAGGTAACAGAAGAATTTCTGATGAGCTAAGCGCTCGAGGACCTCATCTAGGAAAGGCAGGGGGTAGTGATCTTTTCGCGTGGATTTATTAAGTTTTCTATAGTCAACGCACATTCTCCACCCAGTCACGGTTCTAGTGGGTACTAGTTCATTTTTATCATTAAGGACAACAGTGGCCCCCCCATTTTTTGGGACCACCTGTACTGGGCTAACCCACTGAGAATCCGAAATGGGGTAGATGATACCTGCCTTTAGAAGTTTGAGGACCTCAACGCGAACCACCTCCTTGAGGTTGGGGTTTAACTTTCTCTGGTGTTCTCTTGATGGTTTAAACTCTTCAACCATAGGCAGTTTGTGCATGCACAAAGCGGGACTTATACCCGTCAAATCAGTCATTTTATACCCAATGACTTTCTTATGCCTCTTTAATTCATCGAGAAGCCTATTTTCTTGGTCTTTCTCCAGAGTGGAGCTGATGATCACTGGACAAAGTTTCTCACTGTCAAGGAAGACATGTTTGAGTCCTTTGGGTAAGGCCTTCAATTCAGGGGCCTTAGGTGGCTCGGTCGCTTCTATAACGGTGACAGCCTTGAGTTCTTCAAAGGTGGCTGTTGGGGCTTCTTCATCTTTTTCTAAATATTGAAGGCATTGTTGCACTAGCTCGTTTGCCGAAAATTCTACTTCCGGATTTGTCAAGGCACTTTCCAGCTCATCGGAGGGTTCGAACATTTCTAACTGGGACATTTGATATATAGCATCCAGGAGAAAAACTTCCTCTTGAATGCTTGGACCTTTCATGCTGTTAAGAACTCTAAACTGGAAAGCTTCCTTCCCAAGTCTCAATATTATAGTTCCTACTTCAACATCGATAAGTGCTCGGGTAGTAGCTAGGAAAGGTCTGCCAAAGATTATCGGGTATCTCAGGACTTCTTGGATGTCTATAATAACGAAATCACACGGGACATAAGAATTCTTTCCTATTCTGACAGGAATATCCTCGATAATTCCAAGAGGGGAAGTTATGGTAGAGTCGGCTAACTGAATTGTCATTGTCATAGGTAAAAAATCAGTGAAGCCTAATCTTTTACACATCGAATAGGGCATAATAGATATACTTGCTCCTAAGTCTGCCAATCCTTTCTTGCTGGAACCATTTCCAATAGAACACTGGATACCGAAGGAACCCGGATCCTTCTTTTTCTTTGGCATCTTGTTTAGCAGAATGTCTGAAGTGGTCTGAGCAAGTTTCACTGTTTCATGCTCTTCTGTCATATACTTTCTTGACAAGAGGGTTTTCAGGTATTTGGCCCAAGCGGGCACCTCGGAAAGAGCAACTAGGAAAGGAATATCAATGTATAATTTTTTCATAGCTTCTTTAAATTTTTGGAACCTAGTATCCATTCTGGTTCCTTTCAGCCTGTCTGGATAAGGAATTCTAGGTGGGACCTCTGGCATTGGTTCCTTTTCCTTTTCTTTCTCAGTAGAATTTTCTGTTTCTATGCTTGAATTTCCTGTTGGAGAAAGAATGGCTACATCATCATCATCATGTATGATTCTGGTGACATCAGGCAGGACACGACCAGACCGTGTGGTGACGACATTCAGTTGTTCTGGTCTGTTTTGGTTATGTCACGGGTTTGCCTCTGGTTGCCCAGCAAAAGTGCCGTCTTGTGGCTTCAATTGAGAGGCAATCTGTGCCAGTTGGGATTCTACGGCCTTTTGTTGAGCTTGCTGGTTTGCAAGCATAGTCTGTTGAGATTGAAGCATTTGTCTAATCAAGGATATTTCATCAGATGATTGGGGAGGAGCACCCCTCTGTTGATACTGAGTGACTTGCTGTCCTTGTGGTTGTTGTAGAGGTGCAGTTAACTGTGGTTGTTGGGGCTGCTGCAACTGAGGTTGTTGTAGCTGCGGGTGCAGACCTGGATGGCCATATTGGTAAGAAGGGTTCCTGGGATAGTTAGATCTTTGGAAACCCTGTCTATAATTCCCTTGACTGAAGTTATTCTGAAATCCTGGTGGTTGTCTATTGAAAGATCCACCTTGAGTCTGCTATTGTGGGTTGGCGGTCCTTGCAGGATTCCCGTATTGGAAACCAGGATGGTTCCTTGGTTTATCTGGATTGTAGTACACCTGGCCAGGTATTGAATGGATGGAGTAGACTTGCTCTGGCATTTGGTCCTCAGGATGCTCAATAATGGGTTCATATTGCGGCATAGGTGGTTGTAAATCCATCATGACATTGTACAACAAACCACATGATAATGTGGGATGATCAGATGCATGACAGGCTTCACAAGTTCCAGTAGCTGCTTTTACTTGTTGAACTTGAGAGCTTTTCTTCTTGTCATATTCCCCGAAAGAAGTTTCGAGGGCTTGTTGCTTGCTAGCAATAGTCTTCAGGGCCTCTGCAATGGCCTTGAGTTCCATTGATTCTTCAGCTTTGTATACTTTAAGAACTCCCTTGGGTTGGTTAGATGACCTTCCCCAATTGGATTGGTTCTCGGCCCCTAGTGTAACTATATTCCAAGCATCTTCATAGTTCTTTCTCATAAAATTTCCTCCAGATGATGAATCAAGAAATTGCTTGATATCATCACTTACTCCTCTATAGAATGTTTCTATCAGTTGATTTTGAGATATGCCATGGTGAGGACACTTTCTCCGGAGTTCTTTGAATCTTTCCCAAGCTTCAGCAAGTGTTTCTCCAGGTAGTTGGGAAAAGTGATTAATCTGTCCCCTAATCTCATAGGTTAGCGAAGGTGGAAAGAATTTCTCAAGAAACTTTTCTTCTAAAGGAGTCCAAGTAGTGATGATGGGGTGTTTATCCAAAGCGTTGTACCAGCTTAGTGCTCTTCCAGATAAGGTGAAGTGGAAAAGGTGTAACATTATTGCTTCCAAGGCGATTCCTGCTTGGGGTACAAGTCGGCAGAGTGACTTGAATCTCTTAAGGTGATCCATGCAATCGTCTCCGGGTGCTCTAGAGAAAGAGATGCCTTGCATGATCTGGATCCATTGTGTCTGGATTTCAAAGTGTGGTATGTTAATAATCGGTGGTCGGACTGGATGATCGTCTTCATAATTCTTCGGGACTACATAGTCCCGAAGTTGCTTGTTTCTTAATGCAAGTTGAGCAGCAGCATGCTCTGCTTGGATGCGGGCTTGTTCCTCAGCTCGAATCTCAGCTTGCACCTGAGCACGAGTGTCTGCAATAAGTTGTGCTCGTTGTGCTGCTATGGCGGCGTTAACTCTTTCTGCAAAAAGGCGTTGCTCCTCAGCCATCTGTTTGGCTCTTTGGCGGTTAAGTCTAATCCTTCGGTGGAAACTTCTTTCTACCTCAGAGTCGTACTCTGGTTCAGGGGAGAATCCGATGCTATGCGGGGGTTGCATACACGTTTTCTACCTGAGTAGAAAGAAAATCACACGTTAAGATAATGGAAGGAAATGAAGAAATCAAGAAGATTTGGAGTAGTTATCAAGAAAAAGTGTAAAATCCTAATCAACCAAGAAGTTGTTAAGTAAAAGCTAAAACGTTCCGTTGTCCCCGGCAACGGCGCCAATTTTTGATGGAGTTTTGCAACACCACTAAAAATCCTAGAGATGATGAATCTTTAGGTTTAGCCTTGCTAGTACTATGGTAAGAACTCCACCCACGTGTACTAAGACACACGGAAGTCTTATCGTAGTATAGTTAAGGGTCGAATCCTCGGGACAACGGTCTTGATGAAATCAAGATGGAAAACGTTTTTAGTTGAACTTAACTACTTAACAGTTGATACTTAGATCGAAAGTTTGATTTGGTTTTAAACTAAGTGCAAGGAAAGTAAAGCAAGAAAGTAGAGATTAAGGTTGTAAACAATGATTAAAAGCCACTAGGGTGTTATCGGGTTTCACACCACTACACATGGATCAAGACATGCAACATAATAAAACAACCTGCAAAGAGAGTCAAATCAGTTAGTATCTTGTAGTCCTAGCTTCCTTTCGGATAACTAGCTACGAGAAGTGTGGAGTATTGAAACGCCAGCCATACCATAATGAATGGTCACATGCTTTGCATTACTCCTTCATGAAATGTGTTCCTCGACCTTACCAAGATTGCACTTCCATACGTCAACTGATTCCATTTCATAGTATGAAAGTGCATTGATGGGGGTGAGTTTACTCCACTCATGAAAGCACTCCTAGATATCGAAACAGACATATGGTGACTACATACATCTAAGACCAACATTCAATCAATATTCAGATCTAAGGGTACAAACATAGACAATTCATACCAAAAGATAATAAGTAACACAAGTTGATGATCAGGTAACCAGCATTCATTAAACAATTGATGTTGAACTGAAAAGAAGAGTATCTCTATTACAAATTATTGAATTACATTGCATGAAATGAAAACATGGGTAGCGGGGCTACTCCCCGCACCCTAGTGAATGAAACTACTCGCTCATGTCAAGGACAAAGAAGGAGGCGAGAAGAGAGAGAAAGAACGTCATCTCCACAGAGGAGGGAAAGTTGAACCCTTGGTGAAGAGAGCAACGATCTTCGCACTTCGTGGTTGACTTGATGATGGATCTTCTCTTCCCACCTTCTTTGCTGTTGAGAGGAGAGAGAAGATAGCTTGGTGATGGAACGCGGATCTCAAACTGGCAGCCTTGGGGCAGTGGATGGAAGACAAAAGTGCTCTGGAGCTAGAGAGGCAGCCTCTGGATGTCTGAGATTTGATCCCTTTGAAGTGACCCTTGAGGTCGTATTTATAGGCTCAAGTTGAGCCCAAACGGTCTAGAGACCGTTTGGCCTCTCGCGGTCTTGGGACCGTGAGACCTTCTCGCGGTCTTGGGACCACGAGGCCTTATCGCGGTCTTGGGACCGTGGGGTCTTCTCGCGGTCTTGGGATCGCGAGGCCTTCTCGCGGTCTTGGGACCGCGAGGCCTTCTCGCGATCTTGGGACCGTGAGGCCTTTTCGCGGTCTTGGGACTGTGAGGTCTCCTCGCGGTCTTGGGACCGTGAGGGGTCTTTGTAATTTTTTTTTGGGTGTTTTCTGAAATGAAAAAATAAGAAAAGTTAGTTTATTAGTGTATCTGCAATAAAGTAAAAAAGTTTAATGATTCTATCTAGTTTATCTAAGAAAGAGTATGGAAAATTAAAGATAACTAATAAAATAACGTCACAAAATGGGAGGTTATCACCCCCCCTAACTTAGAGTCTAGCTTGTCCTCAAGTTAGATAGAGCCAAGGTATGTAATGGCGAGGCGATTTTATTTAATTAGGGTTTCCATACTCTTGCTTCAATTCTAGGTCAGAGATCTACCGAGGTCTTATCAGGGCTTCTGCTTACACTAACTCTTTCGAGTATCAAAAGTTGCATGGATCTCAGGTTCCTTTCATATCGTGAATCTCGCATTGGGACCACCTTTCTTATTATGTGCATGTCATCGACTCTAATCAGTTTTATACTTCTTTGGAGAAACCTACCGGTAGTTAGAGTGGGTATGAGGGCTGGCTTAAAAGGCTTATTGTGTAACTCCCCCTTCAAGTGGGGAAGGGTTTGTCTATGCTTTTTAGAGACTCACTACCGGGCACGACACATCTGCCTTCATGGGGGCAGCTGAATGTACCGGCCGGGTGAGCTCTTTTATCAACCTTTTCATATATTAGGAAACCTTAGGATCTCATTACCGGGCACGACACATCTGCCTTCATGAGGGCAGCTGTATGTACCGGCCGGGTGAGATCTTTGTTGGCTCTTCATATAGGTCCTTATGCATGGCACAACTCTCATGTTTTTATTCAGCACTCTGGCTTTTATTCGAATCTCACAGGCTTAGGAAGTGGGTTTTGTTAGGGTTTTTGATTGGGTGGCCAAGCCTCTTTTATTGAAAGAAGAAAACTGTTCTTAGGGTTCCTGACATGCACTTATTTTTAATTGGTGGTCCGCTCGCGAGATTTCTTGATTTTGGATTTCCCTGATTTCCCTCTTGACTTTGAGAGTTTTCGGTTCGCTTTGGACCTGATGTTGACCTGTGAAGAGTCTGAGATAGAATTGAAGTAAAAGTATAGAAACCAATAGTGAATGAAATTTATGAATTCACCATTTCATGCCTGTATGCTAATCTTATTATTTATATGAGGACTACTTTATCTCTAACTTAGCTAAGGTGATTCTTTCCAGGATGAAAGTTATACTTAAAAGTTATTTTATTGAAAAAAAAATTACTGGAAAAAGTCTAAATATGGACAGAAAGTTTGAAAATTGATATGCGAAAAAAATAGAAGGGTTGAAGCAGAATGATACCTCGCCCTTGTCCAATGCACTCCCCCCTAACTTATCACGCACTATGTCCACAGAGTGTCAAAGTGATAGGTTGAGAAATGCATGGACAAGGGCATTCAAGCTTCAGTTAATCCTTTATTTGCCCCATGTGTTCTGAGTAAGTTGGCTGCAAACTTTCCCCGTAGTGCATGGTAATCCACCTCTATCATGTCCTCTATCGGCTTGTGAAGGGCCAGAATTGTATACATCCAGTAGAGGACGTGGAAGCCACAGTCATTTGATTCTCTGATTTGCTGGGGGCACCTGTGGCAGAAGGATGGTGATTTGAAGTGATCTCTATCATATGCCCGCGTGTGCTGACCCAAAAGATCGTGTAATTTGTCAGCACACTCCTTCGCCACCTCCTCCGTTGGTGTCTTTGGAGTTGTAGTGTATGCTTTCCGTTTTGGATCATACTGGCTGTCGGAATTGTTGTAGTTTATTGTTGTTCCTTCGTGAAGATTGGTTGCCAGTAACATCCAGTGCTCTTGATGAAGGAAAGGTAACATGATGAACTTCAGAGTTGTATGTTGGAGATAAGAGATGGTTGACTCCTTTGTTCCGAATGGAGACAAACCGCGCGGGGCTGCGAGAGAGACGAACCGAGCGGGAGACAAACCGCGCGGTCGTTCATCGGCAGAGAACCAAGAAAACGACGACGGCGACAAGGGCAGAGAGGAGTTCGAACGCGAGCTATTGTTTAATGAATCGCCGGGTTGTCAACCTGTCGGTGCGGTCAGCGAATCGGTGAAGAGCCTAGGTGCGGTGGGCGTTACAGCAGGGACGCACGAGTGACGACGAGCCGGAGATGACAGCGGCAAAGCCGAGTCGTCGGCGAAGAACTTGAAACGGAAGCGACGTCAGAGAGCGCGGAGATGGAGCTCAGAGATGAATGAAACAGTGAAGCTTGGAAGTTCGGGGTTCAAGAAGAGAGAAACGTTGGTGGGGAGGGTATATTTATAGGTTTTAGGTGGGGTCGGCCTTCCAAACGGTCTTGAGACCGCGAGGAATCCTCACGGTCCGGGGACCGCGAGGAACCTCACGGTCTTGAGACCGCGAGGGCCCAAACGGTCTTGAGACCGCGAGGGCCCAAACAGTCTTGAGACCGCGAGGGACCAAACGGTCCTGAGACTGCGAGGGCCCAAACGGTCTTGAGACCGCGAGGGCCCAAACGGTCCTGAGACCGCGAGGGCCCAAACGGTCTTGAGACCGTTTGACCTCAAGATCATGTGGATTTTTTTTTATATTTTTAGATTAAAAAAAAAAAGAAAAACAAAGAAAAACAAAAGAGGTTTAAAAACAAAATAAAAGGCTAAAAAAATAGGGAAGGTGATACTCAGGCCTTGGGTTGCCTCCCAAGGAGCGCTTTGGTTTAACGTCGCTGGCTCGACAAGATTTTGCTCTGGCTATGCTGACTTTATAGGGTCATGTATCTCTATGGTTTGTCTTGATAACTTGTCTGCCGGAGTGTGGTACTTTTTTAATCTTTGACCATTTACGGTCCTCTCTCCTCCATTATCATCGATAATAATGACAGATCCTATCAGGTATATATGTTTGATTGTAAAAGGCCCTGACCATTTAGTACACAATTTTCCAGGAAACATTTTTAATCTGGAGTTGAATAGGAGGACTTTGTCTCCGACGGTTATATCCTTTCTTTTTATGTGTCCATCGTGCCACATCTTAGTTTGTTCTTTGTAAATTCTTGCGTTGTGGTAGGCTGTCATTCGTAATTCTTCTAGTTCTTGGAGTTGCAGTTGTCTGAATTCACCAGCGCCTTTGAGATCGAAGTTTAGTTGCTTAATGGCCCACCAAGGCTTATGCTCTAATTCAACTGGCAAATGGCAGGACTTCCCATACACTAATCGAAACGGTGTTGTTCCGATTGGTGTTTTGAAAGCTGTACGGTAAGCCCATAGAGCGTCAGATAGTTTGGTGGACCAATCGGTGCGGTGCCGATTGACAGTCTTTTCTAGGATAGCTTTGATTTGCCTATTGGAGACTTCAACCTGTCCACATGTCTGTGGATGATACGATGTAGAAACTTTGTGGTTGACTCCGTATTTTCTTAATAAGGCTTCAAAGCTCCGTTCCAAGAAATGTGATCCGCCATCAGATATTATCGTTCTTGGGACGCCGAATCTGGGGAATATTATCTCTTTAAACATCTTGATTACCGGTTTTGAATCACAAGAGATGGTCGGTAGAGCTTCTACCCATTTTGACACATAATCCACAACAACTAAGATGTACATGTATCCGTAGGATGAGGGGAAAGGGCCCATGTAATCAATTCCCCATACATCGAAGATTTCGATTTCTTGCCATATGTTCAATGGCATTTCATTTCTTCTGGTAATTCCCCCAGATAGTTGGCACTTGTCGCATGATCACACGTATTCATGTGCGTCTTTTGTGATGGTAGGCCAATAAAAACCAGATTGCAGGACTTTAAGAGCTGTCTTTTTAGAACTCATGTGGCCCCCAACGGGGCCTGAGTGACAGTGCTCAATAACCAAAGTGATTTCCGTCTCTGGAATGCATCTATGAAAGAGTCCATCTGCGCATAAGAGAAAAAGATAGGGCTCGTCCCAGAAATATTGCTTAGCGTCGTGAATGAACTTCTTTTTGTCGTGATAGGATGCAGATGGGTGAATGATTCCTGTTGCCAAATAATTAACAATGTCGGCATACCAGGGGAATCCATTAGCGCCTTTCATTAATTGGTCGTCCGGGAGGGAGTCTCGGATAGGTACTTTGTCTTCATCCTTGACTCTAATACGACTGAGATGGTCAGCGACGACGTTTTCCACCTCGCTTTTGTCTTTGATTTCCAAATCGAATTCTTGAAGCATTAATACCCAACGGATAAGTTTAGGTTTTGCATCTTGCTTCTGAATTAGATACCGTATAGCGGAGTGGTCAGTGTAGACAATAACTTTAGCTCCAATCAGGTATGAGTGGAATTTCTCGAATGCGTAGATGACAGCTAAGAATTCCTTTTCTGTAGTGGTGTAATTTTTCTATGCTTCATCCAGTGTTTTAGATGCGTAGTATATAACATAGGGTTTCTTGTTGATTCTTTGCCCTAAAACGGCCCCTATGGCATAATCGCTCGCTTCACACATGATTTTGAATGGTTGTGACCAATCTGGAGCTCTTAGAATGGGTGCGGAAATCAAGGCATTTTTTAGAGTTGTGAAACTTTGCAAACATTCTTAGTTAAAGTTAAATTCCGTGTCCTTGGTCAGTAGTTGTGTCATGGGTTTTGCTATTTTTGAGAAGTCTTTGATAAATCTTCTGTAAAACCCAGCATGGCCTAAGAAAGCACGTACCCCTTTTACATCTTTTGGTGGCATCAATTTCGAGATGACGTCAATTTTTGCTTGATCCACCTCGATCCCTCTGTCTCTCACTCTGTGTCCGAGGACAACACCTTCCGTTACCATAAAATAGCATTTTTCCCAATTTAAGATGAGGTTTGTGTCCTCGCATCTTTGTAAAACTTGAACCAGGTTGAGCAGACAGTTGTCGAAAGAGTTTCCATAAACTGAGAAATCATCCATGAATATCTCCATTATAGATTCTGTTAATCCTGCAAAGATAGCAGACATGCATCTCTGAAAAGTGGCTGGCGCGTTACAAAGCCCGAATGGCATTCTTCTGAAAGCATACGTCCCAAAAGGACAGGTGAAAGTAGTTTTCTCTTGATCTTCCGGGTGTATAGGGATTTGGTAAAACCCGGAATAACCATCGAGGTAACAGAAGAATTTCTGATGAGCTAAGCGCTCGAGGACCTCATCTAGGAAAGGCAGGGGGTAGTGATCTTTTCGCGTGGATTTATTAAGTTTTCTATAGTCAACGCACATTCTCCACCCAGTCACGGTTCTAGTGGGTACTAGTTCGTTTTTATCATTAAGGACAACAGTGGTCCCCCCCTTTTTTGGGACCACCTGTACTGGGCTAACCCACTGAGAATCCGAAATGGGGTAGATGATACCTGCCTTTAGAAGTTTGAGGACCTCAACGCGAACCACCTCCTTGAGGTTGGGGTTTAAATTTCTCTGGTGTTCTCTTGATGGTTTAAACTCTTCAACCATAGGCAGTTTGTGCATGCATAAAGCGGGACTTATACCCGTCAAATCAGTCATTTTATACCCAATGACTTTCTTATGCCTCTTTAATTCATCGAGAAGCCTATTTTCTTGGTCTTTCTCCAGAGTGGAGCTGATGATCACTGGACAAAGTTTCTCGCTGTCAAGGAAGACATGTTTGAGTCCTTCGGGTAAGGCCTTCAATTCAGGGGCCTTAGGTGGCTCGGTCGCTTCTATAACGGTGATAGACTTGAGTTCTTCAAAGGTGGCTGTTGGGGCTTCTTCAGCTTTTTCTAAATATTGAAGGCATTGTTGCACTAGCTCGTTTGCCGAAAATTCTACTTTCGGATTTGTCAAGGCACTTTCCAGCTCATCGGAGGGTTCAGACATTTCTAACTGGGACATTTGATATATAGCATCCAGGAGAAAAACTTCCTCTTGAATGCTTGGACCTTTCATGCTGTTAAGAACTCTAAACTGGAAAGCTTCCTTCCCAAGTCTCAAGATTATAGTTCCTACTTCAACATCGATAAGTGCTCGGGCAGTAGCTAGGAAAGGTATGCCAAAGATTATCGGGTATCTCAGGTCTTCTTGGATGTCCATAATAACAAAATCGCACGGGACATAAGAATTCTTTCCTATTCTGACACGAATATCCTCGATAATTCCAAGAGGGGAAGTTATGGTAGAGTCGGCTAACTGAATTGTCATTGTCGTAGGTAACAAATCAGTGAAGCCTAATCTTTTACACACCGAATAGGGCATAATAGATATACTTGCTCCTAAGTCTGCCAATCCTTTCTTGCTGGAACCATTTCCAATAGAACACTGGATACCGAAGGAACCCGAATCCTTATTTTTCTTTGGCATCTTGTTTAGCAGAATGTCTGAAGTGGTCTGAGCAAGTTTCACTATTTCATGCTCTTCTGTCATATACTTTCTTGACAAGAGGGGTTTCAGGTATTTGGCCCAAGAGGGCACCTCGGAAAGAGCATCGAGGAAAGGAATATCAATGTATAATTTTTTCATAGCTTCTTTAAATTTTTGGAACCTAGTATCCATTCTGGTCCCTTTCAGCCTGTCTGGATAAGGAATTCTGGGTGGGACCTCTGGCATTGGTTCCTTTTCCTTTTCTTTCTCAGTAGAATTTTCTGTTTCTATGCTTGAATTTCCTGTTGGAGAAAGAATGGCTACATCATCATCATCATGTATGATTCTGGTGACATCAGGCAGGACACGACCAGACCGTGTGGTGACGACATTCAGTTGTTCTGGTCTGTTTTGGTTATGTCGCGGGTTTGCCTCTGGTTGCCCAGCAAAAGTGTCGGCTTGTGGCTTCAATTGAGCGGCAATCTGTGCTAGTTGGGATTCTACGGCCTTTTATTGAGCTTGCTGGTTTGCAAGCATAGTCTGAATGAGATTGAAGCATTTGTCTAATCAAGGATATTTCATCAGATGATTGGGGAGGAGCACCCCTCTGTTGATACTGAGTGACTTGTTGTCCTTGTGGTTGTTGTAGAGGTGCAGTTAACTGTGGTTGTTGGGGCTGCTGCAACTGAGGTTGTTGTAGCTGCGGGTGCAGACCTGGATGGCCATATTGGTAAGAAGGGTTCCTGGGATAGTTAGATCTTTGGAAACCCTGTCTATAATTCCCTTGACTGAAGTTATTCTGAAATCCTGGTGGTTGTCTATTGAAAGATCCACCTTGAGTCTGCTGTTGTGGGTTGGCGGTCCCTGCAGGATTCCCGTATTGGAAACTAGGATGGTTCCTTGGTTTATCTGGATTGTAGTACACCTAGCCATGTATTGAATGGATGGAGTTGACTTGCTCTGGCATTTGGTCCTTAGGATGCTCAATAATGGGTTCATATTGCGGCATAGGTGGTTGTAAATCCATCATGACATTGTACAACAAACCACATGATTATGTGGGATGATCAGATGCATGACAGGCTTCACAAGTTCCAGTAGCTGCTTTTACTTGTTGAACCTGAGATCTTTTCTTCTTGTCATATTCCCCGAAAGAAGTTTCGAGGGCTTGTTGCTTGCTAGCAATAGTCTTCAAGGCCTCTGCAATGGCCTTGAGTTCCATTGATTCTTCAGCTTTGTATACTTTAAGAACTCCCTTGGGTTGGTTAGATGACCTTCCCCAATTGGATTGGTTCTCGACCCCTAGTGTAACTATATTCCAAGCATCTTCATAGTTCTTTCTCATAAAATTTCCTCCAGATGATGAATCTAGAAATTTCTTGATATCATCACTTACTCCTCTATAGAATGTTTCTATCAGTTGATTTTGAGATATGCCATGGTGAGGACACTTTCTCAGGAGTTCTTTGAATCTTTCCCAAGCTTCAGCAAGTGTTTCTCCAGGTAGTTGGGAAAAGTGATTAATCTGTCCCCTAATCTCATAGGTTAGCGAAGGTGGAAAGAATTTCTCAAGAAACTTTTCTTCTAAAGGAGTCCAAGTAGTGATGATGGGGTGTTTATCCAAAGCGTTGTACCAGCTTAGTGCTCTTCCAGATAAGGTGAAGTGGAAAAGGTGTAACATTATTGCTTCCAAGGCGATTCCTGCTTGGGGTACAAGTCGGCAGAGTGACTTGAATCTCTTAAGGTGATCCATGCAATCATCTCCGGGTGCTCCAGAGAAAGAGATGCCTTGCATGATCTGGATCCATTGCGTCCGGATTTCAAAGTGTGGTATGTCAATAATCGGTGGTCGTACTGGATGATCGTCTTCATAATTCTTCGGGACTACATAGTCCCGAAGTTGCTTGTTTCTTAACGCAAGTTGAGCAGCAGCATGCTCTGCTTGGATGCGGGCTTGTTCCTCAGCTCGAATCTCAGCTTGCACCTGAGCACGAGTGTCTGCAATAAGTTGTGCTCATTGTGCTGCTATGACGGCGTTAACTCTTTCTGCAACAAGGCGTTGCTCCTCAGCCATCTGTCTGGCTCTTTGGCGGTTAAGTCTAATCCTTCGGTGGAAACTTCTTTCTACCTCAGAGTCGTACTCTGGTTCAGGGGAGAATCCGATGCTATGCGGGGTTGCATACACGTTTTCTACCTGAGTAGAAAGAAAATCACACGTTAAGATAATGGAAGGAAATGAAGAAATCAAGAAGATTTGGAGTAGTTATCAAGAAAAAGTGTAAAATCCTAATCAACCAAGAAGTTGTTAAGTAAAAGCTAAAACGTTCCGTTGTCCCCGGCAACGGCGCCAATTTTTGATGGAGTTTTGCAACACCACTAAAAATCCTAGAGATGATGAATCCCTAGGTTTAGCCTTACTAGTACTATGGTAAGAACTCCACCCACGTGTACTAAGACACGCAGAAGTCTTATCGTAGTATAGTTAAGGGTCGAATCCTCGGGACAACGGTCTTGATGAAATCAAGATGGAAAACGTTTTTAGTTGAACTTAACTACTTAACAGTTGATACTTAGATCGAAAGTTTGATTTGGTTTTAAACTAAGTGCAAGGAAAGTAAAGCAAGAAAGTAGAGATTAAGGTTGTAAACAATGATTAAAAGCCACTAGGGTGTTATCGGGTTTCACACCACTACACATGGATCAAGACATGCAACATAATAAAACAACCTGCAAAGAGAGTCAAATCAGTTAGTATCTTGTAGTCCTAGCTTCCTTTCGGATAACTAGCTACGAGAAGTGTGGAGTATTGCAACGCCAGCCATACCATAATGAATGGTCACATGCTTTGCATTACTCCTTCATGAAATGTGTTCCTCGACCTTACCAAGATTGCACTTCCATACGTCAACTGATTCCATTTCATAGTATGAAAAAGCATTGATGGGGGTGAGTTTACTCCATTCATGAAAGCACTCCTAGATACCGAAACAGACATATGGTGACTACATACATCTAAGACCAACATTCAATCAATATTCAGATCTAAGGGTACAAATATAGACAATTCATACCAAAAGATAATAAGTAACACAAGTTGATGATCAGGCAACCAGCATTCATTAAACAATTGATGTTGAACTGAAAAGAAGAGTATCTCTATTACAAATTATTCAATTACATTGCATGAAATGAAAACATGGGTAGCGGGGCTACTCCCCGCACCCTAGTGAATGAAACTACTCGCTCATGTCAAGGACAAAGAAGGAGGCGAGAAGAGAGAGAAAGAACGTCATCTCCACGGAGGAGGGAAAGTTGAACCCTTGGTGAAGAGAGCAACGATCTTCGCACTTCGTGGTTGACTTGATGATGGATCTTCTCTTCCCACCTTCTTTGCTGTTGAGAGGAGAGAGAAGATAGCTTGGTGATGGAACGCGGATCTCAAACTGGCAGCCTTGGGGCAGTGGATGGAAGACAAAAGTGCTCTGGAGCTAGAGAGGCAGCCTCTGGACATCTGAGATTCGATCCCTTTGAAGTGACCCTTGTGGTCCTATTTATAGACTCAAGTTGAGACCAAATGGTCTAGAGACCGTTTGGCCTCTCGCGGTCTTGGGACCGCGAGGCCTTATCGCGGTCTTGGGACCGTGAGGTCTTCTCACAATCTTGGGACTGTGAGGTCTTCTCGCGGTCTTGGAACCGCGAGGCCTTCTCACGGTCTTGGGACCGTGAGGCCTTCTCGCGGTCTTGGGACCGTGAGGCCTTTCTCGCGGTCTTGGGACCGTGAGGCCTCCTCGCGGTCTTGGGACCGTGAGGGGTCTTTGTAATTTTTTTTTGTGTTTTCTGAAATGAAAAAATAAGAAAAGTTAGTTTATTAGTGTATCTGCAATAAAGTAAAAAAGTTTAATGATTCTATCTAGTTTATCTAAGAAAGAGTATGGAAAATTAAAGATAACTAATAAAATAACGTCACAAAATGGGAGGTTATCATACTACTACTACCACTACTCAACCCTTAAAAGGTTTTACCTACCAATTCAAACTAAACTAGAGGTAAAAGAGCTAGTCTAATAAACCATGTATAAGATCCAACACTCAATTGTTTTACTATTCACTATTACTAAACTTCAAAGTCTAGTATAGGGTAGACTACCCTTAAAAATGGAAAGTCGAAGACTCATATAAGGAACTTATGAGTCACAAGGTGATTTTATTTTATTTCTAAGGATACTCAACAGTGAGGTTATTTGCCTAAAGGTATGCTATTTTGGGCATTTTGTATCAGTTCAGGCCAGGTCGGTGTCATATGAACTCAGGAGTCTCCGTAAACCAAGCTAGTGATGCGGAAAAAAATATTGCCAACCCCCAAGTTCTGACCCTTTCTAGACACCATCACTTTCAACTTCGTGTTCTAGTAGCTACCTAATAGGCTAATTACCTATAAGTTGACTAAATATATTTCTAACATGAAACTCTTATAGTCCTAATTCAAACTTTCACCATAGGTCAATTCTAATGTGAATGAAAGGGATACTATATGAGGTAAGGTTTTCTAACTAAGGAGACAAATTGAAATAGTCAAAACTCCGACTACCATTGGCTTTGATACCGTGTTGAAAAGAAGTGAAATCAATCACCTCTCTACTAAATATGTGAACAAAATCCAATGAATAGCAGCATAAGTTAAAAACTTTGACTATATTCAATTTCATAAAGAGTACATAATTTTCCCCCCAATATGGGTGTTCATGATTTATACAAAAAGAGGATCTAAGTAGAGGGAAACTAGACTACAACAATATGTCTCCAATAAAAATAACTTAACAAATAATTTCATGAGGGAAGTTTGGACTCCTTTTTCCTAGTCATAGGCTGGTTCACCATGCTCATGTTGTGCACTTTGATCCTAACCTGGGTGGTTGGGATCACCCAATAAGAGGAGAGAAAATGTATGTGTCAAATAAAGAATAAGGACAATTATAATCTAAAGTAGGAAATAATAAAGATTCACTATGCTAAGAGGGTTGAGAATATGAGGCAAGTAAAACAAATAAGAATTTATGCCAAGGTAAGCAATAATAAGTTGCATGCATGATTAAATGTGACTACATTAAACTAATATAGGGATGAGGCACCTACCATACTTCAACCTTTGGGTGAGGGAGAGTGACACATTCCCAAATGCCCATATATATATAAAGTAGGGAGAATTATCACATTCCATTGGGGAGAGTGGTCACATTCCCCTGGGCTCATGCCCAAAACTATGGATGGTTTGTACTCATGTACACTACATTAGTTAATTAGTCATTTTCATCATCATGCTATATGTATTTCAATGGCAGATATAAGGAATTTAAATAACTTTGCAAATGGGGTCCAAGACCCTAGAATAATATAAGTAAAAATGCCACAAGAAGGCAATAAAGAGTATAAAGGCTAAGCAATAGCTCATTGGAAATTAGGATTGGATATCAGATACCCAACTAAAGGATAGTTTTCAAACTCATAAATAAATAGGGTTGCACATACATACCTCACTTGAGATTCCTAGAGAAGACCTTTCATCAATTAAATGTGTATGTCACTTTTGTCCTAGATACAAGTTTATTCACATGGATTAGGGTTTATGAATCATATTATGTGAGAAACCCTAATTTTGGACCTTCTATGAAAACTAATGATTTAGGACTCAAAATTTATACCAATGAATTACTTAGCTGCGGCCATCAACATCTACATCTCCTTCCGGCCCTTCAGAGGTATTCATATCTTCTGCTGTGCCTTTGGATCCATGCCAGCACATACCACTCGTCGCTTGATCTTGGCACGATGGAACAAAAGAGGAAAAATGCCTCGACTCCATGGAGATTTGAAACAAAGCCTCCAAAGTGTTTGCAAGGCCTCCACCAACTCAACCACGACCTCCTTTTGTGGTGAGAGCTACTGGGGACCATCTCTGATGGTGGTCTCCTTCCTCGGCAAAGAAGGAGCTCGTTGACCAACAACAACACCGAAAGGTGGTGGAAAGCTACTCACCATCCACTCCATTGGCCTTCAACTCGGTTTCCCTCTTTTCATTCCCCTTAGAACTACCTTGAATCTTGTCTGCACCCTCTTTCCACGACCTACTCGCCATAGTGGAGAAGCAGCAGGGAACAATGGCTTGTTTTCTCTGCTTGCTTAACCAAAATATTAGAATGATGAGTCGTTTGATAGGTAGCCTCAAATATTACAAATAATCTCGCACGAACTCCATTCTCAGGCCATGATCAAAGAGAACAATGATGTGCCTGGTCATTGCTCGTGGTCAAGGCATAATTGCAGGGTAGAAGACAAAATCCTGACAATTGGTTACTCGCATGCGACTGAGATGGAGCCTCCACTTGCCTAGATCCGTGGTTCCCTTAAGTCAAGTGCCGTGGTCATTAGATTACAAAAGCATGGCCCGGATGTGACCACGTAGCATGCCCCACCTAAAGGGTCGTGTGACACTAGTTTCAAGCCACAACTTAGGTTTATAAATCATCAATGACACACATTATTTCCCAAATTTCAAACCTTAATAACTTCTTCTAGAATACTTCAATTTCCACCAAATTTTAATCAAAGATTTAATACCTATCAAGATACACTCTACAGAAATTTGGTGACAAAACTCAGCTATTTGACTTGCCAACTAAATTCCTCAAAGGACATTACCTATAGGGATCTTAATCATGATATAAATATCATTTGACATCCAAACATTGACAAAACACTGGAGACTCTCAAACAACTCACATGCTTGATCTCACTTATGTCACTAAACATTTAATGATTCCAAAAGTCCACTCCATCACATCCTACACATCTTAAAAGTTATTTCATCCTCAAAATTAATCCAAAAGTTCTATTCATCACATTATGATAAGTTGATTATATTTCATCAAGGTATATACTCTAATGATGTCACTTAATGTCACTAACGTATCATGAAGGTATTAAGGGTATATATATATGTTTGGGCTAGATGATTACATCTTAGGGTTTAGGTCACAAGACCATTACATGTTATATATTTATCTTATCATTAGGGTGACATGGTCAACATTATGTGTATTCACAATTAGTGAGATACTCATATTATGCGCCTTGAGTATTTATTAAGGTTCAAGCATATGAACTATTCATTAGATGACTTATTATATATTCATTAGTATATACACAAGCAAGTTAAATTATAATTATAATTTGTTTGGTCAATACTAATCATATGATCTCACTAATCTCTTGTTTATGGAGTTAGAGTTTCTAATTCCAAAGTGGCTATATTTTGCTATGTCTAGGATTCCATCCCCCTAAAAAGGGATTTCATCCTCGAAATCAGTAAATGCAAAATCTATCAAGGTACTACTACTACTACCACTACTCAACCCTTAAAAGGTTTTACCTACCAATTCAAACTAAACTAGAGGTAAAAGAGCTAGTCTAATAAACCATGTATAAGATCCAACACTCAATTGTTTTACTATTCACTATTACTAAACTTCAAAGTCTAGTATAGGGTAGACTACCCTTAAAAATGGAAAGTCTAAGACTCATATAAGGAACTTATGAGTCACAAGGTGATTTTATTTTATTTCTAAGGATACTCAACAGTGAGGTTATTTGCCTAAAGGTATGCTATTTTGGGCATTTTGTATCAGTTCAGGCCAGGTCGGTGTCATATGAACTCAGGAGTCTCCGTAAACCAAGCTAGTGATGCGGAAAAAAATATTGCCAGCCCCCAAGTTCTGACCCTTTCTAGACACCATCACTTTCAACTTCGTGTTCTAGTATCTACCTAATAGGCTAATTACCTATAAGTTGACTAAATATATTTCTAACATGAAACTCTTATAGTCCTAATTCAAACTTTCACCATAGGTCAATTCTAATGTGAATGAAAGGGATACTATATGAGGTAAGGTTTTCTAACTAAGGAGACAAATTGAAATAGTCAAAACTCCGACTACCATTGGCTTTGATACCATGTTGTAAAGAAGTGAAATCAATCACCTCTCTACTAAATATGTGAACAAAATCCAATGAATAGCATCATAAGTTAAAAACTTTGACTATATTCAATTTCATAAAGAGTACATAATTTCCCCCCCAATATGGGTGTTCATGATTTATACAAAAAGAGGATCTAAGTAGAGGGAAACTAGACTACAACAATATGTCTCCAATAAAAATAACTTAACAAATAATTTCATGAGGGAAGTTTGGACTCCTTTTTCCTAGTCATAGGCTGGTTCACCATGCTCATGTTGTGCACTTTGATCCTAACCTGGGTGGTTGGGATCACCCAATAAGAGGAGAGAAAATGTATGTGTCAAATAAAGAATAAGGACAATTATAATCTAAAGTAGGAAATAATAAAGATTCACTATGCTAAGAGGGTTGAGAATACGAGGCAAGTAAAACAAATAAGAATTTCTACCAAGGTAAACAATAATAAGTTGCATGCATGATTAAATGTGACTACATTAAACTAATATAGGGATGAGGCACCTACCATACTTCAACCTTTGGGTGAGGGAGAGTGACACATTCCCAAATACCCAAATATATATAAAGTGGGGAGAATTATCACATTCCATTGGGGAGAGTGGTCACATTCCCCTGGGCTCATGCCCAAAACTATGGATGGTTTGTACTCATGTACACTACATTAGTTAATTAGTCATTTTCATCATCATGCTATATGTATTTCAATGGAAGATATAAGGAATTTAAATAACTTTGCAAATGGGGTCCAAGACCCTAGAATAATATAAGTAAAAATGCCACAAGAAGGCAATAAAGAGTATAAAGGCTAAGCAATATCTCATTGGAAATTAGGATTGGATATCAGATACCCAACTAAAGGATAGTGTTCAAACTCATAAATAAATAGGGTTGCACATGCATACATCACTTGAGATTCCTAGAGAAGACCTTTCATCAATTAAATGTGTATGTCACTTTTGTCCTAGATACAAGTTTATACACATGGATTAGGGTTTATGAATCATATCATGTGAGAAACCCTAATTTTGGACCTTCTATGAAAACTAATGATTTAGGACTCAAAATTTATACCAATGAATTACTTAGACTCTCTTGATTAAGAAAACATATTTATTTCTTAAATTGGGGTTAAAATGAATTAGTTACATATTTTAAGACTTTTTATATTATTAAAATAGTATATATGACAAATATCAAAATAGGGATACAAATCGATGCTTAAAAACGATATATTCAGATTCCTTGTGAAAACTCCTTTCCAACAAGTATTTATTTGTATTTCTCTGATAATCCTATGATTTATTGTGAATTATTGAAATCTGACCAATCATAATTCGAGAAAAATTTACATTAGAACAAGGACCAAGAGATCCATTCACGACCCAATTATCCAGCTGGCCGAATGGAAGATCACCATGTCAGCATGGTGTTATCAAAATAGGAGCGCGAGTGGTGATAAGAGGAAAACCCGAAAATGTCATTGTACCAACGATTATTCGATTAAACAACCAAGGGAAAAAGAGTCATTTGGTCATACTAATGACTAACATTTGATGAAAAAAGGTGTGCGTGAAATGACCAAAATTCCCATATAATAAAATAACTTAATTTGCATTGCGGGGCTCCCAGGGTCATTACCCATCCTAGATTCTCTTGGTTTGAGCCATGGCCCGAGCAGGAGCATGGAGCTTCAAGCTCTAGCCAGAGCAGGCGATGGGTTGACTCACACATGGTGTTGGGACCGCTGAGATGGTGGCCACGAGACAAAAAGAAGATAAGTTGATGTCTTGGAGCTCAAGAAGCTCCACAGAGAAGAGCAAAAATAGGGGAAAGAAATTTGAAGTTCGTATCATGGAACTAAAACAAGAGGGAAAACATGCTATTATGCGAAAAATATTCGCGATGGCAAGACGATGCCCATGGACCAATTTTTGGGCTTAGAGTACCTCCAAAAGACTAAAACGACACCCTCTGATGGAGACTCTAGAAGCAACCTATATGTTCTGGCATCTCGAGTAAGAACGAGTGAAACAGTTAATGTGGAAACGAAGAAGGAGGGTTAAGGGTTCTCACCGGATCACCAATTTGGTTGGAAGTGGTGGAGAGCGCTGGGGCAAGACCAACGTCACTGGAGATGAAAGGCGAGTAGGTTTGGGGTCTTCTGGGCAGTTGAAGAGAAATTGGAGGAGGAGAGTTGTGTGCAGCTTAAGGGTGCTCGACGTGCCCTTATATAGGTGAGAGAGGGGTCAGAGTGCCCTCTGTGAAACGATGATGGAGAAGCTGTGAAGCCCTAGATTGGGCATTTCGTCATTTGGGCAAGGGAGTGGACGAGTAATGAATCGTCAGGTTCATCTTGACCTCTCAGTCTCATAGGCAAAAGAAAAAAGAACAACGGCGCTTCATGGAGGGAGAACAGATCTGTAGAGGTGGCCTAGATGGTGCCAACTCTAGCATGTGTAACGATTGGAGGTAGGGATGTGTTCGTGACCATTGGATTGAGATGGGGTTCAGATGATCAAATAAAGGCCATTGGATGGTGCAATCGAGATGAAATGTAAAACAAAGTAACATGTGACAGTGACTAATTCACAAACTATAGGGAATTGAATGCATTAAATGTAAATCAGATTAAAAACATAGTTGTACTTTAATCATATCTTATAAAATCGATTTGGAGGGTCAAACATGGGTCAAATGACCTCAAATTTGGATCATAGGCTAATATTAATGCCTAGATTAATTTTATGCATTTAGATTTTCGTTTTTCAAAAGCTTTGGCCCTAAATAATCATATTTCCATTAATATATGCATTAATGTATTTTAAAAGGGTGAATTAATACAAAGATATTTTCCTAGCAAATCCTTCAAATAAAATTCGATGTGGGTATTATAAATTCATCCAAGAGTCACGTCTTACCTCCTATTCTCCTTTTTATTGCTTTTAATAACATTTTGGAGGAAAGAGAAAGAAAAAGGATTATTATCACATTAACCAACTCAATTACACATTAATTCTCATTTCTTTATCCCAAAAAGCCACAAAGACTCTAAATCAACATAATCTATTGATTATCTCTCATTAATGGTCATTTTACATAATTAGACTCTAATTAACACTCTAGTTGAGATATTTGTGCAAAAACCCATTCATGGAAATGAATGTGGATAATTATAATTCAAGCCATCAAGTATAACTCAATTTCAACATTGAGGCCAAAGATGATAGAAAAAGCTAAATTAGGGAAAAGTCTAAAAGGATAAGAAGGAAATGAAAGGATTGAAAATGGGTTAAATTGCAATTGAATCTGATATTCAGTATGTTACACTTACTACTTGGCCAACGACAATATCCATAATCAATTATTAAGGTAGGAAATTTTTACCAATAATTTTGTGTAGTTTTTGTATAGATGGTATGTACAACTCTTTGCCATAATCATCTTCATGCTTATAGGTGCTTAATCTCATTAAGGTCACCAAGTTAAGTCTAACCCAAAATCCAACACGACAGTGATGCACCCTGCTTGGCAGGCCCACATGACTACCATCACACTTCTACAAGATGGGCATCACACCACGCTTGGAGTTCTTACACATAGTCGATCAAGCTTTTCATGGTGTGTTTCTTATGGAAATCCTCTAAGACTTCATATTTTATTGAGGGATTTTATATTTATATATA